>JAACIZ010000017.1:0-600000 GCA_017140785.1 Calonectria pauciramosa
GGGGGGGGGGGGGGGGGGGGGGGGGGGGGGGGGGGGGAACTCGTGAGCTGTGATGAGTATTCTTGGCGTGGTGTTTGTAGTATATATAGCTTACCTCCTCTCCTCCTCCATCATGGTAGAAATCCGCATCACACACCATCATCACTCTTCCAATCAACCATCTAAACCACCTGAACCCACTACCAAAACTTCAAAATGAAGGCCTTTACTTTCTTGACCGCACTCATCGGCCTTGCTGCCGCCAGCCCCATCGCTGCCGCGGCCGAGGAAGCCCAAGTTGAGAAGAGAGTAGGTGTTTTGTGAACGCCGGATGGTACCTTGCTAAAGACCTCTGCAGTATGATGACTGGGTACGGCCATGGCCCTCGATCAAGTTCTACTGATTGTTTGCAGGAAGCTAATTCCAGACAATGCTTTAGCGAGTAAGTCTCTCTCTCTCCCCTCGCTTTCTTTTCTTCTTCCTTCATCCGACCATTGATGGCAATACACTGACATGTTCGCCATCTAGATTGAATCCGGCGTGACGTACTACATCCGCAGCGTGCTCGACGGCAACCTCGTCCTTGATCTTGCGGGGGGACAGCCAGATGGAGAGGTTCTCGCATAGTATGATGCCTCCAAGCTGCCATTTTGCCATGCCTTGATTTACTGACCGGAGGGAAACCTTTTTTAGCCAGTACCACGGCGGAGCCAACCAGCAGTGGACAGCCCAGCGATTCGGAAACACTTTTGGCTTCAGGAATGCTAGATCGGACACATGGCTCACGGCTCCCGGTAAGAAAGCGTCCCCCTGCCTGCATCAAGCAATGCCAGCATCGTGGTGTTCTAACATGTGAGCGCTACTAGACTCCAACAACGGCGGCCAGGTCAGGGGCTCGAGAACCTCTCCCAACCGCGCCTCGTCCGGGAGATGGAACGTCGAGAACCGGGACAATGGCATCTTGTAAGTTTCTTTTTTTTGTTTTTGTTTTTTTTGACCTATATCCTCCTTTACACTCCTTCGTCCCGCACCCATTCGACGTTTTGCTCACACATGGGGAAAACCCATGCAGCGTCCTTCGCAGCAGCCCCCGCCCGAACTTGGCTCTCGACGTCTCTGGCGGACGGCCCGTGTCTGGCTCCAAGATCATTTCGTACCAGGCCCACGGCGGCCCGAACCAGCAGTGGCGATTCCAGCAAGCCTGAAGCTGAAAAGGCCTGGAGAATCAGCATCCTTTTCTTCTACTTCTTCTTCTTCTTCTTTTCTTTCGTGCCCATCAAAATGTTTTCTGCGCAGCAAAGCAAAGAATGGTGGAAGAGAGAGCCGTCGGCCGTTGTATGGAGTTCTCCGCCTCAGGAGTTTAAGCTCGGCCGGCCGTTGACGGGGTTTTCTGTCTCTCACGATCATGATGATTACGATGATGAGTTAGCTTTTGTGGAGTCGTAATAAACCAAATTGTCAACTGGTACAAGATGGCTGTCGGAGCGATTCATCGAGTGCATGTGTAACGTAAGAAACCTGCTTTTTGGCAGGGTTTAGTAGGTCAAGGCTATGGTGAGGCTGTGATGTGCCTTGTACTCAGATCACCAAAACAAGGGTTTTACAAGACTAATACAAATAATAGTTTTGTTATAAGATGACTTTATATGCTTATGCTCTTTTTATTTTTATTGTTTATTTATTTTTATATTTGCTGCTGTCCTCGGGGTGTATTGAGTGGTGATTACTCCAAGAGTATACTTGATCAAACATCCCCTACTTCTTTTGCATCGTAATTTTCCTGTTGAGTCACCCAGATAAACGGTTCAAAGTTGAATTCTTTTTTAGTGCATTGCCATAACCCAATTGCCCACCTTGTATATACGCACGTCCCAAATCATGTAAACCACCTGTCCCATATGGTATCATTGTACTTTTAATGCTTATCCCCCTCGCCGACCTGGTAGCCTCTTGCCACTCCGCTGCGTCCCTCCTCAATGACCGTACTTGTCTCATTGTCAAAGTCGGTTCCTAGACCCTGCCACGTCCGGTTTGACCGGAGATACTCGGCACCAGGGCTGGCAACACCGTTGATGCTCGCCAACTCGCCCACAGACCTCTTAATTAGAGAATCAGACTGCTGTCCGGTACCGTTGGTTCCGTTCGAAGTGGCCGATGATGTGTCGGCTTTATGGATCGGGAGACGCATAGGCCGGCTGTGACTAACGAGCTTGCCGGTGCGGAGATCAAATTCGGGAGCCGCGGATTCCTCGCCCTCTACACCACCAGCAACATCATCAACAACTGGCTCAGTGTCCTCTTGGTGCTGGTCAGCCCCGTTCTTTTCCTCGGCACTCTTCCCCTTGCCGGCCTCCTCCAGACTTAGCTTCTCGATACCTCCCCACCACTCCCCGCCCCAGATGCGCTCCTCCTCGCTCATCAAGGCCACCTCTAGCTCGAATGGCGTAATCACAGGCCGCCAGTACCCCGCATCTTCCTCAACTAGGCCGCTCTCCCAGCACCCAACCACGACCCAGCCCTCAATCTCGGAAAAGTTGGCTAGCTTTGCGGGGTTGAGCTTGCCCACCACGATGGTGTAGCTCTTCTTGTCGGCCTTGGCAATCTTTTCGCGGAGCAGGTTGATGGAGGAGAGGTAGTTGGAGACGGAGAGCGTGTTGACGAGGATGCCGATGACACCGGCCGAGGCCAGCGAGAGCACCTTGGCGAAGCGGCGGCGGAGGGCACCCATGGTGCGCATGGTGGGGTTTGTGAGGGTTGGCGTTTCCGCCGAGGGCGTGGACAGGATGTGAAGCGAGGCGAAGCGGGACTGGAGGGCGAGGAGGAGGGCGGCCGGAGGGTCGGAGATGTGAACGAGCGAGTACGACTTCCAGTGGTCGTCATCCATGGGCTCCCCGAGTATGCGCCTGTTCGGGATAAGGGCCGCCGGATCCCGTATCACGTCCGTCGCTACCACGTTGGCGTATCCCTTGTCGTTGAGCAGCTCAACCAGCTTGGAAACGTGGTTCTGGTAGGGCAGGTCAGCCATGACAACCAGCCTCGTCTCCTTGTCGCCAAATTCCTTTTCCATTTCCGCCAGCGTGGGCTCGTAGTCGAGGTCGCGGCTCGTGTAGACGTAGATGGCCGGCAGGTGGCTCGTCGGGCTGAGACAGGTTCTCCCGTAGTGCACCACCACATCGGCCGCCACATGCTCGGCGGCAACCTCGTCGACGCAGCATGCGCTGTAGCTGCTGTCCGCCAAGACGTAGATTCTCCTCTCGGCGCCGCCATCTTCCACCGGACCGAGCTCCTTGCCGAGGGCCTCAACAACTCGCGTCGAGTCGACGAGCATGAAGTCTGGGAACTGCAGTCCCACGCGGCGCCATCCTCCTGCGCGGATCTCCTCGGTTGTGCGCGCAATCTCGTACCTCTCCCTTAGGGCATCGTCGGAGAGCGTCGATTTGGGAATTTCGTCGGGAGCGGGGGCTTCGACCTCGAGCATGTGATCCTCGGGCGTCGACAGGACGGGCGCAGCGGCCAGGTCGGAAGTCATCGTGCAGGCCTGGGGAGGGCTTTGGTTCACAGGGTGATTTTTTTTTTTAAATAATTTTTTGCACACCTGAGGTCATCGCGGGGTTCAGCGGTTGAATTTTGGATGGCCCCTCCATCCACTAGGTGTCAAGGTGGGGAGGATGTGCCAAATTTGCCGCGATTTGGCGTGTGGGTGTGTGTGGATTCTCATCGAAAAATTGTCGCCTGGGGCTTTGAGTTTATGCAAGACATGCAAGAGCATGGCCTGACCAAGCACTTGGTACTCATGGAATGATTATGGAATGGATATTCTGCATCCATCACCTGACCGTTCAACTTGTTTTTTTCTTCTTGTAAGTTTTGCTTACGCCTCTTGCATCTTGCGCAAGCCACGTAGCGAATGAAATTATGGTAATTACGATCTCGAGGACCCGCTGGGCGTTGCCAGACGAATCTCCGAATCGGGATGATCGGGCAAAGCGACCTCGCAATTTTGAGCCTCGTCTCTGCTTCACTACGGCTTGAGGTAACTCGTAACCGATTTGGATTTTCCGCCCGCTGGGATGACAGCCAAGACGGGGAAACTGGAACGCATGGATCACAGCATCCACCTTTACCCGCCAAAGGATTGATTATACGAGTATGTTAAGATGCTGGTGGCTTAGCCCGAGAGCCACAGACCAGCTTGTATAGGCAACCCGCAAAAGCAGGACACTTGATCTGGAAGGCGTATCGCCTGTTGGGCACCCTTGGACGGCAGATGCTCGATATCTTTTTGATCTATAGCCTGACGGATCGCCTCATGCACGGCCCAGCGACGCGCAATGTCTCGGCCCAACCGTGCCCATACTTGCGCGATCCCGCCTTTAAAGCCGACAGCCCGCTAATCGAGCGGGTGAGGCTGTGACGAGTTTCCCAATGTGCGACTCTGGAAGCGAAGCCACGGGATGAGCAAGTTGTGCACGTACAATGTGTCGCGATTGTTGGGCCTTTTGCAATGGTGTGCCGGTGTGAAAGGATCACCGCGGTCCCAATGAGGCAATGCGTGTTCTCAAACAGGAAACCAGTGTATGCATGCTCGGTAGTGTACCGGCCGTGTGGGCTGGCGTGGAACGGGGCCCCGCCAACTCACTCGGAAAGTTTACCCTCTTGATGGGGCGAATAGTTGTCTCGGGGCAAGAGGAAGATGACATACTGGATGCTTTTTTATATAATGCCAAATTGCTTCCCGCTGAGAGAAGCCTCTTTCGTCATGACTTTACGACTCTTTTACTTTCATCTCCTGTAATATTCGGTGTATAGCAAGATTGAAGCAAAACCATGGACAAGGACCAGAAATCACATCATTTCCTCGAAGGAAAGGCCGTCATCGTGGCTGGCGGTGGCGTAGCCGGTTCAGCATTCGTTGTTGGCCTTCGAAAGCTGTGGGATCCAGCCTGGAACCCGCCGACCATCCGCATCTACGATCGGGACTCTCAAGAAATATCGGCACAGCGCGAAACTTACACACTATCACTCGTCGGCCACAGCGCCACGGGCGGCCTACTGGCACTCAGAAATCTTGGTCTCCTCGAGCAGACACTGGAAAAGACCATCTCTGGTCTTGACGGCTCTGGGGCCTTCAAGATCTGGGGCGCTGACTGGAAGGAACAACTTAAGCTTTCTCGGAAGCCGGTCGAAGGGCTGCCAGCCTCCAGCATCCGCATCGCTCGGAAAGATCTCCGGCAGGTCATCCAGGATGGTTTCGGTCCCGACGACTCCGTGGAGTGGGGTGTCAAGTGCCTATCCGCCGAGCGTCTCGAGGACGGTCGAATCCGCGTGCAAGTCTCCAGAGGCACCGGAGAGGAAGAGATAATCACCGAGGAAGTCTGCGATGTTCTCATTGCGGCAGACGGCGCAAGTAGCAAGCTCCGTTCCAGTCTACGGCCAGACGACAACCTGCAATTTGCGGGGGCTGTTCTCCGTGGGGGTGTTTCGCGATTCGAGGGGCCTCCGCCCAAGCCTCTGGATGAGGATTGGGGCTTCATGCTTTCCGGGACTGGTGTTACTTGCTTCTTTTCGCCAGTCGACAAGCACAGCGTGGTGTGGGCCCTTGGCCACATGGAGAAGACTCAAACCCCTCCTCTCGATCTGAACAATGCCGAACAAGTCCAGGCGGTCCTCGATCGGGGCCTCGAGCTGGGTTCAGTATTCCAGGAGCCTTTCAAGACGATTGTGGCGCACACGGACAAGAAGACGGTCATGTCGATCAATGCGAGAGACAAGGAGCCGTTTGGGCACGAAAGGGCCGAGGAGCTGCCAGTCATCTTCATTGGAGACGCCAACCATGCCGTCAGCCCTTTTGCGGGGTACGGGGCCAACCTCTCGCTGGCGGATGCATGGGATTTGGCCGAGCAGTTTTGTAAAGGTACGTCACTCAGGGAGGCCATCTCAGCGTACGACAAGCTGGCGGTGCCCAGGGCCATGGCAATTCTGAAAAATTCGCGGGCGCGGCTCCGGGAGGGACACAGCACAGGAGTCCACGCCTGGATGTTTTGGTTCATGTTGATGGTGGGCAGGTTTATGTGCTGGGTTACGGGGCGGAAGTGATGGCCTCGACGGATTGGATCTTGTGCATCTCAATGCAGGTCTAGTCTGATGCATGGCTTCAACACAACGCGTGTATTTGTTTAGCAGTCACGAAGAAATGAGGGACGGGAAAAGGACAGGTCGTAATTGCAGGATTAAAAGTTAATAATAAACGTCTCCGGAGTAGCGATACCACCTAATAGATGCCCTAATAACAAAACGGTTACAAATCAACTAATCGAACGAATTAGGATGGATGCGTCCCCTTGCATCCGTATCGTAGTCGAGATGAAAAGTGTCCCTGGCAACAGCACGGTGGCGCGTGCGCCGTCCATCGTTATCAGCCGCCGTTGCGATAGGTTACAGCGACTGCGTCCCCCTGTAGCGTAGCCCTGGGCTACGCCCAACGACTGCAGGTAACTGCCGTGCTGCGCCCCACTACCTCCTCCCAGGAAAAAGAAATATCTTTACGCGAAAACGCGCACGCGCCCTACCTCCCGCGACGCGATCGATCTGGACCATGATACTCCTTGGTCTCTCATTAAAGATCCGTCCCCACTGGGTTCACAATCTTCTATCCACACTATTACCATCCCCATCACACTCATTGTCTTTCCTCTATCCTAATTCTATTCTTCTGGGCTATTCCGCGATTCACTGCTACGACTTATCGTCCCGTCCCATCATTTGCTAATCATCGGATTTCGGCCATTGGCTAACCCACCTCCATCATGGCAACCGACAAGCCTGCGCGGACGCCTGCAAAGGCGACCAAGCCAGCTGCCACCACGTCCTCAGCCAAGCAACGATCCATCGTTTCCTTTTTCCAAAAAGCTGCACCCTCAACGCCCAATGGTCCGGCTTCATCCCCTCTCTCCAAGGCTACCTCCAAGGCTACCTCCGCCGCCAAACCGACTTCAACCCTGAAAGAAACAACAAAAGCCAACGCTCTTCCCAAACCCAAGGCTAAGGCTACGCCCAAGTCTGCGCTCAAAGCCTCGGCAAGGCTTTCGACTCCCGTCCCCAGTAGCGACGCCATCGAGCCCCCGAGTCCAAAAGACGACGAGAACATGGAGGTTGCGTCCAAGAAGGATGTTCTTCCCAGCAGTCCCTCTCGCAAGGTGTGTTTTTCCGACTACAGCGGCTCGATTCATCAACTAACAACGCTGCTGCAGGTCAAAAAGGTCGTTAGTTACGCCGAGTCCTCCGACGAAGAAGAGCCTTTCCAGTACAGTGCCCCGGCCTCTCGTCGCCGCTCGAGAGCTCGACTTGTCGTAAAGGATGAGGACGAATATGACGAAGCCGATATTCCCGAGGAAGAAGAAGATGGTTAGTTCCAAATCTCTATTTCTCAGCAACATTGAGCTAACCACAACAGACGACATGGGCGATTTCGTTGTGTCCGACGAGTCTGACGGGGAAGCACCCCAATCCAAGAAGCGCAAGCGTCCAGCCAAGCCCCAGCTCTCTCGAAAACGATCAAACATCTCGTCGCATATCGAGGAGCCTGAACGAAAGCGAATCACCATGGACGACGATGAGATGCTGGACGATCTTCCTGAAGCCTCCACTGCTACCCAGTGGAACTACGATCCCGCCTCTACAGAGAAGCACCCAGTGATGAAGCCTGCCGAGCGTGCCGCCCGGGATCCCAACCTCAAGCAGAAAGCACACACCAGGGAGCCCGAAGACAGATATCCATGGCTCGCCAACATCATGGACAAGGACAAGCGAAAGCCTGATCACCCCGAGTACGACAAGAGAACCATTTTCATCCCCCCAATGGCCTGGAAAAAGTTCTCTCCTTTCGAGAAGCAGTACTGGGAGATCAAGCAGAACTTGTGGGACACCATTCTCTTCTTCAAGAAGGGCAAGTTCTACGAGCTCTACGAGAACGACGCCACCATTGGTCACCAGGAATTCGACTTCAAGATGACTGACCGAGTCAACATGCGCATGGTTGGAGTTCCAGAGAGTTCTTTGGACCATTGGGTCAACCAATTCATCGCCAAGCAGTACAAGGTGGCTCGTGTCGACCAGAAGGAGACCAACCTGGGCAAGGAGATGCGAGAACGTGAGGAAAAGACAGGCAAGAAGGCAGACAAGGTCATCTGCCGTGAACTTGCTTGCGTTCTCACTGCCGGTACCCTCGTCGATGGCAGCATGCTACAAGATGACAATGCATCCTACTGTGTTGCGATCAAGGAATCTGTGATTGATGACTTGCCCGCATTCGGTATTGCTTTTGCCGATACTGCCACCGGTCGTTTCCACCTCTCCACATTCGTGGATGATGTTGACTTGACCAAATTCGAGACGCTGATTGCTCAAACTACACCACGAGAGATGCTTCTTGAGAAATCCCAGTTGTCGACTAAGGCCCTCCGTATTCTCAAGAACAACACCAGCCCAACTACCATCTGGACACACCTCAAGCCTGGCACTGAATTCTGGGAGGCCGACACTGCTCGACGTGAGCTTGACACTGGCGGCTATTTTGTTGATGCTGAAGGCGCCAAGCAGCCATGGCCTGAGGCACTCGAGAAGCACAAAGACGACGATCTCGTCATGTCTGCCATTGGAGCTCTTGTGTATTACCTGCGTTTCCTCAAACTCGAGGCGCCTCTTCTGTCTCAGGGCAACTTCGAAGTGTATAACCCTATTCAGGGCAACGGTACCCTCATCTTGGATGGTCAGACGCTCATCAACCTTGAAATCTTTTCCAACTCGGTCAATGGCGGCACTGAGGGCACATTGTTCAGTCTGCTCAACAAGTGCGTGACGCCTTTTGGCAAGCGATTGTTCCGCCAGTGGGTCGCTCACCCCCTGTGCAACATTGAGAGGATCAACGAGCGTCTGGATGCCGTCGAGATGCTCAACGCCGATCAAACCGTGCGCGAGCAGTTTGCATCCCAGCTCGCAAAGATGCCCGATCTGGAGCGTCTCATCTCTCGAATTCACGCCGGCGCTTGCAAGCCAGAGGACTTTGTCCGAGTCCTGGAAGGCTTTGAGCAAATCGAGTATACTATGGGTCTGCTCGGTGCCTTCAAGGGCGGAAACGGTCTTGTCGACCGTCTCATCTCATCCATGCCTGGCCTCGAGGAGCCGTTGAGCTACTGGAAGTCCGCATTTGATCGTCGCCGAGCTCGCGATGAAAAGATCTTAATCCCAGAGCGAGGCATTGATGAAGACTTTGACCAGAGTCTGGAGCAAATTGATGAGATTAAGGGGCAGCTGACGGATCTCTTGGACGAGAAGAAGAAGGCATTCAAGTGCAAGACTCTCAAATTCACCGATATCGGTAAGGAGATCTACCAGATAGAAGCCCCCAAGAGCGTCAAGGTTCCCTCCACCTGGCGTCAAATGTCAGCAACCAAGGACGTTAAGCGATGGTACTTTCCCGAGCTCAGCAAGCTCGTCCGAGAGCTTCAGGAAGCAGAAGAGACACATTCGCAACTAGTGCGCGAGGTCGCCACGAGGTTCTTCCAAAAGTTTGATGTCGATTACGAGACGTGGCTGCAGGCGATTAAGATTGTCTCTCAGCTCGACTGTCTTGTCAGTTTGGCTAAGGCCTCATCCTCTCTCGGCCACCCCAGCTGCCGACCCCAGCTGGTTGATGAGGAGCGCAGCACCGTTGACTTTGAAGAGTTGCGCCACCCTTGCATGATGAACACTGTTGATGATTTTATCCCCAATGACATCAAGCTCGGCGGAGAGCAAGCCAAGATCAACCTCCTCACTGGAGCCAACGCAGCCGGAAAGTCTACTGTCCTTCGAATGGTGAGTCTAGTAGTAGCCCGACAAATGATTCTAGTAGATTGCTAACATTATTACAGTCATGTATTGCCGTCATCATGGCACAGATTGGCTGTTACGTGCCATCCGTTTCAGCACGGTTGACTCCGGTCGACCGCATCATGTCTCGTCTGGGAGCCAATGACAACATTTTCGCTGCTCAGTCAACATTCTTCGTAGAGCTGTCTGAGACCAAGAAGATCCTCTCTGAAGCCACACCGCGGTCCCTCGTCATTCTCGACGAGCTTGGTCGTGGAACCAGTTCGTACGATGGTGTCGCTGTCGCTCAAGCCGTGCTCCATCACGTAGCAACCCATATCGGTTGTATTGGATACTTTGCCACACACTACCACTCCTTGGCGACCGAGTTTGAGAACCACCCCGAGATTCGCGCTCGAAGGATGCAGATTCATGTCGACGAGGAAGAGCGCCGTGTCACTTTCCTTTACAAGCTGGAGGACGGTGTTGCCGAGGGCAGTTTCGGTATGCACTGCGCTGCCATGTGCGGTATCTCTAACCGAGTTATCGAGAGGGCCGAGGTGGCAGCAAAAGAATGGGAGCACACTAGCAAGCTCAAGGACAGTCTTGACAAGGCCAAGACTGGATGCTACATTCCCCTGGGCATCCTCAGCGATGTCGGCGCTCTGCTTGGGGACAAGGGCGATATGACTCCCAAGGGCCTGGATGTGCTGATGCAAGCCATCGAGGCTTTGTAATTATGGCGAGAGTGATGTTTTTTGTGGTAATGCCAGTATTACCAAGGGTTCTACAAGGATATGTTTGGCGTGTCACGTCTGTACAATAGTGGCAGGAGAATGGCTTGCTTGCCGAGGAACGTCCCAAAAAAGACGAGCGCATAACAGAATTTGCGTGTGGCCACGAGTTGGGGAATTAAAGGAACTGGGCTAAAGGCGGAGTTTTGAGGCGTTCAGATGCAAAGGAATATTAAACAGACTTTATTTTAATTAAGTAAATACAAGAAACCGTTATTAGACGGAAATCAAGACCCACGTAGATGTCGTGATCGCACTTGTCGGGAGTGAATGACAGCCAAACACGCACAAACCAAGCATTTGATGGTTAACAATATTGCAAGCCAGTCACGTCTGTTTCTTTCAAGAAAACGGCATCTCGTTGATTGATTACTATTATTGTATGATAGTCCTCACTCGCACGCATCCTCTACGATGTTGCCATTTCTTGCAAAGGAACCCCACCCTCCATTTTGCGAGAAAATACCAGTCCAGGGTGGCCAATCATGAGAAGATAAGTTGAGAACACGATGAGCCTACAGACATGTTAGTCCAGCCTTTTTCACCAGATAGACAATAATTCGAGAACACAATGACATACACTCCCTCTAGGCCAATGAAGAGGCCTTCGTCTCTCACGAAGCGACCGGTATATCCTTGATGCAACTCCACCAACCGATAGGCGCTGCGAGCAGCGATCAGCACGACTGCGAGAGTCAGAAAAGCGAGGAAGAGTTTCAATCGAAGTCGTATCGTGTGGAGACCCTTGAACTTTATGTAACGAATCAAGTAGTCTCCCAAGAGCCCGCAAAAGACAACCATTGTGAACAGCTGAAAAGCCAGGCCCGCAAGCGCAAGGTCAACGCCGATTTGACTCGTTCCAGACGAGATTGTCGACAGGACGCCGCCGCACGCCTGAATCACGAGAGAGAAGAGGTCGCAAGGGATAAACGCCCAGTAAAAGAGCTTGGGCTTAAAACGTGATAGGCTTGGCGATAGGTATTCCACGGTAAAGGCGAGCGTGACGTAGATGGCAGCGCAGAAATAAACTGGAGCACTGCCAACGCAAACTATGTAAAAGGAAAATCGCACATTAGCGTTAGACAAGGGTCGTTGCGAGGGAGAAAAGGTTCGTACTGATTTGAAGCATAAAGGCGCCGAAATCAAACGGGTTGTAATACATCTTTACGCGGCCGATGTAGCCCATGACTGCGCTGATGCAGCCCAGCACTGAGCAGGTTGTGAAGAACCAGGTGCGCCATCGCAGCCCCAAAAAGATGTGGATGGTGCCGGCGAGGGCAAACAATGCTATTAGAATTGTGTTGGCGACAAGGCTTGGGCGGTACGTGTACACGCTATACTCTAGGGGGCATGTATCCAGAGTGCAGTTCGCGTTGGGACCGAAGACGACGGCGTACTCTGGAAGTGTGGTTGGCTGCCCCATGCTGGATGTGGCTGTGTTGCGAGCGAGTGATGGAAAAAACGAGAAAAGACAAGCCTGATTAACTTGAATCGACTTGTAAAGAATGAAATAGGTACAAGAGCAAATCGCATTGTGAAGAGAACCGTCACACTGCTCATGGTCTATTTATTTGATCGTGGTTCTGAGGGTGTTGGCATTTACCCGAGAGCTGAGGTTATTCCCTGAAATGTCCCTTTTAGGAAGATGCACGTCTTGGCAACCATGCCTGGCACGGCCTAGCGCGCGGCGCATAGCTGTGGGCTGACAGGGGCAGCCGCTGACCAGATACATATAGCAATGCCGTGTTTACCGCCAAGAAGTGAAGTTTCTTGTTGCGGTAAACACTGGTCAGACACCGTAAATCCATCAAGCAGAGGTGTGTTAAAAACGCCCGAAAGCAAGATGGCCTCATCGTCCTCCGCCATTGGGCCCAGGAGCCGGGAGCCGTCTCGGACGCGCAAGCCGCCTGGGGCCCGCTTCATCTTCCTGGAGCATCCCAACGGCACTAGCACCGGCGCCTCGCGGAAGCAGGCCCGGTCGTACGCCGCGAAGCAGGGCCACGCGCGGATCAGGCACGAGCAGGTGGCCAGGTACCAGGAATCCAAGAGGCGAGAGGCGATGCAGTCTCGCTCTCGAGCCGGCGAGGCCCCTGCCGTAGTATCTCTGTCGCTGCCGAACCCCAGGAGCTTGCTGTCGGCTGCCCCCACGGACCCGTTCGCGTCGTCCGCATGGCCGGTTTCCATGCTGGAGCACTATCTCATCGATCACTGTGAGTGGCTGCTCCGCTTGCCTCGTTGACCCTGTACCCTGCAGGCCCGTTTTGTGCCCTGTTGGAGATTGACTGACAGCGGCAGATCTGCAAGTCGTGGTTCCCGCTGGCGGGTTTTGCACAGCTGCCCATCCAACTACACAGGAGTATCTACAGGGAGCAAAGACGCAATGGATACCGCTTGCTCTGACGGATCCCGGAATGCTGAGCGGGATCCTCGTCTCGGCTTGTCGTAGTCTACGTGCGCTCTACGGCAAGGGACCCTACCTGGAGAAGGCCCTCAACTACAAGATGATTTGCATGGAATCCATCAGGAATGATATCTCAGGGAAAGGAAGCACACCAGGGGACGCGAGTATAGGGAAAGCTATCCTGCTTGCTGGAGACGAGGTACATTTTTGCCGCACCAAGTTTGGACAAGTGCCGAGTCTAATGTGGTTTGTAGGTCTGCATCGGCAACATTTTAGCCGGGAAGCGCCACGTGGAAGCAGTGCAGCAGCTGGTGGACTTGAGAGGCGGCCTTGCGACCATAGACGGGAACAGTTTTCTTGGTGGGTTGATTGGCATCTTCTTCAATGACACGAGTACAGAGTAGGAATCCCCTCTTCGTCACATATGTAACAGGCAGCCCAGTGCTAACGCTGTGTATAGTCTTGTGGCGCTCAACGTGGCCTCAAACTATAGCCATCTGAAGGAAGAAGAAGTGATTGAGTTGTAAAGGATGTTAGCTAGGGAAATGTGCTTGTTTGTGCTGTCTGGTCACCAATTTTTAGAAAGTTTTAAGTCTTATTGACTGAAGCCTAATTCATACTAAGATGAAATAATTTTATATAAAGAATAAGAGCAATTAGCTCATACAATCAGATGATATTATGAAATCCGATAATGGGGACCACATATGTGAATCAGATTTTCAAGAAGACGAATACGCCACCAAACGCATTGATGATGCAAATCAGGACGCTGTCAGAATCTCTGCCCGCCATCCGAAATCGCGTCACATCCACGGGCCATGCAGTTGTAACGGGTCTGTATGAGTCCTTATTTGGTCGCCCTTATCACCTTGCATGGGCATGGCTTGGCCGAAGAGTGTTTCCGATGGATAAACCCAAAAAGTTGCTTCAAAGTTTATCTATTCCATTGTTCCGGCAGTGTCTGCCTCAATTTGTGGACCAAATTTGCTTATTAGACTTTGATTCGAAAGGAAGCCTTGAAGTTTCCATGCCCCTCTGAGTCATTCTTGCATCAGAGAGACACTTGCAATTCAAAAATCTCCATGAATGTATAAACAGTATTCCTTGTTATGGATATATGAACCCATTCGACCTTCATATCAATTACTCATCATGGATACGTCTACTGACCGGCCCTTTTGGTGCGTACTGCCTCAAGAGATTCGCTTGCTAATCTTGCAGTACGTGATCCCCAAATACGGGTGCATGGAGACCACCGTCGACCGCGGCTTCCAGAGAGCGTCTTTATTGGCTTCTGTGTCTAAGGAGTGGCAGTGCTTCTTCGAAAAGGAAACATTTCGACGCATAGCTCTCACATCACCAGACCTCACCACATTCGCGACTGCCGTTGAAGGGGAGAATGTCATTAGATTGAATTATGTAAAGAGCATATTTCTACATATCAAGCTCTCTGAATACGGCCGTGATAAATTTGACAAGCCAGAGAGCACATCGGAAATCACGCGGTCAGTCACTTAACTTATGTCTTAGGATATGCAGCTGATACTTGGTTAACAGGAACAATCAAATCTTCACTCGCGATGTAGCCAACTTGCTCAAAGCGCTATCATCTTGGCAGGGCACCTACGGAGGCCTTACACTGGAGATCAACGCAAACTCGCCCAGCGACCAGAGATATCACGTGCAGGAAGTACAAGTACGCGATGATTACCCACTTCGGTTTGAGCAGGACTTGGAGCGACATCCAGGCTTTTTCGAATACTACAAGAGAAGAAGAAGAGAAGAAGAAGAGAGATTCCTCATACAGGAACCGGAGGGACAAGTTCGTCATGGGATGGCACAGCGGCTTGATGGAACGCCACTTGAGCTTCAACCGTGGGTAAGGGGACGAACCCGCTTGAGAAATACAATCCGCCAACTCCCAAAAACCCCAATAGTCAAGGGACTTATTCTGCGCCGCAGATTCCTCAGGGGGGTTGCAATCACGTCACTGGCGACACTCGTTCGCGAAAGCTTCGTGGGGCTGTAAGCTTTTCGTCTCGGCAGATACATAGGAGACACGGCACGTATGCAGGAGGTAGAGACTGCTTTTTGGAACGGTATTTTAAACCCACATGCTAAATATGACATGGAAATGGAATGGCTGCTAACTAATTCTAGGTCTCCAAACGCACTTGATACCCGCTCTACCTGCCAGCACCGAGCAATTATCCTTTCCGCTAACTAGAAGAATCTTGGATTTCGAGGAAACGGTGAATGTCGTCCGTATTCTTGCGTCCGTTTCCCGGTTTATGGCAACTTCATGCCATCAATTTACCGAGCTCTTCCTTCCTGATCATATCAACAGCCCGGTATTTTTCAAGCAACTTGCTAAAAGCGAGAGACGCAACGACTCTAAGCTTCAACACCTCTGCATGGAAACAAAGAATTTAATGTCGGTTTTCCGTCAACAATCCATCACAAAGTTTCTGTCTCTCGTTGGTCGTGCAGCAAAAATGTTGCCTCAATTGCAGATTTTAGAGGTATGGAGTAGCGGTTACAGGCATGGATACGTGTTTCGCTATTCTCAGGATGATTCTCAAGCTTCAATACTCTGGCGAAGCCTTGAAGGGGATCACCTGCTGGAGCCTGAAGCAATTGAGGTTTGGAAAGGGGTCGCGTCAACCCGTACACTTGGTGTGGAGATGATCCCCTTCCCCAAAGGTGATATGGATGGATTGAAACATGTCCTTCTCTCATGCTTATCTCTTCGACGCCTAGCTTATGACCCAATTGACGAAGCAGAGATGGCCGCTGATAGTATTATGGAGTAGAAATCATTAGGTTTAAAACTTTTGCAGGAGCCTGCCATCATTTCATGTTTATTTTGAGGAAATCCTTGGTCATCAAAACCAGAAACCCTTCTTAGCATACCCAACACATGCAAATTGTCTGGAAATTTGCGAAAGTGGTAGTGAGACAATACAACGCTTGAATGATTGTTAGTTCGACACTTTGCAATATGGGATCCTTGCACAAGACCACAGCTCTTGGGATTTCTTTTAGCTAAAATAAATAAATAATAATACATAAACAAATTTATTTACCTAAAAAAAATTCCTTAGGTTCTCCGCTTAGGATTATTTTTGTTCAGAAGTGGTTATTTTGGCTAGGATTGATGTTGTACCTTGGCCACGGTAGACAAGTATCAACAACGCATACGAATTAATCAAACACCCTTTAGAGCTTTCTGTCACCTAGTCCCCGAGAGCCTCAGATAGTACGCGAACAGTAAAAGACCACCAACATTGCAATTCATTCCATAATCATATCGACATATCCCATTACAATTTCCTACCCGCCCTCGCTCTCTCCTGGCCCACCTTAGCAGCGTACTCGACACCCTTGACGACATCCTCAACCTGCGACAAGAAGGGGGAGTGGGATGCCTTGGTGTGGAAGCTGATTGAATTTGGCCCTAACAAGCCTGCCATTTGAGTTTGAACAGGCAGAGGCAGGGCCTGATCGTCATCGCAATAGAAGAACATGCACTCCATGTCATTCCAAGGCTCGTACGTCACTGCATCTGTGAAGACGGCTGCCGATTGATGCTTGAGCGCAGCGATGGCCTTTTCTTGTGCTGCAGAGTCCATGTCATGATAGAAAATGGTCTCCGGGGTGTCTGCATATACATAGTCGCCCTAATTTACTGCATTAGTCGCTGACAACGTCTCAGTAGATGAGAAAACAGAAAAGTCTGAACACACCTGGACATTCATCCACGGCAAGAATTGCCCGCCAAGCATTTCCTTGATGCTTCTACCGAGTGGAGTGACGAAGGCGGACAGGTAAACGAACATGATGATGCCGCCCTCAAGCCCGCGGCTTAGGCGCTGCTGGTAACCCAAGCCCTCAACGGCATTGGCGCCCACAAGGCCGCCGTAAGAGTGCACAACAAGAACAATCTGCTTGCCCTCGCCGCACAGACCCTCGAGCGACTCGCGCAATGCCTTAGCGTCGTCGGCTAGGCCCTTGGTCGGGGGTTCAGCGCCGACTGAGGGGTAAGCAACTCCCTCGGTCGACCATCCTTGAGAAGCGAGCGCGTCCTGTACAAGAGAGAAGCAGTCGGGAGTGTGCCAAGCCCCGGGGGCAAAGACAACAGTTGGTTTTGGGGAGACAGTCATGGTTGTGAATGAAGAAATTGGCGTCCAATCGCTGCTGGTTATCAAAGGTATCGTGTCGCAAGGTGAAGAAAAAACGGCGTGATGCTGATAGAAACCGTCGAAAGTCGCGTCTACTTATATGCGATTGAACCGTTTGACCCCAGATGACGATCTTAGTTAGCTTAAGTTGGGGTAATCTTAGTTCAGATTTGAATGGCGTCGGAAAGGAGGCACAACACTTGGCTAAACTGTCGGATACCGGGTGTGCAAGAGGAACTAACAGCGAACTAAGGAGGAACTGGGAAGTTTAAAAACCCCATCGGTAGCGCCAGAACTGAGGAGATTGCTCGTCAGTGGGACCCAAGGCAAATGCTACTCTGCTCAATTGGCCCACCCCGTAGCCGAGTGAGATATCATGTCTGTGGAGTAAGTGTCCATAACCGTATGGTTCGCCGTTTCACCATCCGACGCGCGTCGCACTGGAACACGGCTCGGTCGAATTTGTGAAGCGCGCGATGATATTGCCGAGGAAAAGCTGAACAATGCGAGTCAGCTTTTGCCTCGTGGCTTTTTTTAGGCTGCATATCACAATGCACTTCATCACGGTAAGCTAAAGGGATCGATTTTGTTGATGCTTTCGGGTATCGTGCTGGGCTTGAGTAGTCAAGAAATGAAACCCCTGCTTGCCGCTTATACAAATTTGAACATGGCCCCATATCATATAATGGAGACATCGCCGTCGGTCATCAAAGTCGTGACTTAAAAGTGTCAGTTGAGACACATGTTTTACTAAATTTAGTCCTATTTACAAGTAGTTTGTTTAAAATTTGTAAAGACAAATCAAAAACATGCCATCGTGAGTCCTGACTCCGATTGCGGCTTATATTCATTCCCTGGCAAATGATTCCGCGCGATTTAGTAGTGAAAAGTTCGGCGATTACTCTAATGGGTTAAGTTGTCGCAGGGGAACGAGTCGTTTCCATTTTCGGTTTTCTTTCTCATTGATTTATTAATTTTAGTTTGCTGTTGCATTTGTTAGTCAAGAATTTGATGTTGGGTTTATCTCAGCGACGAAGAAACTTGCTGAGTAAGTCGACGACATGACTCGCACCCGCAAGGCGGCGGCAATTCCCCCCGTCCTCCAGGAGATGGACGGAACTCATATCACTGACAAAGCAAATCACCCCAAGACATGTGTCGGCGCCGCAGAGCTTTGCCTCCTCGGTCAGTCCCTGGAAGAGGTCATGGCGTTGAAACAGTGCGGCGCAACTTTTTGCATGTCAGAGGTGCTTTGGCGGAGGTAAACAACACCAACCAACACCTAAGCGAGTACCCCATATGAAATCCGGACATGACTCATATACGTCAGGATTCATCTCAACCGGGTTTCAAAATTTGCCCCCGAGCACCTTCGGTGCGCAAACTACCCTGGACACCGGTCGCGATTCACAAGCAAGAATCAGAGGATTGGGATCGCATAAAAAATAATTGACTCATTAATAATTGGAATCTGGAATCTGATATTATCAGCGTAACGGAGCTTCTCTAGTCCAGATGGCTATTTGAGATTTTCATGTTAAAAATAAGTAGTGGTTATCGTACACTCTGCTTGCAACATGATTGCAGCGTGAAGTCTAAGTCTGACGGCGAGAGAGTGATAAAAGGCCCGTTTAAATTGACAATTTGAAATAGTAATTCCAACTTTGCAAAGGTTTCTACCAACCCAAGACTTGTGGTACAAGGCCACAACTCGAGGAAAGATGATACAATTCAGCGGCACAACTGGACAGCGCCTGGCCTATTCTAAAGATGAGATCGTATCGTCTTTTTCCTGAGTCAACTAGTTCCAGTTCTGCCGTGGCGCAGAAGGAAACAGTAACTCAAAATGCGGGCCTATGGCTAGCTTACTGGACGCCTTCTTCGGGGCCGCTCCAATATTTGATTTTCCTGTGGATATGGAGGACATTTACTCGGAAGAAGGCGATGGACTATCTAAAATGGCGAGCAAATTCCACTGATTTATTAAAATTTTCCAAAATTTGACCTTTGGTCCTTATAACTTGCTCGCTAGGTTGGATCGTCTCTCCTGTTATCCCAGCAAAATTTCTGGCAGGGATACAAGGGCCACTGCCAAACAACCGATAGCAAATCGAAATGACACATCTTTGGAATATGGCGCTTGCATCTATGCAGACGGCATGTGTGACCCTGGAAAGGGGATTGACCCAGGTTGAGTTCCAAAACCATATCCTTCGGCTGTCGAATAAATATGTGAAACAAATGCGCGAATCAGGTGAGAACCTCCAAAGATTACCCCCTAATCAACACAACCTCTCATAAACCCTTCGCTTAATTCATTTCGACTATTATGAATTTGTCTCATCAATGTGCCGTGCTAACCGGTCGTACTTTTATCCTGATTATAGAAAATCCTATCAAGCCGAGTAGGCTCGGTCTCCCCTTTTTGGTTTGCTATTTACTTGTATCCTGGGACCCATCGTCATTGTTTCGTTCTTATATATTGAGTTCCAGGATAATTTCTATTGTTGTCAGCGACGATATCGAGCCCAAATTGGCAAGATGCAGTCCGAAAAAATGACTCGATCGCTGTACAATGAGATCGAATGGTCGACGAATGAAGTGCTCCAGCAAAGTCGGCTTGCGCATGATGCAGTGGGAAGCGGGACATGGAAGGGATGCGTGAATGATGTCCCTACAACCACAAGCAGGGATATGCTCGGGCTATTGAATGTGCTTGATCCGAAACACCTAATGCTTTTCGGGCTAAGTAGCTGGTAATATGTTGGAGATGAAAGCCATGATACTAAGGACGCCGGAAATAACCACAACCGAATAATGGATGACGAATATGCCACGTCAAGCGCATTGCTGAGTGTGCAGGGTCAGGATGTTGGGGAGGGATGTTTGCATAACCGGCGTTCAATGGAGCAATAAATGAAGTTGGTTTAACGGAAAGTAAATTGTAAATAATGTGGAGAATCTTTAGGCATAATTTATGGAAGCTCACTTCTCTTGGTGTAAAGGGTTAAAATTATTTTGTTATTGACAACTTACAATGAAAATTATGGTCGACTGCGCTGCTTTTACAAGCTCCATGAGGAAGGGTCTTAGGTATGCATACATAGCCCCAGCTAGCAAAAAATAGGATTTTCAGGGTGCAAGGACCGAGGATCTCCGCACAATGGGGAATCAAGCTTAGGTTCTACTCTTTCTTAGTTTGTTGCTTAATCTATTCTTTGGTTGACAATACCCTGGCCGGAAATTAATACGCGCAGATGGGTGGATGACGCGGCTCGTATTGCGTCGTAGTTGTTACAAAGCGGTAGTCACAAGTGGCTGGTGAGCGGTGAATACGAGGCTGGTGGGTCTTTTCATTCTCCGGCTGGGTGTGGATGCCGTTCAACCGAGTTGCCGGAGTATCGGAGAATGAAAACGCAAAGTTATGCCATATTGGTAAATGGTTTACCTCTCTGATTGAAGCATCAATTCGGATACTTTTGTTATCAACGCGTTTCGGAGTTTTATGTTGCGTAGCGTTGCGGATGAATTTGCGATCTTTGCTCTTCAGTTGTGAGAGAAAGGTAGTTTCAACGCATGTGTGCCAAAGTATTTAAACATGAGTATCACTCTCATCTATGTCCCAATTCATCCGCTCAAACCATTCGACATTCCATTTTTATATAACCCTGCTATTAATCCAGCGCCATTGACACCAAGCGGCTCAAACAATCAACATGCGTATCACTCCAGCTCTCTTAGTAGCCTTGAGTGCTTTCACTCTGGCCCACCCAGGTGAAAACCATGCGCCTGAGGCTGACCATGTTCGCCTTGCCCGTCGTGAGCATCAAGCCGCCGCACGAAGAGGTCTGCAAGCTTGCGCAGAGAAGCGGTCGTTCCGTGATCTCCAAGAGCGTGCTATTGTTCGCCGTGCCCGCGCTAGCGATTTACACGGCAAAAGAAAGCGCTCCAGCCCCACTGGAACCGGCCACAATTTGACCGACTCTCGCACAGATATTATGGCTAGTTCATCTGATGCCGACATTTTTGGCACTTCGCACACTTGCATTCTCAATCCCGAGGGCGAGGTAGGACCCTACTACGTGCCTGGAGAGATTGTCCGTGAGGACCTGCGAGAGGATCAGCCTGGTGTTCCGGTTATCCTTGAGGGACAATTCATCGACGTCGACACCTGTGAGCCAATCACTGATCTGTACTGGGACTTGTGGAGCTGCAATTCCACCGGTGTCTACTCGGGCGTGGTTGGAAGCGACAATGGAAACGCCAATGACGCTGCCAACATAAACGCGACGTTCCTGCGCGGCATCCAGAAAACCGACAGCGATGGCGTCGTTCAATTCAAGAGCGTTTTCCCTGGCCACTACAGCGGACGTACCAACCATCACCACCAGGTAAGAATGCGGTTCAGCCCTTATTTTGCGTGGAAAATTAATTCGTGAATAGGTTGCTTGGCTCAATGCCACCCTCCAGTCTAACAACACTCTGACCTCGGGATATGTTGCGCATATTGGTCAGCTTTTCTGGGACCAGGATCTTGTTAATGCGGTTGAAGCCACATACCCTTACAACACTAACAACGTTTCGCAAACCCTCAACGCCAACGATGAGGTCGTGGCCGTCGAAACTGCCGGTAGCGATTCTGATCCTTTCTTCGACTACGTTTACCTTGGTGATGAGCTTTCCGATGGCCTTCTTGGATGGATCACCATTGGTGTCAACAGATCCGCTTCCTACGAGACGAGCTACAGCTTTACCTACGGTGAAAACGGCGGAACTGCGCTTAGCTCGGCGGCTGGCTCAACCTGCGTTGATCTCACAAGCCACAGCAGTTCGCAGATTTGCGCTCTCTGCAAGGTGTACTGCAGCAACTGCAGTTAAGGCAACTTAAATACACTTTTCCCCAGATTTTATGCGGAAAGGCTCATGACCCTGGAAGGAGGAGCTAAGTGATGGACATGGGACGAATGAACAATTGGAAAAGGTGCCAGCGGTTGTGGATACAAGCTCCAGGCAACATATATTAGCTTTTATCCCTGTAGTATAAGGATGAATAAAGGGTTAATTTGGACGTCATCTGTCGCAACTGAGCATTTCTAGCGCTGGGCATGCTTGGATCCATTTTTCATTGGCATCATCGGCCTAGTGGAGAAAATACCGGGTTATAAACGCAAAACTAGTTTCTGGAACGAATTTAATCTAGCTAATGCATGTGGCCATTAATAATCCCAGATGGCTCCCGGTGACGTGCGCTAATTGCGTCTTCATCTCGTTATTCCATTGCTGGGCTTTGCGAAGTGGGGTTCCAAACCATCAGCTTTGAAATGCTAAAATGCGACAACGTTATTTACTAAATTAGGCGGTTGATCCAAAAGTCGGAGTCGGCGCATGCGCACCTGAAATGTATTCGCGCTCGCACTCACCAGTAAACGTTGTGACAGCGTCCATTATTGGCCGCCACAATTGCTGCCGCGCGCGTGGTTTGTAACTGTCTTCATTTGTCAGCACCCATGACGTGATTCCCGCGCGGTGGATTGAGACTAGCTGTTGGGACAACCCCACCCGGAACGCTCTCGTGCAGCACTCGGAATGGCGTTTAGCCATGTGATAAATACAAGACCAGATGCCTGAATGAATGGACATAAAATTTCCTAGAAAATTACCCCTCATCTACTAGAGTAGCCTCGTTTTTTGAATTCGCTGCATTCCATCTAAACACCGCCATCAAGCTCCAGCACAGGCAAAAAAAACAACAACACCATGTCGGAAGGTTTGGGCCCAGTAAGTTTCATTCCGAATTCATCCACCTGCTGCGCTGACCGCGGCCATAGTCAGTTCACAAGAATGGCACCTTTGCGCGCCCTGACAGCACATTCCGAGATTTCGTTTCGCGGGATCCTAAGTCGAAATTTCCTGCAGAGAAGGGCCGTTACGCGCTCTACCTCTCACCCGGTTGCCCTTGGGTTAGCATCTCATTGAAAAAAATAAAAAATAAGATCTGTTTCGCTAATTAGCCAAGGCTCATCGGACTTTGATTGTTCGTGTCCTCAAAGGACTCGAGGATGTGATTGACGTTTACTACGTCGCCTTTGAGATGGGCCCAGATGGTTGGTATTTTACCGATGAACTTGTGGACCCTCTACATGGCTTCAAAAAGATCAAGGAGCTGTACTTCCATGCGAACCCGAACTTTGTTGGCCGATACACCGTCCCCGTGCTCTGGGATAAGAAAACAGACACCATTGTCAACAACGAGTCATCAGAGATCATTCGAATGCTAGCCACCGAGTTTGATGATTTCCTTCCCGAGAACTTGAGAGAACAAAACAGGTCTGGAGGTGGACTGTATCCTGAAAACCTCAAGGAAGAGATCGACAACCTCAACTCCTGGGTTTATAACACAATCAACAATGGAGTGTACAAGGTTGGCTTCGCCAAGACCCAGGAGGCCTACGACCAGAACATCAAGCCGCTGTTCGAGTCGCTTGACAGGGTCGAAGAAATTCTGGGCCACGGAAAGCGCTACCTCCTCGGGGACAACCTCACCGAAGCCGATGTCCGCCTGTACACCACCATTGCGAGATTCGACATTGCTTACTTTACCGTCTTCCAATGCAACATGAAATCGATTCGACACGACTATCCACGCATCCACAACTGGTTCCTTCGATTGTACTGGGACCAAGATGAGAACGGAGAGCTTCGAGGTGCTTTCCACAAGACTACTGCCCCGTATGTCGGATTATACGCTCGTGGATACGCCGATAGCAGGAGGAAGATTGTTTTGGATGGGCAGGGACCGCTTGTTGTTCCGGCTGGATTCCAGGTGCTGGTCAACCCACTGAAGTAAAAGTCGGCGGAGTTGGAATGTTTTGGGAATGGAAATTGTATCCTCAGCGTTTAATTTAATATCAAATTGAAACAACTGTTAACCTTTCTGCTTTGAAGCCATGCGAAATCCCATTTCCACGGGTATCAGTTAAAATATTATTTCCATTGAATAGATGCATTCATTTCGTCTAATTATACCGTAAACCTTTACATATACTTGAAGAAAAGTGTCCCAACGCTCCAGGGCTCATCTAAGGCACCAGGACCATTCGCTTGTTTTGAGCCTCCTCGGATTCCCAAACAGTTTGCACATCCGCCATTGGGGCAGCAAAAACCTCAAACGGTCGCTCCATGCGAGATATAGCTTCGACAAATGCGGGAGTTTCGCGGTCCAGCTCTTCCTTGGTGACACTCCCAATGCCAGAAGCCATCAGGCGGATTGGCTTAGTGTTGAGCAAACGAACCGGCAGGGCCAGATTTTCTTCACCCGCAAGACCACCAATTATAATATATTGGAGGTTCTCCCCTTTTTTGATCTCCACCGCACGCATCAGATCGATCGAGGTGGGACCTCCGACATAGTCCAGAACAATGTCGACAGGCCCGACGCTGGCGGGCAAGGCCAGGGGGTTGCTCAGAACGACTCGTTCGTCAAGGCCTTTGACGGTGGATAATGATTCCTCGCTTCGAGAAATGCCAACCACTTTCCCAGCGCCCAGTTCCCGGGCTATGAAGGCACCCGCTCGTCCGCTTGCACTCGTGGCGCCAAGGATGAGGACAGTGCGACCTTTGCAACCACCAATGGCGCGACATTGCAGAGCTAACCAACTACTCACGGCTGGATTGGCCATAGCGGCAATGTTGACTGCATCAGCGTCTGCGTGGAGTTTGACGAGCTGTTTGCGACTGACATTGGCGCGCTCGGAAAAGAGCGGTGCGGCAAGGCCGTTGATGAAGTACTTGTCTCCTGTGGATTCGTCAAGGCCAACTCCATCGATGCTGGGATCATATGGGAGAGCCTGGTTGAAGGCACTGGGATGTTTGGCAGCGGCTCTTGCTTTCACAACTCGAGGAACCCCAGTAGCAAGGACTTTCAGCTGGAGCTGGTCGGCGGACGGCGCGGGAAGATCTGGAACATCCATGTACTCTGGCGGAGACCCCCAAGAGGTGACACGAGCGACCTTCATTTTGGGCGAAGAAGATTGATGGAATGATGCCACTTGCTTGATAGGAGATGAGAAAACTGATGGAAGTGATCTCGGTCCTTGACTGAGTGTGTATTGAGAACCGGACCTGAGGACGTTGGACTGAACGGGTCGAATGAATCGAGTGTACATGGCTCAATTGATGAATGAGATAGTTTCTGACGCTTTGGCTGTAGAACGAATGTCTTGAGAGATTGTATTTACTGTATATAAAATATGGAACCCACCCGCATTTATAGCAACCGCGTCTGTAATTTAGGAGCCATGTTGCGTGGCATGAGTTTGTGAGTTCGGGGCTGTTTGGCCAATCGGACTCGAGCGAGCTGACGACGTTGTCGGGACCGGGCGGTAAAATGACCTCCGACCCCAACGGTACGGAAATGTTCTGTAAAAAGCCCCACAGGATTTTGCTTATAGTGGACCAGGCGAATCCTACAAAGTGTCAGAAATGACGTGTATAGATTTTAAATAGAAGCGCAATAAATTTGAAGGCATGCGAATATTTCATATTTGAGCGTGAATGTCCGATTTTGGCGTCAAATAGATAGGCACCATAGCGAGGCGGCGAGAGAAGACTAATTCATGCAGTCACCTCTTAGCTCCGGAAAGTCTACAGCTAAGCGAGGTAGAGTTGATTAATTTGATGGAAATTTATTTCTTGGTATTTATCTCAGTATGGATTGTAAGAAAAGCTACTTGCTTGCCTCCTGCGAAGGGTCAAAATCTCCCAAGGCGTCCTCCGGCGCATCGCCTCTTAGATGCTGGATTGGCGCAATAAACTCGACAAAACCGATATTCGGGCTTGAAAGCGAATACCCCATAATCTTCTGAGCCGTTGCACTCCAAGAGAGCACTTCTTCCGGTGGCGTGGCAAGATAGATGTTCTCCTCCTGCCGCATGTAGCCCCGGACGAAGAACATGCCATGCACCGAGCGCTTCTGGTCCTGGGTGGAGTTTGACCCGCCGGCGTGGTAAAGGCTTCCGAGCATGACCCAGCAGTCTCCGACCTCCATCTCGGCGTATACCGCCTCCTCGGTCCTTGGAATGCGGTCCGAGCCCCACAGGTGGCTTCCGGGGATGGCCATGGTGGCGCCGTTTTCCACCGTCGTGTTGACGCCGGGCACCAGGAACGCGAGCTCAACGTCGGAGCCGAAGCGGTACCCGGTCTGGGTCTGGTCGGGATGGTCCGCGTGGTAGTTCTTGTCGTCGCGGTGCAGGCGCTGGGCCTTGCCGCCGGGCCCAATCTCAAACGTGACGGCGATGCTGCAGACCGCCTCGCTGGTGTACGTGTGCTTTGTCTCGCCGTAAAAATTGGACGTCGTCTTGTCGACAAACTTGGCGTTGCAGGCCCGGATCAGCGGGTCCACGAGCCACTGCTCGCGCACCGTCTTGCTCCGCCGGACCAGGTTTGCGCACCGGCGAGTCTCGGGCGGGAACAAGTCACCCTGGCTTAACGTAAGACAGTTGCAGCGGTTGTATGCAGGCCACACTCACCTTCCATGGAAGGTCTGCGTCTAGGTACGGTCGCGTCTCCGCATTCACTTTCGCTACCGCTTCCGGATCGGTAAAGTTCTTCACTACGCAGCAGCCATCTTTTGTAATGGCGTTGATGATGGCCTCAACGTTGGAACGGTCAATGCGCTGGATGGCGGGGCGTGTAACGGCCATTGCGGAACTGTATCTGCAAAAGAGGTATAGTTATTTATTAAGAATTATGGTCTTCGTTCTCTCTGAATCGCGAGGGGGCAGCCTCAACCAGCGATACTATTTTATAGCCAGCAACGCAGTCCATCGCGGCGATACCGACGCTGTTAGTCTTATCGCTAATACGGTGGTTGAAGCTCCCCACATTCGGCGACCACATTCCTATCGGAGAAGATGGTGCGGGGAAGTCTCACAAGCGTACGCTTATCATGCACGAATCCACCTCCCGGCTATCTGGTCACGCCGAACTGGGAGGCGCACGCGAGCCAATTGATTTCCTTTGATAGCCATGCTTCCGCGAAACATCAGAGCCCATCAGCTAGCGAGGAACCTTGCATCACTTCCAAACATCAACCCCACCTAGGCTTCAGCCATGCCTCGAAATAATACAGCCTGTCAGACATGTCGATCTCGGAAGGTCAAATGCGACAGAGCGCGGCCAGTGTGTTCAACATGCCGAAAATTAAACCGCGAATGCTCCAGTGCCGTGATCTCAGCTGAGATCACCTGGCTGCAATCGGATACTGTTGTGGATGGGGCGCACGAAGACTACCTCCAGCATGAGAACCAGCTACGTCAGCACGGAGCCAGGGCTCGCCCGTTATTATCAGGTGAGCTTAACCAACTTAATGTTGTAAGTGAGAGAAGTTAATCTTTTAGATCGCGAGCGAGATGAGCAAATCGCTGGAATTTTATCCGCAATTCAGCACGGTTCCGTCGAGACCTTATTAGGAGATTTGGACATTCGCTTTCAAGATTCGCTAGGTGATGAAGCAGCTGTCATTGGTCCGTTTGGCATCTTTCGTATGACACCTGGGACTAGTCCCGAACCCGAGGAGCCGCAGTCCTACGAATATGAGCAAGAGAATTTGGAATTGGAACCGTTCCAAGGGAATGATATTTCCAGTATGCCAGATACGGAGCCAATCCTCAACGAGCTTTCACTCCCTCTGTGTTCAAATGTTGAACAGCCTAGCCGACCGGACTTCAATGTTGATCCAGACGGTCATCTATATACAATCCAACCTAGTGGTTCTTTTCTCCCGGCATCACCAAACACCGCCTTGGATGAATTTTCTGGATTTCTGTCACCGCCAACCTCGTACAGCTTCAACGTAAATGATTTGGACATCTCCACAATCCGAGTACTTCTTGATCGTTATCAAAACGCACTTGTCCCTTGCTTTTCTCCAGCAAGGATTCATTCCAAATCCCCATGGAAAGCATTGCATATTCCCAAAGTTTACGAAACCTTGGGTGAACTCATGGTCAGAGGCGATTCTGGCAATTCAAAGGTTTCCTTATTCTTTGCTGTTTTGGGTGCCAGTGCATTCCATCTTGATATTACTCTTCCTTTTTCTAGCAGCTCCGATGTCCCTTGGAGGGCCATCGGCAATAAATACCGACTGCAAGCAAAAGCGCGACTTAAAACCTCTTTGCAAAGTTTATCCTCGGGACAAAAATTAGAGGACTATCAAGACGTTTTGATAGCACTGTTGAGTATGGTTACATTATGTGTAAGCATTTTGCATTCTATTTCCTACGAGCAAAGTTGACACTTCTTTTTCTAGGTTGTCAGTGGAGATATGGAGGATGCTTATGCCTACTTGAAAGATATTGAACATCTCATTGCACTCTACGAAGCAGATGACATTTACGATTCCCACAGCATTAGGATGCTACACAGCACCTTTTTATACCTACGCACAATACAAGCTAGCGTCGGGATTTTTGGTGTTCAAACACACCAAAAGTCAATCGGCGGCCATTTGAAACGACTGGGCAATTCTCTAATGCTTGCCGACCCTCACATCAATCTTTGGTCAAGCCTTGTCGACAGACGACCCGAAACTTGCGACATGGACGATGCGATGGATAACGCACCGTGCCATTTTTGTGGAAAGAACAAATCCACCTTTGAACAGATTTACTCTCTCCCCGAGCCGCTATTCAAATTAGTTTCTCGCGCAACTGCTCTTGCGCAACGAATGGAACGGAGGCAAAGCCTGGTCAGATCGGCGGAACCGAGCGACCAAGTATTATTGATCGAGGCAAGCCAGCTTGAGACTGATATTTGCGACTGGGCCAATGATATTTCCAGTCCCGATAATGGAATACCACCGCCACCCTGTATAGATTGCATCTCCGAGGCCAGCCGCTGCCGGGCTCGTGTGGCATTGTTGTATCACTTTCGCGAAGCCATGCACGCTGCTCTGCTCATTTATTTTTACCGCTGCGTCAGAAGTGTAGTCACGCATATTTTACAGCAATTTGTTGAGAAAACGGTTGATCATCTCACGAGATACGGCCAGTTCAAACGGGAATCCAACGACCCCTCATCGAATCTTTGCTGGCCGGGATTTATCGCTGGGTGCGAAGCCTCCAACCCAAAGACCAGGGACAAGATTTCAGCTTGGTTCATTTCCGAGACGGCGCTGACGGGCATTCGGATGTTTGAGGTCGCGGGCGAAGCGGTAAAGCAAGTGTGGGAGGCTCGAGACTTGGCCAGGAATCGGAACCTGCCTTGGTCAAAGATCCTGATGGAGAGCAATAAATTGGATCGATTGGTCCTGAGTTGAGACTCTAATCTTCGGAGTCGTCGGGTTTCCGGTCGCTCTTGCTCAATGTCAGAATTCCAGTTCCATAAATGAAAAGTTTAGGCGTCCATTGCCTCAAATGCTTCCGCACTCGCTATCTATAGCTATCTCCTCATGCTTGCGGACCAGACATGGTGATACGCTCTTGGCGCGCTGCGGGGTCCGACCAAAAGCATGGGAATGCATCAACCGCCCCGGAAGTAATGATTTACAAGCTGGATCCACTCGGAAATCAATCCATCGAATCCGATTTGGTCGGTTTCCTGGTGGTAGATATCCTACCGGGGATGGCTTTGCAGGGTCATCATACCCGGCGTGTCATGGCGCCGTTGAAAAGGGAATGTGGACCCCGACAGTTCAGTACCAAGGCCTTGCCCCGGGTTGCGTCACCCGATTTATCGCTGACCTTGAACCACAGGCATTCAAAGCAAGATAAGCGTAGCATTCTATAGGGCATACATTAAGGAGACGATGTGCACTCCAATAACATTCTGCATGAGCAGCAAAGGTGGGATTCTACTGCCTCCACCCTATTGCACTGCACGCGTGATTTGCCCCCCATCGTAGGCGCCGCACTGCGATCCATTTTCCAACAATGGCGAGTCTTGCAGAGGAGCAGAAGGCTTCTTCCGGTGACCATGAGAAATCCACATCCATCGAGCCGAATCGCAGCTCAATTGACCAAGGCCACGCCGGGTCGGAGACGGACATATTTGGTCAACTACACCGAAGCTTTACACCTCGGCAAATACACGTATGAGGCCTCTGCACCTTGTTCCAGTCCGGTATAATACTAAAAGACACACAGATAATTTCTCTTGGATCAAGCGTGGGTAGTGGGCTCTTCGTTGCAATTGGCAAAGCCTTGGCTAATGGCGGGCCTGCGACGATGTTCCTCGCCTACTTGATGGTGTGCAGTGGTGTGTGGGCGAACCTCCAGTCTCTTGGTGAAATGACGATCGCGTTCCCGACTTCTGGAAATTACATTGACTACGCCGGTCGCTGGGTCGATCCAGCTTTGGCTTTTGGGGCTGGTTTTGCCGAATGGCTTGGTATATTTCCTTTGGAACTTGTTGGGGCATCACGACGCTAACCCGACCACAGGATGGATTGCAGTATTTGCTGCCGAAGCCGAGTTTTTTGTTGTTCTGGTAGACTACTGGGGTGAGGGGGTTATACCTCAGGCCGCTCTAAGTTCGCTTCCACTTCCGGCATCATATCGCGTGCCTCCAGCTAATGAAGACAGTTTCCATATTTCTGGCCATCTGCATGATCGTCTTTCTTCTCCCCAACAAGGTGTTTGCATGGATGCAATGTATCGGTTCTTTGGTCAAGATTATTCTCTTCGTGGTCATTATCGGTGTCTCATTGGCGCTGATCGGTGGTGCTGGTCCGAACGGTTCTGTGCATGATGGGAGTTATTGGACCAATGGATCAGCTTTCCTCAATGGATTCGGGGTAAGCCTTTCTGTGGCCGTTCTAAAGAACCACATCAAACTAATTGAAACCAGGGCTTTGCAAACTGTGCTCTGCTGGCTATCTGGGCTGTGGGAGACCAGGTTTTCATCGGTGTCATGGCTGGCGAGGCTGAGAACCCTCGCCACTCCATGGCCCACGCCTCCAAATTAGTTCCTCTGCGAGTCGGTTTCATGTATCTCGTCTGCATTGTGTTCATTGGGTTGCTGGTACCTGCAGATGATCCTCGTCTGCTTGGTGCTTCTGGATCGGCCGCTTCCCCGTTTGTCATTGCGACCTCCAATGCTGGGTTGAAGGTCATACCTGATATTATCAACGTTTGTATGATTATCGGAATCGTCGCAATCGGCTTGGAGTCTGTATATCTCCCTTCTCGAATAATTCGCACCATGGCACTTCAAGGTCTTATTCCTAGAATTCTGGCGAAATGTGACGACCGAGGTAGACCCAGATGGGCTTTGGCCATTACCTCTGTTGTGGGCGTTGTGCTTAGTTATATGAGCCTGAGCAGTAAGTTGTTCAACACTCCTTCGGTTTCAGCCTCATTACTAACCGGGATAATAGGTGGTGGTACAACAGCTCTGAATTGGTTCATCTCAATTACCAGCGCCTCGTTCTTTTGCAACTGGGCGATTATTTCGCTCACCAACTTCTGTTTCCACCGAGCGTTGCGTGCCCAGAATGACAAGATCTTCAACGAGACATACGGTTGGCGATCGATTGCATGGCCGTTTATGCCTGCCTACTTGATGCTAATTTCGCTCATGCTCTTAGTGTGCTTGATGTATGGTGCAATTGTCCCATTGGTAAGTTATGGCCAGTCTATGTGGCATTTTTTACTATGTTTCTATTCATCTTTTATACCAATATGAATCCTGCGAGCTGCTTCCCAAGTGCTTCACTGACTTGATGACAAATAGGGCGGAGGTAGTTTCTCTGCAAACAACTTTTTCCAGTACACTATAGGTCTCATCTTGATCGTTGTCCTCACTGTTGGCTATAAGATTGTGATGAGAACAAAGTTCCAAGACCCAAAGACAGCAGATCTCAATACAGGGCGAAGCGTCCTCACTGTCGAGGAAATCCGGTTTTTAGATGAGTACCACAGTCGGCCCCTCTGGCGCCGAATCGGCACTTATGTTTCCTTGTGTTAGCATCACTTCTCTATTTAACACATCATATAGTGTTCTTTAAGTAAATTCATTCAATTTATATACGGATTATATCTTGATTTGTCATGCCCATCATAGAACTAGAGATTCACCTACATCTCTTGGGATAGGCTGTCTCCCAACAACATCGCCTTGTGGAAGCGTCTTTTGGGCAAGATACACAGGATATAAATAATGAACTTACCACTAATTAAGGTTTACTCATATTTCTCGCTGATATCTCACACTTTTGTTGCTCATTTTCTAGTGGCGGCTCAGAGATGATAGAATTATGGGCCCTTTCATAGAACGCTGTGTTATTCATCTCGTAGATTAAAAATTGGAGGTTATCTATATTCTCCATCGGAAAGATGGATGTTTCCAATCCAGAGATTCTCTTTGATCTGGGGAATCATCAATTGCTGACAAGGCCGTTGTTTCCTTCCTATCCCTTGCAGCATTATCTTTCTTCATCCAAATCAGGGTAGCCGTTGCGATGATTAAGATCAAAACAGTAGTGGCCAAGTTTAATCCATTGCCGATTGGGTAGTCTGGGGTATCCCCTGGTAAAAACGACCACGTGGAAATAAGACCACCAATACTTCCGAACATGGCGTTCGTGCCTATGGCTGAAGATCGAGCCGTATCCGATACCACGTTGGCTGATACCTGACTTGCAGTCAATGCCCCAAGAGAAAATATCGAAGAGGTCACGAAAAAGATCGCCCCATATCGAACCGATGCGTCTTTAGAGGCAAGAAACATGATGTACCCAACAATGACCAGAGGGACCGCCATAATGGTAAAATACTGACGTCGGTCAACCTTCCAGCTCCACAAGCAGATCAAAAGAGTCATAACTGTGCCGACTGCATAAGGTGGCACGGTGTAAAGTTGTTGTTGGACAGTTGTTTTGTGGGCGTAGATCGTCTTGACAATTGTTGGCGCAAACACGGCAAGCCCCTGCACAGTGATGTTGCAGAAGAAAAACACTGCTGAGTTACTGAGAGTGACGGGGTTGATTATTCCGCGAATGAGCTTTGTTTTGTCCATCCGATCCAGCAGTTCTGATTGTCCCATTCGCTCGGCGCGAATACGTGCCTCTGCAAGCTCCTTCTCCTCGGGCGAAAGCCAGCGAGCAGTTTCAGGTCGATCTGTCAATGTGTAAAGGCCGATAATTCCGAGACCAATTGTAATGATTCCTTCGACGGCATAGATCATGCGCCATGACTTGACGGAGCCAATACTGTCAAGACTCAAGATTCCCGATGCGAGCAGCCCACCAAAAGCGCCAGCGAGCGGGGCTGACACGATGTAAAGGCTCAGTCTGAAGGTGAGCTCAGATCGGCGATACCAGCGAGATAGATAGTATGCAGTGCCCGGGTTCATTCCAGCTTCAAAAAGACCAAGGAGGAATCGCACCCCGATGAGCTGGGGAAACGTGTGGACCCAGGCTGTGACAAGCGAACAGATACCAAACAGCAAGGTCAGTATCGGGATGAACCAACCTGGTCCAACCAATTTGCAGACGATGTTCGAAGGGATTTCAAAAAGAGTGTATGAGATGAAAAAAATGGAAAGCAAAATATTGTAGTCGTAGCCATGCATACCCAAGTCCTCTTCCAATCCAGCGATTCTGGCATTGCCTAGTTTAGCTGTCAGCAGACGAAATAATTACGCTACTGAGAGGGGGGGGGGGGAATTACCAATGTTTGCACGATCTATGAAGCAAAAAGTGTAAAGTATGACAAGTGTTGGCATCAGCCTCCAGTCGATTTTACTGCGAAGTTTTCGCTCTGCCTCTGGATCAAAGGTGGGGACTGAGCCCGATTCTCTATTCACTGTCAAATCAAGTGCATTCTAGACCAGACATCATCTTACTCTTCGATATCGACCTGCTGGCGAATGGAAGGCACTTTGACCTCATCCTTCTCCATTTTCAGTGGATGATGTCGGTTGATGTTAATCCCAGCTACCCTTCGTCGTCGACTGGCGATAAAGTCGTGCTCTAGTTGGTACGTTATGCTGGTGAGTGAGACGCCAGAAGCTAATTAGGCTGCACCAAATTTATATTTGAGCGGTGAGGTCGTTCGGAACGGAATTCCCTTACCGAGATAAGAGGCTTAGCGTGTTTGGGTATACAATGTCTCACAATTGAGGTCATCGATGCGCGGGCCACCGGAAAGTGTCGACAACGCGGGGAGATCTTCACGCCCCTTAAGAGGAAAGGCCAGATACGCTTAAGTCCATTTAGTGTGATATCCGGTGAGATCACAGATTTATCAATGAAAAGATGTTCCAAACTGGTTTAGTTTGTCACAGGAACAGGAATTATAGATATGTTCCGAGTCGAACGGGAATTCCGGAGTGGGGTGCAGGAAGCACCTGCATGAGATAAGCATTATATTCAATGACTTTAAACGGGGGTACGACGGGTTTCTTTTTCCAATGCGGCAAAATGAAGAATGGTGCGTGCTGATGAAGAGGTCTGTGTTGGTGAACGGTGCTAGGTGCTATGAGCGGGGAAATTTGTCCAACGTAAAACCAAGCTAATAACTCAATCCTGTGGTCCAACAGCCTGTCTATATCATCTAGAACTGAAATAAGGTTTCCTATTCATTGATTTTGCTTTCTACGCGACGGGAACGCCAAATGAACACTAGATTTGCATGCACGCTTGAGCTTGGGGGATGTTTTGCTGGTCCATATTCATGCCTTATTATATAAGTCATGGGCCCGACCGGCGATCATATGTTTCCCCACTCTCGAGTCTCATCAGGAACGGTGTTCAGAGGCAGGCAATGGATTTTGGGTACAGTGCGAGCAGTGTGAGCAGTGCGAAGATGGTGTTATTGCCTTGTTTGCGACCCAGCTCGCGGCCACGAATATGGTACCCAAGGCTGTTGTCCGTCAAAACCTTACAATTGTCACAGCCCCTCCAGAATCTGCACGTCAGATTATGGTACGAGGATGCGGTAGTTCATTCGACACTGCCTTCAATTTAGCGTAGCCCAGAGTATGCGGGCTGAGACACGCTGGCAGCCACGCGGTGAGGGCAGATTGGTATTTTTTGGTTACATGCCCCACAAATTTAATATCAATTTGCGCCTGCTTGCCGATGCCACTTGGGATGGAATATTTTGAGGCTTATAAAAGCAGATTACCAATGCAAGAATGGCGGCACTGCCTTTCCATTCAAGCCTCTTTTTTTTTTCAATTTTTTTTTTTCATATGCACATAACATCCCAAATCCCGGCGAATGAACAGTTCGCAAAGCACTAAAATGTCCAGTACCGTTTCAGTAGAGCTTGAGGAGAGGAATATCCCCGATGTCCCTACCCAGCAACAGATTGCCAGCAGGCCTTGGTGAGATGACATATATCTGCTCTTGAGATGGTGCTAAATTCCCAATGTAACTAGGAAATATATTGGCTACAGAGGATTTTCTGAGTTCATGGCTTCTGACAGTGATTTTTTCGTTTTGCGCCGCTTTGATAAGCTCGCAGCTCGTCTTGTCCTTGTTTTACAGGATCGTGTTTCCGAGTTGGAGGAGCAGCTCGAACGACTGGATCAACAGTACAGCACTCCTGCTGCGAATGTAAATAATGGAACTTGTCGAGATGAAGACAAAACACGCAAATCGCTATTAGTTGATTTACAACAGAGTCTCTCAAAGTATTGTAAGTCCACATCCCTGTAAATAAATGCCGCCGCGACATGCTAACTTCCATGTTTATAGATGAATTCGTGATGCTAATATCGAATATGAATACTCAGTCGCGCGCATCGATTGACAATATCCAAAAAGTTCAAACATGGCTCTCGAATTACCGAGGCGCCATTGATTCTGAAGAAATAAGCTTCATTGATCGTGATGACCTGGTAGCACCCTATTCAAAAAGCAAGCCCAAGGTTCGAACAATGTTCGAGACGTGGTTTAGCATGGGCGGGAAAATATCCCGACGCCTTTTCCCCCCTAATCCTACAAAGCCTGAAGTCCGCCTCTATCAACACACTGTTCACGTATGGAATGATAAGATTATTGATAGCATCGGGTCTTGGTTGATCTTCCTTGTCGGTTGCGTGATGCTCATATCACCGCTATGGATTCTTCAAAGCTTGAATGACCCTCGTAGCAGGCTCGGTGTCATTACAGTTTTTATTCTCCTCTTTTTAGGTATCCTTTCGTCTTCAACTCTTGGTAAACCCTTTGAAATACTAGCCGCCACTGCCGGGTGAGTTACAATATTTTCGGCGATTTAACCCTTCAGTTTGCTTATTTTCACTATATTAGGTATTCTGCCGTTCTTGTGGTATTTCTCCAATTAGGCATTCCTGCAGAGGGGCAGTGAGGGTGGCTGTGATATTGATTGGTCTAGCATGATTCAAACTACAAGGCGAATATGCAGGTGGTGGCACACTAGACGTTCCACGCAAGGACACGCGTGCATAAGGCGCACCAGACCCACAGCATCTCGTCGCCTGGCTGATTATGGTTCAGAACCATCCTACCCCCGGATAGCTGATACAAACATCTCCTGGGCTGCTGAAAATTAGTGGAAACTTTTATCAAACTTCTCACTTCAAAAAGAATCTAGCCTTACACTGCCACTCCCATTCCTGTCTGAAGTTCGAATCAATCCTGACTTCTTGTCATAAAATGTGAGCCCCAGACTCTCCAAGTGCTAGAAGCTTTCTAACTCCCGGTGGCTCCCACCATCCAAGGTCTGATCCTACTCCAAGTTCGATCCACAAATTTATTTATGATCCTAGTTCGTTACAGGAACGCTTGGTTCATCTTGGGCCTGAACGTGAAGGAGACGACAAATATTGTGCAAGCGCCGGCCGTCCGAATTCAGAGCTTCGAATTTCCCTCGGAGGCGTTGACAACCAACCCCCTCCCGACATAGCAGAGAAGCCTCCGAAGAATAATTAAGAAGGCAAACTCAATGCATCGCAAATATCTTTAAGATCGTCGTTTGCATTAGCTCACCGTTTTTTCTTTTCTTGCCTTTTACTTAGTGTTTGATAGGAGGTATTGCCCTGTTTTAGCTACGGTAATCGTTGAAGAATTTGCCAATCAGGGGAAACCGAAAATTGTGATAGTTGTGCACAACATAGATTGAACAGCTGTATTTATCTTCACGACAGCCCCCAGTTTTTGGAATCCATGTCCAGTTGGCCATTTATTGCACGAGGCGCCGAAAATCTTCAAGAAATGAGATCTAACCGTATAGAAAGACTCGGATTTATCTCATTGATATTTTATGGGCGTATTCAATCTCAGCGTCGGCCATGCACGCTCAAATGCCGAGCGCGGCCGTGACATTTCCCCACCTTTCGAAGCTTGGACATTTTCTTAGATCAATTCATCCATTGTTATTGTTGAGTACTATTATATATTTAGATTCTTCTCAAACACATTCGAGGAAGAATACTACTTCTCCGATCCAGAAAATTTATATTTGGCCATACGTGGAGTTTTGAAACCGCGCGTAGCGATCTTAGTTGTATCCTTTCTTCCGCAAAATTGGCCAAATCTCAGGTGCCAGAGACATCAAATGGTTCGAGTACATTTTCTATGGAAATATTTCCCATGGTATCCATCAAACTTCATTCGTTCACTTTGAGGCCGGTGCTAAGCGGACCCAAATATTGTCTGCGGAGCTCTTCACCTCTCACTTTGGAGTTCCTGATACACTCCGCACAGCATCCTCGTGGATGTTTTGTTTGTGTTTACCTGGAGTCTTGCCGTCGGGCCCCATGATTTGAATGATGAGCTGGGTCGAATAGTAGGACCCGGACGTCACTGCACTTTCCCCTCTTACCATACTTTTTCAGCTTGGCGGAGATCTTGCTTTCTGTGCACCCTCGCGTGCATTCCTGTCCTCCATCATTGGCTTAGGCGGCAAGTTCCGTCAGCCATCTTTCGGCTAGGGTGTTTAGCGTCTAGCCACAACCACCCCAATTGACAAACTCAGGATCTTGGCTGTAACAGACTTCCAACCCCTATAAGTAATACTCGGGGCCGATTTTTGTGCGGGGTTGGCTCATCACTTTGAAATCTGTATCCTCTCGCCAGCCAAAATGTCGAGCGCTGCAAATTCCCAAATCTGTGCCTTGTTTAACGAAAACCCAAGCAAGTTTTCCTTCTGAATACTCCTATTTGATGTGCCTAGGAGTCTACTAATACGTAAGACTACATGAAGACTACTCCGCCGATTGTGGCGATGGATACAGCTGCTACACACCTGAAGGTGCAACTTCGTGGGGCTGCTGCAATACCGACTATTGCTATGTCCCCGCGACTTGTGAGAATGGCGGTGCCAAGTACTGCGGGGGTACAGCTTCGGCAGATTGTACTCGCACGCCTATAATGCAATGGTTTGTTTCCATCTTTCCATTTTATCGGAGGTGTCAAGAATTGATACTCATCTTCTTTAGCACCTACGGGGAATCTTCCCACTGTGTCAAGTTTGTTCTTCAAACGGCATCCAACGACCCCTCCAAATTAACGTCATGGGGATGCGATGTAACATCTACCACATACATTTTAAGACCGGTCGCGGCCGCCGCAGCCACAGCTGATTCCGCCAGTAATAAGAATTTCGCCACCGTCGCTTCAGCAACTACAATAACAAGTACAGGTGCAGCTTCAAGCAGCACGAGCAATAAATCGCATGGAGTGTCTCATGAAACCACTATTATTCTCGCCAGTGTAATTCCTATTTGCGCAGTTCTCATTCTCGTAGCGATCCTGGTTTTTGTCCTCAAAAGGCGGCATCGTGCGTCAGAACAGAGAATTGAGTCTGCTCAGACCGTTGAGCCCAGTCAGCAGTTTCCAGAATCAGGCTCTGCTACGCATGATAATAAGGCCGAGCTACACAATACCTGCATAGAGCGGGTCACAGAATCAAAGGCAAACTCAACGAGCAATGCGAAGGAAGCAGGGGGCGCTAGAGGCGAAACTGTGCAGGAAGCAGACAGTAATCTAGTGGCAGAGCTAGATGCACAGCACTGAAAGCGACTGTATTGCTCCTATATGGCCTAGTTACGAGCAAATTATTTACTCAGAATGTTCTATTTGATGTCCTACTCAAGAATTCTAAGGCTCACTTTGGAGTACAATTTGAGACTCTCTTCTTCAACTCAACAGGAAAAGCAAAAAGGAGCCATACTGCCGTTTTCATACGTATGCGGCCTGCATTTTATTCATTCTATCCATGAACTACTTAATTAAATGAACTCACAAGGTTCAATTAGACACATACCGATAAAGCGTGCTCTGTAGGGTAACCACAAGATGTGCTCGTCCATTCAAACTAAGCATCCAATAAATCCGAGGTGTATTCTACCTTCTACCAGTAATTATCATTACAGGTTTAATGTAGGCAATCTATTTCTTGCTAAAAAAAAATTATAAGCACTCAATATTATCATGTCTTGGTGAAAACCAGCACGGCAGGCAGCTTTTTGCTTCGACGACATATCTAGCGCGAAGCTACTTGTAGCCGAAATGTATAACACCACTACCTTTTGACCTCGCTTGTAAATCAGTGGATGGGGTGTCTATTGGAGCACATTGCGAGGCATATCCAGAAAGAAGAAGGTTGCTAAATAAAAATCCAGGCTTCTTTTTTCTTTCGCTTTTTCTTTTTTAACTCTCCCGAAAACATTTGCCAGCACGGTCACTTACGATGTCCGTATACTTGCTTTTTCTCTGCTGATGAGTTGGCATGGCCAAAGCTCAGTATTTCTCCCGAATCTACGTGGGGCCCTGCCCCAAAATTCCGAGATCTAGATCCATCAGGGACAGCTCATGCATGCATCACTTCCGAGATTTCTACGCCGAAGATTGGCGCTGAGGGAGAATGCTGGCTGAGGGGCATAGTTTCGCATCGGTCAGGGCCATCGGACATTGGCTAAGCTGACGACTGAGTTGGAAGTGATCGGGCCAAAGCGATTGGGCAAAACAATTGGGCAATGAGCTGCGAATGTCTCGGGCGAGGCATTAATCGGCCCCACACGAGGACACGAGAATGGCGCCAAAGTGGCCAGCAATTTCTCTGGCCTGAGCGCCGATGTTTTCCGATAGTTACGAAAACTGCAGCCACGTATTGCAACTCTTGCACAGACTAGCGTTTCGATTGCCATGGGGAATCAGCCGATGCGAGTATTGCGTGCCACGCCGTCGTGCAGCTGCACGAAATGTGTTACCCACTGATGACCCTGTCCAATGACCTTGCATCTAAATGAGGTTCTCAGCTTCATATCCCGTCGAGAATATCTATATAAGGCAACCTTTCCTCTCGCTTTCAGGTCATCCTCATCCATCAAGCAACTCATCACTTCCAACTCACTCACACTCAACAAACACACCGGTTTTTCAACCCCCAACCAACAATCAAAATGTCTTCCCCCGACCAGCAGCAGTTCGTTGTCCCCCTGCCTACCTCCACCGGCCTCTCTGCCCCTGCCGGTAAGTCTTTCCCACTGGAAAACCCGAAGACAGTTCGATTTTGACCCCCTCAACAGGCCAGCTTCTCAAGGGTGCCACTGACGCCGAGGGCAAGCCTTCCGCCGCCGCCCTCCTCGTTGGCATCAAGCTCGACCTTGAGGCCGAGGTCCACTTGACCGCTCGTGTCAAGGGTGACCTGACTGTTGGTCTTTATTAGGATACCAAAAATGCATACATGGCGTTAGAACGGACTGAGGGAGATTTGGTGGATTAGCGTGGAAAGGAACTTATGCAGACATGATCAAAACTAAGCAATAGAACCAGTTTCTATTTACATCACATAGCCGTGCCTCTGCAACTTGTGAAATTTTATTGTGGAACCGCCTTTTTCTCTAGATGCGGTGCCATTGGTACGATTGTTCCGCTTGCTCTCTATCTCCAAACGATAATAACTGAAACATATTCTCACACCAGCTTGTTAAGACCTTGGTAGGAGCACTCCGACTCTTGGGTTAATGAGAAAGAAAAGGTACTTCTTATTCCCAAAATTTAATTCATCATCACGCATATGCGAAATTTGTTTGCATTGGCCTGTGTTCCTCGGCACGATAGCTCCAGCGTCATGGTAAGAGCCTTGACCAATGATGTGGAGGCCAAGATTTGGATCATCGACCACAAAAAGACTTGCTCCAACCAAGTTCTCTTTGCATCATCTGTGATGGCGACGCAAACCGGGAGCATTCCAGTTGGCTGATCAGCGATCGGTGAGTCATGTCTCAGTCCCTCAGGCACTGGTTGGTCATGTGATTCAGTGTGATTCGGTGTGATTCGGTCTGACAAGATAAGCCTGCGACCGGGGTCGAGATGTCCCAACCGTGACATCACAAAGGCGTCAGTGAATACGCTTGTGCCAATAAAAGCGACTGCATACACACACCTCGATATATTCACCCCAGCAGTCGACACTCGAATTCTCCATTCTCAATTTAAAAGCAAATAATTACCCACTTTGTGCTTTACCTTTCCCCACCTCCGCTCTTTGCACAATTGGACATGTCGCAAGTAACGCTTAAACTCGAGGATGAGGGTGCACCAGCATTTGCTGGAAAGGTGATTGGGGTTCTCAATTTGGCATTCGCCCCAGATAGCCCAAGATCTCCCAGCGATGCTGCCATCGCTTTGGACGCTCTTTTACTTCAAGACTACGAGGAGCGTGGCACGGCAGATTCTTTTCTCTGGTGGTTTTGGGACCTCGTTCATGACTTGGCGCGTCAGGTCCCCTACGATAGTCCTGAGCAGGATCAGCTCGTGGCCGTCATTAAGGCACTCAATGATCTGCCACCGAAGGCGGTGGATCTGGGAACAGACTGGGGCGGTGATGATTCCATTCAGGTATGGAAGGGGTTGCCCATGTTCGGCAACACATTTCATGAGAAAGTTGGCGATGGTGAGAACTCAGAAATGAGCGCCGGTTTCTAAAGCGTTTGCGCTAACATTTGTTCCATTACAGCTGATGACAGGGCCGGTGGGGAAAGTGAGAGGAAAGAGCGAGCTGTCAATCTGCAGACCTATGCCGCAAAAGTCGCAGGCGTCTGCCGTCTGTCTTACGCAATGTATGCAATCTGGGCTTTGGTCGATGCGCTTGAGGGTACAATGACTCCGGTACGAGGCGCCCCAGATGAGGTGGATGAGAACCCGGCCTCCGTGGAAGACTTCTCATACAAAGTCAAAATTGCTGCAGCCTGGGTCAAGTATGCTGGTCACTTGCTATACGGACGTGATGAAGAAATACGCGGGGCTACGGCTGGCCCACTGTGGAAATTCAGCAAGGCCGAAGCTAGAAAGGCTGGTCGTCCGTACAGAGGGACGAATGGGCTGAGTCGGCAGCGCTGGCAGCTGTGGAAGGAAAGATTTAGAGCGATTAAAAATAATGCTGAGGTCAACGAAGACGACAGGAAGGAGGCGGAAGATGCATGTGCCGCCATGGAAAAGATTGAGAGAGAACAATAGTCACATACACGACAGCGTAGCTACTAGAAACCCGCATCAATAAACGTAATAGAGAGTTTAGAAGGTTTACAGGTATTTCTTTGTAGACCACGCCAATTAAGACGAGATAAATCGAGAATAGAATACCACAAAATCCAAAGACGAAACTCAAGCACGCCAAAATCCATTTCTGTTCCCAGACCTGAGCACTTACCACTTTAAGCTGAGCTGCCGCTGAGAACGCGCTGATGATTCTAGACCAGGAGCTGAGGTGGGCCGAGTAAGGAACTGAGCGAGTTGAGGCCCGCTTTTGGGATCACAGATTCTCACTAATTCTAAATTTAAACATTGCTACTACAACATGACACCTCTTATGATGAGTTGGACGTGGAGTGGAAGATGGAAAGCATTCTCTAATCCATGACAAAAATAAGATCCCAGGCAGATTCGAGCTTGTGCTAGATGGGCAAAGCCTTTGTATCGATAGTCGAGTATTCGGCGCCACGTTGTCACCAAATCTTTTGCTTTGGTGGCTCGTAGGCTATCAGGTGCGCGAGTTAGGAGTAGCATCAGAAAATTGGAAAAGAGCGTGAAGCATGAGTGAGACCCTGATACAAAGTACAAATCAGTCTCCCTGAGAATGGACACGTGAGATTTCAGACCGTTTGCGCTTACAGGAATACCAAAGTTCCGAGAAAGAGGCCGGAGCAAGGTTCAACACAAAACCAACAAAGGTGCTGGCACAATTGTACGAAGCATCAAACAGATCGTATGCGATTGTGACATTATTTGACTCGCACTGTTCGGTGCCGGGGACTCTTTCGGCAATATTCTCAGATGCCAAACTCAATCCGCTTGTCAACGAGCCTGCCGCATGTAGGTCTGGAACCTCTTGGTCGTCGACCATTGTATTAGGTGGTGATGGGGTACTCGGTGGGCGAAGCAAAGCCCGCCACACGCACACCACAAGCGTAAAGTAAGCGGTATATACTGCTGCCGGATACGGCGATTTAGCACCGGGATTAGTGTCTGCAAGGCAGTGGTGGTTTATGGGCAGCGGAAGTTTCTTCCTCCAACAGTTCAAGCGTTCAAATAGAGGGTGCGTCGCTTCAACAGATGATGAAGCCGTTTCATTCAGGGTTTGGGCTGCGCTGAGAGAGCTTGACATATATTGGCTCAGGTCAATTTCTGGGAATGTTGGGCGACTTACTATAAGCGTTCTTGTACTGTTTTGACAATGAGAGCTAGTTGAGCCATATCTCTAAACGGCAAGTTTCTATCAGTGGATGGCCCTGCGGTGTTTGAATCGTGATCAAGTCCTATTACAAAGTCCTTTTCGTCAAGTTCATCAACATTCCACTGCATTGATTGGATAAATGGCGGGCGTCCATGGAGCAATGACGTCCATTTATCTTCAATGTATACACTCCACCAGAGCCTTCGCCGGAGTCTAATCTCTGGAGCTGGTAGATCAAAACGGCTACACTCAATATGCAACCCAAGAGAGTGCGCCATGGCCACTACCATGCCCACTAGATGCGATTCCGAGGTCGCGTTTGTATCCAAAGCGGGTTCTTGGTTTCTTTGAAGATATAGGAGGGCGGCTTGCAACACGTGCAAGCGTGGTCTGTGAAGGCTTTCAAGGATTAAATCATAGCATATTCCCCAAAGCCTTGAACTGTCGGGTGATTGGTACGGCTCCCAAACGACGAGCCGGTCGTCTTCCCAGGCGAAGGGCATTGCGGAAGCGTAGATGGCGGCCAAGAGATGGGTAGGGATGACCGACAAGACTTGAAGCTCGGGCAAGTCATGCGGCGTACTTAGTTCCAGCTCAGTCCTTGAAACGACGGGAAGCAGGGGGAAGACATGTATCATAAAGCTGTTGTAATGGAGTTAGCCTACGGTGAGAAAGGCTCTTGGAACACGACATTACATGCGCAGCAGTCGTGTCCCAATTTCCGCAGGGACAAGCTGGTAGAGCTCTTGGCGCAGCTCATGATCCTTTGTACTAGGTCTATCCTTTGCCTGGGCCATGATAAAATTGGTTGGAATCTTGTTGGACGCAGGCACGTCTCCAGCGCGACGGACGTGATGATTCATGAAACTGCAAAGGCCGCATTCATCAAATTTGCGCTGTTGCATTAGCCACGGATCCCAAGCAGAAGATGCCCCTGCGAGCTGATAAGACAGGCCCTGGAGGCTGTCCAGGCTCTGTGGTATTTGAGATGAGCGGCCTTGGGGAGGAGGTGAAAGGGTGGCTTGGCTCAGGTCGGGTGGGAGAAGCGCCTGGTCAAGGATACTTTCTGGAGCCATTGGGAATGCAGTATGCATCGACTTCGGAACCGTCAAGGTATCCGATGTGGGTGATGGTGGTGATGATGGTGATGATGTTGGTTGACTTGCAAGGGGCGCCTGATTTTGTCTGGCAGAAAAGGTACAGGAAACATTGCTGTGTACGCATCTCAGACAAGGCGGCTGACCGTCCACGCTGCATCTCACCTTTTGCCGGCGACACCTATCGCATGGAAGCTGGCGATTTCGAGAACGATAATGGCGTGTTTGTGGCGGCATATTTTGGATAAGATTAGCGCAGTTATTTTCTTCGGCCGGCAGAAAAACGATTGCAATTCAGCAATTATCGAGACATCCTCCAGAGATGTCCTGCGAGTGACTAACGGCGTGATTACTTAACACTCTATAATTATGGCAGTAATTATCCCTGCCCAGTGCTCGGGGCCCGGCGAAATCTGGTGGAGCCGTGGAGCACGAAGCCAAATTCGCCGATTTCAGCTTAGTAAGGGAAAGTTGCCAAGATGAATTACTTAAGCATAGAGGAGATAATGTTGAGTTTGTGGATTGTTATGTCTTATAATTTTTACACACGACTAAAAAGGCTAATCTGCATGCTGTGCCTGATTTGTGTGCAAAAACAATTGAATCATGACTGTTCAATCATCGCTTCTGAAGCTCCAAAGCTAGGATGGCCTGGACCTTTTGCTTCCATTACAGCTACGCCCGAGTTTGGTTCGCCAGCCACAACCTGTAGCCCCAAAATTCTGCTGTAGAATGGCACAGATCGACTCCAATCTTCAGTGTGCAGCATGGTTCTTCTGAGGCGCGGCAAATCCGCGATGGTACTCTTAACGCATGAGATGAGCCAGCTTCCAAGCCCTTCTGCCCTAAAGTCAGGCTGGATCCACACGTCATCCAGGTAGACAAAGGTTACATGATCAGTTATACAGCGAGCTAGCCCCACAAACGTAGCAGACGTGCGGATCATTTCGTTGGTAGGACATTCAATCCCATCCACATCGATTTTGAAAAGCCCAAAACACAGAGAGTGCTTCAGCATAGTTCGAATGGCTACGTGTGACATGGGCTTTGCCCAGTAAAATGCATCTGTAGCTGAAATTTCGCGCAGAGTTTCGACTGATATCAAGGAGGAATCCGTGGATGTAATATACCGACCCCGCTGCCAAGAACGGCTGGAATGGGGCACATGATCCATCGCTTGGTCTTGCGACATTGAGTGATACGTCGATTTAGCAAGGTAGTATTCTCTTATTTATCAATTAGCAAGATGCTATATTTCTCATCAGACTTGTTCCACTGACTCAAGTTGTGGCAAAGGGCGAGATGTTTGGGGTATGTGATGTGAGTTTCGACGAGAGGTGCTCTGTATTATAGAGGAGGAGAGACACTGGTCCAGCAAAAGGACCTGCGAAAGGTTATTGGTTGCTTATTAATTATAACCCACCCAGACAATGAATCAGTTACTGTATATCGCATAATGTTCAGACGAGTGCGAAATGATTTGTCACGGTTCTGGTCATCCTTGGCACAGGAAAAATGGGGAGGCTGCATTTCGCCGAATTGCTCGTTGCCAAAGTCGAAGCACTGATTACGCAATGCGAATAAACTGGATGTATTTCAACTCAAAAGGCTGGTCCTGCATGTGTGTTTCATCATTCCTAAACCCTATGACTGCTGGATTTGCACAATCAACAACCTTATCTCCATTCGCCACAGCCGCTGTTACAATGACAACGGCAATTTTCAAGTATATTGATCCATCTTCTTTTGACCCGCGCGCGGTGGGTCCGCTTCTCAGACCTTGGAACAAAGTCGATGGGCCTGGAAAGTCCTATCGCCTGATAGATTGCGAGCGGGTTGTCCACAACTTGCGTGGACGGGAATCCGAATTCTCGGTTGATACAGCTGGATTCGAAGTCTGCTACAGCCCAACGGAGGCCAAGAATTTGAACAGTGAAGCAAAGATACGAGATGAGTACTACAAAGATGTTGAAGCTCTTCTTTGTCAACAACTTGCTGGCGTGAAGAAGGTTGTGATATTCGATCATACAATCAGACGAGGGGACGATGTATCGCCTCGGCAGCCGGTTCATCTGGTTCACATCGACCAGTCAACTAGCGCTGCAGCGGCGAGGGTTCATCGACATGTCCAAGGAGACGAGGCAAGGCTCCTCTTGAAGGGGCGGTATCAGATTGTGAACGTCTGGAGGCCCATGCATCACCCTGCCTCGGAAACCCCGTTGGCCGTTATCGATTGGCGGAGCATGGCCCCAGAGGACTTGGTAGAGGTGGATCTGCTCTATCCGAAAAACAGCAATGGAGCGCCGGATGTCTTGCCGGAGCCTGGTTCAGCTTCTTCCACCGATGGATATGAAGTCAAAGGAGCGCAATACGTCATCACACCAAACGAAAACCACAAATTCTACTACATGAAGGACATGAAACCTGACGAGGCCATGTTAATCAAGTGTTTTGATTCCCACAGTCATTTTATGACGAGTGTGGGAACAGACATTGCGCACGGCTCTGGGCACTCGGCTTTTACAGATCCAAACACTCCGACAGACGCTCCTCGCAGGCAGAGCATTGAAGTCAGATGTCTTGTATTCTATGATTAAATTTCTTGGGACATTTTAGGTGGTTTCATTACAGAAAACCAATAAATAATGTACTTGTTTCATCGCCGGTGCTTTCACGTACTCTACTTCAGCATCGTTCCATTGCTAATTGCTTCCGCCAGTCAGTTACTTCCGCGAGAAGAATTCTAAAAATAAAAATAAAACAAAAAAGGCATAGCACTTATAAAGTAGACAGGGAGTTTGTACTAATTTACTCAGTCTCAGTACAATTTCAGAGTAATATTCGTGCAATACCGCAGGAAAAACGCTCAAGTAGGTAGAGATTATGAATAAATGAGCAGATGCGTAATTCTAATGATCCCAGTTAGTAGGCAGATTAGAGTACCATTTATCACGCCGTGCATGTCTTGCATGTGAATTTGAACAGATTCAAGTAAATTATAGACTGGTATAGTAGCTATATGTTCTGAAGTTCACTCTCCAATAAACTCCAGGCTCTAAATGCAAACGCTGAACAATGCAATAGTGACAACAACAAAAAGAAAATTAAGGAAAAAAGTCATGTCTCCTCTCTAAGAGTACTCGGCATAAAGTCCGAAACGCCATCGCTTGAGATTTTCTTCCACCCACCAGCGGCTAGCGAATGCAGCCTCCTCGATCCATTTGGCCACCTCGACATTGTGCTTCTTCTCCACGCTGCGCATGAAACCAATAAAGTCAAACCCTTGGACAGACTTTTGCTCTCTCGGGTCGGCAGTGAGGTTGCTGAATCGCCACTCGACATTGTCGAGGATGGGGATCACGAGATGCCTCTCCGGGTAGCGGGCATCGCGGACGGTCAGCTCGGCTCGGCCGGGGTTGACGACGGTGAACTGCCAGTTGGCCTGGTGGGTCGTCTCGTTGATCTTCTGGACCGGTCGAATGAGGGACTGCCCCTCGTAGTTGGCGACCAGGTCGGCCGCGGCCTTGTAGCTGGCGCTGTTGAGAGATCCCGTCTCGAGAAGGATGTCGAGGATCGTGGGCAGGATCTGAGCCGAGTGCACCGCGTCCTTGACGTCGAAAGCAGGCAGCTGGGGGTGCGACAGGACGAGCGGGACGTGGTCCACACCGACGCTGGGGTTGTAGTAGGCGGACACGATGTCGTTCTCGGGCATGGACAGGCCGTGGTCGCCGACAAAAATGACCAGCGTCTCGTTGGCGACCTTTTGCTCGTCCAGCAGATTCAGGATCTTTCGCAGCCACTTGTCGACGTAGCCTTCGGCATTCATATAGTGCGAAAGGTCGTCGAGGCCCTTGGCCATGGGGACGTATTCCTCGCTTTCCGGCATTCCGAAGGGGTGGTGACTGGTGCTCGTAATGTGGGTCAGGAAAACTCGCTCGTCGTTGTCCTTAGCCGAGACGAAGGCGTCGCGGATATAGTCCTCGAGTGGGTCCTCCTCAAACCCGAAGTAGTTGACATCCTTGAGCTTGACCTCCCCGTGCTTCGCCTTGTCGGACTTGAGGTAGTCCTTGTCGATGGTGTTGTTGGCAGGGAATCCGATCGAGGACATGAGCTTGTCGAAGTTGTCGTAGTTGAGCGTGGCGGTCTGGTAAAAGTACGATTGCCACTTGGACGCGGCATACGGGTCGGTAGCGTTCTCCTCGGACAGGTCCAGCTGGTTCATGGCCTCAAAGATGTGAGGCAGGCAGGGCTGGTAGATGTGGTGTCTCCAGTCTTGGTTGAAGTCGGTGAGCAAGGGGCCGACACCGCAGAGCGTACCAACCATGCTCTTGAGCGTGAAAGTTCCTGAGGTGTGAGCATTGGTGAAGTGAAGGCCGCCGCGCTTTTCCATCGTTCTGTTCCCACGGGGAAAGCCATCGTTGTAATCTCCAGTAATATAATTAGCGGTCGGCGTCAGGTTGGCAAGTCTTTCCTGTGCCTCCTTGGGAAGTTTGTGGTCCGGGTATGAGTCTGCAAGTCGATTCCAGATAAGTCCATTCTTCTTAACCGGGAAGACATCGTTCCTGGTGCTTTCGAGAAGGATGAGCATAACGTGCTTCACATCAATATCCTTCAGCTTATCCTTGAGCGGGGACAGCAAGGGCTCGTCAAGGTTCGAAATCTTCAACGGATCGGCAGCCGCGTTGTAATGCTCCTTGTCCGTATACCAGTCGCTAAATCCAGCCAGCGTGTCATTGTCTGGGAGCCAGGATAGCTCAATGGGCTTCGTCAGGGCTGTTCGGCCTTCCCAGTTGGCCTGGATTCCCTTTGTGTAGTAGGGATGGATCTTGTCGAGGCATGAGGTGTAGGAAGAGAAATCGATAAAGGGCAATAAAGCAGTAGTCCACGAAAGGAAAGTTAGCGAACCCTCGTCTGGTTTAGCGATGGTCATGCAGAACAGAACAAAGAGGGCAATGGATATCAGGACGTATATCGAAAGGTTTAGGAGAGCCTTGACTCTCGGGGCCGATGCCTCGACTCCAAGTCTGTTGAGTAATAGCGTGAAAAGTCGAAGCGAGAGAGAGCGCGACTCTGAATCGTTTGATTCAAAACTGGAATTGCTTGATGTATCGCTAAAGTGCTTCTCAACGTCGTCCATATCGGCCTGCGGGATCCGCGCGTAGCGGGTTCGAGAAAGAATCGCAGTGCGAAGCTTTCGCCATGCAAAGGCGAAAGGCCAATTGACGATGTCGGCAGCGTAGCCGAATAAGCCGTAGAAGAAATTTTGAAGGAGCCAAGAAAAGGCCAGTGTAACGGCAATCAAGATGATCAAAGACACGGTTCCAGATAGAATGAGGCCCCACGAGGAGGCATCAGTGGCGACGGCAATGTTCCTCCAGTGAATCTCGGATCCGGTAACGACGTAAAAGTTAATGGCGATGAGGCTGAGGAAAATGTTGTAGAGCATTATGATTCCGGCAACACCGGTAACGGCGAAGCGTAGCAGGAATGGGAGGCCGGAGACCCAGTGCTCCAAAAGCAGGCGGATTAGGATGAGAAGCGCCAGATCCTGGGCAAAGAACGAATAGCCCCATTTCCATAACTGCACTGATGGGATAGCTGATAAGTGGCTGTAGATGTGATCAAATTTTGCGGTCAAGACCAGCAGAGCAACGATTGCAAAGGTGAAGGGTCGGCTGAGGAAGCGCACAACCCAGTCAGGCACCAGCCGGCGAGGAGCCATGCGGGCAATACGCGAATTCTGGAACATGTCGTACATGTTGAGGAAGCGAGACGGTATGGAAGGCATCTTGAACGGCCGGATTATTGATCAAACCTGTCCCCGTTTGGGGAATCAGATTTGTCTTTTTGGAAGGATGGGTAAAAGGGGGATGGGTAAGGATCGGAGAGAATGTACAACAGAAACGAAAGCAGAGACAAGGAATGACAGGTCTCTATGATATTGATACAAGCGTGTACATGTTCAAATATGGAACAAAAGTTTAAACAGGACGGAGAGAAGAGGAAAAGGGGAGAAGGGGAGCAGTATCAAGGAAGCAAGTAAGTCGGAGGAATTCAGCGAGGAGGTCAAAGGCAGCGACATTGGGCTTTTTCCATTTTTCGCCAACAGCAGCGTGTGGGCGCTAGCTCGCATGCTCAGATCAACTAGCGAGGCTCAGCTACAGTGTTTGAAACAGCAGAAGGGGGGACGATGGTGCTACTGAGGGATGGATGCACGGCCACACCGGCCGGAGCGGGAGCTGACTCCTTGCATCCTTCGTCGCTCATGCATCAGCCCTGAGCGCGCCGGACTTTCAGTGTGTGTCTGGACGCCGTGGGCCGTGTCACGGAATTCGGCACACGCTAAAAGCTGAGCCTGAAGCCTCAAACCATGTGTCCTGTTACGAGATAGCGTCCAGTCGCCTACCCACCAGACGCCACCAGACGAGCCCCCTCCCCCCCGGCCCACCCACGCGACCCAATGGAACTGCCCGACGGCGGGATTTTCCTTCTCCCATAGATGATCTCGTATCACTGCTCCTCGTATCAAGCCCTGAACCAGCGTGTTGGTGTCCATGGGGTTTGCGCTGGACGCTGGCCCTAGCATCGAAGCGGCTAGCCCATCCTGCTCCCCCGGATTGGCCCCTGCATCAGGGCCCCCCTAATCTGCCTTTCCCGAGGCTTAGCTATTCCTTGGCTCAAGATGGAAGTTGATCACGCCCTCCAATTTCCCGAGAGGCCCTTTTTTTGGCTTCCATCCAAGACTTCTTCTCTTCCCGTCGGATATTAAGATGTGCAACCACCCACGGGCGGTCCACATGTCTTCCAGTGCATTCACTGCCTTTTACGACCAAGGTTTCCCCTCGTGTTTCTCTGCCCAAAAAAAGAACGCCCATCAATCAGCACATTCATGCCTGCCTGCCCGCCCGCCCCTCCGCCTCCGCCCACAGCACTTTTGCCCGCGCTGCTGCCTCCAGTGGCAAGGCCTGCCTGCCACCCTTATGACGCCGGTCAGCCCGGGCCTGTCGCCAAGAATAGACGCCGCGGATCTGTCGGCCGGTTAGCGGCAATTAGGTCATTACAAGCTTTTTTTATGATCTCTGAGGTGGCTTGGCTGCGCATCATTGCCAGCACGGATGAAATGTGGGCGAGCAAGCAAAAAAGGGCTGACGGGTAAAACCACGCTACTCGGCGCGCTACGCCGACGCGACGGCCGGAGCCCACCCAATCACCAGCTGAGGAGACAAGCCCCCCCCAGCTGCTGCCTTCATGCCACTCACCGTTTGTGATTAAATTCCCAAGCCGCTAGGACCAAAGCGAGTATGTGATCGCGTGTCACAGACACAGATGTGCTTGCCAAGCCATCAAAAATACCACACGCGCTTCCCAAAAGTGCTGGTCTAAATGCAGCAACGCCCAAGTCTGTCTCACCAAAACAAAAATTCCAGCCCTAAGCGGGATGAACACACACAACAGGAGCGTCAGCATGTTGACTCGGTAGGGACCGACCCACAAGCTCCTTCGTCCCAAGTGAAAAAAAATGAGTCAAGCTTACTCCGTTCTCCGTACTCCGCGGTGAAATAAGCGGTGTTTCCACTTTTTGCATCAGTGACCTTTCGCATTTCAGGCCGACAGAGTTTCCGGATCATCAATGTGACGAAATAATCTGGCCACTAATCTGTACAAGAGATCACAAGCCACCAAACTTCCACTGTCGAATTAAGTTTAAATGTTGATCAATGCTCCCATAAAGGATCCCGATGCTGGCCGCACTTTTCCATTCACCGGTCCCTCCATCCTCTTATCCCCTTTCATTCTCAGACTGACAGACAACCTCATGAATTAAAATCTCGCATGCAAACCTGGGATTGTTTTCACCCCTCTCTGATTTATTCATGATGATGACCCCTCGTCAAAAGTGCTTTCATTACTCGTCCATTTAGCCTATTCACAATGCATTACCCGAATACGTAGGCGAAGCGCTAGGATTGAGACAACCACAGTTTTAGGTGGTAAGCTCCGCCGCCCAAGCAAGAATGACTCGGTCCAGTTAATCGCCGCAGACCGAATTTCTAGAAGGAGGTCTGGAGCGAAAAGACGAGAGCGAGGTACGAGGAGCAGTCCGAGTCCGGTCCACTCAAAAGGGGATTACTCAGCGGAGACGAACTGCGACCCGTGCAGCGACTAGGCCCAGTCCACAGCTGGTGGCGAACGGGTCGCTGCTGACGGGTCGCTGCTGACGGGATGTGGAAAACTCGGGCGCCGTGCGGATGGAGCCTTTGGCGGATGGTAGACTGGGCCCCTGAGAACAGAAGCCTCGGCCAAGGTTTGCAGTCAATGCCAGGGCAGGTCTGAGTGAATTTCAAGGGGGATTAAGAATAACCTGCAAAGCTCCCGGAGGCACTCACTCCCCCTCATGGGGGGGATTCTAGACCAAGAGTCGACTGGCTAAACGCGTAAAGTCAATGCATACATCGGTATGAAGGTAGAACTTTGTCGTTAATTTTCCTCTTATTCTCCGCAAGGGGCATGGACCAATACGCTAGTGGTAGTGTGCGTTGTCCCTGAAGCACATGACCATTATCCCAAGTCTTTTAATTGTTTCGCATCCAAGCACCATTGGCGCGGGTTCCAGTTCTGGTTTACAAAACTCATGTATTGCGCACCTGCTGCATAATATCAATCCTAGCCAAAATAATCACAAATATCTACAGAGAAATGAGCCTAAAAAATTTAGGAGATTATCTTTAGGTAATTCTATTTATCTAAGTATTATACTTATTTATTTTAGCTAAAAATAATAAAATGTGTTATGTTTTTGTAGGGGCCTGAGGCACTGCTAGCGCAGCTGATCAACTCTGTCTAGGGTAGCATGCCCACCCCGTAAAACAACATACACTAAGTGACGTGGAGAGAAATGCTTTTTACCCCCAAGCCCTTCTTGTTCCTACCACTGACGTTACTTCTTATTCTTTCTGGTATGTGCCCCAAAGCTCATGGCCGGAATAGGTCCTGTGAGTTCGCGTATCGAAGGCTCGCTCTAGAAGATTTGCACTACGAAGGCGTAAGTGAGCAGTGAAAAGACTTGTATCTCAAGCATGACAACAAGTGGAGCGATAATTCCAAAATCCCTCCTGAAAGTCTGCTATTGCGTCCTTTTGCCAAGCTTGTTGATAAAGAAGATATCTTCACAGCAAAAAGAAAATTCGGCGAATTCCTTTAAGCCAATTCGAAGCGTCTTCCGGGATCACGGTAGCATCGATGGTGACGCCGCGACATTCGAGACGCGGTGCGTTTGCGCTGTCTTGTTGCCAACCAACGCCAAAGTCAAACAGCTAAGGAACCTCATCATCGAAGATCTTGGGTTTGTCCCGCAGTTCTGAGGCGAACTAGCACGCCGGGCCTCGTGGCAAACATAGGGGCAACAAACGATGCTTGAGTCATCTATGGCTGCCCAACGAATTTTGCAAACGAGATATTTTTACGGTACTCGGTGGCCTGAACCTTATTGGGATTTTGATCTTCCGTAGCATCGAGTTGCTGAGTTGTGGGTGTGTTGAACGGCCACGTGAACAGTTTGGAACCTAAACACACCATGTATCTAGGGGCATCTTGCCTTCTATTAGCTACAGTTGCTCTTTTCCTTCTCTTCATAAAACAATTCGAATCAATTCAGGTGATTGAGGTCGTATTGTATTTGGCCACTCCTCGAGGTGCGTGTGGATAAGAAAGGGAAATGAAGATTTCGGTGTTGCGGAGAAAAGGAAAAGTGCTTCTGAATAACAAAAATTCTGCCTATTGACTTCGGGTAGTTTCTGCCACCTTCTGTCAGCTGCTAGAATGAAGGGAAATCGGTACAGACACGGGGACATTTGATTGCTTTTTCTTCAGGGAAAGGGTTTCAATGAGCGTGTGATGCGACATACGACACATTGTAAACAAATGAATCCCCTTGACACTTGCTTTATTGTGTCGTTAATCAAGTTTTGCTACTCGATGTAAATATTGCTACCCGAGTTCGTGAAAAGTTCCATTACCCGACGTAGAAATTCCCGCCATTTTCAAGGGATAGAACAGCTTCCAAAAAATAGATAAACGCCGATCCTATAACCACTCTTTGAAGCCATTCCATGCCCGTAAATCCCAGAAATAGCCCCTTACTCAGTTCTCATCATACTAGCAATGAAAACCCTGTTGTTTGGCCCCTACCCGAACGCAACATCACACAGTGTAGTGATTTGCTGATCCATGACATCCAGAAGCGCGCGACCTTGGTACTCGTTGATGAAGACTCGTAGTTCTTGGCTAATGATCTCACGATATTGATCTGTAGGCAGATAAGCTGGCTCGGGGTCCACGTATCGGCCCTGCATCCGTCGTCTACTTCGCCTCTGTGTATCCGACATGTGCAAAACAGCTTCCTTCAGATGAACAACCGCGGCTTGGATCTTGTTGAGTAGCTCAGATGCATGGGGGTTTACCCGGCAGACTTTAGCACTCAACTGAGACCATGGGTCTGAAGAATCAGTAGTGAAATTAGCCTGCACCCCTACCATTCGAGCTAAACAGCCAGGCAACGTGTCCAGCAATCTGGTCAGTGACCCGTCGGGAAACCCATTCTCCAATAAGTTTAGGTGGAGTTCGACTATGCCCAAGTCGTTCTCGTGGTCTTCTTGGGCATTTTGGAGAAGTTCAAGTACCCTTTTTGGGGCACGATCAGAGTTTGCGGTGGTCGGGTTAAAGGCGTCTCTTAGGTGCTCCAAGACCCTTTTCCATGCCACATGACAGCACCCAGTTGCTGACTCCAGCTCTTTGATAATGGCTTGCGCCAATATCTCGGGTGCTGGCGATGGGGTATCCTCGATACGAACTTCATTTGCCGACTCGGGGAGCTGGTTCAATGGATTCTGCCGAAGGAGCTGGTGGGTTTCGTCGATTTTCTCCGGGGTAAGAGGCTCCAGAAGGTGACGCTCATTTTCAAAAGGCATTCCAGGAACATAACAAAGCCCATCCACGCCTACTTGCCAAAGTTCGGCCATCTCTGGGGAGAACAATCCAAGCTCCTTCATCCAAGTGATCCGCTGTTCGAGGTTGTGTCTGAATTTCTCAGCGAACTCTCGACCAACATGATAATCCATGCTGTTGAGTGCACCAACCGAACCTGCGTCAGCGTTGAAACCGAGCGACCCCAAGCTGCTAGTTTCTTGGCTCATCCTGCCAGGTTTGCCCAATCGGTCTTTATGTTGTCTGGGGGGGAAAGGTATGGGACATGAATGAGCTTGATCGAGAAGACGCGATGCCCGTTGGCCAAGCGTGTGGTGTCTGTATGGGGAGCTTGTGGGAGGTCCGGTCTGGGGAAGCTGATTCGAGACAGTCGGCTATGAAATGTCTTGATTAGTGATGTTTCCTTAATTGTAATGAGGTGATACTTACGCGAAAAGCGCTGAGACAGTGGTGTATGGGATTGGATGCAGAGAGTGTCGGGTTGGATCGGGGTGAGGGTACACTTGGACAGGTTAGCAACATTTCGTTGGAGAAAGGCGACAGGTACCTGTTCGAGGAGAGTTGACTGTAGTAAAAGCCAAGAAAATTCGGCGATATCGATAAACCGGCGAGGATGTATGAAATGGTTCACCACCCGTATGCCGACTGGTCACGGCTTTACGAGAAAGGGGGTTGATGATGATGATTGTGAGGAATGAGGAAGAGAAAACTTCGAGGTTCGATTTAAGGAGGGCTCTGATGTGGGTTTGCTTGCAGTGAATCACGGGCGTTTGCTAGCTTGATACTTCTCTGTAATTATTCATACGTTCTCCTAAGTTGCCACTTATTTTGGTATCAAACCTGTGTGTAAACGAACCCAAGTAGAGGAGGTGATTGTTGGGTTCACTGGGGTACAATTTCATCACATTAGGTGCGATAGAAATCATGCATTGATCCAGGGGACATGTTAATTTAGATTGGGCAAAGTCCAGCGTAAATCCCATTATGAACGGCCCATTCCCCGGGGAAACACAATCGTCTAGGGCTATCAGCTATGAACTGATTCACGGCAACTTCCTTTCACATACGACCATAGCTCTCAGAAAATACGGGATCCCGTCCGTTCTCCCATAGTCAAGCTGAGAAGCGGTGAACTAGTACTCGGGTCGGTGACGACCGGGGAATCCTCGCTGTTGTATGTCTTTTTTTTGGGCGTTGCGAGTTCGATTTACTTTTGTGGGCCCAGCGACCAGATCGCATTGCGCACACCGGATTCAGAGCACCGTCAAGTTCTGCACTCTTTCCCTGGTCCGCACCAATCAACCATGGATCTGAGCGATACTATAGATGGTCGGAGTAGCCAGCTGCAGGTGCTTCTGTGCACTCCATGACTACAATTCCACGAAATACCACTGAGTTCGGTGTGTATTAAATCTTGGCTTGTATGTATTTCAGACCAAGCCATTGTCGAAGAACTCTATTGCGATTATGCTTGGCAGGATGGAGTTTATCACCCGCTAAAGCCTGAGTCGTCAAGCATCACCATTACCGTTACCACTGCTGTCGCAGAGATATCTGCCATCGACGTCCCCGAGGCTTCTGTTGGTGGCGTCCCGCAACAGTCCACCGTCACCGCCTACTCGCAGAGTAACCCGCGACTCAAATTACTCAGCAATCTGCTACGGGAGGCAGGGATGCGAAATTGTTTCGTCAATCTTTCTTTATTAATAATTATATATATAAATGAGAAGTTTATTTATTCATTTAATAAAATTTATTTATATAAATAATATTATTTATTTATTATTATATAAATACTAAGTTTATTTATGCGGATAGGTCCCAGGGGTTCGCTATGACACAGTTAAGATCACAGTAGCAGCAGCTGCTAGAGAGTTTCTTGCTGCAATTCTGATCGTTGTTCTGTCCAACTAAGCTAGCTGCAGAGAGCCCCTTTTGGTGTTGTGAGGAGGTCATATGACCCCTTGATCTCGCTTCCTGCCGCGCCCACATTAGGCACCTAAATGGTGTCTCAGGGCGTGAGGAACATAATGACTTTATTGTGGGTTCGTTGTTCTAACAATTTACCAATAGAATAAAATTTATTAATTTATATATTAAGACAAAGTTTAGTACTTAAAATATCTTTTTTTATTAAAAAAGAAAACTGCTAAATCTATTTAGGTGTTCAGAATGAGCACTGGGTAATTGGTCCTAGTTCACTAGAGGAAAATGTGCATTGTGCTCTCTTATTGAAAGTTGATGCCTTGGGTGAGCTCACACACTGTCGCGCAACCGTTAGTGAGCAAGTCGCGCGACCAATAAATAAAACCCAAGAATCAAAATATAGTCCGAAAATGATGATCGTGATCGATGAAGCCTTCATCTCTTGCTTATTTCCAAGCTTTCAAGCAAAAGCGTAGACGAAATACCGGTTTCGATTAAGAAAAGATAAATATATGATTAGCGCCGGATAATGAATAAGAGCGTGAAGATCGGGGGGTTGATTTGGTGGTTCAACTCAAGGCTGTCTCCAATCTATTTAGAGATTACGGTTAACTGCAACATCTGGCAGCTCAGTCATAAAGCGCGATCATTATTTATAAAACCTTCCAAAGGCAAAGTCTGGCAATATCTGCTCGTCGGTGATCTTTGATGATTCTGTTCTATATATACCGAACCCCCCCCCTGCATAGAAGCCAAAAATAGGGTAAAGGTTTAATACAGAAAATACCAGGGGTATATTGAGAATAATTGAACCAAATTGGACTATGGTCTAGTGAGCTGTTGTTCAAGACTATATCGACGTATAAAGGTGACCCGTTTTGCATTGCAGGTACGCTGGATTGTTTCTCGTGTTGTCTTTATAGATCCGCCACCGGGAACATTCCGTTGATGGGCAAAAACTGGGAATTTGCAAGACAGAATCAACCTCATTTGATTTGATCCCACGAAGCCTGCCATTTTTGAAGATATTCATGAATGTGACTTGGCTTGTCTCCAATGGGATTGATCATGTTCTCTGTTAGAGTTGAAGGTTCCAAAAGATATCTTCTCAGCATCTCAGAGGCTAGTTCCGGTTGTCTAAATTGCAAGTTAATAATTCAATTCATTTAGTTGGTGAAGCCAATGACTTGACCAGAATTCTTGCTTGTAGTCTTTAGGACTGGTAATGGCCGAAAGGGTTGATTGAGCAGGCATCTTGAGATTTTTGAGAGTTCGACGCAGGGCACAAGTCATGATAATTTCCCTTTGGTATGACCCATATGGGTGATACCTTTTATACTTGACCTCCATAATGATTCTAGTTGCTATCTCATTGTTTTAATTCGTGGGTTTTATGCTCTCTCAATTGGCAAAAGCCATGTTACTTATCTACGTCTTTATTCAATACCACACTGATGGTAGTTGCTATCCATCATTCTTTTAAATCTGGCCACAGTTAAGTATGCTGTCAACTTTCAAACCATTGTTGGCAAAGCACGAGTTGACGCCGACAATTAATACCGCAACTGTGCTATCAAATATAATTGGTACGTTGGTACGTTGAGTCATATTCCAATCTACCAATCAGATGGGAAAGCACAGATGCGGTGATTCGACTCAGCCTCATCAGGCTCAAATGATTCTGACTGTTATCACATTTTGCAACTATCGACCTAGATTCAACAATACTGCCTCTCTTCTCTCTTTGCAACGGTCCTCTCAATGATGCCAGGAGTATACAACCCACCGCAGATGCAGAAGCCAAGAAGCAAAATAACAATAAACCTCGCCAAGCGCTCAAGTCATTCATCTTAATACTACCACTCGATCTTGAGCCCCGAACTTTTCATTAAAGATTATACATTGAACATATGATGCGACCACTAGAACTGAGCGGCAATATGAATTTGTATCCTACGATTGATGATACTACATTCGAGGGGCTCCAACGTCAGTTAGAAGAAGCCAAACAGCGGAACAAGCAGCTTGAGCTGTTGCTCCAACTCCAACAGCAGCCAAAGGGCCATCACCTGAATCCAAACAAACAAGAAAAGCTGCCCGATTTTAACCACTCATTCACAAGTCCACGCGTTAATAGTACCGTCCAAGGTACCTTCCAGCCTATCAACCATGGCCTCAGTGCAGAGAGCAGTACCCTGTCTCATATCAACAATCCTACCTTATATTCAACTCGTCTGGGTACAACCGAGGTATAAAAGTTCGTTCACATTATCGTATTCTTATATAACTAATAATATGCGCTAGGAAGGCTTTGGATACTACCAAAACTCGAAGCGCCAACATGTCCCTCAACAGATTAGAGCCGCTGTAAACTCCCCTTTTATGCAGACTAGACCCGTCGCACCTCTCATAAACCCTGCTTTAGATCGCTTCTATGACTCTCTTGATAGGTCCCGCTCGCAGGTCCTCCGGGGCGGCCCTTCACGGCACTAGTGGGCGCTACCAATGTATTCATTGACCAATCTTTTTCTCCCCCTGGTACAGCAGTGCTGCAAGCTGTTACAAGTCCAGGTAAAAACTCATCAGAGTCCACAGAGTTCATTGGTTATAGTTTGTAGCAATATTGCAGTTGAGCATATACAACTATAGCTCTTAGAAATATGAGACCCCGTAAAAAGCTTGTCACATACCGTGATAAGCCTGCTTACCGAATTGGCGCACTAACCAAGGGGCTTAAGGGCATGCTGTTTGGAGAGGATGTTGGAATTGTCTCATGTGCAACATGAGAGGTTGCATAATCAGGGACGATTGACTCAAGGGATAAGCCCTTCAGATACTGCTCCTTGCCTTGAACCCTTGTTCACTACATATCTACGCAATATACATCATCATACCTAACAGAGGAGACATTGTGTTATGACCTGCGCCGGCTACTAGATTCAGGGAATAAAAGGTTTCTGTCTATGAAGACCGTGATTCAGGCTGGAATAACTAGCAGCTGCAGCCACAAGAAGGACAAAGCCCGACACCACAACCGTGGGAGAAGCTGCTCTCATTACAATCCGTCCATGAGGAGCACCTGTTCCAGGATCCAGTTCCAAAGTTAGATGCAGTCCAACACCACTCGCCCTTTTTGCCGCATGCCTTCCAGCAATAGCTGCGAGAGCACCCGTAAGGTGCAGACCATGAACAAGCCCTCTCCTCGAGAGGGTTGGTCGAGGAGACCGGAGTAACATCCACAGGGGGGACACTTCCGTCAGCGCCAATTGGCGGTAGAGACGCTCCTTCTTCTGGGTCTAGAGTGCGATTGGTGCCCTCTGGATGCTCTGCGCACATACGGATATCGGAAGGATCGGCGCCATCGGGAAGATTCTCGGGGCCGATATCAAGAACACCCAGGTCACCACAGACCGCCCTCAGACGGTCCTCCAGTGTGAGAGTGCTCGAAGCAGCCGATGTCAAGGCAGCGGAAGCAAGTACAAGAATAGCAGTGGTTAAGTACTTCATGATTGGCAGCCTAAGAATTACAGTTAATAACACGAGGTAAATGGAAGCCGAAACCGGGAGCTCGTACGTTTCAAAGAGAGTCGTCAACAATTTGATATTGGGGCGGTTATCCGTTTCTTCGAGAGACTGGATACTTTGTGAGAATGATAGCGAGGAGAGGCAGTCTGTGTGATGATGAACAGTTGATGGTAGGAATCCCCGTCGACTTTATACATTTTCTTTTACGACGAACGCGTCCATGACTTATTTGAACAACGGATGTCTAACCATTGTCACTGCGCATACTTGAATCATGGTCACTCGCCTGAGAAGGCCATAGCGCAGGTGTGATGCAGTTGGTTCAGAGCACATGGCCTGAGTGTTTTGATGGATTGCTTGCTGGCTCTAAATCTCTAACCGAGAGTGTCAGCCGTAGTGGCATTTAGCACTATCACACCGTTATTTGATGCAATAGACATTTCAATGGAGGATTTAGTGATATGGGTGGTTGCGAGATTGCTTCAATTGCACACCTACATTTTAAAGCAACGATGGGCATCTAAAAACTTGCAAAACGAGGTATCAAGAGTTCACAAACGCCCATGGTAATGAGAGTGACCAAATCGAGCCAAGAAGTTGGTGTTTGCCAAGACAAATGGCTGGAAGCGTCTTGTTTTCGATCAGGCCATTCCCACTTTTTCTGCATCCGCTATTACCTCTCGGTGATGGACTCTTCGTGTAGACAGACGGTTGGTTGGGCGCTTTGGCAAATGACTATTCCTCATCTCGGTTCACTCGGATGTGGCGTCGCTCGACCCGCCATCACGGTGCACCTGTTTGCCGCCCAAAGGTGCACCTTCCCATGAACGGATACGGAAACTATTTCAAGCCTTATCCGATTGGCACATGTTGCATAGACCAGGTGTAGCTAGGAAGTTCTTACAAGTAGGCTAACCATGTTTTCATCTAGTTTACGTTGCTGCCTGAAGATCGGCGAGAGCGAGAATTGTCGCAGCTGGACAACCAACAGCCCCAAATAGCACGGCCAATCAGCGCGTAGGTCATGAAAAATGCGGAGAGAAAATGCCACATGGTCGATTTTTTTCTCTTCACTTCTCCTCCCAGGCGCTTCGAAACTTGGTTGACATTGCAGTTAGCATACTTCCTGCCATCTCATCATCTTCCATTTGCCGCTTATCTGTGAATAACAACAATACTTCGTTCGACATGCGAATTTTATCAGTCCTGAGCAGCACAAGTCTCATATCTTTGGGGGTCTTTTCCGCAACAGTCTCCGGTGAGATAAATATCTGTTATTTATAAGAGGCCGATTAATAATAATGTAGTCACATACGATACCACCCTTGACGATGATAATCGCCCTGTTGACCAATTTGCGTGCTGGGAGGAAGGGGCTGGGATGTTTCCTGGATTTGATGGCGAATGGAAGGTCCAAGGCAATATTCCTCGCCGCCTTCTGGCAATCGATACCATCACAGGGCCAGCCTCGCCATTATGCATTACTTGTTGGGAGCTTGTGTACAAAGAATATTCAAGGTCCTTTCTTGCTGTAGACCGCGCGGACTCAGGCATCATTCTTTCTTTAGAAGGCATGAACTCTCTAACGGGCGGCGAGGCAGAACACCTTGGTCGCATTGATGTGAATGCCACCCAAGTCAGCATGAGTAGCTGCGGGTATCAAGCAAAGGATATTGAGCAGGTCCAACAGGCACTTAGGTAAACACTATTCCAAAAACTAGCCACCGACTGGCTGCTGATAGTTTTGCTATTATGCGATCTACTTGAATTCTGCTAACATGTGCCAGGTCTGGTCTCGAGCTCGAACCACCCAAATATTCGGGCGTGTATTTGATTGATTTGTGGAAGACTTTGTGGTAATGCTATCATCGTGCCCACTCCACCTCTAGGCACCTTAGAGTCATAGTTATATTCCCAGCAACATACTTCTAGCACGGCGACATGTACGTCTGGTTGTAGAAAGAAGATCCGTCTGTGATACAAGAAGGCTGAAGTTCGAGTTGGGCTTGTCCATGCTCAAGTGTCTTTGTTACCTTCGCGACCTCGACCGGTACTCATGTTACTCTGTTGTGTCAGCTAATGTTGTGCAAAAAGCTCGAGCTTAATTGGTAGAGAAGGTGGACGTTCTTTTGTGCTTCTCTTTACAACATCTCTCCCATCCCCCTACTACAGGTCACAGCTTTAGCTGACGATGAGCGCCTCATGACCATCTATATGACATTTCCAATATGGGGTACTGACATACATTCTGGCATCGCGCTGAAGGCATTGTATGCCTAGAATTAAAGCTTGAGCGAGAGAAATATGATGCAGTTCTATATGTCGACAGCTCGTCCGACCTACCAACAAGCCTCCCGAGAGCCGAGTACCTCACATAGTCCTATACGATTAGCAATATCTATGGGAGGCCGATGCCAGTACAAGGAATGTGTGGTAATATCGTTTGAGTAGTGTTACAACTAGCTCTGCGAGTAGCGCCCCCGAATCCATCAACTACTTTGCCAACTACAAAGTCCGGAAAAGTCAGAGATGATCAGGGAGCTAAACGCAACCGATATTCTTATTCTTGCTTACGGGAATGCGGATTGCGAAACGTTCAAGGCGCTGACTGCGTTTTACGATTTTATCAAGGCTCTACCAAGCAAATCCTCCAAATCGGAATGGAACATGTCAGGATCAGATACAAAAAATAAGAGAACTTGGTCTTTCTTTTGCGCTCTGGATTAATGGCCTCCAACTTGGCTCTTTGCCAAGACTCTTCCGCAGCAAGCCGGCACAAGCTCCGGCAAACGCAAAAGAATGGTTCAAGTGAACAGGACTGTGCATTGCAGAACGGTATCTTCATTCTCATTCAAATACACTCGAATCGGTGAAAAGAGAACATCTTTCGAGACCGTCGCCAAGTCTTGATCAGTAATGTCACTAAACTGTCTCAAGTTGGCCCAAAGCTTCCAACAGCTCCAGCTTGCTTCTCTGTGCCGTCCGGCATCACAAGGGTGAGTGCATGGAGCCACGAGAGGTTAGCTTGTCATGCCGTGTTTTCATCTGTGGGTCTTGGGTCATATTTCACCAATCACACACTTCACAGTTTGGATCCATATTGGCTGGCGTAGAAGTCTAATGCTTTGCTCTCCTTGCAGCGACATAGCGCCGCCTTCAGGCATGCAGGTCTCAGTCTGCCCAGAGTCTGTTCCAAGCGGACAGCTGGCATTGAAACCGTGGCAAAAGCTGATACGAACGGCTCAGGCCCCGTAAGAGCTCAACAAATTCGCCATCCTTAGTGCGCCTTGCCCAGCGTTGTGTTTCTCGTGGTGAACCAACCATAGCCTAAGAGTTTCGGTCTGCCTTCTTCAGAGATATGTCTTAGCTATAATTATTCCCAACTGCTAACCGTACAAGGAAAGTATCTTCAGTGAAGTGGCGTTTTAATTGCACCAAGGATGGCCTATTTGTTGAGTTCTTTTAGTATATAAACCAACTCTGCTTCCATCACGTTCACCTCAACATCTCCCCTTCCTCTTTCCAATTAGTTTGCATTCGCAAAATGTCGCTCGAGCTGATCACAAAATTTGTTGACAATTATGACGCGGGGTTCTACAATCAAGTAGCCATTCTCGCAGAGGAGCGATGTCGCAAGGCACTGGGTGACAGTGGTGTCCCCGCAATCATCACCTCCCGCGCCAAGCGGCCCGACCGACTCCTCGAGAAGCTAAAGAACCGCACCAAGGAGAAGAACTATCAAACTGAAGACGACATCAAGAAAGATCTTGTCGACCTGGCTGGGGTTCGTATCGCCCTGTACTTCCCAAGCCAGCGACGACAGGTTGAGCTATTGTTGGAGAAGATATTTGCCAACGTCAACGTCAAAAGATTGGCTGGCCACACCTGTGACTCGTCGTTGACTGAGGAGGATGGGCAGTATCATAATGAGTTTGCAGGATATAGGGCAACTCATCTTCGCCTCGAGATTGGGCCAGACCGCCTGTCTGAAGATCAATTGCAATATGTCGGCGCCAAGATTGAAATCCAGGTCGCATCGCTCCTGATGCATGCTTGGTCCGAGGTGGAGCACGACCTCGCATACAAGACGCTCAACGGCGCCCTGTCCGTCGAAGAGGTCCGCATGCTGGACGGCATCAACGGCCTGATGCGAACCGGAGAGGTTATGCTAGGCCAGCTCAAGGCGTCCATGGAAACCCGCATCGCAAACCAGACCCGCCCCTTTGCCAGCCATTTCGAACTTGGAACATATGTGCAGAAATACGCTCCACACAACCCGGAGAATCAACTATACCGCGTAGGGTCTCTTTCATGGCTGCTTTACGTTCTGCAGCAGCTCAAGATTGACAACGCCCAAGCTCTAGGATCCGTCCTCGATGGATGGAAATCCAATGAGAAGAATGTGGCCAAATACCCCATTGTGTATTCCATCATTGGATATCTCATGGAGGCAAAGGGACAGAAGGATGATCCCTTCTCGTCCCCCTTCTTTTTTGATTCCCTCAATGAGAAGTTCAAAAAGAAGAATGAATCAGAGGCAAAGAAACTATCCGTCTTGTGCCATATTCTGGCTTACACCTGCGACCCCAGCATACTCGGGGGTGTACCACTCGAAGGGCGCGACGAGTCGCTTCGGAGTGCAGGGGTTTTAGACACTAAAGATGCCCCCAAGATCGCCCAAGAGGATGTTGCAGAAGTGAAGAAGGGTGTTTTGGAATTGTGGAACTGGTTTGCGACAAATGAGTCTATTGAAGCCAGGGTCGCGCTGGGAATCGGCCGTTCGAGGAAGGCCAAGCGATATTGGCGAGATTAGGTGGTACTATAAAATGCTGCCAAACTTGCTCATGATTAATGAAAAACGATTGTCTCTCTCGCAGTCCATTGTTATCTTTCTTTGCTCGCTGAACTTGTAAAGAATGCAAACAGTGTGCCATGTTGGGTTTGGTATGTATTCATGAGAAATGAGATCATTCTGCACATTTTGGACCAAGGCCTCATATACCAAAAATTGGTGTTTACTGTCCCAATACTATATTTAAATTTGTTTGTTTGGTGCGAAGGAAATTGTGTTGATGGTTTAAAAAGCCAACTCTTTCCCGGTTGACCGTGTTGGGCTGTTCTTGTGCGGATAGGAACTCAAAAAACCGATCTTGACCCATCTGAGTCCACTGAATCTGCTGGTCATAGGTCTGCTTTTCCGCCATGCACAGCACATACGACCATAGCTCTTAGAAAATACGGGATCCCGTCCGCTCTCCCATAGTCAAGCTGAGAAGCGGTGAATTAGTACTCGGGTCGGTGACGACCGGGGAATCCTCGCTGTTGTATGTTTTTTTTTGTCGTTGCGAGTTCCATTTATCTTTGTGGGTCCAGCAAGTCAGGGAATGATACAGACGATCTGCTCGCCATCTGCCACCCACAAAGATGCACGGCGGCTACCGCCCTAAAACCTTTTCTTTCCTTCGCACTCTCAGCTTCTTCCAGGGCTTCTCACCAGCAGCACATACCCACTATTGCCTCAGCACTATTCAATGCGAAAATGTTGACTCCATGGATTAACATCCAAGTCATCTTCGCTATACAGATCCTGTTTACCTCAACCGCTTATGCGTTCTATCCCAATAGTGCATTAGGCTCTAACTAGTGCATTTGGTTACGCCAACACTGAGTCTGTTGAATACCATTTCAACTATATCCAAAGTCTCGCCCGGCATCTCCAAAAGTTGGGTGATTGCCCGGTGCCACAACTGAACGCCAATAGACACCAGTCACCCAACAAGGTGCATGTGCTCTTTTATGCGCCCGCACCTTTTTCCCTTGCATTCCCTTCCTTTCTTTTCTCTCCAACTCCAGATTCGTTTCCCTTCAGCTTCACTTCAGATTCGCGTCCCCTCAACTTCGGATTCATACCATATCGCATTGCGAAAACCGCACCCGGATGAAGTAGCCGGCCCCCGGGCGCTTCTCTGCACTCCATGACTACAATTTCACGAAACACTACTGAGGTCGGTATGTATCCTCTGGATAATGGTTAAATCTTGAGTTGTATTTGTTTTTATATAAATAACAAGCTTGTTTATTTATATATAAAAAAATAAACTTTTTTTATTTTATTAAATTTTCTATTGGAACATTGAGTCAATGCAAAGGGACTACCTTTATTGAGGCCCAAGATACCTATTTCATGCCCAGCAAGAAGAGTATGGAGACCCGCGGCCACATGCACCACTCAAAGTGTTTTGTGGGTAGGTTCTATGCCAGCTCTTGACAGGCTCCATGACGTACATATTGAAACATAGGATAGATAAGCTCATGCTATGCTAGGTGGACCTGGCACACGGTCCTAATCTGCTGCCAATACCATAAACAACTTCCTGGGCTTCGGGCAGTCACAAGCAATGAACTTGACAGAGCTAATTTTGTAGTTGCCGGCCGGTCATCGCCATCATTGAGACGTGCCCCTTTGGCAAACGCCCATCCCAAATGACAAATCATCGTGGCTACTACACCACCGCGGACTAGTATCCTTCATCAAGCAATCACCTTCTTTTAATGACGGCTGTCTACACACTAATCTGTCGAAATAGGGGTAGCGTGTTCTAACTGATGCAGTTTTGCAGTTGGCCTTCAGTTTTTAGTCTAGGCGGTCTGTGCCGTTGCCTTCATCCAGCAGGATAGTGGGGAGCTGAATGAACTAATTTAGCTTCGGCTTGTGATTGAAGTGGACCAGCTTAGCGGTTGAGACAATTCCTCGATTAGGGCGCATTAAACCCTCCGAAGTAAGATGTGTTGAGCTACTTTAGCCACAATTATTGTCCTGAATGCATCATTCTCTGTGGTTTTTTTTTGTCTTTTCTTAGTTAGTCAATTGCTTTTCTCCCCGGCAGGTTAGTGGGCTTTCCTGGTCGCTTATCTAGGGGAGATGCGCGACATCAATGTTGGCATGGCATTCAATGGTCGTGTTTTGGTCCCTTGATTCTAATGCAAAAAAGCAATGAGAGGATTTAGAAAATTTCATTCCAAGATACAAAAATTACCAATGTGCACTCTATAATTCTTCTTCTTCTCTCTATTTTGTCTTTCACGAAGGCTGGTTTCTTTCTGCTTGAAGGCAGTAACCCCTCCCAGCGACCCCTGTCTAGTTGTTCGATCGGCGAATCTAGCGATCCGCTAGCTAGCGCCATGAGCATGCGAACCACATTGACGCGACAAACGGTGGAGGACAATCGTGCCGTCCTCAGAAAAAGGCCTCATGCGGTGGAGCAGTGCTTTTTACGCCATTACCGTCTTGAACATGTAGCCATGTGACCAAATTGTGCTGCGGTGGTCGATTGTATGTGGGGCATCATGGAAAAGTTAGAGTCATAAGTCGTCATCCATCCGCCTCTTGAGTTCTTCTGGATCGCATTTTTTCAAAGTTCCCTCTCAATTCATTGCAATTTATCTCCTTTTGGTTATTAGTCCTGAGCAATCCCCCATGGCACACCAATTTTCAGCTTTGTTGCTGGACCTTGACAATGTCATACTCGAGCATGGCCCAGCCTGCCCTAATGCTTTGCCACCTCGCAAGATCAAATCTATTTTAGACTCTCCAGTTTGGCATGAGTATGAAAGAGGGGGTTTAACAAAGGAAGAATGCAGCGCAAAAATTTCCTCTGAGTTCAGCATCCCTGTAGAGTCATGGGAAGCAACTTGGGACCAGCTCAGCTCGACTCTGATGCTCAACATCGAGTTCATCCAGGCAATCAGAGACATGAAGTGCTTATATCCAGGTCTCGATATTTATGCATTTTCTAATATTTCAAAGCCAGATTTTGAAACATACATTAGAAAATTGGTCGAACCACTCAATATCTTCAAGTCCATATTTACTTCTTCGTCCTTGCGTCATCGTAAACCGGACCTGGACTCGTACAAAAAGGTTTTGAAGTTGATTGGCGTCTGCGCCAATAGAGCGATATTTGTGGATGATGAGATCGAAAACATTTTACCTGCGAAATCTCTGGGGCTTCATGCAATCCACTTCGACACAGCTGAAAATGCCATCACTCGGATTCATAATCTTCTGGGCGACCCTGTCGATCGAGGCATGGAGTTTCTTCGCAGAACAGCAGGCGAGCTATTCTCCGAAACTGATCAGGGGGTACCCATTAGAGACAATTGGTCTCAGCTCCTGATACTCCACTACCTCGGTTCAAGGCAAGAAGTCGTCGTGTTTTGCCATGGACTGGAAGCTAACTTTTTACAGAGATCTCGTTACTCTGGAAAATGACAAAGTGACATGGTGTTACTTCATGCGCGATGCTCCGTTTACGGACAAGAATTTCCCAGACGATGCTGACACGTCTGCGCTCGCTATGCAGACGCTTGAAACGCCGGATGAGCATAAACAAATTCTAATGACCAAAATACTGGACAATTTATCCACCGACAAACTGCCATGGGTATTTTCTTTCATCCCCGCCCTGCCCCGCCCTTTCTCTTTCAAGGACAAAGTATACAGTTGATGATCACTCGCTAACGTTGAATCAGACTTATTTCGATAGTACGCGTCCACGCTTCGACCCTGCGGTTGCCGCAAACGTGTTGCGTTTCTTCTACATTAATGGACAAGGTCACAAACTTGATGCTACTCTTGACTTCTTGTGCAATATCCTTGACTCTGGGGCATATGAGCTGGGATCAAGATACTATTGCCAACCGGACTGGCTCATACATTTGGTTGTTGATTTATGTCTTCAGTGCCACGACGCTGCATTGGTCAAGCTTCGGAAGATTGCGAGGGCACAGGTAGAGCGACGGCTGGGAGCAGATCAAGACGTGCACGGAGCGGCGCTGAGACTCCTCTCTGCTCAAGCCTTGGGGTTATCTAGCCCTCGAGATCTTGAGCTCTTACTTCGTACGCAGCAGCTGGATGGAGGGTGGCCACTGGTTTGGATGTGCAAATATGAAAAAGTCGCTGTCAATATTGGCAGCAGGGGCACAACAACTGCATTAGCAGTGAAGGCGATTAGAACAGCGCAGGAAAGAGGGGAGGTTTAAGAATCCAAAGCTGACCACAGACATGAAAATGTCGCGATGGATGTACGCCATTGATTTGAATATTGCATTGGGTCAAATGAATGGATATCGGCGCTGCCAAACAATGGGATTAATAAGAGTCGCACCCTCGGTACTTCGCGAAATATGCACAGTCGACTACCCATGCTGCTCTGAGCAAGTTTCGCCAGCCTCATTGCTATATTTCTAGCGCATCCGAAACGGGCTTCGGGTTGGTGGTTGCAGAATTTTAAATGCATTTACGACATGGGAGTAGTTGATCTGAATAAAGGAAAGAAGGACAGTAGGCTTCATGGCCTTAATTGCTAGCAAAAGAAGTGCAAAGAATGTCAATGTACCTATATACAAAGTGATTAACTAATGCTAAGAAATAAACAGCTGTAACTAACCCAAAATTGAGAGGCAGCCCTCCCAACTGGACTATGGGGTGCCAAGTTGAGCCACCACACATGGCACCACTATGTATATCTAATAACTAAAAAGTACTGCCTTCGATCTGATTCAAGAAGGCCTGAACGGACTGACACTGGCGATCAATACGTAAGTGCTCGCCGTGCAGCGGCCGTAATCTCCCTCCTTCAAGTCTGTAGAACTGAATTTCTTTCCCGACACTGACAGCACCCCAGAGTTCCTGTTTATGGGCTGCATGGGGGAGACTGGACAGGTATTTATGGACGTGGTCTGCGCCCTCATCCCATGTTTCAGGGTGGTCGATCTTGTCTGGTGCAATGCACTCCATGACGAAGAACTTCGTCTCATCTAGATCGGGTTTTGTCTGGCTTTGGACCAATCGAGAGACGAACACATTAGATCTATCGAGGTCGAACGTATGCTCTACTCTAACTTTGAACCCTTCCTTTGGGCCAAAGGTAAAGCGCAGGATTTCGGCCCAAGCGTTCGAGGCCTGGGATTCGGTATTTCCCCATGTGAGTCGATTCTCAACCTCCCATCTTAGGGGCTCGACTTCACAATACTACTCACATGTTAGAATATGCCAAACATTGATAAATATAAAGCTCTTCCTGTATTTTCCCAAGGCTGTTGTTCAGTGAATCGTCCAAACATGATTGCAGGATGCCAAGGTGTGATTGTGTTTTGGCAGAAAGGCTGAGGCCAAAACGCCCTGAAAATGGATAGTGGGTCAAAGAATGATAGGCTCAAAAGTATAATGAATTGACTCTGCCATGCAATTTGCTGGTTTATTTACGACTTCTATTTAATTCCCTCACGTCGGTAGATTGGGCGCCGAGTAGTTTGGGCAAAAATAGTCCTTGGCGGTGAATGCGCGTGTGTCTCGGTGCTATTGGCTGTAGAAATCGCGCTACTTCACCAGCCGCGCGATCGCATCAACAGTGTTGCGATAAACACCCCTCGTGTCGACCTTTGTTGTACTTTGTGTAGTATCTTTATATATTCTCGTGTTTTATTGTGCTTCGATATGTACCAATAGAAAGGGCGCGCAAATCAGTGGTTAATTTTGTTGCAGGGCTGTAGGTTTAACAATTTTAGTCTATTTTCCACCAACTCGGCCACATAGATGATGGGGTACAAACATGTGTTATTTATTAGCCACAGTCACAGAAAATACTTCCGTGTACTTCTTAAAATATGGCATTTAATATCATAGGCTGCTCCAAGTCCCAGTCGATTTGAAGGGTAAACGATTCAGTCTCATATGAAGATGGGGGCAAAATAGAAGGGGATCGCGGTAGACTTTTGGCGCGTGCTACAGCGTAGATGCTGCCCGCTAAATGGGATGATGTGTAGAGCATGGATTTATCAGCTTCTAGTTTCCAATATCAGCACTTTGTTTTCGGTTCTCTAACCAGCATCGACTTTAACATTGCGCTATCTGAAGTATTACATGATATGCTCTCATCCAGTCTTCTCTGATCTTGAAATCAAGACTTTTATCTCAACTATCTCCCTGAGCCTATCACTTCTCCCATTAGCCCAAAACTAATAAACTTTGTGGATAGTACCCTCTATGTGATGAAAACCGAGTTGCGATCTCAAGCCTCTAGTGAGACCAGGTTGTGGCCTGCGCATCATCAAATTGCCTAGCCTCTGAGTGTCTTCCCAAGAGAGACCTTGAGATTGGGGGGCCGGACTCGTATATTAGCGGGTCTGTTTCAAGATAGGATGTAAGTTCATTTTGTGGCAACTCCTTGTCACGATGCGTTGCCAAAACACCTTGGATAAAGGGGGTTTGGTCATTTGACGATTCCAGACAATGGCTGCTTGACATACTCTCTCAAGTATTCAGATACTTTGCACTACAAAAACGTTCTAATCATCAGGCAGGAATAGTTTGTGTAGCTTTTTGACATGCCTCATATGGGACAAAGAATGGAGATGCTGGTGGTATAATACGACGTAGTGGATCAACAGGCTGCGATTTATAAATCAGGCACAACAGAATATGTGAACGATAGTGAAGCATATTTCATTCTTAAAAATATTCATTCATCGTACAGAATCCTTCATTTACTCATCTCGCGTAAAATGATCGCCGTCTCTTTGAATCATACATGTGGGTAACGACTGGCCTTTTTTTCTTTCCACAAACCCTCTCGGGCTCGCTACTTCTTCAGCTTCGCCTCAATCATTATTGTTCCTCCGTACGCCGAGGGGTAGATGTTGGCAATCTCCAGACCGGCCCCATCTAAAATTTCTTTAAAATCGGACATTTTCTTCTCCTGGCCAGTCATGCACAGGAGCGCAAAGTCAAGCCAATAGAGCCCCATGTTCTCGTATGGCTCCACCGTGTCGGGGATCAACTGGTCGCATATGACCAGGCGCGAATCGGGGCCCATGGCGGATGCCGTGTTCTTGACGAACTCGATGCAGACCGGTGTATAAAAGTCGTGGAGGAAGCGGCGCATAAAATAGATGTGAGCGTCTGCAGGGAGCACGGACAATTAGCACGGGGCGCTTTAGGAGCACAAATTATGACATCGCGGAGAATAGAGGACGAGCTTAGACGTGGGGTTACGTACTCTTAACGGGCTGTGGCGTAAAGGCATCATAGGTCATGAGTTCAAAGCCCGGGTATTCCTCCGGGTTCATGTCGTTGATGACGCTAGGTAGATCCTGCAGGATGAACTTTGCATCAAAAGCGCCATTGATGATCTGATCCCGGATGGCGAAGCAGGACTGGCCACGGCCGGCACCAACATCGACAAGATATGGGCGCTCGGGATCCTTCTCGACCTCATCCTTCAGGGATTGAAAGGGGAACATGCCAACAACGGGCATCAGCTTGTCCACCATGAACATGTTGGTGTTCCAGACTTCGCGACGCTCTGGGTCGGGGTCCAGGCCGATCAGCTCAAAGTACGACTTGCCCAGGTGCTCCTTGCCGACCGAGTACACGGCAGGGGACTTGAGCAAATCAAAGACATCTTCCGGTTGGTGCGACTTGAGGTATTCGGGGAGGTGGATCCAGGCACGGGTAAACTCGAGTGTGATCATGAAGAAGGAGCCGAGGCCCTTTGGATTGAGAGCGCGGGAGAGGTCGTTGTGGGCATACGTGTCCGGAGCCGTCTCGACGAACACACCGTGATTCACGGCTACGCGGTACGCGCGGTGGATGACGGTGGGGGCGACGTTGGTGATGCGAGCTAGTTCCTCGGCCGTGATGGGACTGCCGTCCTCAGGCATGGAGTGGTAAGCTCGGATGCCCAGGATGGTGTGGAAAGCACCTCCAAGACTGAGAGACTCGAACAATCGTGTAATAACGTCAATTGGCTCTTGCATTGCCACCCGAACGCGTTCGGTCTGCTGCATCACAGCTTGGTGGCTGATGGGGTTGTCCTCGTAGGCCTCGAGGTCAGCCACGAGCTTCCGGGCCTCCTCCAAGGCCTTGCTGACCTTGGGGTGCGGCGCTTTGGACGAGCCATTCTGGCGTCTTTCGCTAATCGCCATGATGTTGCGGGCTTATGGGGGGGGCGTGTTGTGAAGGTGAAATGCAGTGTTTCGGAACAAAGGAGGGAGGGTGGCGAGCACGGGGAGCAGGTGTTCGACCCGGGAACTCGGTCAAGCCAGTAATGGTTCGTTGGTGGACAAGATTGGGTAGACGGATTTTTTTTGTGTTGGTTCGGGATATCCCGTAGGTATGTAAGTGAACGAGGGACAGGGCAGTCAGTCCATCCCGACAGGGGTGAAGCATAACCATCAGGTGAGTCCGGTGCAGAGCAACGCCACCAACAGCGACCCCCGGTTGACCCACTGTGCCCTAGTTGTCTCCGTAAAGCCATTGCATGTGCTTGGTGAGCCCACGCGTCTCTGCCGGGCACGGGAGATGCAGTTAGGTCATGAGAGGCGTCTAACTTCCCGCGGCGGAGATGGGCGGTGCCCCAGGCAAGCAGGTGAGAACGTTAAAGAGGCGAAAGTCAATCGGTCTGTCGGGCGCTTTGATCGATCCAGACCTTCAACGGGCCGCCGCCAATCCACCAACCTAGTTTAGTGGGTGGGCCCTGCCGAGCCGGGGCTGTTGATCCATGTTCCCGCGTGCGCTCGACAACCAACACTCCAATCGGTCGTCCGCGACAAGCCCACCTCGGTACCAGAGTTGGCTGTTTTCATCACGGAGCACGACCGAGAGGGGCTGGAGAGAATTGGACAGCACCACTCTTTATTCAAGAAGCCCGGGCTTTTGTCTTTGTCGAATATTCTTAGCTTATCGGTTTTTCGAGGCTGGCTTGCCGCTGCTTTGCATCGTTTCGAGTCATCTCGTTTCGTCTCGCTTCCCTCCGCCCACAATCGTCAATGTCTGACTTTCGAAGCCCAGATGAGCAGGTCTGAATAGCAGCACGCTGGATCCCGTTACATTCAACCCACCGATCATGTCTTCCCCCGCCAGAAACCAGGATGACGAGGAGTCCATCCTCCAGCCCGATAGCGTAGGTGCTTTCCCCGAGCTTCGGACAGTTGGTCGACCCTAGTCTCTGCCGAGTATCGTCCTTTGTGGATAATCGTGGCACAGAAACCTTGCTAGACTGTGGGTGATCCGGGCTGACCATGGGAACTTGACAGAGCCAACAAAGTGTCACCGACGATGAGGTTAGTGAGCCTCTTTTCCTGCTCTCATACGGACGAATTTTCTACATTTTGCAACCTGGCAAAGAAGAGTCATACGAGGGTTTTCGTGCGCCTTCATGTTGTTGGCCCTTCTCCCCTTGTTGCTCCTCCTGCTCGGTTCGAGACCAACCCCGGGATGATGTGTCCTCCCATGTCCCATTTGTGGAGACGTCAACGTGGGACGGCCGAACTTGCATCACCACTAGCGCAGTGGAATTTCTCCACCCACTAAAGGACCGGCCCGCTAACTTGTGCCCATGCTTCCCGTCATAGGTCTTTGATGATCAGAGCGATAGGTCGTCGTTGACCTCTCTGACCTCATCTATTCTGAACGGCAAGGTGGAGGGGGGCAGAACTTATGCCGTGTACGGTAAAGAAGGTCAGAGAACCCACTCCGAGAAGGCCTAGCTTTGCAAGTGCTGTGGAGCATTTACCGAGTTTTCCGAGGCAAGCGAAGACGATGACTGAGGTTGTACTGACAAAATTGGGCAGAATATGGGCTGCCCATGGATGAGAAGGAGCTCGACCGCATTGACATGTGCCACACCAAATACTGTGCACTAATCGATAGAAAACGCTATTTGGCGCCTGTTTCTGACCCTCATAGGGTTTTGGATCTTGGCTGCGGAACAGGTCCGTCTAACCTCCCACATGGCCACACATTATGTTGTTGCGATGCTGACAACATCGAAATTTAGGGATCTGGTCCATTGAGGTGGCCGAGGAGTTCCCTGGCGCTGAGGTGAGTTGTCTTTGGCAGCGAACATGTGGGGAGGGAGGGACGTGCATTTGATCTGATAGGCACACCTCACCCTGCATATGTTGGTTGGTGGCTTACCAGAAACCAGGTAATCGGCGTTGATGTTGCATCGACCCAACCTGAATGGTGAGAAACTTCCGAAATGAGTGGTGCCAACACTTTCTGCACAACAACTAAACTCAACGACAGGGTACCGCCCAACTGTCGCTTTGAGATTGACGACATTGAGAGAGAATGGACATGGAGGGAGAACCATTTCGATTTCGTTTTCTCCCGCGACCTATTGCTCGCCATTCGAGATTGGCCAGGTTTGGTTGGCCAATGCTACAAGTACGTTTTATCTCCAATAACAGCCGTCCGTCGAAAATTCCTTTCGCTGCAATGGCCCACATTGCCCAATTCCCAAGTACTAATACAACATGCTCTCATCAGGCACTTGAAGCCAGGGGGTTGGATTGAATTTCAAGCCATTGTCGGCCTCCTCGGCTGCGATGACGATTCCATCCCCGAAGACAGCTATTTGCGCAAATTTTCCGGCATGATGGAGTCGGGATCCGCGCAGTTCGGTGCCAGTCTCAGCGATCCTATGAGATGGAAGGGGTGGTTCGAGGAGCAAGGCTTCACAAACGTCACCCAGAAAGTCTTCAAACTTCCCTTCAACCCATGGCCCAAGGACCCACGCATGAAGCTCCTAGGCGCTTGGGAGATGGAGAATCTTCTCAGCGGGCTGGAGGCCATGGTCACAAGGATGTTCCAGAAGGGTCTTGGGTGGTCCGACGCAGAGGTGGCCGTGTTCCTGGCCTACTTGAGGAAGGAAATCAAGAATCCAAAGATGCATGGATACTGGCCCTAGTAAGTGAACCCCAACACCCCTACGCATTTATCCTATGGCAATAAAATGAGCCACCGGGGTTTAGTGGTCTTGTGATATACTGATTTTTGTTTTAGTTACGTAGTATATGCACAGAAGCCAACGGAGGCATGATTGGCATGACTACTCTGCATGTAGTTGCAAATTCATAAACTAGAACTAAAATTAAAATTAAAATCTAGTATCTATGTCCTCATGTATATGTCATGAGGGGTTTTGAAAACAAAACAAAAGAAAAAAAAGTCTAAATACATCTTTGATCCCATTTCGCGTTCCTCCGTGACGTTATTTGCGGCCACTGCATGGACTACGTGCTCGGAATGGATTGGGTCAAATTAGCCATATTCTTGGCGAGCGTGGAACACATCACCTATGCAATACTCCTTTATTATGGCGTTTATCGGACTTGCACTCGTCTTGACCTATCAGATTATAGCTGTTTGGCGGCGAACGCTGACATGGTGGTCCAGGGCCGATGCGCTAATGCCCAACTAGATGCTTCCTAGTCTAACCCGTTATCTACCTGCTGAGGCCAGCAGTGTGAATGTAGTGCGTTGGTGTAGCGAGATGTTGCATCGATGCAGCAGAACTCCTCCGCGACTTCGTTCCTCCGCCTCATCATTCAGTCATGTATCTGTATTCCTTGACCTTGTCGAGCATGATTCTGTAACCAATTAAAGGATCCCATTCACGATTATGACAGTTGCTGAAATTCAGATAGCCTTCGCCTTGCCACGCCACAAATCGGCACCGAAATCATTGCAGATGCTGAAAAAGCCGTTGGATTTCTTCAAGATTTGGAGCTACGTTGGTCCGGGGCCAGCCAAAGCAGGGCCATCATTGAGCAATTGCTGGCCAAGTATCGCAAAAAGCAGTCGTTTGATGCGCAGAGTGTTGGAGACCCAAGTACAATGGCTATTCATTACAACGAACGGTCGTTTGTAGAATTTGAGGTTGGCGATGATATCGGCAACGAGACATCCGCGTGGCTTGGCTCGAGATTCCTAGCCGGGAGCTCTTTGCCGACCAGGACATTCTTGGCACTTGAGATGGCGCTTAGTGTGCATTACCCGATGCTTGGTTTGTTATCGTTACTTATCCGGTCTTATCGTGTCCGACGGAAATTAGACGGCATCCGCAATCAGGACCGGACCTGTTCCGAGGTCTCAAAACTGTACAATCCAACCCTTGAATGATCGGAACGGAGGTACTTCTCTCTCGTGACCAAGGTACAGCATCAACCTCAGCCAAAATGACCCCTTCTGAGCAAATATAATCCTAAAGAATAACCTGGGATTATTTTCTTGAGGTAAATAAATTTATTTAGGTATTATTCTTATTTTATTTTTAGCTAAAAATGCTAAGAGCTATGATGTTTTGCAGGGATCCCATGCTGCAAAGTGTCGGACTAACAACCACTCAATGGTTGTAATTAACCAGTCATATCTTGGCCTTGTCAATGTCTTGGAACTCTTCGCTGAAGAACCCTCTAAACCAACGGTCCTTGGAGACATGGCTAATTTCGCTCACCTCCTCGGCGGTGAGCTGGAATGACGGAACTTCCGCCAAGTACTGGTCTAATCTCTCCCTCTTTCCGCTTGTGGTGACAACAGGGGCTCCTTGGTCAATGACCCATCGCAGTAGAATAGCCGACTCGGAAACTTTGTACTTTTCCGCCAATCGAGCACAAATGAGGCGGACGGGTCCAGCGCCAAACTTCGTCAAGGGAGTCAGCGGCGCAAATCCTGTGGCCATGATATCTTTCTCTTCGAGATATGCTAGGAGGTCATCTTGCTGCAGATAAGGGTGCATTTCAATCTGGTTGATGAACGGCTTGATGGTCGCGACCGCGAGTATGGTGTCTAAATGTTGTCTGGCAAAGTTGGAGACTCCAATATGGCGGGCAAGGCCACGTTCAATGCAGCGCTCCATTTTCTTCCATGCTAGTTGCAATGTCTCCAGGTCAGACGTAGAAAATGGAGAGTGTATAAGGTACCTTCGAGCCACAGGAATTGTCAGCATTCAATGAGTTCGACGCCCTTTTGGGTATGGTTCACAAACAAATCTACAAAGCCCACTTGCATCTTCGCAAGACTTTGTTCGAGAGATCCTTCGATATTATCCAGACTCTGTGCTTTGGTGGTGAGGAATATCTCGTCCCTTGGCACACCAGACTCGTGGATAGCCACCCCTAACTCACGCTCGGTATTGTACACTATCGACAAACTCTGTGTTAGATTGCTGTCCCTTCATTTTTCGTTTTCACATACTCTGGGCTCCGTCGAGGTGGCGATATCCAGCATCAATTGCGGTCCTTATGCCATCCACCACCTTGCGGTCAATGCTGGGACTGGCATCCTTGAACCACAGCGTCCCCGTTCCATACGCAACCTATGAGGAATCAGAATACCGATTTCTTACTCGATTAGATCCTTGATTGGTGTAAAATGCCACATATCTGACATACTGCAGGAACTTTGGCCCCAGATTGGAGCGTAAACGAGGGAAAACTACTAAGAGAGCCCATGATAAATTTCTTCAAATTGAACTATGGAGACTCAAAGTCTCAAAATTCAGCAAACCGATGGAACTTTATTGTAAGGCATTTGCCGAATTCTGGGTCCTGGATTTGCCTCGGTTGAGTTCCGGCCGAGCTGTCTGCGGCGGGCACTAGTAGACGTTAGTCGGGAAACGGCAAACTCTAACTGCCAAATCAACTCGCGAGATAATCGGATCGGCTGCGTCAAGCGTGCTAGAAATGAACTACGGATTAGCGACTGTCATGAGGAAGAGCCCACACGAGCGCATAAGTTTTGCGCAGTAGTAGAAATCCACTTCTCTGTGTGCCTGGGTGAGCAGGGGGAATAGGAGAGAAGAAAATCATTGATCAGGAAAAGGAGCAAGAGAGGGAAATGAAGAAGTGGAAAACAAAAAAAGAGGAGTGGGAGACGTCTGGAACTCATTAATAACACGCACAGAGCCAACTGAAAGGCACTTGTGACCAAAAATGAGTAAACAGGTCCTTACGCAGTTGAGACAGAGACGACAGTCGCCTAAAAGATCACAGAAAAATCACGAAAATGCAAAGGATGAACTATTTGTATCGCTGACGCTGTTTATTTATTTATTTTTTAAAAATAAAGCCTAAGACTAAGGCTAAGGCCACAACAAAAAAGACCCCAATGCCAATCCAGGTTGCATCTAGTTGAGTCGCCCACGGCTGTGCGTCCGCCTGGCCAGGGCCCTCGAGAGCCCCGGCGGCCACCCGACCCTCCTCCTGTCGACGAGCTAGGTCTAAACTGCGAGGCGGACAAGTGTTAGCAAAGAAAACGAGACAGGTTGATGAGGACAACTCACTTGTTGTCGGGAGGGTGGGTGGCCGAGGAGTCTTCGGCAGCTCTCGAGGACCCAGCCAGCGCGGCCACAGCGGTGGGCGACCGGGCAATTGTCAGACGAAATAGTCTAGAAGAATGTCAGTGAATCATGTCCAAGAATGCGGGTGAGTCACGATCAAAGATGTAGGTCGGGTGGGTTGGGGATGAGAAACAATGGCAGGGTGGAAGAGAAATGCTGTCGGTGGGCTTGGGCTGCGGGAATGGTTCGTGGGTTGGATGGTGGTGGCGATGGGATCGTGGAAATGGGCTGACGGAAGCAATTGGTAATACGTACGGGAAGAGCATCGTGCCGGTCTGAAGAAGAAGAGAAAAAAGGAGAAGCGAGAGGAAGACGAGGAACATTTATAAATTACATGGACAACAACGAGAAGGTGCTTGTCGAGACGAACAAGAAAGTGCTCGTTAATGACAACAAGCAAGTGGTAGCTGCAGCGACTGCAGTTGGTAGAGACACCATCAACAATCTCACACCTTTGTCATTCAAGAGCATGCATGGTATATAGCCGATTCTTCTCCCAGTGAAAATATGACGAGGAAATTTATTAACGAATTTACTCCTTTATCAAACCGCGCATTTGAAGTTATCACAGTTGAGTGGTACAGAGGTTTGCCTCCCTCTTCCTCTGCACGGTAACCGCGGGAACATGTGACCTCATGACAGATTGATCAACTTCCCATCCCGTGTCTCCTTCTCTTTGGGCCAGGGCCAAAATCCCGTCATCGGCATGTCATCGAAAATGACATTGTAATTGTCTCCACCACAGAGGCAATCGAAGTTGTACACGGCCTGGTCCTTTCCATTTATCCCGACTGCCCAACGAATATTATCTACACTCAAATCGCTCACCCTAAAGCTTGACAATTCTACCAGCTCTCGGACATAGACGGCCAGGTATCCTTTCCACTGAGGCACTTCACTGCAGTCAACAACCGGGTACATGCGGCAGCAAGTCCACCCAAGACTCCTTGGCCATTCAAGAATCTGTTCCGGTTTTGGCTTAACGTAGTTGCGCTCGGGGATTAAGTTTCTCTCTGAAAAGTCAAGGCCGTGCTTCATAAGGGAAGGAAGATCCTTGACAAAAATTGACAACTCAGCATGCCAGGGCACATCATGGCTGACAGGGCCATTTGGCCAACTCCGGTATGGTTCCACCGTTGGATCTTTTAACATAAAGAGTCGCAACGTGCCTCCAGTGAATTCTTCATCGTCACTCAGATTTCTTTTGCTTTCTCTGGGATCCATTTTGGTGTAGGGCGGGGGGCTAGAGACAGGCATGAGTTCATGCGCATTGCCTTGATACTGGGAAGCGGTGCCCTGGTGGGCGCTCGGTTGGGAGCAAGTGTTTCCCATGATGTCAGATGAAACGAGTCAGGTACGTTGCTGCGAAGTGTTATTGTGCGTAAACAGGCAGGACTTTGGATGGTATTTTGGCTGGAGTTGGAAAGAGATAGTGTGGGTGAAATGGTTGATGGGTCAAGGCAGGAAGATATAGGGAAAGAGAGCCCCTCTGGGCCGGTGGCTTTGTATCTCCGATATTCAAGGGAGCGAGTACGCCAGATTGGTAGAACCAAGGCGATGGAAAGCTTGACCACACCACTCTGAACTGGGTGTATTGAGAAATGCATGGGACCAAGTGTTTCTTGAAGCTAGCTTTATTTACTTTTTGAAAACCAACCCTGAAACTGTGGCCAAAGATGTCGGCTAGCGATGGGTACCATCAGGGCCACGCACGTGAACGTCGTATGGAACCCGGCGACTCCTGGGTTCGCGGCTGTCGTGGTGGTGGGTGGTGTACGCAGCTCAAGCCTATAAAGACTGAAGATGTGCCCAGCGGAGGCCATCAGGGACACACATGTTGAAAACTGATGGGTTGCAGCTTTTGTTGTCTGCAAGAAATTTGCCTGCAATGATGCAAACTGGAGCACGTTTGCTTGTGGCTGTGATAAAGAGAAGAAATGGTTTCATTGAGAATCGCAGTTGGAAAGCTATGTGTTCAAGGCTGCACCTTTAGTAGATAACAGTACAGGTAGGTACAATAGGCAAGATTCAGTAACAAATTTGGCAACGATTCACTGAAATTTCTCATCGCCAGTCGCATTTGCTTCGCCAACACATTTCATTCCACAGCGTCGACAATCACATGATCCTCGCGGAAGGAGATTTCCCTAGCCCAAGCCTGAGGTACCCTCCAGCCTAAGTCAGCAGGTCGCAGCCGCCTGGCCTGCCTATAACTTGATTCACCTCCAACGCCAAGCACATACGACCATAGCTCTCAGAAAATACGGGATCCCGTCCGCTCTCCCATAGTCAAGCTGAGAAGCGGTGAATTAGTACTCGGGTCGGTGACGACCGGGGAATCCTCGCTGTTGTATGTTTTTTTGTTTTGTTGTTTTATTTTTTAACTGTCCGCGAACCATATTCGTGACTACTCCGGTTGAATGTTTGGGGAGTATCTCGTTCACGTGCGCGCTTAGCCTGTCGATGGCTGCAAACACCACCTGTCGCGCTTTTCATAATGCATCGGAAAAGATCAGCATGCGCCCAAATTATCACACAGACTATCATCCGGTTACTTGCCGCTAACCAAGCAATGTCGACTCCTAGTATTCTCCAGCCACATTAAACTTGTTCCAGCAGCTACAGCGAGCGATGCGACAGCACAATCGAGACTCAATCGCTTCGTCCGACAATTTGAGCAATCGGCCGATCGTTACTCCAGTACGAAATACTGTGACGTTCACTGCTGACGGGCATGCGCCATGCTGCAAAGAAATCATACTGCAGGTCTGTTATTGGATGCCCAACGCGCCAAGTGCGCCGCTTGCACCATTGATACTGTATGCGGGAGGCCTTCCACTTTTAGCGGGAGACCTTCCAATCTGGCTGTCGTGATGGGCATCTCACCCCGCTGAGTACTCATGAAATCAAGGCTAGGTTTTCCTCATAAATTATTAACCGAAGTTTCCTTTTTACTCGTTGCAAAAAGCCTCTAGATACCGCATTTAGTTGCAGCAACGGGTTTCGACAAAATGGTGTTTCCATCATCCACCACCTTCTTGGGCTTACTCACTCCGTCCCCTTCGATAGACGACACCACTTTCCTGAAGCACTTGGAGCTGCTGCAGAATGAGGACGAGGCTGATGAAGCTCACGAGATTCTCACAGCCCCAATCTTTACCGGAGGCGTGAAAAATCGCATGCTATCTGCTGTCGAAGATCACGACGAAGAGTCAGGTGCCTTTAGCCAATACGGCCTCCTAGCTGCCAGCATACATGACCCTTTTGCGGGAGCTTTCAGTTCATCTAAGTCAGACCCGCGATTATTTTACAATGTTGCTGCTCCATCGAGCGTCTTCATCTGTGGGAGTCAGGGATCCGGCAAAAGCCACACACTCAGCTGTCTCCTGGAAAACTGCTTAATTCCTTCCAAGGCGACTACCCTACCGCGACCTTTGACAGGTCTCATCTTCCACTACGACACATTTGTTTCCGACACGGGGGGGCTTCCCTGCGAAGCCGCCTTCTTGTCGTCAGAGCCATGCGTAAAGGTCAGGGTGCTTTGTCCACCGACTAATGTTCGACAGATCCAGGTGCCTCATTCCCAGCGAAATTAATTGATGCACCTTGTGGAAGTTAACGATCAACCAGAGAATCTATGCATGTCTGCCAAATGTGACGGTCGAGGAATTGCGCATCAACGAGTCCGACCTCAACACCAAGCGCATGCTGGACTTGATGGCCGTCAGCTCCATCCAGGGCGGGAGCATGCCCTTGTATCTGCATGTCGTGGCTCGCATTTTGCGCGACCTGAGAATCCAGCAGCAGCAATATGGAATCTGTTTCGACTACGGCACTTTCCAGCGGGCTCTGGCGGCCGAAAATCTCACTGATGGGCAAAGGGCGCCCCTCCAGCAGCGACTCGAAACCTTGGAAAGTTTCATGGTTAAAAAACAAGGAGAGTTGGCAAAAAAGAAAAGCCTGGGTCATCCTGTCGCGATTTCCAAGGGTAATGATTGGGCACCTGTGGTGGGCGCATCATTCCGCACTCAGCCTGAAAACAAGCTGACCAACTCGTACAGAGCGGGCAACTCACCATTGTCGACTTGTCCTGCCCATGCGTCACCGCGGAAATGGCTTGCGCGCTCTTTAACATGTGCCTAAGCTTGTTCTTGGAGCAAGATTCTACAGTGGGACGTGTCATCGCTCTCGATGAAGCTCATAAATACATGGCCCTCGGCTCCGAGAGTCAGACTCTGACCGAGTCGCTGCTCTCCACGATTAGACTACAGCGCCATCTCGGTGCGCGCATCATCATTTCGACGCAGGAACCCACCATATCGCCTCGTCTTTTAGATCTGTGCTCAGTGACAATTGTTCACCGCTTCAGCTCTCCAGATTGGCTGAAGAGCCTGAAGCGGCATCTAGTGGGCGTGTCTGCATGTGAGGCTGAGGTCGAAAGTCCAGATGGGGCAAGCGAGGGAGAGGCGGGTATAGACAGAAAGGCTCACAGTAGAAATCCGGCATCGGGCAACTTGCTGTGGCAAATTGTCGAATTGCGACGAGGCGAGGCTTTGATGTTTGCGCCCGCCGCCGCCATTGATGCAGGAGGCTCGGCAATCTCTCACTTGGGGAAAGGCTTCATGAAAATACGCGTGCGGCAGCGAGTGACAGCAGATGGGGGTCGCAGCATTTTAGCTGGTTGACCGCCAGACAACAAGCTACATTAGCATTTAAAACGATGCATTTTGTCCCTCAGGTATCCGAGCCTTTAGAAATCAAAGTTGGAGCCATAAATCAGGTCCACCGATTGTCGCATCTTTGTGCCAGTTGCCAACTTGGGTTCAACCTTGATCCAAAGGTGGCAAACCAGTTATCAAACGACCAGCAAGCCAACTTGTTCAACCAATCAGCTCACAAAGCAAAAAGGGCCCTTGGCAACTAGCCATTGGGCCCGTTTTGCCGACAGTAGCCGAAATCGATCTGTAAACACCAGAAGAGGTCTCTCGAGGGGGGGGCCAATGACCAGTCACTTCCGGGCTGTCTGGGCCTTGATTTACGCTGCAATGAGACACCCCCCTCAGGGCAATGGTCACATCGCCTCATATTCCTACTGCATGGGCAATGTTTCAGTCGTGCGTGTATCGATCTCTTATCAGCCAGCCCTCTTCCACCAGCAAAAGCAACTCCTTTCCAATCCCATCGGATAGTCGCCCACAACCTGCGTAATTTGCTCATAACGCTGCCTTCTTATCCTCAGCTGAATCTTAGCTCGTCCGTGGCGCACCTGAAAATTCCTGGCCCGCATTCATTTGCCAAATGTCCGGTGGCTCTGCAGATACCCGGCCGAGAAATGTCGGCTGTCTGCCGCGGGCAAGTTGATACAAAACCCGGTCTCTTTGTCGCTGATTTCTTGCGAGAATCTCATATTGTTTTATTTCCATGGTGCAGGCCCATTTCAAACTATACGAATATATCAGAATGGCGCTTCCATTTCCTTGGCTTATCAAGCCCTGAGTGAGTTCATCTACCTTGTTCGGACCTCAAGCCCACCATCTAACCACATAGTTTTCATACACCACAGAAACGTTCTCCATCGTCAAGACTCATTGAATTCTCTTTTGAAAAGTCAAGGAGAATTCTATCATATTCCTTTCAGTGCTGAATCGGTTGCGTCAATCATCGTCTCTTGATATATCACGATCGAGCACAAGCTATTCCTAGAGCCCAGTGTAAGGAGGCAGTCACGTCCCTTCCTCAACTCGACCCAATATCCGATATTCTTCTCTTGATTTCTTTTTCTCCAAAATGTTGCCTCCTGACTTGAAGGATTCCAGGCCTAGGTCTGGTAGCCGGGCCAGCCCCAAGTCAAAGGCTCGGGCTGAAAAGGCCTGGAAAGCTGTCCGGGAAGCGGGCTTGAGGCCCCTTGCTCCCGCCCGGCCTCCGACGCCCCCGAGTCCTCCAACCCCTCCAGCCCCTCCAACTCCAAGGCAGCCGACGCCGGCAAGAACACCGCCCCGCATGTCCGGGGCCGAATTGTTGAGCATCAAGAACTTGCTGGCGCCCATGGCGGAGGACAGCCCAGCAGGCACGGAGGCTCACGAAAGCAATACCAACAGGTCTCGTCTCAAGCATCAACGCACCGCTCCGAGAGCTTTTTGCAACAAATGCAACCAGGTTCCCGACGGCTTCAAAAGCAAAAACGAGCTGCGCAGGCACACCAACATCAAACACTTGGCCGTCGTGAAGAAAATCGTTATCAGAGTCGGAGCGAAATCCAATCTTGAGATCAAGAAGCCCTTCAGCGAGTGCCAGCCGTGCGCCGAGGGCAAGACATACAATGTCGACTACAGCGCGGCTGCGCACCTCCGCCGCGTGCACTTCAACCCCATCATCGGCCCTGGCAAGAAGCGCCTCCGCGACGAATGCTGGCCGCTGATGGATGATCTCAGGGTTTTCCTCGAGGAAAAAATGGTCAGGGCGGGCCCAGGCCAGCAGCATCCAGGCTTTGAAAAGGCGGAGGGTGATGAGTTGTCTTCTCCGAGACAGGAGTCGCCTCAATCATGCTCAGAGCTCAACGAGGTTCGTTGGCCACTCAACGTTTTACCTAGAAACCTCATGTCTAACATGGTCCTTTTGACTCTGTTTTTTTAGAAGAGTCTTGGGCGGCTGGAAGTGACATATCCGCCGTTAGGCTTAATTTTTAGGTGATGAATAGTCACCCGACCCACATGGCACTATCGTTTCTTTATTTATTTATTCTTTCAAAGGGGATGGGGCTTTCTCATTCACACAAACTGCGGTGCACGAAGGTTTTCCTCTCATTCAGTGCTCAAGGCGAACCAAGAGCACGACGGAATCTATTAATAGCGGGATCTAATAGTCTATGCCATGAATCACACGGCCGTATGATACACTCCTTTATTAAATAAATCATTTCTGCGGAAACGATATATGTACAGTCTAAAAGTGAGGCTCTAAAAAATTATCGTGTCAAGAATTATACTTGGTCATGCCAAGGGGGCCAGGCCCGCCAACTCATTATGCGCTCCGGCGTCTTGAGCATGACCAGAAGAAAAACATGCACGCATGATCCTGACTTTTTTTTCATTTACTGCTCAAACTCGCCAGCGAAGGTGAGGTCGCGGGGGTCGTTCATCTCCTCCCAGATGGAGCGCTCGTCGAGCATGCTTCGCTTGACGTCCTCGGCGGCAGCGTTGCCGGAAGCCTTGGCCTCGGCAATCTCGCTGAGGGCGTTCTCACGCTCAATGCGGACTGAAAAAGAACTGTTAGTTTATGCGGGCAAAATAATAGTCAATTGAGGGAAAACATACCGTGGGCGTAGACAGCAGCACGCTTGCCAGAGTAGAGAGCGTGGGGCACGTTGGTGGAGTTGTCAGTGTTGGCATCACCGATGGCGTAGACACCGAGAACGTTGGTGATCAGGCCGTTGGCGTTGTCGGCGTAGAGGCGGCCGCCGTAGAGAGTAACACCGAGGTCCTTGCCGACGGCGGATCGCTGCTCGTTGGTCCAGCTGACGAAGAAGGCGTCGCGCTCGTAGGACTCGCCGTTGGCAAGCGAGATGCTGAACTGGTCGTACTCGGGGGCGGTGGGCAGGCTGGCGTCGTGGACCTCGGCGGAGGCGTCCTTGAGGCGGGTGATTTCGGTAATGGTGCTGTTGACGACGGTGATGTTGTGGACCTTGAGGTAGGTGTGGTAGTCGGGGAAGGAGGCGTCAATCTCGGCGTGGGCCTCAGCGGTCTCGGTGCCGTTGACGAAGCAGATGATGTCGCGGTTCAGGTTGAGGATCTCGCGGGACATGCTGGCGACCTCGTCGTAGGGGCACAGGATGCCGAGAGCCTGGTCGGCGTGCTCGTGGCCGTCGCACCAGGGGCACCAGTAGATGCCCTTGCCCCAGTTCTCCTCGACGCCCGGGGTGGCGGGGATGTGGTCCTTGAGGCCGGTGGCGAGCACAATCTTGCGAGTGTTGTACGTCTTGACGCCGTCGGCGTCGGAGCTGGTCACGGTGAACTGCGTGTAGTTGGCGTTGTTGCCGGCATCAGCCACAATCTTGGTGACGGTGCCGTTGGTCCAGCTGACGGTGTCGTAGTGGGTGAGCTGCTGGCGGGCAGAGTATCGGAACCAAGCGGGCTGGACGCCTATGGAGTGTGTGTTAGTCAAGGGTATATTCTCTTCGCAAAGAAAGAAAAGAAAAACTCACCATCAAAGCCCAGAACATCGTGCATGTGGCGGGTAGCAGCGTTTCGGTACTCGCCAGAGTCGATCAGCAACACATTGCGACGGACACGGGCAAGACCGCTCAGGGCGGCGAGACCGGAGGGACCACCACCGACGATGATGGCATCGTAGAGGGTCGAGGTGGTGTTGGCGTAGTCGCTTCGCTCAATGGCAGCAGCATTGGCGAGCGAGAAGAGGGCCGGGAGAACGAAGGTCTGGAGGAAACGCATCTTGACTGCAGATTAAGAGCCGAACAAAACCAAAGAATGAGAGACGATGGGGAAGGAGGGTTGGAGTGTCGATCAACGTGATTGCGGCGAGTCTAATATTAATACTGGTACACTACGCCCGTCCGTCCGCCTCGACCGTGTGTGTGTGCCTCTCGTGCCTCTCTCTCTGCTCTCTGTTGTGATCATCCACAGATGCCTGTCGATCGCGTCAACGGGAAGTGTGGACCACGAAGATCCCTGGAAACGCACAACTACCGCAAGACGGGGCGCCATCTTTCGACACACTTGCAGGGAGCCTGACCACCCGCTGTTGCATTCCGCGGGTGAGACTGGGGGTGCGCCTTTGCTGCGCATACATGGTTACAGCCTTGGCGGCGTGCATGTGCCTGTGCCTGTCGCAGATGTTGTAGTGGTGCTGGGCAGCTTGTTTACCACGCCATGCGGCAGTGTTTCTGCCGTAGAGGGTAAATTAGCAGCCGCGGTCAAAACTCAGCGGCATCACAGCGCTGTACTACCACCCAATTCAATTCCTTCAGAGCGTGTGCTCTGCCCGGGAGCGTGCGGGCGGGCTCAACGGCGGTCCTCCGGCAGTTTTCCTCGACGGCCGCGTCCGAGCCTCATGAAAAATCCAGGCCCTAATCTCACCAGAGAAACCTTGTGCCCCTGCCCAGAGCTGCAGAACGTATTTCGAGAAGCTCGGGAGCTCCATGTCCTAGACCTATTGCGGCAGGCCCCTAAGCTCGGTCGAGCAGGGGTGTTGCCCCGTCGGGCAATGATGCGACAAATTTGACCTTGCAGCCAGGTACGTAGCTCCGCCATCTGTAATTATCTCGTTAACCTTAAGTTGCGTAAAAGAATAGTAAAAAAAACTAGGCAGGGTAGTCACTGTGTGGGATCGGGGAGATTGAAATGACAAGATCCATCCCGTTTCACAGGCCGGATTAGGACGCCCAAATCGCCCTGCCGAGCTGTAGAGACGTCGATGGTGTTTGTTTGTGGGGAAAGCACGTTAGACGCACGACCGCATTCCCCCACGGGAAGAAAAGACAAATGTGAGGCTATACTCGAGATGCCCTCTCGCCTACACATTACACACGGCACATTTGTCACAATGAGCCCATCCCATGCTTCGCCACACGGCTATTTGCAAATCCACGGCCCGCGGGGTTTCTTTTTTTGCTTCCGGAGCTGTCTGATGCCAAGAGCCCGATACGAGGGTGCGTGAGGACGGGCTGAGACTGGCGAAATGCGATCAGCACTCATGTCCCTACCGGCCGTAGTGTTCTGGTGCTCAACCACACGCGACCACAAAGCGCCGTGATGTGTATACAGAATTTCTTTCCCTCAGTCCACAGCGCAAGCCAAGGGGATCATCGCGCACAGGTTTCTTTTTTTACACTACAAATGGTCCCTGCAAAAAGCGCACGCGATCGGGATTGAACCGACCCAGCAGTTGCCCAGGTGCTTAGGCCACCAGCAATCTAGTCAAAGACGCCAAGTGGAGAGTGATGTGCAAGGCGCAAACGACGATCTACACAGCAAGGAGGCTCAAGTGCAGCTCGAGTGCTTGGCGGAGTGAAACTGTGCACAGAAGACAGCCCGTCGTTGCAGCACTACCGCAGCCTCAGCGTGAAGCGATATCCGGGCTGACCATTTCAAGGGCGCGCCACAGTCGCAGGTCAGTGTTAGCTGGGCGCGGCCCGCATGAAATGAGGGTGAAAACAGCCGAGATCAAGTCTCCTGCTCAAGTCGTGTTTCTGCCCATGTTTCCATGGGGATCGGCTCGCTCCTCCACGATATCAAGTGACGCCCTGAAATTCCGTCTACCCGGTCTTTTCGGCCAGCCGCAACTGACAACCGAGTGTTTGGCTCATGACCGACATTGTCTCATTCGGACAAATTAATCTCATCCTATTAAAATAGCGACTCGTGGAATGATTGCCACTAAGACACCGAGGCTATTCTATGTCCTCAAAGCAACTACATCGGAACCAGGCTCCTAATTGCTCCTATCCAAATTCATCTAGCCATACTTTTGATTGGCTGCTATCCTCTGACCTAGCAAATAATACGTAATCCTCCGGGTGAAAAAATTCCATCAACCTCTTTTAGGACAGGATTCGTATCTCGGAGCTGTTCCCGGGTCTCCGTCTGCAAATATTGGCCTCAACTCGATAGATAATACCGCAATGGAAGAAACAACACCCGAATAGATATGCGCGTATGGTACGATGCGATATGGTATCATGGCCCGTGGCGCCACAGGGCCTCCTCCGATGTAGACTTGACACATAGGTCAGGGTTGCAAAGAATGTAACGGCCAGCAAATTAAAGTGGATAATTTACCTAACCTATGCCGGGGCAGAGGCAGTTGAGTTTCTATAACATCCCGATTAGTGAGATATCGCGCGGACCACCCGAAAGCTAGGGTAGAACCTGGCAGCCGTTTGAATCACAGATAAGAAAGCGAGCATGCAGATACGACGGAGTCATACGGTAAATATGGTTTAGTCGAGTTTGTTAGAAATATGGATGATAACCCGGGACGAGCCCCACGTCGGTTATTGGACTTCTGGCCCAGCCTGACCGGCAGGCTTTGGTATCAGTCATAAAGACAGAACTAGGGCAAATTGAACCGTGCAAAATTGTTGCTTTTTTGGCTTACAAGCCGGAATGAAAAATATCGCTTCACTTTTTCAAAGGCATCATTACGATAAGCTCCGAGTTTCATTCTCATCCTTTTTTAGCCTGTATGATTATTATGATTCCCACGCTCTTACAATCGCGATCATGCGAGACTAGCCGTTGTGGTGTAAGTAAAGTCCAATATGTTTTTTTATCATTTTCCATATTTTCAATGCAAAAGTTCAGCTTTCCAATAATAACTTGATGATGCCATGCAATTTCAGTCCAAATATTCGTGCCGCATGCTCCTTTCTCCGTTCAATATTTTTCATTTGAGCCATGCTTCTGTCCTTATAATTTGTTTACCATTCACCATCAATTGTTCATGATGGGATGGCTATCGCTAATGGGTTGATTCGGAATTTAGGCGCCGTTGTTGTCCGTGATTCGGATTCGGCCCTCATTTGCGTAGCCATGGGTCCAGTACCCGCCAGTCTCCTGGAAGGACTCGCGGGCCTTGCGCGAGGCAATCAGCAGCCACAAGCCGATGCCAGCCTTGGTCAAGACGTCGAGAACACCATAGATGATGATTTCGGTATTAACATTCGTCCTCCTAGCATCAGTTGCAACGCCGCCGACACTGTAGAACCCTTTGTTAGAAATTTCCAGTTCACTTTTATTTGGCACCACTTACACAAGATAGACGGCCTGCAGAATCAATACAACAGTGGCCAGGGACCCAAACAGCTTGGTGACAGAACCCTCTCGCGTTCTGGCAGCCTGGGTGCCGTTTAGCAGCAGGTGCCAGCCAACAAAGACGTAGGAAACAACAGCAATGGCAAACCAGCCCCATTTCTGGGCCGTGTACGAACGTCCGACGGCAGAGAAGGCCGTGCTAAGGAACAGGACAACGTTGGCAAAGATTCCCATGAGGGTGTGGGCGCCGCTGGTGCCGGCCAGCAGGAACAGCTCAAACAAAATGAGAGACGAGGTCAAGGTCCAGTCGATGTAGCGAGCCCAGAATATCTGGCGGCACACATCGCGCTGGGTATCCGGGACGTGCTTGTTGTGCTGGCGGACGATGTCGCACGTGTAGCCGGACGCTTCTCCAGACGCCATGGCGAAATAGGCGAGGGCAGAGATTATGGTCGTCATGGTGGTGATGGTGTGGAAGATGCGGCGGGACACGGGGAGGTTCCACGAGAAGAGCGCAAAGACGGCCGAGGAAATGACCATCAACACAAAGACGACCCAGAGGGCCTGGTGGCCGGTATGGGTGGCATGCTGGTACACAGGCAGATCCGCTATTGATTCGCGTCAGCTCGAAGGGCTTACAGGCACGGGTCACACAGGGGCGAGCATACGGACGACGGTCGGAATAGGGGAGATGGGCTCATCGGTTGTCACGATCATGATGTAAGCAAGCACTGACGCTTTTTTTCGTTCTTTCTCGGAGGGGATAGCGGATTCAATGCGATATGGGAGATATGCAGGATGCAAGAAAAAAAAGAAGGACAAGAGTTACGCTGCTGCAGAAATCGGGGCAGCAATGGGTTAAAAAGCTACGGCCGAGCATTCCATGACGAGTAGCATTGGCTTCCCCCGCGCGGTGATGCTGGCTTGTCAATGGCAATGGTCAACGTCATGCATGACATCTCGATTGGCGATGGCTTGCCCGGAGCCTAGCGAGGAGCGGGGAACCCGCCAGGAACGCAACGTACTCTACCATTGGAAGCGTCACCATCACGTAATCGCCAAAGGCAATCCGGGTTGGGGTAAGATCCAATGCACGTGGTTTTTGCCTGATTTTGGATGACGCTGAGGAACGGCGAGGGGGGCCGCATCTCGTCCGCAAAGGAAATCGGGGGGAAGGGGGGGAGGGGGGAGGGGGCATGGATGATAATATATAGACGGTGAGCTGCAATATGTGAGGCTCCGTTTGTTGCGGGCATCTGAATCATATCATGTGTGCAAGACCAGGGGGAGCTGGACAAGAGCCACACCGTCCTTGGTGGGGGAGCATGTGACCGACCAAGTTTCATGTGGCAAATGATACTGTAGGGTAGCAACGAGCCAAAGGAGAGTTGACCGTCTTGAATCATTTCAATTAGTGTACACCTAGATAGCCAAGTTTGTCCTGAATTTATCAAACATTTTCGTTCTCGTCATTGCCAGCCGGTACAACTAGACTAGAATGCTAGAGCGAGACTAGGGCAGCGATGCAGGATTCACATGCAAAGGCGCTACCAAGAGTTGCAAGATGCTAGCTAGCCAGCTAGCATGAGAGAATAACGAAAATTTTACAAGTGGAAATATATGCCCTCCCTCCGCCGGCGGCCGTCAATCACATCACAGGGTCAGCAGAAAGCGGCTATGTCGGGTCACCTTACGCGGAGGCAGCGGTATCTGTCCGAGAACCCCGAGTCGCACAAGCTTGGTTGGGCATGAGAAAAAAGAGATATGTGCGCAATGCTGACCGAGATGGAGATGCAGGCGGAGCTGGAAACGAGGTGATCCGGTGTGCTAGTTTTGTTTTGCAGAGACGGATCTAGTCGAGGACAAAACAAAACAACTGCTAGGCTAGTGTACAGCGCATCGAGAGGACGATTTTGTGAGCTAGCGATGGCTTTCACATGCACGACAGAGGGCAGAATAGATACGCATTGACCACTCTTTGCGAGCTAGGATCAAGGGAATGTTTTTTTTCTAGAACCTGACGGATGATGCGAGCGTTGACTAGGGAGGCTGAAGATGATGGATACACAAAAGGAAGGCAGGTGGACGAAAGGGGGAAGCAGAACAGATAGATGTGCAGCGGAGAGGAGGGTTAGATCCATGACAGGCTGATGATGACTGAGCCCAGCTTGTTGGGCCAAGAAAAAAAAAGACGGCAATTTTCTATTTATTTTTTAGGATGGGTCACGCAGGCTGATTCGGTGCACCATCAGACCACCATGTGTTACCCCATCTAGATCATCATGGCCTCATGTGCTGGGCGGCTCCGTTCCCCGCGGGTGAGCACTTGGGGGGCCCCGGATTACGGCTTTTGCCCAGTATGCTTTTGCGGGGGACGAAGTACAGTACAGAGAGTAAAAAAAAATTAAAATAAAAAAGAGCACGGACCTGTGAAGGAGGGAGGGTCGAGTGAGCGAATAAAAATGGAGAGGGCAGCCAACAGCAAGAGCTGAAAAGCGAAGCCATCGTCACGGCCCAGAATCCGGTCATCGGATCCGTTGTGGAGGGCCTGACATGTGAAGACTTGCTGTTTTTTTCGTGGTGTTTGTGCGCCGCCCGCCCCGTCCGTGTCTAGGGACCCTTCGAGAGGGGAGATTGCAGCGCGTACAGGGCCCCAGCCTACAGGGGGCACGGAATAGAGTGCAGTACATATTTGAGGGAAAGGCAGGGCAGGGGCCAAGGGGGGGGGGAGGGCGCGCACCCGGGGGCACGGCGGACCGCTATAAGCGCTGGGTAGCGGGCGGTGGTTTAGGCTTCGTTTTGCGGTACCACGTGCACCTCGTGTGGGCTGCGTGCAAGCGGCGGGCAAGACACTGCGGGCGACTATTGATTGGCAATGTCTACGAGCAGTGGAGCAGGTCCCGAATCGGGGGGAGGCCTTTGGGGCAAAGGAGAGACAGAATCTGGGGGGGTGGTGTGGAGGAGGGTCAGATGGTTTGGCCAGCGGGTGTGTGAGGTCGTCCAAAATAGGTGGTGACATTCCAGCAGGAGGGAGAGCAGCAGCGCCAGGCAGAACAGGGATGCCTCTCGGAGCAGGACGAGACGAATGTCGGCTGTGACCTGGGCCTTTTTTTTCTTCCCCGCCATCTTCCCTGCATGGACTATGGGAAATACGTGGGGAAGTGCTGCAAGATGCAGAGCGCACCCGCACCCCACACCCATTTTTTTGGTCATGGGCCTTTGTCAGAGTGCCAATTCGTCACCTTTCTGTGTGTCTGAGTGTGTCGTGCCGGATTCTGTCTGCTGTAAGGCCATCCTTTTTTCGCTTTTCTGCCTCTTCTTCCCTCGCGGCTGGCGTAGATTGTTTCGCGGACAATTTGTAGTTTTTTCCTCTCTTCACCTCCGTCAACTGTCGTCAACGTCATCGGGTTTTTTTCGGTCTCCCGTGCCTGTCCCCGTCCCTGATCGAACCAGACGACCAAGCGTCCGCACATCCCACCTTCCCACTTCCCGCCTCTCCGGTGCCGCCCCCCGATCCCCAACCTCGACAACCACCGCTCTTCTCCCTCTCCCTCTGCCAACTCGTCCTCTGCACTGCATCGCAGGCCTCTCCTCTCCTCAAGCCTCCCGCCAATTCCTATCCCCCTCTTCCTGTTCCTCACGCCACCATCTCTCTTGCTTGCTGTGTCCTGCCTTGTCCCGCCTTGCTTGCCTTGCCTCTCCAGCCACGCGATCAACCCTCAACCCTCCGCCCTCCACCCTCCGCTCTTCCGACATGCTGTAATGCGCTCCCGCCTCTCTCCTCCGAATACTCCCCCGCCGCGCTTCTCGCTCGCTCCCGGGGCCTTGCCATGACCGACTTCTTCCTCCAGCCCGGCTCCGTGCCGTCCATGCTCTCCAAGCCCGCCGCCAACAAACCAAACACAAAGGCCAAGCGCCCGCCCTCCAAGCCCGCCCCGGCTCCGCTCGTTGTCGAAACCCTCAACAAGGCCCTCAAGGACGCCAACAATGCCTTCCTATGGCTCACCGACGGCCTGTCCCACGAGGAGCGCCAGGACAGGAAACATCTCGAGGAGCGCAGGCAGCTTCTCTCGGCCCGCATGCAAAATGTATGTGCCCCGGACTCCGGTCCCCACCCCCGATACCACCAAAAAACACTATGCTAACCATCGAATCAGGCTGTGAACCGCCACCATTGGGAGGAGGCCGCGCGCGAGCTCGACGTGCTCGAGGGCAACGAGGAATGGAAGCGCGACCCCACCACGGCCACTGGCGACTACGATCCCGCCCTGATTGAGCAGCGCCTCGAGGCCCTCGACGATGCCCGCAACAGCGGCGACATCCGGGCCATGATGCACCTCCTCCGCACCGCCCTCACCCGCGACCTCGGCGGCATGGACAACGTCGACCTCTACCGCCACTCGTACTCGGGCACCAAGGAGCTCATCGAGCGCTACGTCAAGTCCACCCTGCAGACCATCGACACCGTCGTCGAGCACAGCCGCCTCGACCCCGGCATGGAGTACCGGGACCTGCTCGAGGGCGTCCTCTTTGCCCGCCAGAGCTACGGCCGCAGCGCCCTGCTGCTCTCGGGCGGCGGCACCTTTGGCATGTGCCACATCGGCGTCCTCAAGGCCCTGTTCGAGTCCAACCTCCTGCCCCGCATCATCTCGGGCGCCAGTGCCGGCAGCATCGTCTGCGCCGCCATGTGCACCTGCACTGACGAGGAGATCCCCGAGCTCATCAAGAACTTCCCCTACGGCGACCTGGCTGTCTTTGAGGAAACGGGCAGCCCCGACGGCGTGCTCAACAACTTCCGCCGCCTGTTGACAGAGGGTAGCTGGTCCGACATCAAGCACCTCCGCAGAGTCATGCGCGGCATGATGGGCGACATGACGTTCCAGGAGGCTTACAACCGCACCCGCCGCATCCTAAACATTTGTGTTTCGACCGCCTCCGTGTACGAGCTCCCGCGCCTTCTCAACTATGTCACCGCCCCCAATGTCATGATCTGGTCCGCCGTCGCTGCCTCCTGCTCAGTACCCCTCGTCTTCAACGCCTCCCCACTGCTCGTCAAGGACCCCAGTACAGGAGAACATTTGCCCTGGAACCCAACGCCCCAGCACTGGATCGACGGCTCTGTCGACAACGACCTGCCCATGACACGCCTCTCGGAGATGTTCAACGTCAACCACTTCATCGTCTCGCAGGTGAACCCCCATGTCGTGCCCTTTCTGTCCAGGGACGACCACCTAGCGCCCAGCGGAAAGCTGGATCGCGAGAAGCCCAGCCGGACGGACGACTACGACTGGGTGTACACACTAACATCACTAGCCAAGGATGAGGCCTTGCATCGCCTACACTTCCTGGCCGAAATGGGCATCATGCCCAACCTTGTCACCAAGTTCCGCAGCATTCTCTCCCAAAAGTACTCGGGTGACATCAACATCCTACCAGAAATCAGCATGCTCGACCTGCCCAAGTTGCTACGGAACCCCAGCGCAGAGTTCATGATGAAGGCGTGCCTGCTCGGCGAGCGGGCTACATGGCCTAAGCTGAGCCGGATTCGGGATCGCTGCGCCATCGAACTGGCCCTGGACCGCGCCGTGCACCGGCTCCGAACCCGGGTCGTCTTTTCCCAAAGCCAGCGGGACCTGCGCAGCTTAAGCGTGGGCTTCAAAATGCCAGAGCCGACTCCCATGAGCAGCTCCATGATGATGGAGCCATCGCTTGAAATGAAGGCAAATAAGCGGCATCGCCGCCGGTCCGGAGGAAGCGTCCATCTCCTGCCCGACTGGCGGGTGCTGCTCGAAAACGCCATCACCGACGACGACACCGAACAGGAGGAGATTCTTGAAATGCAGTCGCGCCGGACGCAGGCCACAGCCCCGGCGCCACCACGAAAACCCCGACTACAGCGCGCATCCCGAAGCCAGATTCACATCCAGACGCGGAGCACGCTGGGCAACCTGGCCAAGGCCGACGACTTCAACACCACGTTCGATTTTTCCAAGCCCGTAACACCGCCCCTAAAATACAGCAGCAACAGTCTCCTGGTCCCCGAAATTGACGATGTCGTCGCTGAGGAGTCCGGCACAACGACACCGGATCCCTCATCCGACCACACCTGGCAGTCGAGAGACAACATTACGTCTCCCACAGAGGAGATGGAAACGAGTGAGCCAGGCCATTCCAGCGACGGGCAGGACGACACTGACGACAGTGACGAGGAGCCTTGCGAAATTAGGCATAGGCAGAGTCCAGTGAACCGGTCCCCGAGCCCTAGACAGAGCAGTCCGTTCCAACCCGAGGCGCGGGCGGGCTGGATGGTATGGGACTGACCCCTCGGGCTTCTTTTTTTATTATTTTTTATTATTAGGGTAGCATCTCGGTGAGGGTATCCAAAGGAGGGGGTTGCATAATGATCCGGAGTTGGATGGGAATAACGTTGCATGCATGATTCTTTTCGTTGATTTTTTTATGGCGAAAGCATTCGGGCTCGGTGTTGGAGGGGGGCAACAATTGGGAATATAGCAAGCAAGAGAAGCAACCATTTGTCTTTTTTTCACCTCGATAGATAGGACATGGCACCACCGAGACTGTTCGGAGTAGACGTGCATATTGTTCATACATTCACATGAAGGGATTGAAGCTTGTGATTTGTCTTGACCGGCTCTGAGGGTTGCATCTGATGATCCGACTTGCATGTGATGGTGTGCATCGTGATGGTGCACGACATATGGAGGAGGGTCGGATTCAAGCGGGCATGACATGACACCACTGGCACAAGCGAGAAGAAGAGGAAGAAAAAAAAAGATGTGTTGATTTGATAAAAAATAGTTCTTTATTATGTATTTGATAACTGGATCAAAAATGTGAATAAATGCCAAAAAGAAACGACACCTGCAGGATTCGAACCTGCGCGTGCGAACACAATGCCTTGATGTGCTTGATAGCAGGGCATCGCCTTAACCACTCGGCCAAAGTGTCTTAGTTACGTCAGCTGGTAATACTCTAGACTATATGGGTAAGCGCACGCCAAATTGGGAGACAGTCGCCTAACCTCGTGTCTAAATAAGCCGCAAATCCATGTATTTTACAATAGGTTCTACCAAATATCTATCTAAATTAAACTATTTGTTAAATTATGCAGTTCCTAAACCAAGCCTTTCCAGTGGGCAAAGGCACCATCTGAACGGTAGGCAGTTGACCCAACGCGCATACCTCCACATCCAGCAACCCACAGCAATCAGCTTACGGCACGCTTATCCAATAATTGTTTTGGACCCAACGACATGCCAAACATGTTTCGTTAATTTTGGGGAACTACTGCATCGCAGCTACCTTCCGCATCAGGCTCGCTTCAGCATCCTCGTGGTTTGCGGTCTTGCGTCCGATGCACAATTTTAAGTAGCGATGCCAGAAAGCGGGTCGCTGTCCTGCAGCTTTCCCGCCATGATGAAACGGAAGGGAAAATGCAGGCGGCGAGCAAGGGTCCCTTTATGGGGCAGGCAAGCATGTGCCAGCCTGCCAAGATTGGGCTCCAGTGTGTTTGGTTATGCCAGATGATGGAGCAAGGGTGCTTGTTATGGAGCCTCTTTCAGCAGGCTGCAGACATGATGATATGATCAACTGCTTGGGTTTGTGGGAGGAGGCCTCTCGGTATAGTGGCATTTGAGCCGATCCACGAGCGATGGCAAATTATGAACCCCAGTGTCAGCTCCTGGTATCAGAAGTATTTCCCAATGTCTCCGCTCCGGAGGGTAAGTGTCATTCTTTCATGACAACCCATCAGATGACACAAAACACACATTTACTACCGTTTCAGCCAACCTCTGACGAACTTTTGCAGCACTGATTCAGCCCTCCCAAGTGCTGATCTATGACACGCAATAGGTCAAAAATGGATAGTCATCACATCCCGCTCCCTCCTTCCTGTTTCCGCATTCTTGTCCCTCTACATACCTCTTCAGGCCAAAAAAAAAAGAGCGGGGTCCACTTTTCCCGTGTCAGAGGAGCTCACCCGTATCCAAACTCGACATCAGCGCCATGAGCACCAGATGCAACTGTAATTCCCTCTCTATCAGACAAAACCGCCAAAAAAGAAAGTGTCTCGACCACGCCAGGAGTCGAACCTGGAATCTTCAGAGGATCTCTGTAACCGAAATCTGACGCCTTAGCCATTAGGCCACGCGGCCGATGGTGGAGGAGAAGAGATTGAGGGATATCTGGGATGGGCTGCCCCACTGGGGATCTGGCCGGGTGTGGCACGGGTGCCAGATTCTTAATTCTGCGACTAGGCCGCATACCATGAACTAGACTATTGATCCATTGGCCTGTGCTGGACTATTCTACTGCAATTCGATTGTCCAGTCCCTGGTCGCCACTTACACGCATGGCATCTTGATCTAAAACGCCTCCCCTACCCTACCCTACACCACTGCATAGCTAAGCTTACGCCACGCTTATATCTCAAGTCCCATGGACTGCTCCCGAAAACTGCCTAGCACGGCTGATGTGATATTGCGGAATCGATTTCGTCTTGTCTTCGTCTGCCGGCCGGGACGGCTCGGGCGGGTGAGACTCTTGGGGGGCCACCGGAGAAATGGTCGGCAGTGCTACGTTCGTGAGATGAGGATCTCGGCGGGGTTGAGGTAGCAGCTCCATGGGGGCGCTACAGCCTGGCACTCAGCAACCACTCAGGCCTGGGAATGCGCGAGCAGTGGGAACAAGGCTGCGGGTTACGTGATGGGACGCAGCGCTGGTGTCATGGGCTTGGGGAACGGCACAGCCAACCCTTTTGGCCAAGAGCTGCGGCGCGCGGCAAGCCCATCACACCAAGGGCGCTAGTTGTGCCTGTCATGGGAGTCTGAGACGCATGAGAGGCCGATTTGCGGCACGAAATCTCTCAGGTGCTGGCATGAGGGAGTTTCTATTTTAGCTATTCCGGATGATGGGACACAGCAACTGCACCAGACTGAACGAGCCTTTTCGTCCACTCGTTTGCATGTCCCCCATCCTCAGGACCAGGACCAGGACCAGAACCAGAAAAAAGGTGAAGTCAGGTCGGGGGGGGATAACAAAGAAGCTTGGATATCAGGTTCAGCATTCACCCCGCCCCATGTCCCGAAATCCTTCTTCTTTCATCGGGCAGCCACTGAGACGTCGCCCCGACTTCCGACGCGGCGTGCCTCCCGACCCCGCCCCGAGGACCCAGAGCTTAAGTGGCAGGTCCCCTCCAATGGGCGGCGAATAGAGGCGTCGTTGCGCCGCCCAGCGCCGCGATTGCGTCAGGGACACCTCGATGGCAGCATTGGCGCGAGCGATGGCACAATGGCCTGGGGCCGGCCAATGGCGACCCGCGCGCAGCACGCAATACCGCCGCCTTGCCGCTTTCGGTCACGGGCACGCAGTGAGGGGTAGGTTGGCAGCTGCTTGGAGGGAGGTGATTTTTTTTTGTCTTCTTCTTTTTTGGCTATGATGCTCACGTTGGCGGTTGAGCATGAAGTGGGGTTATCAAGGCGATGCACGTCTTTTTTCCAGGCAGGACATTTAGCTGATTCGTTGAAGTTGTACCGGGGGGGGAGGGTGTGTGCGTGTGTTGTCGATGTTGTTGTTGTCGTCGTTGTCGTTGTTAATTTAGATGGTGGGGCTCCAGAGTAGCAGCAGCAATAGAGCTGGGAGCGGCAAGGAAGCTGGAGGGGTCGCTCATTAGCGCGGGGTTGCTGGCCATTTTTTGGACTGCGGACGTTTGATGATGCTTGCGGCAGATGTGCAATTGGCGACTATTCAGAGGCATTTGGAGCTTAAGCACACACGGACAGACATGTAGAAAGATGCATGTCTGTCCCTCTGCTGGTGCACAAGCATCACCTTCGCAGACACCCCAGGACCGCCGTGGCATCGTTCATCATGATGGGGGTGTGGTGTGATTGCACATGCATCTTGTCTATTCGTTCGCCGCGTCTGCGCCGCGCCCAAATCCATGTCTTGGTACGAAAAATGCAAAACTTCCTCCCCCCCCGGCTGTTGACGACGGTTTCTGCTGGTACGGGACTTTGCGTGTCCAGGCCAGGTCGGGTTTTCTGGCCGAATCGCTTGACCCAGACCCAGCGAAGCCGCCACCAAGGCTAGGCACGAGGGCGTGCAGATGGGAGGTGGTGTAGGTTTAGCTGTCGATGGTTGCTTAGCAATCTCTGCTGCTGCTCCTCTTTGCTGGCTGGATGCTCTTGGCTGCCTTAGCAGGACGGAGCCAAGAAGGTTCCGTTGGATCCCATCCCCACCCCCGTGGATAGCAACTCGCGGAGTTCATACCGGCCACCCACCACCCACCACCACATGTGCGCCTTTTGCCTCGCTCTGGTCTATATAAGCCGCTCCCCTCCTGGGACAACGTCTCCTCTCGCTCCTCTCTTCCTCTCTTCTCCATAACCTTTTCACGATACCCCATCACTAAAAAAATCATTTTTCTGTTCTTTTTTTGACATTCATCTTTCGTCACAATGGCTGCCGCTTCTCTCCGTCTGGGCTCCATCGCCCCCAACTTCCAGGCCCAGACCACCAAGGGCGACATTGACTTCCACGAGTTCATTGGCGACAACTGGGTCATCCTCTTCTCCCACCCCGAGGACTACACCCCCGTGTGCACCACTGAGCTCGGTGCCATGGCCAAGCTCGCCCCCGAGTTTGCCAAGCGCAACGTCAAGCCCATCGGCCTGTCCGCCAACACCATCGAGTCCCACGAGGGCTGGATCAAGGACATTGCCGAGGTCACTGGCGGCACCGTCGAGTTCCCCATCATTGGCGACAAGGAGCGCAAGGTCTCTCTCCTCTACGACATGTAAGTTGTCTTTATTATTCTTTCTATATTCAATTCCCCCCCAGTGAAACACCTCAACTAACATACCCACCCCAGGATCGACCACCAGGACGCCACCAACGTCGATGAGAAGGGCATTGCCTTCACCATCCGATCCGTCTACTTCATCGACCCCAAGAAGACCATCCGCACCATCCTCTCCTACCCCGCCTCCACCGGCCGCAACGCCAACGAGATCCTCCGCATCATCGACTCCCTCCAGACCGGTGACAAGTACCGCATCACCACCCCCATCAACTGGGTCCCCGGTGACGACGTCATTGTCCACCCCTCCGTCAAGAACGAGGAGGCCAAGACTCTCTTCCCCGAGTTCAAGATTGTCAAGCCCTACCTCCGATTCACCCCTCTCGCCAAGGAGAAGGTTGGTGGCCAGTAAATTTATTCTTTTAATGTCAAATACCAAAAAATCAACCCTGTTACGTCAAATCATGATATGATACCTAGCAGATGGGCGCGAGAAGAAAAAAAAGCCGGGGTTGGGGGAGCTGGCGGGCCGGTTTAGTATGATTGGCTGAGGGAGCTGTTATAATGAGCGCGGCGTCTCCAAAAAAAAGATGTCGCGTATGCCACGCAGCATGCTCGTGACTTTTAGAACCATTGGACCTTACTTTAGCTGGTTACTCATCCTAGCCTCTTAAAAAACGAGGCTGGCTGCATTTCAAGCCATTTGTGATAGCTTCTACGAAGATGAAATAAAAAAAAATGATCAAAACAAGCCCATGTGCACATGTGAATACTACTACAACCGAGGGATGATTACGTCGTCAAGGGGCGACGGAGCTATTCGTTTACTGACAAATAGAAAAAAAGCTGCGGGGGCAAGCAGGAAGCAATCACCTCCGCAGCTTCTGATAGGGGCAGAAATAGTCGAAATTGGCCTCATGACACGTTGTTGATGTGATGAATGACTTGTCGCGACTGAATCGAGGCAAAAATGGAGGGGCAACGGGCGGGGTGGTGTCGGACCGTCGGCAGCGCGACGACGACGAGGCGGTGGAGTCCGAAAAGGGACAGCTTCGACACTAGGTCTGATGTGAGCTCGGCTCGCTTGGATTATGCGTACGCAATTGAGCTCGGCCGGCGCGCATTAGGGAATAAAAAAAAAAAGGGTGTGCTAGCGCAGCCGAAGGGGAGTGATGGCTTCTGGGTGTGTTTTGGAAGCTTCCATGGCCGCCGGCGGCGAGTGCGCAAGCTAGATAGAGAGCGTGCGTCGCAGAGGTGGCATTGGGGAAGGAAGAAAGAGGTGGTGCAGAGGCGGCCAGGGATCCACCCTGTTTCAGCTCGTGGGAACATGCTCGCACTCTGCGGATCACTGGATATTGCGCATAAGGCTGCTGTGTTCTCGAGAGCAGCGTACGCACTAACTGCACAGTATATGGAGGCATGCTGTACAGCAGCTCTGCTCCGCATGCAAGTAAACCTCAACCTCGGGACCAGACACGGCTGTAACATGTCACACCCATACCACACACAAACCTAATCGGTTTGCGGCGCGGTCTCGACCGAGCCGATGCCCTCCGAAAAAAATAAAGGCTTTGCCTTTCTCCTATGATGTCGTCAGTGCTACGCCTCTCCAGGGCTTACGGCTCCAACGGCACAGGTCCGTGCCATGAGGTGTGTGTGCTGGCTGCGCTGGGGAAGCATCAAGAATACCCACACCGGCCCATGGTGTCATCAGATCTCGGTGACGGAACCTGCCTTCCGCTCGACGCCTGCAGCTGGAGCATGCAACAGCATCAGCATCAGCAGCAGCGGAAGCAGCAGCAGCCGCCTGCCTGCCTGCGTCGCGTGCATGCATGCATGGTTGAAACTCCAACGTAGAGGTTACTCTTTGGCAAAACATGAGACGAAACCCAGCGTGCCAAGGCATGCGCAGCCCCCTCTTCGGCGAGTCATTGCTGTGCAGTGACCTGAGAAGCGAGGTTTCTCTCGGTCCCGAAGAGCTGGTACGCGTAACGATGGAAGGGAAATTTGCTGGGACGAGGGCGACAAGGGGCTCTGGAGCTCTCTCTCTTCTCTTTTGGCCCCCAGCGCAAGGGCAAAGAGGAGCAAAGGTAGCAGTGCAAAACAGGGAATGAGGGGGAGCATGGGGACCCGGCGTTGGGTAGCCGGTGGTCAAGCGAAGTTCCAGAAGTCTTCCTCCTATCCCCAATGCCAGACGGCACGGAGGAGGCACCGCATCTGGCGAGGGCCAAGAAGAGCTCCTCGAGCAGTGTGTTCCATCGCGGCAATCTGTCTGAAACGAACCCGGGTAATCAGGTTGGGGCCGTCTCGGAAGCAAGTACCGCTGCTTCTGCAATTGGTTGGCTCCCTTGTTAGCTAGCCGGCCAGCGAGTCGTCCCAACTCAAGTAGCCCGCATTTGAGGCTGATAAGGGGATGGTTTGCATGTGAAGGTTTTTTTCTTCTTTCTGGAACCTGGGCCGACGGCAAGCTTGCTTGCCCTGCTTGGTCATATGATGTCCCGGTGCGTCGAGCTGCATCCAATAGTCCGTTCGCCTCATGGCCGCAGTGCCAAGGTTGTGATGCAAGAGCGTCGTCCCGTGGCATGCTTCAGATGCATTTCTCCGAGCAACGTGTCTGGCTGAGTGCAGGGGTTGGCGAGCGGAGGATTTTCCACGTGGGGGGGAAAAAGAGGGAGGTGGTGAGGTGAGGCGCAGGCTCGTTGTGGTGTAGCGGAACAAAGCTTAACCAACCATAAAGCGCATTTGGTTTCAATTGATCGACACAAAGCCAATTAGGCAATTTGTCAGATGTTTTGGGTGAGAGAGGGCGAGCGTGTGAGAGGGTGGTAGTCGAGCGGCATGGTTTCGGTGCGGGTGTCAGAGAGTGTGCTGGTGTGAGTGAGCGTGAGAACGGAACGTGCATGTGTGGTGTGCCATGTGCCATGTGCCATGAACCGTGTGTCATGTAGTGTTGTGCTGTGCAGCTCGTACTAAGCTGGAACGAGTATTAAACGAAAAAAAAAAGATCAGGCAAAGTACCAAACCCCTTGAATATCGAATGGATCCTGTAGGGATACGATAGCCAAAATGGATACATGGTATTGGCGGTGGGGAGAAAGCGGAGGACCTCGAAGGTAATATCGGCCGAAGCGAGGCGGGCTAAACAAATGCTGGTACTGTGTACATGTACCGTTTGGAGCCAAAGAGTCAACCGATGATCCTGGGACCTATAAGCTATAGGCCATGACGTTGGCTAAAAGTATACTATACTATGTTGCATAGCTGGCAGCATCGCTTGGAGCAGCATCTCATCTCTGCGCCTGCGCGGACCACCTCAGTTGTCGTGTCCCGCGGGTCCTTCCGCCTCGTATTTCTGACCTCGACGCGTCCCCGTGGGGCGAGGATTCCAACTCTAGGTCCGGGCAATGGCAGTGCTGGCTGGGGGGACGGGTAAACAGAAAAAAAGTGTTTTAGAAGGCCAAACATCAAACGTCTTTTTTTGACGTATGTGTGCGCGTGGTGTGTGTGTGTGTGCATGTGGAGGGCGTCGCTTGCTGGGCTTCTGCCGTGCTGTGCCTCGCGCTCTGACCTCAGGACGTCTTGTCAAAAACGTGCAGCGCATGCCTAAAAGGGGCCTAATGCAGACGAGTTGGACAACGGCCCAAGGTTTGCGTGGCTACAGGGGTTTGCTGGACCATCCCTGTGCATCCTTGTCGGGTCTCGAGGTGGCCAGTGGGGAGATTCCGAGCGAGCAGGGGCGCAAAGAGGGCAAGACAAGAAAGAGGTTTCCGGAGAGTGGCATTGTGGCTGGGGAAAGGGCTCAAGTGAGTGAGTGGCACGTACTGTGTGTTGTACGTAAAGATAGAAAGTAGGCGTGGGCGTGAGCGTGGCGGCCATGACATGGTTGGAATGCTGTTGCTTTGTGTCGAGTTGATGCGGATCTCTCATGCGTGGTGCTCAGTGCTCGTGCTCATGTTCATGCTCCTCCTATGTCGTCAACTAGCTATCGACATTCCCTATTTGGAGCTTCAAGGGACCCCTTCTATTGGTCTGGGGTCAACCCGCTGCTGTGTGTGTTCCTTCGTGCATTGCATCCCTTCCTTGCCTTGGTTTGCCTTTGGCACATGACATGATTTATGTGTGCGAACGCAACACCCTCCAAAATGCAAAAAAAAGGATGAATCAATTATCTCGCCCTTTCAGCAAATACCACAACCAAGCCCGTGACATGTATCCTCCCGCATCAACTTAGCCACAGCGGAACACAGGCCTCTTTCAGCATCGCTGCAACCACCACAACGACCAACCCGCATCAACGCATCTCGTCAGCGAGCAGGACCCTGGTGAGGTCACCCCGGCCTGCCAACGCCACGCTCTCTCCCGCTAAAACCCTCAGCTTCCTCCGCTCCACCGTTTCGACCGACCAGAACGCGCCACCCTCGGCCCTAGGTCGCCCGCGCTAAACCTTCTGTCCTCCACCTCAAGGCCACCTGGAGGGCTCCTCGAGTCCCCCCAGAGGACCAATCCCCCCTCCCAATCCGCACCCGTCTGTGCGTCCGGATACGCACAACGTCGTTCCCTCCCCCTCGTTCGCTCCCCTGGAACCACTTCCGCGACCGCCTCCCACCCCCAAGCGCTCCGACCAAGGGTCTCCCCTCCCGCCAACGGCCACAGCTGCATATCCCATCAATCCACTGTGGCCTCTTTGCTGCGTCTGTGCCTTGTGCCTGTACCTGTGCCTGTGCTGCCTTGTGCTGTGCTGTGCTCTGTGCTGTGCTGTGCTTTGTGCTGTGCCGTGCCCTCGACCGGAAGCAAGGCAGAGGCACTCCCAGCGCCCTGGTTGGACCAGCTTCCCGCCGACTCTCGAACCCCCCTCTCTCGCCCTCTGCAGCTCGCACAGCAGACAACATCACCACTTCCCCTTCCTCTCTTCTCGAAACGCACCGAAATTGCTCGCTGCAACCTCCTCGACCGATCGTCCGCATCCCCCGTCGCCGTCCCGTTCCCCGGCCTCGTCTCGCCTCGACGCTCTCTGTACCTGCGCCTGCCTGCGGTCTCCGTTCTTTCGAGCTCTGAACGGTCCCGGTACGTCCACCCATCCTTGTCGAGCCTGTCCCCCCGTTCGCTCGTCCTCCGTCCCTTGTCCTGCCCAGCCCGCGATCCCCCATCTCGGCCGTATTGTCCAGCCCAGAGCCTCTACCGGAAGTCCCCCTCTCCCCTCACACCCCCCCACGACTGCGCTGTGCTGTCCATGTGGATGGTGCCCGGTGACTGGGACTGGGAAGCTGCCAACCTTCAACGGACCCTCCCGCTCACCTCTTCCGCGCCTCACTTGCCTCCCTTTTGACCTCAACCCCCCGTCTAAACTTTCCAGACTAGCCTCGAGAGCCGTGACATCCTGGTCCGCCTCAACTTGGCCTGGGTCGTGTTCGCGATACGGATCCAGCTGGCAGGGTGAGATCTCCCGTCCGCTCCGCTGCTACTGGACCTTGCCCTGCCCTTCAATGTCGCTCCTTTCCTTCATCTTGTCCTCGCTCCCCGGTCTGCCTTGCTCCCAATCTGCTGTGTGACCTCACCCCGCCGTTCCTTTAACCTTCTTTTTTTTTCTGTGTTTTTTTCTTGTTCTCTTCTTGTTCCAGCTTTGTGCCTCGAGAGTCCTCGTTGCGTCGCAGCGCAATTCTCCAATCATGGCCGACACTTCGGAACTGACAGTCGCCCAGGACTCTAGTACCACTACTACTCCCGCCGTCACCGACGACTATTCCTGCTTCTCCGACTCCGAGGCCGAAGATCGACCCCCCCAGAGACCGCCCAGTCGCTCGACTCCCGATATCCTCTCTGGCGTCTACAGAGGCATCAAGAAGCTTCCCTCGGTTAAGCTCTCTCGCGGCTCCTCCTTCCTCTCCAAGAACAATTCCTCGGCGAGCGTAAATTCTTCCAATTCTTCCAAATCGGCGTCCCGGCTTCTCGATTCGTCGGCCCTTCAGCATGTACGAAATTTAAAACTCCAGCATAGCCTTGCGAAACCTCTACCTCAGACACCGCCAAACCCCCAAGCGGAATCTCCGCCCCCGCCTCCCTCGCGCCACACGTTGAACGAAAAAGAACTACCTATACTTATCGAGGAGGCCGACGACGGCGACATCGATTCGGATTTTGATTTCCAACCCTTCACCCCCAACGCCACAGCCATGGATAGTCGAACGAGCACCATGGACTCGAGCACTTCGGTGCCTCTGGCTGTCCACCCTTACGGCCACCCGGATCCCAATGCTCACGACATGAGCAGCAGCATGAGCAGCCTGTCAAGTGCCAGATATGAGGGCCCGGAAGACCCCTCCAAGCCTCGAGGCGCAGGCGGTTCGTCTGGTCCTTCGCCAGCTGTATCCCAGGGAAGAACCCCCACCTCAGTTGGAGGACCGTCCCAGCCGGGCCCGTCAGCCCACCTGTCGGGCTTGATGTGCAATGTTCACCGAACAACAGGTCGCGAGCCCCATGCGCTCGTGGGCGCCACAACCACCATTCTTGGTGACAAGCTCTACGTCTTTGGAGGAAGGATCCTGTCTAGAAGCCGGCCTGCTCCTCTGACATCCGACTTGTACGAGCTGGACCTGATCCGACGACACTGGACCAAGCTCGAGACCTCCGGCGATATCCCCCCGCCCCGATACTTTCACTCCATGTGCGCCCTGGGAGACACAAAGATGGTCTGCTACGGTGGCATGTCTCCTGCTCCAAACCAACCCCCCGGAGCTGATCCCCAGCAGCCCGAAATCACCGTCATGTCCGACATTTACATTTACGACGTCACCACAAAGGCCTGGACATATATCCCCACCCAAGAGGCCCCCCAGGGCCGCTACGCCCATTGCGCGTGCATCCTCCCCTCATCCGCCACCTTCTCCTCGCACCGCGCACCGCTCTCAGCCCTGCAGCACAACCCGTCCTCCGGGAACCCCAACGAGGGGAGAATTGGCATCAACATTAACGGCTCTGGCGGCGCTGAGATGGTTATCGTTGGTGGCCAGGATGGCGGGAACAATTACATTGAACAGATTAGCGTATTCAACTTGAGAAGCCTCAAGTGGACCACGACTCAGTCGCTGGGCAAGAGCTGCGGTGCCTACCGCAGTGTGGCTGCGCCCCTCCCTCCCTCGGTTTCTGCCAAGCTTGGCCGCTCGTACTCGAACGGCGGGCTGCATACGCAGGACGGCGGAATCAGCCAGGAAGCCAGAGAAGCCGGATCCTCGATGCTCATTTACTCCAATTACAATTTCCTCGATGTTAAGCTGGAATTGCAGATTCGATCACCTGACGGCACTTTGGCGGAGAGACCCATGTCCGGAACATACTCACCCCCTGGTCTGCGTTTCCCCAATGGTGGCGTGATCGATACCCACTTTGTGGTTAGCGGCACCTATCTTACGTCGTCCAAACAAGAATATGCTCTCTGGGCGCTGGATCTGCGAACTTTGACCTGGAGTCGAATTGATGCCGGAGGAAGCGTCTTCAGTCAGGGGAGCTGGAACCGAGGTGTGCTGTGGAACAGGCGCAACACGTTTGTCATTTTGGGTAACAGAAAGAGAAGTCTGGTCGATGACTATAATCATCGGCGCATCAACTTCTCAAATGTCTGCATGGTGGAGCTCGAGGCATTTGGGTTCTACGACAACCCCCGCAAGACCAGCCCCTTGTCTGGCTTCATCTCAGCCAGCAGCCCGTACGCCAACCCTGGTCTAAGCCTTGCACGGAAAGCTGGATACACTGCCGGCGGGCGACTTCACTCCAAAGCTAGCGAGGAGCTGGGCGAGAAGGCGTTTACGATGCGCGAGCTAGCAGACATGGATATTCTGTGTATTGGAGGCGAGCGCATCCCTGTCAACTCCAGAATAGTCGGACGACGATGGGGCCCCTATTTCGTCCAGCTGCTGCGAGAGGGCACAGCGACACAGGACGGCAGCGACGCCATGACGTTGCGTTCTGGACTGTCCAGCAACCCCCTGCGAGCATCTGCCATTACGATTACACCAAACAACACACGGCCCGCTGATAGCACCGTTTCGCTTGCTAGCACCCTGGTGGCCTCGACACTGTCTGGCGTCCCACCCAGCACCGCGTCAAGCGTTTCCGCCGGAGTTGTGCACCCGACCGGCGACACCAACCCCAACGCAGCGCCGACGCCGCGATCTCTGCCTCCCAACTCCCGACCTCGATGCCTCTACCTCCCGCACACCTACCTGACCGTGCAAGCTCTGCTCCACTTCCTGTACACCAGCTCCCTCCCCCCCCACACATCTCCCCTCTGCACGCCCCAGATCCTGTGCTCTCTGCTGCAGATTGCGCGACCGTACAGAATTGATGGCCTCCTGGAGGCCGTTGTCGAGAGGCTGCATGCCCTGCTCGATAGCCGAAATGCCGCTGCCGTTTTCAATGCCACCGCCATGGCCGCCGGCGGGGGTCGCGGTATTGATGGATCCCTGAACCCCAACTTCTTCATCGGCGGCTTCGACCCGATTGGCGCACCCACAGCCACGTCAGACTTTTCCATGGATGGCACGGCAAATACCCCGTTCCTGTCTGCCGATCTCACCGCGCGCACCGAAGGCTTGTCCATCAACACAAGTGTGCAGCGTGTGGGCCGACCCCCAAGCGAGGAGCTCTCTGCGAGCACGAGCACGAGCGCCAGCGGTTCGGAGTGGAGCTCCTCGGAGGTCGAAGCTGGCAGCGAACGAGACAATTATGTGTGGAATGGCGAGCTCAGCAGCGTAATTGGACTGCAGAAGAGAGGATTGAGAGGATTGATGGAGGGCAGGAGAATGAGGGAACGAACAGGAACAGCAGGTGGAAATGGCGGTTATGCTGGAGCTCCACCACGTGTAGGACTGGGAATTGCAGGCTCTTAGGCCTTGTGCAGGTTGTAGGAGACAAGCTGTAAGACGGGAAGAGGAGGAAGAATCGGAGTTGAAGTCATAGCCGGAGGATTGCCATATCCCAGCATATAACGACTGACGATCTATGTAGAAGGAGCATGTTGACGTTGGATATGAAGAACCACGTCAAGGGAAAAGATATATCAATGTGTAGACTAATGGGATATGAAAGCGACAGTTAAAAAACAGAGTATTTGGCACAATACCCTTAATTATTATCTACAGTTTTACTGGGGACGATGTTAATTTGATTGGCCTCGAAGGCTCCCTTAAATGGTCTGATGAACTGTTGCAACTTCGAATCATTATAGAGAGATGGGCTACCATACACACAAATTACAGCTAAAATCTGTCAATATTGTTACTCGTGAGCATTAGCACTCCACCTGCCCATTAAAGTAAACAAATGAAGCATTTTCTTATGTAGAATCAAGCTTATTTAGACTGTAATCTAAAAGGTTAAGAACCTTAAGAGCCTATTTTTATTTTTATCTTGATTTTTTAATAGTCTATTTCGTATCTCCCCAGATATGTATCCATTCCCGTGGAACAAGCGTAGTGATGTACTGGCTTTGCCTCATGGACTTGGCGACGCTTTGTTCACGGTTGTGTCATGACGGTTGATTCACATTATTTACATTTACTGTGGAACTTCATAGACGATTGAAACGTGATATAATCTTAGCGAATAGGCACAATGGGCTCAGAAGCTGGAAACAGCCTGGGATCCCGAACCAGGAGCGGCTGTACCACGCATGGGTCTGAGTAGGGAGCCCGATGTCCAACCAGAGCGGCAGTTCGCAGCATTTCATTTGTGAGGATCATCAAACCCTCGTCGCCGCCAATCCCGGGTTTCGAGAGCATAAAGTCGGGCTGCGTGGCGAGAGCGACGTGCGCCGTTATGCGGGCCGACACATCCGTCTCGTTTGCCGAACCGCCCAAGCAACAGCCTGTGCCATTTTGACGACAAAACAGCACGGCCTCGATGGCGTTGCTGATCCCGCCGAGATCCGGCATCTTGACCTGTATATAATCCGCGGCACCGGCTCGCACAAAGTCGCGAATGTCGTCCAGCGTGTTGCACCACTCGTCGGCCACTATCCTCACCGGCACGTCCCGTTGCCACAGGAGACGTCGCAGCTCAGCAAGGCGCTTTATTTGCGATGTCTTTGTAGGGGCAATGACGGGAGACTCGATGAGAAGGTCGTATGGTGCAGCAGCTTGGTGGAGGCGTTCAAGATACCGCACCAACTCATCGTGGCTGAGAAACATGTCGCCCAGAGTCCCGTACACGTCAAAGTGCAGTCGCGGGCGGTATCCCGCTAGTCCGCGCTGTCCAACGCGTTGGGCTACCAAGGCGACGTAGTCTATTAGCCGCCCACCCCCAGGCCCGATGTCATTGAGATGCACAAATGAAGCATGCGGTAGCATGGCAACCTGCTTCATTATCATGCGATCCAACTGCAAAGTATCATCGCGATGGCAAGATGCCAAGATATCAACGGGATGCCGGGCTATGGAAGTGCCCCATTCTCTGGAAATGACCTCGGCTACTGTGATGCGATAGAATAGAGCTGTTGCGCATAGCAACGCCTGTGTGAGCCCATAACGAACAGCCGTGTGAAGTTTCCTGCCCGGGATGTCTGGCCAGTCACGCTCCACGCACTCAGAGTTTCTCTGGAAGCTGGAAATGTCACAGGCCATTATCCACTGTCGTACGTGTGTCTGCAGGCAAGGCAGGTGCTCCTCTGCAGCGAAAACAGGATCTCGCTCGGCTGCCCCCGAGAAGATGACATCAACGCAATCTCCCACCGCGACTGAGCCGTCGTAGAGGTGTATCAAGATGGAGATGACTTGCCCTGGTTGGACGACCCGAGTGAAGCCGGGTGTCAGAGGGGCAATGTTATCTTTCAATGGGCTGTAACTGGTACTGCGCCGCACAGCTTCAAGATCTTTTTGAAAGTATCCAGAGATGCCAACAACAAACTGGACATCAACAGGGCGTGTTTTTGGAGCTCTGCTGACCTTTATCATGGACATGTTGGAGGCGGTTGGGCAAGATTGTCTGGTGCTAACACAACGGAGCGTCTTTGACGAGTTTTGGTCGATGATGTAACGGGCTTGGCCTATAGACAAAACAGAACACTTCCCTTGACGTATAATTTGAGCTTGAGCTTGTATTCTGCAGCAACAGCGGGAGTGCCACCGAGCTAGCCAAGGAAAACTGGAGAAATCAGCTGTTCAGAGATTACACAAATCCTGTTGTCATGTATTTGGTCGCCATGATCATTTCCCATTTGGTTTGTTTACATACGTGAACCAGGGTCTTTCAAATGTAAAGATGAGTGGTTATCGGAGGGTAGTCTCCGACGCAATTGAGGCGTAGCCATTTTTGAGCACCTGGTTCCGAACCCGTGCTCGTTATTGTTACCTACTGATGCATGCATTTCAAGATCACAATGCTACCATAAGCCGTAAAATCTTGACCGAGTGTGCGGGGTTGTAGCTGTAAGTAGCAGAATGCGGCAAAAGTGGAGGCACCTCTTGCAGTGTGAATCAGCAAGATCATGTTATACCTATTCCAACAATAAGCGAATGAAACCGCATCCCACATCTAGATGCATTAAAAGCCACGGTTTCGAGCAGGAAAGTCTGAAGACATTGTTTGATTGGCAGTTGCCGTGGGGGTTTTAGATGGAAAGCCCAAAAAAGAAACTGACCAAACATTATTATTTCTTGGATTTTGCATTGTGGAATTTAAGGAGGTACAGAACTGTTCTGGCCAAGGCCACGAACCGATTTGAACCCTGCGCTGGATCCGTGCCATCGCCATGCAATATATATTCATACCAAGTGTCCAATAAAGCCCAACGCTTTAGGTTACAGTTGAGATCGGGCATTTATCTGAGACGGATTAACCCGTGGTCCCAAAGATCTCCAAGATTACGTGAAGTAAAATGTGGGGGAAGTTGACCGGTGAGACAAACTTGTATATGCGCCCGAATGCTACCTAGACCCCCAAATTAAGATGCGCAGGGTTGTACCGCGGCAGCTGGCCGGCAATGCGGCTCAATAATGCACCATCCACGAGCATGCTGAGCATGTGAATCTTTTGTTGCCGTTCTTAACCGTGCTGATCCAAGATCCCACTGCTGGGAAACGAGGGAATTGCTTGTCATTGAACCCCCACGCACCGGAAGCTCACAGAGAAGGAAGATTCCGTCATATTTACCAATAGAAGGTATATGATCCCGTTTCGGGCCTGGGTAAATACGATAAAGCTTCCAATGCGGTGCATATGATTGTTCCACCTGGCATTGACTTATTTCCTTGGGCCTAGAGCATATCGGCACAAGCAGTAATTCACGCCTGTTCTGAATACGCTGGCAAACAACAAGAATTGAGTAGCATCATTGCAATCTACCATTCGCCATGGCTCCGCATGTAACCGACGATGATCAGCTTCGCGACAGCTTGAGAACCCCTCTGGAGAAATATGTTCATCCACCCGAGACCAAACATGACTGTGGGCAAAACCGACTCGGTCTCAAACTGAGGATGGCTCTAACCTTCTACAGTAAATTATGCCGATCTCGTAACTCTTGATCTTTCCGAGTTTGATAAGCCGGGGGGCAAGGAGAGGTTAGCCCAGCAGCTGAAAGATACTGCGCACCAAGTTGGTAGGGGACCGTCGCGTAACAAGCCCTGATACATTGCTGATTATGTAGGATTCTTCTACATAACCAATTTTGGCCTCACCCAAGAGCAGATTGACCAGCAATATGCTATCGGAAGAGAGTTTTTCAAAACTCCCGAAGAAGAAAGGATGAAATATCGCGCTCCACTCGAAGAAGGCAACTACAACGGCTACCGCCCCCTGGGCTCCATCGAGATTCTGCCTGGGCTCTATGACAATTTGGAGTTCTACAACGTCTTCAAGTTCATTCCGCAGACGCAGCGGACGCAGCCGCAGATTGTCAAGCAGTACTGGGCCGAGACGGAAAAGTTCCACCGCCACATGCACGAGAATGTGACGTACAAGCTGCTGAGGCTCCTGGCCATTATCCTGGAGCTGCCAGAGTACTCTCTCGTGGACGGCCACCGCTACGAAGCCAACTGCGACAGCGCCCTGCGATACATGATGTACCGGGCAAGGCCCAAGGAAGAAAACGACAAGTACAAGGACCTCTACCTTCGCGGCCACACAGACAACGGAACCCTCACGTACGTCTTCCAGCAGCCCGTCTCGGCCCTCCAGGTGAAGCGCACGGAGGAATCGGACTGGGAGCACATCCACATCCCCTCTGGGATGGTTGCCGTCAACATTGCCGATATACTGCAGTTCCTGACAAACGGATACCTCAAGAGCGGCATCCACCGCGTCATTACCCCGCCGGAGGACCAGGCGTACAGCGATCGGCTGGGCCTGCTGTACTTTGTGCGGCCAAGTGACCGCCTCCCGCTGAAGACGCTGGACAGCCCGTTTCTGCGGCGGGTAGGCTACGGAAAGGTGAGCGACGCGCAGGATTCCGACATTCCGGCGTCGGAGTGGGTGAGGGCTCGGGTGCGAAAGAATTGGACCAGGTCTCCCTCCGATGATACTGAGGCTGTGGATCTGGGAGGCTTCAAGGCCAAGGTATTTTACAATTGAAGGATGGACGTGGCAAGTTTGTAGCTGGGTAAGGAAATGAACGCTCCTGGGCACAATGATTCGTCTTTGCTATTTATATTTGTGGACATAATCTAATCACCACTGGGGGAAGTTGCGTGGTGAATATATGGAGTATGAGTAGGCCCACCCCAATTGGTGACAATGATACTATGAGAACATGCCCTGGCGACCAAAGGACCTACACATGCACCCAAATTTTGGCACCAAAGTCTGTACCCCAAAGCGGTTCCACTACAGGGCTTTGATGAGACCTTCTTTTTTGACCACCCATCCCTGATTTTTCGGAAATCCAGGCGCATCTCCTGAGGACCCCTCCCACCCTTCTGCCATGTATGCCACTAACGAGAAATCAGTCGCGAAACTTGGATTTGAACAAAGCCTGGGGATGTTACCTGCTAACAATAAGCCAGCGTTGCCTGGCATGAACGGAGGCGGCGTTCCGCCATCGCCGCCGCGAACAGCAAATCCTTGCGAGCAATTAGGTCAGCAGGCTTTTTGCCGTCCAGGCCAATTATTTTTGCAACTCACCAGCATCGTCAAACTTCCAATAGTCGTATGCAGTCACGTGGTACGTGGCTCTCTCCGGATTTCCAATCCGGGCCGAGTTGATGGCCAAAATTGGTCGTCCCCAGCCGCGGATTTTGGAGTCGGGCCAAATCTCCCAGATCTTGTCGGCGGTCAATTTTGCAATTTTCTCGTCCACAGCGGGTGTATCGGGCAGGATCCCCTGCAGCATATTAAGGCTGCGAGGATCGCCTGTCAGCGCGGGATCCTCCCACCAGGAGGCGTTGAGGCCTTCGTATACGGCATATAACCCGCCAATCTGGGGTGGTTTGGCGAGGCCGTCTGCGACAGTTGTCCAGTGTTTGGGGACAGACTGGCCGAGTTTCGTTTTCCACTCGCGAGCAACATCTAGGCCATAGCGCCAGTAGGCAATCTCGTAGGCGAGGTTTACAGTCTGTCTGGGGGGTGTGTTCTCTGTGACTCCGTATGATCTATCCAAGGTTAGCTTCAACATTGTACAACTAGTTTCTCGTTAGAATTCTTACGGCGGCCCGAGGTCATAACGTTTAGATGAGTCGTTGTACCATGCATAAGAGGCCATGTAATCTGCGGTCGCTTCGACAATGGGATCCCATCGCTTCAGCGTATCCAGAGTTGGTCGCGATTTATATGCTAGCTTCGCCATGTACATTGGGTGTGGCTAACACGGTGGCCGAGATTAGTTCGTCATACTCTACTGTCGGGGTGTTATGGCCTACTTGTTGCCACAGAAGAAATCCATTGATGGATCCAGGTGAGCTTCTACCTGTTCGAGTTTCGGTCATTTTAGGCCATCGTGCACCTTCCCATCCCATCTTCTCAGCTCTATCAAACGAGGTTGACAAGAGCGACTCATATACGGCGGGGAAAATGTTGTGAAAGTACTTTTCACGGCCCCAGGAAACCCAATGCGCGCAGTGCCAAACAACCATCTCCATATGAAACTTGCCTATTCTTGTCAGCGCAAAACGAAATGAAAGTAGCCAACGTTTGCAACTCCTTACCATACCACCCGTTATTCATGAGGCCACTCTCCTGTGGTGGTTGCCCAGTGCCCGCGCTGTTGACGCGGACATGATACTGAGACTGGATGATGCGGCGCTGCAGCTCTGTTGCGTTTGGGTTTGATGAATCTGTGAGATCTATGAAACCGCCTTCATTCCAGTAATTGTTCCAACCAACTTGATTTCGTTGGCCGAGGGTAGCAGGAAGATCTGGCACTCCTTTCTTTGGTGAAAAGTGAGCAGTAAAGGATAGCCGGTCGTTCAACTCACGGCGCTGCTCCGGAGAAAGAGTATACCGATGAGCAGTGATTGCGGTTGAGTTGGCAGCCTCCAACCTCGTCAGCGAAAGTGGCGATTCCTTGGGCCAGCGCAAATTGACAAAATATTTGGTTTCATCCATCTCATGCAGAATATGTGCAGTTTCCTTGGACAGTCTTTTCTCAATAGTGGTTGTGTGATTCGTAGGAAAGTCATAAACGCCAGTAAATACCTCGTACTTGTATTTAGTGGTATGGATTGGCGGGTACGGAAAGTCAATCTCAACATTGAGAGAGCCTGACTGGACAAGCTCAGACTCTATCTCGAAGGCGACGGAATCAGAATCAAAGTCGCCCCACGTAACTACCCTCACTTTTTTATTGTTCACAGTAAAGGTCGATGTGATGGTTCCATTCCATAAGTCTAGTTGCTGATGTGTTTCTGAAATATCATCCGCTTGGAGTGTAGCATTGTTGTACCGAAGACCGATGCGACCGAGGTTGACGCGGTTGGGATTGCCAATCAGCCATTGGGTAACATCGGGGAGGTTTGGGTCAGGGAGATCGTATGATACATTCCGTCCGTGGGTGATTGCAGGAACTCCCGTATAGTCATCAATATTGCTTATTCCAATCAGTATGTGTCAAAAAAAAAAAAACATCCATTGCTTCAGCCAGAACGTACCCGCTCTGAGGCTTTGTATCGTTGTGCCATGCCCAACTAGACATTGTGTTAAATGGGAGGTAGGTTTGCATTCCTGTGGTATCAACGGAGAAGGCAAAATTGCCGTTTCCAACTTGAAGAGGTGTAGTCTCATTGTTTATAAGGCTAGTGCGTACGATATTGTTCTCTGACACAACTCGATACCTGATGTACATAAGCCCAAAACTGATGAAGATGTCCTTTATTTGATCTCACCTGTCAATCTTCCCCTGCACAACAGAAGCGAAGAGAACCCATGAGAAGACGGTTACGACTACCATTGTGAGGCGTGTTATCCACCAAAAGGCCAGTGCCACGTAGCCTTTTAGCTTGCTAGTAGGAAATTAAAAGCCCAAGATCAATGCTACCATCTCTAATTCTTTTTCCTTATGAAATCTTGGTGGAATTAACTCCTTTTGTAAAAGGTTCAAACCCCGCAATTAGAGTTGTCATTCGAAAGCAATCGTTAGTGGGGTTGTTTCTTTTTACATTTAGCCTCAAGAAGCACTCAACTTCGGAATAATTAGTGTTAGTTTCTCCGACCACTAGACACTTGGATGCATGAACAGGGGTTTGCCTTTGGTAAAGGACGTGGTCGATTTCGTTGTTTCTGGGCTGGTCAGGCCATGAGTGTCGATCACCCCCAGCGATCTGCTTCCTCCTGCGGCTATTTATCCAGCCGGATAAATTTGGCTCCCCCAATTAGACTTTAGGAGCGAGGTACAATTAAACCATGCTTAAATTCACTTGTCACGCCGAGATCCCAATTGTAGTACTTAAGAGGTCACTCAAGTCTGGCTAGAACAAACCACGCGAATGAAATCGGTCCCATTTCCAACACCAACCTAAATTCAACGCCGTTCATTATTCAAGATTTCTTTTTTAGAGACCGATCATAATCTGTTTTTATTTGTCCGAAACTGACATTGGATTCTAATAGCTGGAGATGCGATCCAGTTAAATACATGAAATGCGATTTCGGATGCCATGTTTAGTTTACCACACCATCACGGATGTAGCATCTACTTCCCCTCAATGGCATCTTCTTGGTGAATCACCTTGGGCATTTCAGCTGCATTTCCTTTCTCGTTAAATTTCGTCGAAGGGGAAGGCGACCCTATTTTGCCTTGGCTTCTCAGAAGCTCAACCTCAGCAGGGGCATCGATTAGGGTATTGAATTCGGCCTTTTGTTCCTTGATGAAAAATAAGACTATGATGGCGAGAATTAGTAAATTATTTTACAAAAGGTGAAAATGCTTACAAAATGTCATGAGCACACAAAAGGCTGCGGAACAAATCCAGGCATTCCGAAAAGCAATCGAATATGCGTCTTTCATGGCATCACTTGCAGCTTCCATTATGTGAGGAGTGATGCCCGGAACAGCAGCAATGGCTTCTTGGCTGCCTGCGGACAGGGCCTGTAGCAATGATGGGAGAGACGAGGTTGGTAGACCTAACGGAATTGTCGCAGCACTGACCCTCTTGGGTAGTTCCTTTTCCATCGCACTGTTGAATATGCTGTTGTCAATCGCCAAGCCAACAGCACCACCCAAACTTCTAATCCCGACCATCAAGCTTGACGCGATGGCGATTAGTTCCGGCGGCGTTGCCAGTTGAGCAGAAACCATAGATACGGGCAAAATTGACGAGATGCCGATTCCACCTATGATTGGGTATACCCAAAGAGCAGCTCTCGAGGTGCTGGGCTTGGCGGCGGCCATCAGGCTGAAGAAAAGGATGAAAGCTGCACCGCCAGCGAGAAGTGGCATTCGCAACGCTTTGAACCGAGAGGACCACATTCCAAAGAGTGGAATGATGAGAAACCCGGTAAGGAAGAGGAGTAAGAAATTAACACAAGCCTTGAGCATGGTCTCCCCATACATGACAGTCAGTTCAAGAACAAAGTAATTGTTGGCGGAAAAAAAGGCAACTCCTTCGACAAAGATAACAACAAGACTGAGTGCAAAGTTTCGATGGCGCCAAAGACCGTGGTGGAGGATTCCGTCCTTCTTGAATTTCCACTCATAGACGAAAAAGACCAGCATCATCGCAACACCGACGATGAAAGGGGCAAGAATATGAGCGTCGCTCCACGAATATGGATTGTCGGACCACGACAAGGCCATTGCAAACAGAGCCAACCCAGGAGCGAAAAGTAAATAACCAATCCAATCAAGCTTCCCAAGCTTTTCGGACGCCGTGAGCGATACCTGTAGCTCTCTTGGAGGGGGGTTATAGCCGACAAGGCACCCGACCGTTGCCAAAGCAAAGATTCCTGCCTCAATATACCAATAGATGCGGTAGTTCTCAGCATCGCCATTCCGAAGGAGACCACCTCCCATCAGCAAACCCACAACACCTCCAAGGCTTCCTCCTACATTGACTGCCGATTGCGCCAAAGGTCTGTGTGCTCGGGGCACAATTTCGGACACGACGCTCATGACGACTGATTGGCTCCCGAAAGCAATGCCGGTGATTGCAAAGCCGACAATCAGGGTGCCAAAATTCTGCGCCCTCGACACGATGATGGAGCCTACGACGCCAATGGCAGGAGTCCCGATGATCACCCATCTCCGGCCCCAGTAGTCGGCAACCTGACTGATGGGCGGATTCAGGGCCACAGTGAGGATGGTGATGAGCGACGAGTACCACACGGTCTGCGACCCACCACCAACGACCTGGGACATGGAATGGCCCAACACTCCGGCGCCAAGCACTGCGACGAGCTGCGCCATGTATAGAAAGCAGACGGCCTAAGTGGCTACTCAGCGTGATTTCCATGTGGAGGAGCAAGCAGATAACCTACCACGACACAAATTATGGTCCGCAGGTGGATACGCTGGGATGGATCTCCCATTTCGAGGGAAGCGGTGCTGATACCAGCATCCATGGTTGTGATGATGCCACGGAAATTCGATCTGTATTGGGAGTAGGATGCTTCAATTCAGAAGGTGCTAGGAAGGTAGGGCTCCATTATATAGTGGACAACCATCTTGGAAATGGGAGGTGGCTTTGACGCAGATTATCAGATTAGGTGAGCGGGAACTTTAGTTTGAAGCGGCTGGGATGGGGAAAGTCTTCGGGGAGAGTGGGGGAAAGTGTGGTTGCTTGCATCTACAGTTTTGGACTATTAGCTCGGCCAATAACTAAATCCCGTACCCCGGATTTACCCCAGACGGCTGTGCGATGCAACGCTTCCTTTATTTAGAGGTGGCATTCTACCTTGACTTCTTAGTATGAACTTATTAAATTCCCGAATAATGCGTGGGCGTCATGCTCATGCATTTACCATCATGTACTGTCCATGGTTATGACGCCACACCCTCCCCCCTTCCCTTTGAACCAAAATCTTCTTGGAAGACAGGTGAAATTTAAGAAATGCATTCGGTGTCGCAAACCCCAGCCATCGTCAGGGTAGCCCCGGAATCACCGGCTTTCAGCTACCGTGCCGTATTGGAGCATGCACCCCACGTTCCGGAGCCGTGGGAGCGGATTGTGGCGACGCTGCCAAGCGATCAAGATAGCTGGAGGCCATTCCAAGCCGGTGTCAAATTAGACTCACTATTTCTAAGTTTTAGTTTGAAAGTTACAGATTATACGAAATTGATTCTGGAGAATATTTGGCCGAGGCATATTGATTCGCGTCGCCATTGGCTTCGCGGTGTCTTGGGCACGGCCCCTCCCCCTCCCTGGTCAGCTACCCCGGGCCCCCACCCCCGCGTAGCCACGAACCTTGATCACCAATCTAATGGCCGAGGTATCAAATCTTTCTTTAGTCATATTGAGCTTGGTACACATGGGATATATTCAAGGTCAGGCCAGGCCATGCAGAAAAGATGGGCGGACGAGACGTTGGCTCTCTTGTTTGATCTACATGACTTCCAATTTCAACAACAGATCGGGCCGAAAGAAGCTGAGATCCAGATCAGTGTAGAAGTTCATCCGTTGGGTTGGTGTTGGTAGCGCCGACCCTGGTCGCATCACAAGGGAAGTATCTGTAGGACTTGGGCGCTTCGGCAGCGCATCGCGGCAAGTGACCGCAGCAGGCTTGCGACTACGCTGAGCTAGTGTCCTTGCAACCAGGAGCAAAGGCCGTCAAGCTCCTCTAGTCCAATGACTCACTCGAAAGTGATTGCAAAACAAAAAAAAAAGATTTTCGTGACAACGGACCAAGGCGCTTCCAACCAACAATTTATCGTCGGCTTAACCGCCCGTCATTCGTCCCGAAGCTGGGCCAACAGCAACGGAGCTAAGCCTGGTTTGTTCCGCTGTTGGTTGGCTGTTCTCAGAGTTCTGTGCCCTCTAACAGAATTGTATGACTCGCTATCCTAAAAACAGATGATCAAAGAATTAGAGGCCAACGAAAGAGGCAATGCTGTTGGTTCCGCTCTGTCGGGTCGGCCATGCCGGTGTGCGCCTCTCAGGCCGCCTTACTGAAAAGAATTGCCAAGAGCGGCACAAAGCGGGCTTGGCGGTCCACGATATCTAATCTCGACCACTTAAATTCATTGCCGGTGTGATGAGTGCTTGCATTCCCGCCATGAGCCCACCCTTGCAAGGCTGGTCACCCAGCATGTCAACCAACAACTGTGACAAGCCACGGCCAGTTTCAAGTACGTGGGCTATCGATCGTATATTCAGTTCAGTGATGTAATGAGAACGTGCGTGATCCTTTCTGCTCGTACGGCGCATATGACGATGCCTCAGCGCATCTATCTAATATAAAATCCATTGGCTTCGCCAGCATCCACCACATTCAAATCTTCAGCAAATCAATTCACATTTAATCATCTACCACAAATTCCTTTCTACAACTCTCTACTTCTTTTCCTTTCCACTTGTGGTAGAGACTTCCCCAGCAAATACCACTGTTTCAGTATCTTTACCACCGTCACCACTACATCACAATGGTTTCTTTCACTGCCATTCCTGTGCGCTCCTCTACAGTGCCGTCGTACCCCAGTCTCATAGGGATGATTATTATTCTAATTACACTCATAATTTGGGTCTCTATTGTCGCTCTCAACCTCATCCGTCTCGTTCAGGAAATGATCCTACTTTTGCACCAAACCGTCTTTGTCAGCTACCACCGCGACACTTGGACCTTTGCCAAAATCCAAAGTCCAGCATAGCGGTTTTGCTTTTGTTCATAAGGGAATGCCATGAGAGCGACGATGACGGCGTTATCGAGAGCTGGTGCTGATCACACTGCCCTTCTGTCGTTGCAGACAACATCTTCTCAAACAAACACTCGGTTCTTGGAATGCCTTTGAGAATGGCTGTTTACTAGTTAGGCATTGACATTATGATGCCAGTGGGGTGGAGATGCATTCTGAGGTGGGAAATATATCGTGCGCTGGTTGAATACAGCTGAGAACTTCTAGAAGGAGTGGAAATACGGGGGATAAATTGTGCAGGGGATTTGTATGATAATGCGGTGAACCGGTTCCATGTCAGTTGATATTTAGCGGCGTTCTATAGATGAAAAATCGAACCGTTTTCTTCTGAGGTCACCCTCGAATGCGGAAATTTTGGGAACAGATCGTCAAGGTTGCATATCAATGTACCAGTTTACAACACTGGTCTAAGTCATGCATTATCAAGTAGAGGATAAGCTGCCAATCTCGAAATGCGCCCAATGAAACTTCGTCAAAAAGCCGCATGAAGTGGCGTTTATTCTCGGTGCGGCTGAAGCTGATGAGATTACATCATGTGTGCATTCACAAGGTGCACTAACCGCTGGACGCATCGAGGGACACTGTGGCAGGGCGCATCGTTCAGCCTTCCCAACATTTCACCCTTTGAGACTTGCGTCCGGGATCGGCTGCCAGCTTTTGTCTTCATGTTGCCGCATCTCTGGAAATTCAAGGCGAGGGTCAAGCGCGCGAGACGAATTTGGATTCCGCCGCTGTTCGGAATTATTTCTTTTGTTGGGTTCCTGAACGTGGTAGGAACGCCTCTTGCTAACGCAGCGTGGGTGGCGGGTGACGGCATACTTCCCTAAGTGTGTAGCCGAGTCCTGGCACGGGTCGGGACATGCCTTGGGTTAACCCTCGCGTGTCTCGGTCCAACTTGTCGAAGCCCTTCCGAATTGTACATGCAGCTGCCTAGGTCTTGGTGGAGAAGGTAGACCGATGTTTTTAAACGCATTGATGATGATAAATCAGGTACTTGCACGTAAGTGGCTGCTGAACTTTCACTAATCAAAATGTCACCGGCATGCAAGCAGCACTTTTGGTAACTGACAAGTCAACTTTGGCGAAAAGGATCTCCAGTAGTTGGCCGTGTCCTGGCTGATCCCAAAAGCAAGAAAAGGAACGGCGAGAAAATCCCATACTTGCCACCATCCCGATAACCCCCAATAGTCTTGACACCATTGAAATATGGTAACCAAGACATGTTTAAGACAGATTGGCTAGCTCTCTAGTCCTTGCATAGAATCCACCTCTAGCCCGGAAGCGGTCAGAGACAACAGGGAAAAGAATTTTCAGCAGTCCCCTCATTTCCACGGGACATGCTTGCTAGGCCATTCACATCAGTGCGAGCTGCTCGGCCGAGGTCATGCGGCGTCGCACCTGATGGCCGGACCCCCTTCCAGTTCCGCACACTGAGTCATGGCACAGTTTGCATGCGAGATCCGATGATTATTAGTAATCTTTCTTCGACTAGAAATCAGGCTATCTCCTCCTCTCTTCACACGCGATAAAAAGATTTCTCCGTGGTTATTGGCGCACTGTAATATGCTTTTTTCCAGGGGCGGGACGGGATGCGGTGGCAAGCGGGATCGGTGATCATCGTTTCTGGACCAAAAAAGCAAGGGAACGACAGCACGACGGCCGAGAAAAAGAAACCCGCGCTCGAATCGCAGGGCCTCGTGGCTGGCTCTCCCTGAGATCAGACCACCTCCGGAGCAGCACTAATTGGATGGCGCAATGCAGCTCGTGGCACGTCTCCGCCAACCTGAGTCCCCCCAGCCAAGTGTTTCCACGATCGAATCGTGACAGAGACGCTCGATGGTTCCGCCCCAGAGCCCCAACCCCGCATCGAGGCAGGCCTAAGCGAGCCCGGAGCACTAGCCCGGTCACATCTCGGATCCGGATGGGCGGTGATGATGTGCATGGCTGCGTACAGTTCGTCTGGGCGTCCGGCACGGAGCCCAAGCGCACTGTCTCTTCTGGGCGATGGGATGGCTTGCATGAGGGTTATGTGGTCAGCGTATATAGTCGAAAGCGCGCCCAGACTGTTCCACTTTTTTCCCACGTTTCAACCCGCGAGCAAACAGACAGAAAATCTGACCCAGCGCTTCGGGAACACCGAAAGGGGGCATCACGTTAGTCCAAAGCGTTTATCTAACCTTGGCATCTCCCTATTGAAGATCATGCCCATTACCGAGTACCGGCCCTCTGTGCGTACCGCTTGCCTTGTCTCGGCCGCGCACCAAAAAAAAAGAATGTCTTGCTGACACATGGCGATGGACTAGTTTCTCTACGAGGCATGGGCGCTCTTTGGCATCGGAACCATCGTCGTGCTCACGCGCTTCGCGATACGCATCAAGACGGTCGGATTTCGAGGCTTCCAAGGCGATGACTTCTTTTCCATTCTGGTCCTCATATTCTACGTCGGGGACGCCTTCACGGTACACCTAATATGTATGCTTACCCCCGGGGTCAAGAGAGACGATTCGCAAATCGACTAACGCTAAATAAGATTTTCTTGGCACAAACGTCGAGGCTCAAGTGATAAGGAAAACACATCGTATGGCTTCCACGACACGGAAGAAGAAAAAAGACTTCGAAGCTAACGGCTGAAAGCATTATCTGATCATGACGTGGCCGAGTTCGTCAAAGGCTCAAAACTGGAGCTCACGGCGTGGTACTGCTATACGGCACTTATCTGGTCCTTGAAGGGCACTATGCTGTGCTTCTTTTTTCGAATGACGATGGGTACATTTCACAGCATGTATGTAAAAGTGGTGTCGGTTGTGACAGTCATTGGCTACGTGGTTGTCTTTCTTACAGTGAGCGAACGGCTTGTTCTGGCGATGTCCCCACAACCCTTCTAATTTCTCCTCCAGATCACATTCAGCTGTTGGCCGTATGACAAAAATTGGATGTAAGTGGCCCCGCCTGATTTTCATCAATCATCACTGACGGTGCATACAGGGTAACACCCGATCCAGGAGGTATGTCTGTGCTCTCACCATGATCGACGACCAGGGGATTAAGATGAATCTAGTGAAATGCACCTTCAAGAAGCAAAACTTTGTAGTTACGACCGTCTTTAACGTTTTGTACTAGGACCTACCCACCAACTACCACTGCGATTGCGACTAACCTTGGGTAGAACTGATGGGATGATATTTTGCATCCCTTTGCCTTTGTTGTGGAAACTCAAGATTCCCCCGCGAAAGTGAGTCTGCCAAGAATCTCTAGTTTCCCATGAATATTAACTCTGTCTAGGAAAATTGTCACCGGCATCCTCCTATCATCCGGGGCCTTTGTGATATCCGCCGCCATCGTTCGCGTGGTTTTGACGCTCTCGTCCAAGCCCTCGGCGCTGACAATCAACGGATGGGGCGTGCGCGAAACCATCGTCGGCATCATCACCGTCAACATTCCGGTTCTGCGGCCGCTGTTTACAAAATCGTTCTGGACCGGCGTCCCAACGCAGACGACCAAGAACAGCTCCTTCCGAACCGCCACCAGGAGCGGCATGTCCAAGACGGGACCGTACGACCTCACGACTTTCAACGACATCACGGTGATCGACGCCCAAGGGTGTGAGAGCGATCCCCAGCACCTGAGCGTTAATAATACCGGCCCGACAAACTCCGTGACGGTGCACAAGTCGTTTGACATAACCCGGGAGCAGAATCTGCCGCGCAAAGTACCCCGGAGTGCGGGACACAGCGTGTGTGTTCGCGGTGGGTCCGACGACATGGTATAGTCGGCTGGGAATGAATTGGACCCGAAATACGCGGGACACGCATAATTTGACGTATGGGGCATGATAAAAACTCTTTCTTTCATCTAGAATCGCAGTTTCAGGAAGGATGTGTCTGGCCAAAGTTTATGAAATCAAGCCGTGGGAAATGCATACGAGATAACGGTTACATGACGGAGTTGGCTTTACATTCCATGGCGCAACACCAAAGTAGATTATTTTTATTAATTACCATTCACCATCACCGATAAGCATACATACACAACATATTTCTTCATCATAGCGACCCAATCAAGTGAGATACTATTGCAAAAGCTGTCTGGCAGGCTATGCTAATAACTAAAAATGCATGCTATGACTACCCCTAAGATTGTTTAAAGAAAGCGCCAACAATGTTAAGCAGTGCCGTTTTGCTTCTTGGCGCTCGGCATTGGGGTGCTGCGGTACGCCGGCGGCAGGATGCCCTCGAGAGCCGCCTTGATCTGCAGCGCCAGCGTGCGCGAGTGGTATCGGTGCTGCTGGGTGTAGCCGCCCATGAACCAGTAGTTGTCGATGCGCAGGTGACGCTTCCACATGCCTCGGATCTCGCCCTCGGCGTCGACGCCCCATGTGGCGTCGACGCGAGCCGCGATGTCGTGGGGGCCGAGGATGTCCTTGCTCACGCCGTTGCCGTTGACGCCGTTGACGCCGTTGCCGTTGGTGTAGGTCTCGCCTCCCAAGACCTCGGCGACGGTATCGCGAGCATCCTTATCTTGGAATCCCGTGCACCAGACGATGGCATCAGCGTCAACGACGCTGCCGTCGGAGAAGCGGAGACCGGTCTCCGTGTACGCAACGGGCTCGACGTTGGCCTTGAAGGCGACCTTGCCCTCGACCAGCAGGTCCGTGGTGCCGACATCGACGTAGTGGCCTCCGGCGCGCTCAATCAGGTTGGACATCAGAGCCATTTCGGGATCGCTGCTGTCGATGACGGGGAAGCCAGTCGCGGCCAGGGCCTTGTAGCGGTCGGGCTCCTGCGACGCCAGCATTCGGAAGAGGCCGCGGGCCAGGGCGCTGTCCACGCGGTTGGGGAGGGTCAGGATGAACCTGTCGGCTCCCTCAACGCCGATCACGTCGTAGACGCCCAGACTGTTCTTGTTGCAGACGTACTCGAGGGGCACGAGGTAGGTGGGGGATCGGACATTCATAGTGGCCTGCAGCCCCGCGAGGTGGCAGTCCTCCAACACATCAAAAGCGGTGTTGGCTGAACCGATGACAATCACGGACTAGAAGCAACAGGTGTTAGAGCTTGACTTCATTTGGGTTTCGGGAAATAGAAGCTTACCTTGGCACCTTGCTCGCTCAGCTTGCTGCCACTCTTGAAGCTAGCAGAGTGCACGTTGATGCCCTTGTACAGGGACTCATCGGCGAGGGATGGAATAAAGGGCTTCTGGGAGCCGATGCCAGTTGCCTGAACGAGCTGCTTGGCAATGGCAGTTCGCTGGCCGACAGGGGTCTCAAACTTGACAAACCACTGCTTGGTTGACTGGTTGTACTTGGTGGAGAGGATCTTTGTTGATCCAATAAAGTTGATCTTGAAGCTGTCGACGAAGCGTCGCACCTGGGCGGCCAGTTCATTCTTGGCGAGGAGGTGAGGGGCTTGAAGCTCCTTGTCATATGCTATTTACAAAAATAATTATTAGTTACGTCTTTGGCTAATGGCACCATGGGTACAATCAAAAGATGGGTGTTATCACTTACTGATATAAGGAAGTTCGCAGAAGGATGTGGGGAGATGGAACTTGAGACAGTCATATCGGAGAGCCCAGTTATCACCAGGCAGCGGGTTTCGATCGACAACGACGCTGTCAACGCCCAGCGCCTTCAGTCGTCCAGCAAGAGCAACGCCACTGTGGTAAAGATTCGACGTTAGCTTATGTCATCTCGGCACTTGACTGCCGCCCCTAATCTGATCTCCACTCACCCATTTCCACCACCAAGGATGAAGACGTCGGTTTCAATGGTCTCTTCGCCCTCAAAGGATCGCCCAGGAGCCTGGAGCAGAGACTCATCCTCGGGGTGCACGTCGAGGTTCTCGAGCTTGGTGCTCAGGACCCAGATCTTCCACTGCACCACTTCGCCGCCATCCGCGGAAGTCTTTTTTGCGGGTAGCAGCAGGATCCTAGCGCTGCTAGTGGCAGCCGGGGAGGTGGTCTTGAATGAGAGGCTGCAATCAATAAATTGCTATATTCACACAAAAGTTCGTCGCTCGTCAGTTACATTTCTTCCTTTTAACCATAGTTTGCAAGGATACAGGGGGGATTTCTCTTTTTTTTCTTTTCTTTTTCTTACTCACCAAAACCGGGGTTGCGGGGATGAACAGGGCTCCGTCCAACTTGAAACCGTCCACCAGACCGCGAAGCTTGGTGGTTTCGAAAAGGCCCGCGGCAATGACGCCAGGAGTGTTGAATGTGCGCAAGTGGTAGGTCAGAGCTAGCTGATCCTTCCAGTAGGCCTGATCGGCAAAGAAGCAATTCTCGAGGGCCTGAGCGTCGTTGGCAGCGAGGGCTTCGTTAAACGTATTGACAATGGCCGCGGCCTGCTTGGCTGCCGCATCACCCTCCATGGAAGCGGGATCCACGGTGCCCGGAGGAATGATTGGCACGGGCTGCTCATCCATCAAGTGACGGAGATCGCCCAAGCGAGGATACTCCTCGCCGAGGGGAACTGTTTCGACGCCTATTTCGTATTCGTCAGTTCTACAGGGATACTTGTTGCGTGCTCCTTTAAGGCCTACCGGCAGTCATTTTTCCTTTTTTAAGATTGATAGGTAACGTTGTGTCCTACAATGTGGCAAGTGAAGGGAGAGCTATGCACGTAAGCCTTCTAGCGAGGATACAAAGCGGTTTGGGCCCAAGGGTGCATTTATGAAGCGAGCCGGTTGCCAAGGCGCACTTGCAGCAAATAGGGGGATTCAAAGCAACTAGGTGCCTGTCCCTTGCCCGTCACAGCAACCCATAGTTAAACCCATGGCTGGCTGCTTGCGCACCCCACAACCCGCAGTCTTGGGAGAACCCGATGGCGAGGATGGGGGTTGTTCAAATTGCACCCGAGCGGAGACGACATCGTGCCATGCGCGTTTCGTCGAGCCAAGAAGTGCCGTGCTAGCAGGGGAGCAGGGGCGACTATCAAGCAGGAGACTCTATCGCGACCCACGGAGCCCGCCAGGGGAGCGAGTCAGGACACGGCGGTTAGGGTTGAGTTGATTTGCAGCAGCCAACAGACCCGGCCACTGGCGGTGGAGCAGACGCAACCTCGCAGGTAGCAGGCAGGCGGATTGTTGATCGGTGGAGCCGCGTGGTTCGGTTGGAATACCGTATTATCTCAATCCATTCGGTTTGTCTGGTGGGTTTTGAGACCCTTGTTCAGGCCAACACCATCCACCTTCAGAATCAGACGTGCAGTCGCAAGTGGGAAATTTTAACCCAAGAAGAATCGACTATGCGTTAAAGGGACTTTGTTGGCTAAAGCATGGGTACGTTGACCCACGCCGGAAACCGAATTTATTGAGATAATACGGTACCACCATGGCCTGTCTCGGCCGCTCGGCTCCCGCTTGTAGTTACCCTGTGTAGTTCTCAACTTTATCGCCGGCGGCTATTAAATTTTTTATTTAGACATCCCTGCGGCCCATCGTGTAAATTTTTTACCCGATGAGGCAGACACGGCGGGGGGGACTGTGTAAACAAGAAGAAGAAAAAACCAGCATGACGCGCTGTACCCCGGAATATTAGTCAATTAATTTATCGACACCTCCACGTTCCCCCGGGAATCAGATAGGCGATGGGATAGTTAGACGAACCACTGCCCACTTCCCATTACGCAACTTTCGTAACCCCCTTTGCAAAAAAAGAAAAAAGAAATTCCCCATTGGGGAAATCCCACAGACACATGACACCTCAGCCTTAGCGGTTTTGGCCCCTGAAAATGAGGACTAACGGGATCCATCCACAGAGCAACCGTTTCAGCGGCCCCGCTCGCCTATTTCCTAGTGCCAGCATGCGCCGCAGAAGTCGTCAGCGACAACCGGTGCAGTCGCTGATCGAAGATCGTCGGAATCGGCATCACCACACTTGCGCCGCAACGTGGGAGCAGGTCAATGGGGCCGTGTACGCGGATACTGATAACCAAGTACACCCAAAAATCATTTGCATTCCCCCACTTGCTAGAATCAATTATCGTTAGATTCCCGCCCATCAGATCCACTCATTTCCCCCGTCTGTTTCGTCTCATCTCGCCTCGGGCATCATGGCTGACCGAGTCCGTGACAAGCCGCGTGCGGAGCCGGCGATGACATCGTCAGATCATTGGCCGGCGATTCGCGGGACAGGGCCCTAGGCAGTACCGAACCTGGTTCCCGGGACGGGGGCACCTTTTTACATACGAGTGTTGCATTGGGCCTTGGCATCCATCGCGTCCAAAGTCTGGACCAAGTGGGACCGCTTTCATCACCTCCCCTCTGCCGCATCAAGGGTGGTTGTATTGAGCCAAGACCGCTAACGACTGACGAATTGCCGACTTGGCGGCAAACGACGCGGTCGGTCCCGATCCGCTTCACACTGCATATTGTCTCTCCCCCCCCAAACTCCATTTTGGCCCGTCTAGACCCAAAGGAGCCATGGGATGGGGATCGGCATATTATTTCCTTGCACCGCTACCCATTTGCAAAACGCCTCATGGGGTTGCATCCTCAGGGTGCCAAATGAGACGACGGGTGCTCATCCGGCTGGTACGGTGGATGGTGGGTGGCGAGCGAGGGCCGTTTTAAGAACAAGCTTGGCCATTCCCACAGTCTTAGCCCATTGATAATTAAAATATCAACATTCCTATTTATCTGCGGCATCCAGTTCGCCCGACTTGCTAGCTAGCCCGCGGCATGCTCCCTCTCCCGCCCCTAACGCCCGTTTCAAGACGCTAGTGTATAAGGCTAGATAATTCCCGAAGCCGTCTATGTGGGCGGTTTGGTGCGCTGCTTATTTTGTTTCTTTCGAACCGTGCGAAAAATAAATAATGTCGACCGATGCTATCCAGCAGCTGCTGGCAGCGCCAGCTGGAACGCCACCGAACGGGACCACGGCCAACTTCGACGACCCCCCGAACGAAAATGGCCTCGCCTGGGCCGTCACCACCTTTTGCACCGTCATCTTGACCATCTGCTTCCTGCTTCGTTGCTATGCTCGCTTGGTGGTGGACAGAAAAGTTGGTGTTGAGGAAGGTACGTGTTTCTCCCCGAGATAGGTCCTATGGGGATGGGCCGGGAATTCCATTAGCTAACGCTTCTCTAGTCTTGATGTTGTTGGCATATGTATGTGCTCCCTTTTTTATAGCTTTTGCTTCGATGCTTTTTGCGCCGCCGTCACTTCTCGAGCCCGATCGATCGTATACTCACACAGCCTATAGGGATCCTACTGGGGAACAGCATACGCCGCGTACTCATTGATTTGGACTCCCGGCTACTATGTCCACACATGGAACCTTTACAATAAGGATCTCGTCAGGCCGCTTTGGGTGAGTCCCAAGTGCAATTGCAGCTCCATCATGGGGTGACTGCTAACCGCGACTAGCTGATCCTGGTTTACGGCTGCTGCTACTCAGCCGTCCTGCCCCTGGTCAAGACGGCCATCCTCTTCGATTGGTGCCGAGTCTTTGTCGTGGCCGACAAATCCAAGAGTCCCTTCTGGTGGGGTTGCATGTTTCTCATTGGCTTCCAGTGCTGCTGGGGAATCGCATGCATTGCCTTGTTGAACATGCAGTGTGTGCCCCACAGCGCCATCTGGGAATTCTACCTCCCAAGCAAGTGCTACTCTCTCCCGAAGGTCATGTTGGCTTCGGCGAGTGTTCAGGTAATCACCGATCTGTTCATGGTGTTGCTGCCCCAGAGAATCATCTGGGGTCTGCACATGAATTGGCAAAAGAAAATGGGAGTCTCCATCATTTTCGGAGTTGGTATCATGTGAGTCATTTCTCCTGGCTACGATCATCCCCCACAGGCTAACAAAGCCCCAGCGCATTGATTGCAGCATGTTTTCGTTTATCCCACACTGTCACGTTTTCCAAAACCAGCGATCGCATGTACTTTATCGGTCCGCTCCTGTTCTGGGCGTGCGGTGAGATGACCTGCGGCTTCTTCATTCTCAGCATGCCCTGTCTGCCCAAGCTCATTGCCGAGTCCGGTCTCTCGCGCAGGCTCAAGAGCGCCCTCGGCATCAGCGCCAAGTCCAACAGCCAGTCCGGCTACAATTCCAAGTACGGTCCTCGTTCCGCATCGAACCAGCTGTCCAAGGGTGGGCTGCCTTCCGACAACTATTACAAGATTGCCGAAGATGGCTTGCCCATGTCCAACCTGGACAACTCAGAATCGCAGGAGCGTCTGCGGGAAGAGATTGCAGATAACAAGGACGGTGTACATGTTACGCGCACGACGCATGTCACCGTCACTTCCGACTCCAACTCTGGAAGCGATTTAGGAGACGGCGCCGCTCCCTGGAACAGGAGGCGATAAAACGTTATGTAGTAAATGAACCAGGCCGAATGCTTTGCGGGTCTTGCGTGAGATTAAAAATTAGGATAGACTATTTGGGTGATGAGTGCTAGAAAAGTGAATTCGGCCTCATATATTCGTAAAAAGTCTAGGGATCCAATTCAAAGATGCCTTACACGCTCAGTGATAAGAGCGATTTCCGCCCCATTTGATCGATAAAATATGACAAAATCTTGTCACATTTTGATGATCCCGAATAGAAAAAAAAAAGTTATTCTTCATTGTAACGTTAATCATATTGCTTTAATCCTCAATTCGTTCCACCCTAGTCCATCATGCAGCCAAGCTCTCGGGTACCTGCATGGCGATTGTGATGCAGATTCCCAGCAGTTCTTCTCGGTTTCTTCTCTTGGCAAAAATCTCACCCACAAATGGCCAATCCCGGCACATTCATTACATTACTACGCGTCAGCGCAAGGCATGGCTAACCCCACTATTTTCCGAATTCTATTGATGCAAAAAAATCATTGGGTCAAAGGCAAGAGCCATCCGAGAATACCGATTGGGGTCGTGGATAGGATTCGCTCCATCGGCACAGGGGATAGTCGATGCCGCCATCATGAGACGGAAGCCTTCTTGTAGTATGCTTCAGCGTCGCCGTGTTAAAAACAACTTTCGCTAGTTCTGAAAATAATTGAGTCATCTCAAGTATTGTATGGTGATCAGGAATACAATCTAACTCGGTGTGGTCAAGATGGCGGACTGCAAACACTATCGCGCAGGGAAAGTTGCACAGTGGGTGCTGACCTCAATATAGCACAACTGAGTGCCACTCCTGGCACATATGACCATAGCTCTCAGAAAATACGGGATCCCGTCAAAATTTTATTTACTCGAGGCTAATCCCCATTTTAGGAGTCCTATTACGAAGCTAGAAGAGAAAGTTGAGCATAACCGTTTAAAAATGACAACATCCAGTAAGAAGTCCACAAATGAACTAGACCTACCCTACCACAATATTTAAATCCTACAGGGGCTTACTTTTAATATTTAATATTTAACATGCAATTTATCACCAACCGTGATTAATCCCCAGGGTCTCATGAAGGAAATGTCGCGGTTCCAGGGAAAAGAATAATCTGTCCTATTGATTTATCTGGGGAGGAATGATTCTTGCTGCAACGCCTGCTATTCCCCTAGCCATAATTCCCAACATTGCGACCTCAGAGTAGACTTATCTTCTCATGTCTAACGTTCAGAGCGGGCTTCATGTTGAATCTAAACAGATTGACCCACTACATTGCAAATGTTTTTGACAGGTCCATGCCAGTTCAGAGGGTTCATCAAGGACTTGACCAAGGTTTCCAACCTAGAAAAGGAAGTCAGCCCAACACGATGCGATATTCCGGGAATCAAACTTACCTTGTGGCGATGTCCTGCATCTGCTCATCCCCCAAAGCATCCCCAACCAAGTGTAAAAATATTTCATCATTTTTTGCGCCGCCAAACCCAGCTCGGATGATGAGGCCAACTTGCCATCGCGTCACACTCGAAATCTTTTTCAAATTGATAAAGGAATCCCGCAGGCCAGCCACTTGAGCCCCCAGTCCCGGTATCCAATTGAATATCTGCGACGTGAAAGCCCTTCTCATTATCCCTTGATGGTCTTTGAACTGGTTCAAGACGCCCTCGCTGGCCTCGTTCAGCTCTTGCTCGATGTCGGACCAAGGCGCATGAGCATGCCGCGTGAGGTCTTGTTGATCGACTTGTAGCCGTTGCAGTAGGTCAATGATGGGCTCGCCAGGAAGAATCTTGATGAGATTTGTGACGGCCTGGAGAAGTGGCCCCGCCACGTCTGTTGCCTCGTCAAACACGCTCCATTTGGAGCCGTTGCAGAAGGATGCAGGCATAAAAGGCCATTCCGTTCGCCCAGACTGTACGCCCGAGAAAACGGCATGGTCGTGTCCTGTCGTGCACACATTCAAGAGTGCGAGCGCCGTCTTGACGATGATGGGAATCGATATCTGCGGATACTGGCGCCGGAATGTCACAATATCTGGAACATGGAAACTGTGGCGAGCGCCGAGGCCGTAACCTCTCCCGATGGGGTCAAAAGAGCCACGTTGTGGTGTGGTTGGCCATTGAGCCTTGGCCATATGTCCATGAAGCCCACTGAGATAGCCAGCGTGCCATTTCACAGAGGCCACAGCTTGGGGCGAGTCTCGAAAAGAGTAGTACGATTCCGCCCAAAGCTTGTAACTTGTGTGAGGCTGGAGGGTTTGTGGTCTCGGGCCGGTCAGTGCCTTGTCTAGATCGGACTGGAATTTCTCCATGTATGTTGCGTCCATGACACCATGGCTGACTTCAAGCAGAGCACGCGTTAGCACCAATCGCTATCAGAACGGCGAAACAGTCATAGTCAACGTACCGCTAATGATGAATCCGACCGTCCCTGTGCTTTTCACCTTGTAGATCAGCACTCGAAACAGTATCCCAGGAAATAGCGCCCATTTAGGTTGGGGATGAGCCGAGGCCAACTTTTCAAGCTCTTCAGGTGTGTCGACTGAGCCTCCGTCTTGCAAGACGTGCTCATACAATGCTTCACTCGGCTTAAGAGTGACGTGTAGCGCAATACTGGTGTGAGGCGAACCGGGCTGATTCCACACGAGGAAAGAGGGCAAAATAGGATTCTCGCGCAGCATTGCTTCGAATGCACGCTTTACTCTCTGCTCCGTTTTAGTATTGATCAATACGCCCGAATGCACATCCTTTGCACAAGACTCACCGTTGGCTCAGTTTCTGCCTTTGTAATATATGCATTTTGGAACCTGGCACTATCAAGCACCCCATTCCGAGACAGGTCATCAACAAACCCTTGCGCCGGGAAGACATCTGCCACGTCGCCCCAAGTGAATCCGTGCTCACTGATGGTCGCAACTACGAGTTGCTTGGTCGTCTCGAAAAGCTCTGGCTGAGCAATTGCATGAACCTAATGTCTATTATTAGCAATAATGTAGAGATCCGCAAATGGCTTGTGGAAAGACTCACCATATCACCCGCAGTGATGAAGGTCTTCTCATCGTTGGTGTTCCTAGCTGGATCCGTGAGAATTCCATCTCCACTCAGTCTACTGATAATCATTTCAGCCTGCGCTGAGATTGTTTTAGCATCAGATATATCCTGGACTGAAAACCTCGCTAGCCCAGGTATGTCGCGCCTGATTTCTCCTCGAACCCGCGCAACTACCAGGCTGTCGGAGAATTCCGAGATTGGATTGTTCAAAGGAAGCGCCTTCTCTTCCATGCCAATGGCCCGAGCCCATATTTCGTACACCTTGTTCCGCAAACGATCAGCATCCCAAGCGTCTCCAGAGCTGCCCGTGGTATGGTTCGTTCTGTCGCTTTGGCGAGAGTGGTACCGTTTTCGCAATAATTCCCCAAGCGTTTTCTTATGAATTTTTCCAAGAGAAGTTTTGGGCCAGTCATCAATACCAAGTTCATGAAGATGAATCACCTCTTGGGGGTTCCACATGGGACCCATGTTATTGAGTACCGTGCGGTGAATCTCCCTGGCGACCGTCTTGATATCCACTTTGCCGCTGACAATAGCAACAGGCGTTTCTTCGCTGATAGGATCCGGTTGTCCGACGACTTGGATCGAAATTGACGCCAAGGCGGTGTTGGTGGCCAAGCAGGCTTCAATAGCCGCTGGAGATATATTCTCCCCACCTCGGATTATCATATCCTTGATTCTACCAAGCACGAAGAGATTACCATCAGTGTCCATGATTCCCTCATCGCCAGTAACAAACCACCGCCGCCCGAGTTCGTCGACGTAGCAAAAGTCATCCGTGTCCTCTTGCCCAATATACATGCTTGGGTAGGGCAGCAGTCCGGAGTAATGGATCTCTCCGACCATGCCGCAAGCAAGGGCTGGCCGAACTATGCCACTGACATTCGGTTGACAGACTTTCACACCTGCACCATGGATGGGTCGTCCCACTGCGAGTTGGTTCTCTCGAATGGGGAATTTCTCAGGGTCCGAAACGATAACACCGGCGCAGCCAACGCCCTCCGTGCTGCCATATCGAATACAGGCCGCTCGAGCACCGAGGCTATCGACACACGTCTGTATGTGCTGGACGCTCGTGGGTGATCCTCCTAGCATGACAACCTTGAGGGTTGGGTGAGCTTGGATTCGATCGCCTAAATGTTCCTTAATAGAAGTGATCATTGTGGGCACTAGGATGATATGTGTGCACTGCTCACGAATCAATGCTTCGGCAGTATCCTGGGCAGAAAATCTCGCGCCTGGATAAATGACACCTGCCCCAAGCAGCATTGGTGCGATCATGCCCGTAACCCCCATGGTATGACTGTTGGGTGAGACAGAACACCACAAATCTCCTGAAAGCGTTTCATACCCATCGCCTTTGAAAGCATTGTGCGCCATTGACGCTTGGAGAGCGTGACGGCGACTGACACCCTTGGGTAGAGATGTTGAGCCACTAGTGAATAGAATGCAAGCGACGTTCTGTGCGGTTATAGGCTCGAGCTCGCGTGTCTGATCGTGTTGGGTGCATTCGAGTGCAGGCCGATCCATTAGATTTTGGAATGAAATGCAGTCCTGGAAGCCTCGAGAACTCGATACTGCAATCTTAGAGTGTGCTTGCAGCGATGCGATAGCTTCTGATCGGAAATAATCGCACTGCCAAGCGACAATCACGGGTGGTTTATTATTTGTTCCCTTTCCAATAGTTTTGAGCATGTGAGAACTCTCCACAACATTCGACAAGCGACGCGGATCAAGCGGCGCCACGATGGCGCCAAGTTCCATGGCCGCCCACCAGGTCAAAGCAAATTCAGCGCAGTTGGGAAGCAGTGTTACAATTGCCGTTCTCGGCTGAACTCCCAATGACCTCAAACCTGCCTTGCATCTATCCACGCCAGTCCTGAACTCTTTAAAGGTCCATCGAAGGTACGAATTCTTCTCAGAGTCTGCATCAGCTGTCTGCCTTAGGCTTGGTATTCCGTAGAGGTTTGTATGCTGGTGCGTGCAGATAAGCGCAATATTCTCTGGGTATTTATCGACAGCGTTGTGAAATTGATCGAGGAGAGTGGGCAGAGGGCTTGACAGGGTCTCGCCCCATGCCTCGCTCAAGGACATGGACATTTCAGAAATAATTGGCCCGCCACCCATCGCAGCAATTGGGCATAGAGGAGGCTGAAAAAAAATGGCAAATCTGTTAGATAATAACTTATTCGTGATGGAGCGCAAAGAGCCCAAGTTGCCAAGGGCAATCCGGGTTTATAAAACACGTACAGGGAATCAATTGTAAGACAAATTACCATCTGTCACACTCAAGAGATGATCCTATCGGCCAAGCCTGATGACTGTGGTAACGGCCTGATCCAATGAGCCTACCTGGTCAACAGTAAAAAGCTTATCTGACTGCCACAGACCAAGATGCCGCCGGCAGCCACCATGACCCCATACCGTTGCACGAGACGGACCTCCTAGGGATAGCTTTAAACCTTAAATAAAAACAGGCCGAAAATCCCCACCAGCAACAGCAGCTACAAGAGACATAGCCATACCCCCCTCAATAGATACGATAAAGATCCAATGTAAGCTATATGTCCCATAGTTCTGACAACCCCAATACTGCCTCGACTCATGACTCTCATCATCCATGCCTCCAAACTTTGCTTCCCTCTCATTTTTAATGAATAGAATGACGGCTGACATACTGCGGCTTATGCAGTACGCATGTACGAATGCATATAAGCATGAAAGTTAACTGTGCGAAAATGTGTCACAGATACTACCACGGCACAGGTAAAAAGAAATGGGACAGCCGAGGATATCCTGGTCCTCAAAGCGAAAGCGAGAAGATCAGTCGAACTCACTGCACATTTGGATTGTTACACTATAATAATATTCTTAGACTTAGAATTTACTATACCTATGGATATTGCTTAATAGGCAGGCCTAATATAGCTTTTAATTATATTAAATATAAAATAATATTTATAAATATATTGAATAAATGTCTGTCCCAGTCATATTTCTAACTTTATTGCTCCTCTGCGGCGAGATCAATCTCCTAAGATGTGGCCCTAGTCACGAATGCAGGTGGTTGTACCTGTCGTGCATTTGCATCCATCGGACGACTTTTCGCCTATCATCACTCATGTAGCATTCCTGGTTCAGCCCTCAAGGGTTTCTCGGTGTGTCATCGCAGGATCTCAGGCCCCATTTTGAGTCTAAGGTTGGATTTCGGCGTGTTTTTTTTACTCCAACTCAAGCGTGTGTGGTGGCTAAGGCTGCGACATTTTTACAATGCGCCTTGAAACCCTGGAATTTCCCACGTTTTGTTGCAGGGTTTGTGAGTTCCCAGGTCGGAGGCTCGCTGTCCGATTCCGAATCTCCTAGTGGAGACTATAAACCTGAGAGGCCATCAACCTTGCCTACCTCTGCGGCACATACACCCAGGGAAGTAACATGACCCCAATGAATCCCCACAAGAGCCGGAACACGGCATTTACTTGAGCTAGAGGAGCTAGGGTTGCGAATTCATCATGCCTGCAATGCTTGACTGGTATCGCAGAGCGGTGGACCTAAAAAAGAAGAAACAGGATAAATAAAACAGTATATTTGCAATGCGACGTGTTTGGCAATGCATTACAGATTGGCCTGGCCAAAAGAGAAAACGAGATCATAAGCTTGCTATTGGAAAATAGCGCTGATGTCAATTTGCAAGGAGACGTGTTTGACAATGCGGTGCAGGCTGCCTCGGCGATAGAAGAGGAGGAAGTGTTCAGACTGCTCGCAGAAAACGGTGCTGATGTCAATTTGCAAGGTGGGGTGTTTGGCATTGCACTCCACGGTGCCATAATTTCGTGTGGGGATTGCGCGTCTGCCCATGGGCGGAGGCGAGCCAAAGACCAATCGTCGCAGCACGCCTCTCCTTGCATCCAACCCGGCTTTTGCCGGGGATAATCTTCATACTCGCCGGTCTTCTAATGCCCCAAACTACCCCAATAAAGTGTATAGCCTCGTTAGATATATGGTCACTTGGAGTTGTGGCACTAAGGGTCAAAACTTGGACTATATTCATGCTGCTCGGGTTTTGTCGACAATTTGTGGTCGAAGCATTGTTGGTGCACTACGTTGACGGATTTCATTGTTCTTTCATCTCCGAAATTGTATGGCTATACTGTTATAGAGTAATTTTGTATTGTTTCACACACTTGATCCTGGGTACGAAGATTGTGCCACATATTGAGGAATGACTGTGTGCCCTATGTCAAAGCCGAGGAGGAATAAATGGCAGCGTCTAGGGTAGCTAAGTGGATATCGATGAAGTGGGGCAAATTTCTAGTCTGATTAGAAGTAGTGTTGAATTGTATATTGTAGCTAAATTACCCTTGTAATGCTAAAGCGTGTCTCTGATACTTCTATGTAGTCCTATCTACTTAACCCTTTTTGTAAATGTACCTTGTTCTTAATGTACAGGTATTATTGTGCTGCACGCCTGATACTTGGGCCATCTACCACGCATGGCACAAAAACAGCACACAAATTAGGCAACTGTCTTAAACGGTATTGCTTTTCTCGGCACGGAACAATAACTCTCCGCGACAACGTCAGGATTTGTCAGCTTCCCAAGCTTGAGTATACAAGAAATCCCTCTACGTTCTCCCATAGTCAGGCCGAGAAGCGGTGAATTAGTACTCGGGTCGGTGACGACCGGGGAATCCTCGCTGTTATATGTTTTTGCCTCGCGGCTCTATTTCTTTTTGCCCACTGGCCTTTTCGTCTGCTCTTGTGCGTGGGTGGTCTCTTCGGTATTCGGACTCAACTAACCGGGCTCTCTACCGATCAGAAACCAAAATGAGCCCAACTAATTTCACACGCTTCGTGACGTCACTGGGGACGGCGCGTCGAGATTAGTGTCAACGCATTCCTTAGCCTGTTTATTCAAGAGTGCAAGCAGTGGTCACAATGCTGAATGATTTTGCGTCGGAGTAAATGTGCCTCGATTTGCTAGTTAGACCAATTATGTAAACGCTGGCTGGAATGGTTCAAATGTCTGATTGTTGGAGAAACTTGGCAACCTCGTCAATAAAACGCTCCTTTTCCTCCAGGTATGCCATGTGGGTCGAATCTGTAAACTTGACCCATTTTACATCTGGAATAGCCTTTTCAAAAAATCTCATCGAATTGTCATCTGCACCTTCTTGTACACCGTTGGTAAGCAGCGTTGGGACGGCAATGTTGTGTGCATGGTTTTCCACTGTACATGCCGCCATGGTTCCCACCCAGTCGAATTCATCAGGTCCAAGCCTCCAGCAAGGTTAGCAATGGAAATTTCAGTGCCAAAGTGGAGATGGTATCCTACATGCTTAGGATCCTTCTGGTAGTCATTGAAGCTTGCCAAAACCTCATCTGGATAAGACTTGGTCTTGAAAAAGTGACGAAAGTAGAAGGCCTCCATTGCAGCCTCAAACTCGGGAGTTGATGGCGAGTCGAAATTTCGAGGCCTCATTAGGATAGAGCGATGCGGTTCCGGCATGCGCTCGCGTTAGCGTTTATATGCAGCCATCCACATGCTGGAGCTGACAGGCGAGCTTGCCAACACCAGCCGGTTCAGGCCCAAGGGTTGGCGGGCGGCGTGAGAGGAAGCGAGCATTCCTCCCCAGGAGTGGCCAAGCAAGTCATAATCGTCTTGGATGTTGAGGTGCACAAGCAAAGCCGTCACCTGGTCGAGAAAAAGTTGTTCAGTCCAAAAGGACTCGTCTCGCAGCTTCTCAGGAAGCCGTGTCGAATGACCAGATCCCAGTTGATCCCAGAATACTATGGGAATGTTGCGAGGAGCCGCCGCCAAGTCAATCAAACCCAGCATATAGTCATGCGTTAAGCCTGGACCGCCATGTGCGATGACCAGCGGGCGCGCGCTGGAGGTTAGCTCGCCAACGACTTTGTACCATAGCTTGCACGGCTTTCCCGCAGCTGGTACGTCAAAACCAAAAGTGCCTTCGATTGATTTCATTTCTTGCATTCGCCGAGATGAAGACAGCCAATGCTGAAAAAGAAGGTTTGCCTTTCGGGGTCGCTTGCCCTTGAGTTTCCATTTAAGCACCTCACCTCACTGCTTAGAATGGCTGCAATGATGGGATTCCCCAATCGGGCTCCATCATCGGGTTCCACTTGCCGCCTTGTGTGCGGGGTGCTTGTGGTAGCGTCGAGCGTTATCAGAGGCGAGGGGCTATTGATTTTTAAACCATATTGGTCGACGTCGACGGCTTGATGGCAGTGCGACCACGAACCGGCTGACGGTGTGAATAGCAGCGGTTACACCAATAAATCCATAACAGTGGAACTCAATATTTCATGTTTCCAAGGAAGTGGTCAGCATGCACTATACCAGCCCTAGACATGTGCGTAGTGCATACAGTTCGTATTTATCCATCTCGAGGCCCTGGCTCTAGAATTGAATGGCCCTAAATCATGCCTCAAGGTCATCGTCGCAGATGAGTGGTAGAACATCCACTTTAAATAAGGTGGAGACACAAGCAAGAGCGGGAGTTGAGAAACATCTATGCCAATGGAAAGACCATGATCTGGTTATATCATCTCAACGCATGGGCGTATGATGGCAGGGTGCTTACTAATGTGGGCACATCTACATGCATTCGACCATGTTAGGTTGATTAATATTCGCTATCATTAGATGATGCCGGGATGGGACACGGGCTTATCTGTGACGGGTTCCCCGCATCATCCCAGCAACCAACAAGTTTGGAAGGTGAAAGCCGAAGGCATCGCCGACAATTCCCCAGATTGATGAGGATCGGCCCCGTTATATATGATGTTGGAAAGCCAACTTTTGAACATTTCTCTCAACGTGGAAGAACATTTTGTACTTGGCCATCGACCCGACCATCATGGATGAAATCAAAGCAAAAGATTGTGCGCCCGTGGACTCTGAAGTCCAGTCTGTGACGCCCGGGCAGCTTGATCAGATAATAGAGCTTCGACGAGAGTTTAGTCTTGGGAGTACGCTCGGCGTCGCATTCTCATTCATCGCGACACCTCTTTCGATCGGGACGTATCTTGCATTCAGTCTTAGTGCGGGTGGAAGCCCGTATTTCTTTTACGGGTACCTTGTTGCATTCTTTTTCAACACCCTGGTCGCCTTTAGTCTGGCCGAAATGGCTTCATTTCTGCCGCACACGTCAGGTACGATACAATCACCAAGCCTGCTAGCTGTGCCGCAAGAACAGGAAGCGAGCTGACATTGAGTAGGCCAAATATACTGGACATCAGAGCTCGCTCCGAGCGGTTGGGGCCGCATCCTGAGCTACTGGTGCGGCGCTTTTACCGTCATGGCCTGGATTTTCTGGACCGCTGGCACCTACCTGTTTTCGGCACAGCTGCTGCTTGCCTTTGTAAAGGTTTGCGGCGCGACATTCGAAATCCAAGCCTATCAGACTTTTTGCCTCTATGTAGGGTTTGCAATCCTGGCTCTGCTGTTCAACACGTACGGCTTCAAACATGTTCCCGCCATGTCAAAATTTATGATTGGATATATCAACGCAGGATCGCTGTTTATACTCATTGCGCTGCTAGCTCGCGCGGCACCCAAGCAAACTGCGAGCGAGGTGTTTGTGGATATTGTCAACGAAACAGGGTACTCATCGAAAGGCCTGGTCTTTTTTCTCAGCCTCCTGCCTGGCGTGACGGCCCTTCTCGGGTTTGACTCGGCAGCACACATGGCCGAAGAGCTCCCCCAGCCCGAGAAGCAGGTTCCCAAGATTATGATTGGCACCGTGCTGCTCTGCGGCTTTGCCGGATTGCCCATGGTCATCGCACTTCTTTTCTCAATTACAAAACCGGATAACTTGTTAGCGCCTATTGGAGGACAGCCTATATTCCAGCTTATGTTTGACAGCATGGATTCACTGCCTCTGACCATCATTGGCTGCATTATTTACCTTGGTCTTTTTGCCTTTGCTTGCGGCAGCATGACCACCACCACTAGCCGCGCCTGGTGGTCTTTTGTCCGGAGCGGCGCCCTGCCTGCCGCAACATGGCAAAGTCGCATCAACGAAACCTTCATACTCCCCATCAACTCGATTATCACGGTGGTCGCAATTTCAGTGGTGATTGGCCTGCTTGTTTTCGGGCCCAGCACTGTACTCAGCAGCATTGTTGCCTGCGCCGCGATATGTTTCTTCGCCTCCTACGGCCTACCCATTGCCTGCATTCTAATTCGGGGACGCCAGTCAATACCCCAAACACGTAGCTTGAACTTCGGCTTCATGGGGCCAATCATCAACGTGATTGGCATGGCATGGTCCTTGGCAATTTCTGTATTCTTATGCTTTCCCTACTATCTGCCGGCGACGAACTCAACTATGAACTATGCCTCCGCCGTGATAGGTGTAGGGATATTATTTTGGACTGCGAACTGGGTCTTCTATTCTCGAAAAAGCTACACCTCCCCGCAGCCTCTTCTGATAGTAGATCCATAGTCTAGTGATGGAGCTACTAATAAAAAGTATCTCACGCAATCCTGGCTAATAATAACAATAATAATTTAGAAATAGCCCGGCCAATCAGCCCCTCTCAGGCCTTGGTACGATTAACCCCGGGGACAAAGGTTACAGTAGACCTAGGTCAAGTAACTACTACAAGTGAAAGTTTTCCAAGTCTCCCTAGCAAAGTAAGCTTCAGTTGATATTCAGATATCGGTAGAGTACATTATTGCACATGCAAGGGAAGGCAGAGTTACCTCGGATCACCAAGGAAATTCAAGCTACAAAACAACACTATATGAAGCCACCGCTAAGTCTCCCCGAGCACCAAGCACTGTCTATGAGCCTGGTTACGTTAGCTGGGAAGTCTTCGGGCCTGTGGGTAAGAACTTCTATCAAGAAATACGATGCAGCAGCCATTTACCCGCGACGTAATACTTCACAACAAGTTGCTCAAGCCGCTAAACAATCTACACCGTGATATGTAAAGTGTGGAAGTTGAGTGATGACGTTAGTAGAAAGTATGCCCAGCGGTGCTGCTGGCTTGAAATCTCCCGAATCCCGACCTAACAGCGGAGGCTGGTTTTAACCGTTTCCCCTGTGTTCTTTTTATTTTGGCATTGTCCACGACAGAGCGGACAAAAGTCCCATGCGGCACTATACAACTCCACTGTTTGACCCAATTTTGCGCGTCTCGGGGCCGAGAAACGCCTATGCGTAATCGCATCCGTTGATCAATGGAAGACGACGAATCAAAGACGCGCACGAGGCTACTCCCTCAAGGCGAAGCAGTTGGCTGCATTTGAAACCCGCCCAACACTTGGCAATCATCAGCAGGCTTCTTAGGTGTATCGGTGGCTGAGGATGGAAATTTGAAAAGAAAAGCGTCCGAGGTGCAGTTTGCACGGAATTGTTCAGTCCCCCCACGCGAACCAACTCTTGTTGGCCGGTTGTAGGCCGGTTGTAGGCCAGTGGCAAATACGGAGCCAGCTCGTTGATCTCTAAGACTCTCGATCCACCACTAGTTAGCAAGCGTGTCAATAGATTCAAGCCCATTACCCACATCTGACCAAATAGGGCGACGCGATATTCGACGTCATGCTCTGGGATGAGATTTATTGCCGGTTAGCGTGTGTACAGCTAAGCTCTTCTCGGTTAGAATACGCTTAGTAAAGCCGGCTTCGGGAACAAGGCTCCGATATTCTTGTTCCTGAAATGCTTGTCGATGTTTTATATCCCTACCAATGAGGAGATTCCGGAAGCCTCCCGTAAATCACCTTAATAGCCGTATGCCGAGATGGGCATTTGACCATCTAGTGCTCAGCAGGGTGCTGGAGTTTTGCATGCATATTGAGCCGACGAAAACATTCACTTCAGTCAAAGCCGTCTTGTCAATCTATGCAGCTGCTGGCAACTCTCGCCGAGGGCCATGGGATGTCAATTGAGAGCCCCTGGGGAATCATCTCTCCACCTTGTGCTCCCATTTGCGCTCTGCACTACGAATGCCGCTAATAGCCCTGTGGAGTCGCCCAACACTAGATTTTGAAATTGGAAATACCCCACAACGAGAAACTATCTATACACTAACTTGATCAAGTTTTAAGCTTCCCTGATTTAGTTTCAGGGGTCAGATTGGGTCTTAGTGAAGACAGCAGGAAGCATATATAGTGATGAATGGGACACCGCGTGGGTAACCAAGCCGGAATTCATTCACAGCCGTCACACTTTCTGTCGTTCTTTGTTCAGTTCCAGGATGGTGTCTGTCAAGTTGATTGCTGTGCTTGCAGCTATCAGCGTAGGCCAGGCAAAGGCCGGCCGATGCCAACTGCAGTCGTCAGGATATCACATCAGCAGTTCGACTATCTTGAGCTCAGCCGTCACAGGGATTACGAATTCTGTGCACACAGCCACAGACTCTACTGCCCCAACAGGGACTAGCAAAAGTCTCAGCTCGAGCAATGATGCTGGGAGCGAATCAAGTGCGTCTACATCTGGAACTGCGACAGATTATCTATCGACCGCAGTTAGCAATTCCATTTCCGACATTAGTTCTGCCCCAATCATCACAGCCACCACATCTGGATCCTCTAGCACCCCTGTGAACACGGACTCATCTGTTTGCGGGGATCAATGTGCCCACGATGTCGCGGCTTTGGGCCAAAACGATGTCATTAAAAACGCTCGCTTAGCTTCTTGTAACGATTGGTTTGCCACAACCTCTCGGCCTACCCCCAGGTAAATACAGCACACGGTCGGTCACTGATAAATCCCACTAACGAACAGTGAAGAGTGGTGTCCACGACGACAACCGTGTTCAGCACCATGACTGATGGGCAAACTATTCCAACTCAAAGCGATGACCTCGGCGACGTGCTCTCTAAGCTTCGGAGACGCACTGCAGCTGTACAGAACCTGCCGGCTTTTGCCTCCGCCTGCGGCGACGAAGTCGCGTACACGAGTGCCTGCGAGTGCATTGGTGCGACCACCTCCACCGTCAATGGAGCTCAGGAAACAAGTACACTCACCATTACTCAAACATCTTGGATTACCACTCAAGGAGACAGCCCCCCATTCACTCCAACAGAGCCGGTTTCAATGCCGTCAGGTACTGACTGGACCTCCACTTATACCTATGAACCAGAGTTTGAACTACCTACATTCGCAAGCCAGCCCGATGCAATTGACTTGCCGATTCCTACAGACGATGCGCCATGCCCAGTTGATCCCGGTACCGCTAGGGTTGAATACGTAAGTCAAATATCTCCCGCGATGCTCTCATTTCATGCCATATATGTTATGCTAATTGTAACCAGTATGTCGTGGACGTCAACTTGGGTTTTTTGGTAAACCTCAATGGCAAGCCTGCTCCAAGTCAGCCCAAAAGCCAGGCCGAGGCTCAGGCCTTAGCCGCTGATGCCAAAGATACATCCAAATTGCCCTACCCGGTTTACAAATTGCAGAAGCCTCCCGGGAGTGCGAGTGGGTAAGAGATACAACCTCACGGTCCGTCCAAAAGGAGGAGAACACTAACCAATCACCTCAGCATGTATGATCTGGTACTCGTTGGCGATAAAAACGACCAATACATCGCCCTCAGTGCAGGCGGAGACTTTGTCTTCACCACGGCATCCACCAACGGAGCCCTCAACAAGGGGGTGATTACTACCGTTTTCCATATCTCTTGTGACGGAGGAATCACGATTAATTTCAATGATCAAAAAAGGTCGTGGGGTGGAACGCAAGACGGAACTAAGCTTGTCGATGGGCTAGGAACTATCGTTATCCAATCCAAGGAGAGCTTTGAGGCCGCGATGCGACGCGCTCAAGAAGCGGATCAGACTGCAAGTAACAACCAGCGCCGATCCCAGTACAACAGTGGATTGTGGCCGAGATGCCCTACCGCGCCGGAGAATATTTTTTCTGGACCGAAGGCTGGTCGAAGAGGCTACAATCCCAATGGCTGCGGCTCTGCCAGCTTTAAGGTCCCTGATTGGAACTTCAAGTCCTGCTGCGATGCTCATGACAATTGCTACGATGATTGTGATCGCACTTTTAATGGGTGCAATGGGGACTTCTTTCTGTGCATGCATGGAAAGTGTGTCGATTACCTGGATAGCTTTTGGACCGCTTGGGTAAGTGAATTTCCCCGTCCTATATTTCACTCACTGACGAGCCGTTTAGAAATATCCTCTTTGCGTAATCGCTGCCAATTCTTACGCCGCCGCAGTTGAAGTCGGCGCCAAAAGTGCATTTTACGAGGCAAACAGCCAACGCTGTGAATGCAAGTGCCCTAACTCGTCAAAGGGGTTGCGACAGTCGTTTTGCAACAACAACTGCATCGTCACGGGCGGCAACGACAATAATAACTGCGGTGGTTGCGGAAACCATTGCCCAACAAAAACACATTGCGACACAGGGTCATGTGCTTGTGACAAGAACCGCTGCGGAAACCTATGCCTCAATCTCGAGAACCACCCCCGAAATTGCGGAGCGTGCGGCAACGTATGCAGCAGCGGCTACTGCGTCGGAGGACAGTGCTGGGACGTTCCCGCAGTTTCAGACACTTGCATTCCAAGTGAAGGCGCCCAGAATAATTGGAGCTTTGAATGGCGGAGCGCATATGCATCCGCCGACGGAGGCTCAATGACCTTTGGACATTTAGGCACGGGCAACTTTATCGCGAAACTTGCCGGAGCAACAGGCAGTGGCTCCGGAAAGTTGTCGCAAGACGTCAAGATCTGCCCTAGCATTGCGTACGAGATCGACTTCAAGATCGCCTCAACTGTCAAAGGCTCATGTACAATAAAGATCTCTCTGGGAGACAAGCTCCTTGTGAACCTCAACCCAAGTGGTGCGGTTCTCTCCGTCAACGGACCCGATGTTTCATATGGGCCATACCCTATTCAATTGGACAATGGCGATGCTAAGCTCGGCGTCCAAACAAAGCTTATATTTGACGTATCATGCGACACATTTGCATACATTAATGCAAAGGACGTTTCCGTCCATGTCGCCTCGTAAGGTTAAAAATAAGTTGCTGTTTAGGATTACAGACGATTGAGCTCTGTTATATTGCCAAATTATGAACTTAAATCCCATTTTTAGGAAAGATAGAGGATAGTATAAAAAGAGATGTATTGATACAATTACAATTTATAAATTGCACGCTTTTATTTCGCTGTGAAGTCCAGTCTGTTCAACTCGAATATATTAAGTTATTTACAGAGCAAGGTTCAGGGGGACATTGCCTCTACATTATGAATTGGTGAGTTCTAGACGAGTCCATTGGATCCAGCCACAGCCAGCCATCAGGCCATAGGTACGTAGTTAGTGGTGGCCAATGCAGGCGTGGCTAGAGCTAAATATGAGCGGTCAAGATGCCTTATTTTCATCACATTGAGTCGATAAGGAGGGAAACGTATTACAGAATAGGAAGCATGTGATGGAAAAGGGGAACCTGCCCCAGAACAAACGCATGCATTAGATAGTTGCCGATTGACTTGAGCGGCAGCAATGCAATGGAAAGATTCTTGCCCTTTTTTTTAGCCAATAGCTCCTGCTCATCTGACTTGAAAGATTGATTCATTAGCATCATGAACCTTTGACCGAACTGGTGACTCTCACACGACGAAAGTCCCCACGTGCCCTACCTGGAGCTACAGCAATATGTATAAGGAACAAGACAAGTGGCAACCAAGGAACCGAGTTTTTGGGAAAGGATAGATTCTTTTCTGCTTGTTCCAGTGTTCAAACCAATTCTGAATACTCCTCAATTTTAGATTTGTGAATCCTAATTCGCTATCAGGGAAGTGATACCAATCCCAAAGGGATGTTATATCTCCTTCCGGACACGAACTAGGATTATTAGGATATTGGGAATTGGGTCTTAATAAAAAGCGCCGCCAGTCGTATCGAGTTCGTCTTGGTGCCGATCATATTCAGTGATGACGGATCATACGGTCGAGACCTTGTTGCGCGACCGCATCACTCAAACAGCCTTGTACGTGCTGGAGCTTTTGTAATCAGGGAGTCGGGGTCCCGCCTAAGGCGGGAGTGCTTTTGCCAAGACACCATTTTTCTCCATAACATTGATCTAATTGGACATTTATTGTTAGGTTATAATGGATCTTGAGCGCCGCTGATAAGAAATAATCATTCATTGGAGCCACAATGCAATCAAATCTTTGGTATGTGGATCTTGCACGGAACTTGACATGGCGCATCCCTGAATTTTTACTCTCCACCTGCTTTTCTCCAGCTTTGGAACAGGTAAGCGCCAACCCACAATAGTCGTATGAACACATTACTCTAGGTCTTTAAATGAAAATGAAAGGGAAAGAAAATAGGGTATATAAAAATACTCCCGAAGGGCAAAAAGATTGGATGGCGTAGGAGATTGCTCCCGGCAGGGCTTGAACCTGCGACCTTCGCATCACTAATTATTCCGATGTGGAAGTATTAGTACGAAGCTCTAACCAACTGAGCTACGGAAGCCGTCCAATGAGATTCATTTGATGTGTCTGTGCGGCTGCAAGCCAGGGCTTTTGAGAGGCCTCCTTCCAGTGCCAGGGGTCAATTGTCAATTGTACCGAGTCCCAGCAATATGAAGCAGGGTTCTTTTTGGGATTACAGTAAGGTATACTATAAAGCGCTTGCCTTTTGTCGTCCAATTAATCGATAGATAGCAGCAAGTCATAATATCAACATTGCCGGAAGTCGGATAACCTGCAGCTGCTTGCATTGTGCATAGCTTGGCCGCAGCGGGTGGGTCTTAGTAGATGGCCAATGCTAGCAACGTTGCACTGACCACAACGTTACGATGGGAGCTTGCTGCTATGACTTTGTTCTCGGATTTGGATCCAAACACAAAACAAAGCCACTATCTGGTAGTAATTTACGGACCGAAAATTTGCCATCACTGATCGACTAACCGAACATCTATCTATCTGACGGAAGGCAACTATCCCAGTCAAAATTGAGGTAGACTACCCTATAGGATTTGTAGGCTCGATATCAGAGCTGTAGTGTCGCACACCACCTTTGCAACTTCTGGTCCTAAAACCAGACCAGACCTATTGGGACTGCGAAAATGACAAATAAGAAACAGGAAACTCGATTCGTCGCACAATTCTATCTGCATAACAAGCGTATCATCCGGACCAAAAAAAAAAAAAAACAAGGAGAAGACGCAGCACTAAGAAACGCTTCTGACAGGTATGATGTAGGAAAGGGTATATGTACAGGTGCAGCAAAGGCTCATAGGTTTTTTTTTACAATCTCAACATCGCCAATTTTTATAGCTTCACCCGGCCCGCACCCAGCGCCTTCCAGTCTTCCTCGGTGAAGGGCACGTACGTGTCCTTCTTGAGCCAGTAGACGGATCCCATGGCCTTGTCGGAGGAGGGCTTGACGCCGGCGGCGCGGAGGACGCCCTTCTGCTGCTTGTTGGTGCCGGTGATCTGGCCGCCGCCCATCTCGGCCATGACGCGCAGGAACAGCGGGCGGGCGAAGCGGGGCAGCTCCTTGGTGACGTGCTGGGCGAGGCTGCGCAGCGTGAGGGCGGTGGGCGGGCTCATGTCGTCGGCAAAGTAGACGGCGGCGCAGCCGGCGCGGCCGTCGTGGTGCGGCAGCTCGACGCCGTAGACGTTGGCCTCCTGGACGGCCGGGTGGGTGCACAGCGCGTGGCTCACCTCGGCCGTCGACACGTTCTCCGACTTCCACCGGAACGTGTCGCCGATGCGGTCGTGGAAGAAGACGCGCCCGTCCGAGTCCCACCGCACCACGTCCCCCGTGCGGAACCACACGTCGCCCGGCCGGAACACGCCGCGGATCAGCTTCGACTCGGTCGCCTTCTTGTTGCCGTAGTAGCCCTGGAACCGGCCCAGCGGGTTGTCCGCGGGGAGGTGGAAGATCATCTCGCCGGGCTCGCCGCTGCGGGGCTTGCGGCAGCGCCCCGTGCTCGGGTCGCGGTAGGGCATCTCCGTGTTCCAGTCGACTTCGACGAGGGCAATGTTGAAGCCCATGACCACGTTGTAGATCCAGCCGTTGCGGCCAATGGCGCCCGCCGTGAGCTCGTTCTTGGACAGGTTCCAGGTGCCCAGCGTGCCCTCGGTGGCGGCGTAGAACTCGCAGATGGCCTCAATGCCGAACCGCTCCTTGAACTCGTTCCAGATGTCTGGGCGCAGGCCGTTGCCAAAGGCTATGCGGACGTTGTGCTTCTTGTCGAGGCATTCTCCGGTGGCGGCATCGTACCTGGGAGGCGCAGCCAGCAGGTATCGAAGGGTCTCGCCTACGTACTGGATGCTGGTGGCGCCGGATTCGCGCACCTCCTTCCAGAACGTCTTGGTCGAGAACTTGCGACCGATGGCCGTGGTGGATGCAGCCAATACCGAGTTGCAGAACGCAAGGATGGATGCCGAAGAGTGGTAGAGGGGCATGGACTGAAAGGATCTAGTGAGCTCTCGGTTCAGGGTCCTCGGACAGGGGCTCTGCTTACTGTATACATGACGTCGCCTTTGCCGCGATCTAGGAGGCCCCCAGCGACGGAGCCACCAACAATACACTTGCCCCAGGATACAACAGCCGGCTTGGGCAATCCTGTGGTGCCCGACGTGTAGATGAGAATCGCGATACCAGACAGGCTCTCTTCGGAACGGTCGGAATCCGGGACACGCAGGGGCCGGTAGCGAAGGATCTTGGTCGCAACCGCAGGTGTGAGCTCGACGAAGCGAATGCCGGGCTGCTTCTTGCGGACATCCTCGGTGACATTGGCAGCCACGTTCGGGTCAACGATGCACAGCTTGGTGGTGGCGGCGCCGAGGCAATGCGACAGCGGCTCGCCCGTCAGGTTGTAGTTGATGAAGGCGGGCTTTGCGCCGATGCTCCAGAGCCCCCACCACAGCCAGACGAACTGGTCCGAGTTCTGGAAATTGAGGGCGACAATGTCCTTGGGCTTGACGCCGAGCTCTGCGCGCAGCCAGTGGCCGTACCGCAGGATGATGTTGTAGGCCTGGGCGTACGAGTACTGCCTGCGCTCGAAGATGAGCAGGGCGCGGTGGGCCGTCTCCTCGTCCTGGGCGATGGACTCGAGCGCGTAGAAGAGGTTGAGGCGGTCGGTGTATTCGCGGTAGTACATGCGGCCGGCGCCGGTGAGGGCGCATTTGAGCAGGAGGAGGTCGTACCAGGCCGACGAGCGGGCATTGAGGTAGGCGAGGGTGGCCGCAAGGGCGGGAGCAGCTACAATTAGGGGCACTTTTTGGGTGCATCGTCCTGGCGTTAGCAGAGGCAAGGTAGGGGGGTTTCCAGGAGGGGCTCAGCTTGCTACTCACGCGTCATGGCTGCTGAGTGTCCGACAAGCTCGCAGTGTGAATTAATGCAAGGAGAGAGAGAGAAAAGAGAGGCCCTCGCCAGCCTGTCCCGAAGCTCGAAGGGCGAAACAAAGTTACGGGCGCGGTTTGAGCTTGGCTGTGACGTGGGTCGTTCCGTGGGCTGATAGTTTAAAGGGCACGCGACTAACAATAGCTTAACTTACATCCCGCGTACCCACTCCGCAGTGGCCAGAATGACATGCAGACGACGTCCTATTTGCACGCAAGGACCGGGATTTTCAAGGAGCGAGGCGGGACATGGAAAAAAAATGGAGGGGCGACCCCGTGTATTTGACGTGCTCGTCCGCTGTTTCAATCCCCAATTCCTTGCCCCTTCGGTGCGCGTCCTCGTGCTGGTCATGTCGGACAGCGTCGGACTTGGCAGCACACGACCAGCGCCCACGCCCGCCCGCAAGCGTCAAGATTCGATTCGAGCCGCGTGGAGGTCGCACAAATGCTGCACTGCACATGGCAACGCATAGGCACGGCGCACCGCTCTTTTGACCGTATTAGTGACGGCCTTGTCTGGGTTGCGTCGCTTAAGTCCCGAAACGGAAACCCATCCTGGTCTCCCCCGGTTTTCGGTTCCGAGGATTCGATCTCCTAGGCTAAAAAGCAACCCGAGCCAACACGACTTGGGTGCACGGCAAAGCATGAAAGTGCATGATGCCTCGGCATGTTTTATTTTGTGCTTCTTGTTTCGTGGGCGCGCTGGTGGATGTCACCACACATCAACGGGCGCCATGCTCATTCGAGGTATGCACTTCGGCGGGGAGAGGCGGGGCTGACAATCTGGGGAAGCACGGCAGCACGAGAGCCGAAGAGTGAGGGGGCATGCAGGTGCAGATGAGAGGAGTTGTCCATGTGAAAGACCGAAGAACCAGAGCCAGAACCTGGAGCGGATGAAATGGTGACCTAGTTTGGAAATAGTTGCGGGAGAGGAGGCGTGATCCAAGACGAGGAGTGTGATGTGATGATGAACAGGTTGGGTTCGCAAATGGATAAAAGTGGTGTGATATGAGACTGTGCTCGGCAATGACTAGGAAACGTCTGATCAGAGTGCTTATGCCCCAGTCATATGTCTTGTATTGTGGTGGTGCGCTTCATCCGTTTCGCCACCCAGGCCATGTTGAGTGAAGGAAGTATGCATCGCAATTGCAGGAACCCAGCCAAATTTACTCACTGGAACCAGTTCAATCAAAGCTAAGCTATTGGAGCTATGGTACTCTTTTGGAATTACGTCAACATTCACATGCCCGTTTTTCTCAATTGGGTTTGTCTGTTCCCTCCCAACGCGCTATCGGGCTTTTAACCTCCGACGCCCCGATGCCGCATTTTCAGGTCCAACGCTCGCTGATCATCACGTGACATCGTGATATCGTGTCTAAGCAGCCCGCCATGGCCAAATCGGGACGCAGCTGTTCAGGAGCCAGCGCGCAAAGTGCCCCCCATCTTGCGTGTGCTCTCTCACATTCACTCCTTCGCTCCGCCTCAATTCCGCCTCACGACGGCAACAATGGCGTCCGGGTCCACCGCCGAACCGGCGCCCGCGCCCGCCGTTGAAGATTCGAGCTCCAGCCCCAGCAGCTCCGGGCTCAAGCCCCCTCCTCCCGAGAAGCCCTCCGACATCAAGCGACGCTCTTTCATCGTTCTGTCCTTTTGGCTGATTGTCGTCTTTCTCGGCCTCCCTATCTGGTGGAAGACTACAACCATATACCGCTCCAACCTCCCCCTCGATGGCATGCTTCAATGGGCTGAGGGCAAGGTGAGCTTCTGCACGGCGCATCGAGCACATTGCGCCGCTCCCTGGCTTGACACGATACTGACTCTTTGCCCTCTTCTAGGCCTGCCGCCCTGTGTTTCCCCTCCAAATCTCCGTCAAGGCCGACTCCCTACAAGAAACCGATGCCCAGAACCTTGTGCGACTGACCCAGCACGCGCTCGACGACCACAACGACTTCTCTGGCCACCACCTCCGTTTACAGCTGGCCCCTAAGGAGGACGGCAAGACCAAAACCACCACCGATAGCGACTCCCAGGTCGCTTTGACTATCCAACTCACTCCTGGCGAGACTCATTCTGCCTCGTTGAACCCCCATGTCGCCGAACTCGACATCGTGTATCCACCCAACTCGATTCCCTCGCCGTCATCATCGTCCTCTGCCCTCGCAACCTACATTGCGCAAGAGCTCCAGTCGACATTCTCGGAGGAACAGTCCATCATTTCCTACCTTCTCGCGACTTCGTCCTCTCCCGATGCCCGCCCACCGGGCCTCTCCCCCGAGACAGCCGAGCAGCTCTCCAAGCGAACAACCCGATCGCTGCGCTATGCACCCACCTACCATCTCAGCTTTTCGCTCTTCACCGATGGCGCAGCCCCCAATTCTTGGGACATCGAGGCAGCTATCGACGAGTACATGAAGCCGATGCTGGACATTCTTGGCCCGATCCACAACTTTACCATTGACACCCAGGTCCAGCTGTACGCCATTCCCGGCACCCAGTCTGAGGTTCTAAGCAAGGCTGATCTTGCGTCCTTCATCAACGCGGCCGAGTGGCCCCTGTCGCCCTCGATTGGCGGTGCGCCGACCGTCAACTTCATCATTTACGTTGGCAACCAAAACATTGGGCTTGACTCCCAGGCCGAGACATCGCAGTCGTGGATGGTTCCCCAATGGGGCAGCGTCTACCTCTTGTCGCTCCCGGAAACCACCGCTCATGTTTCGACTGATACGCTCAAGCAGCCCATGCTTACCTTTAACAACCACCTTCTATCGCTCCTCGGCACGCCCCAGTCGGGTTCTCTGCCTCTGCGCCTCTCGACCCTGTCGCGCATTCGCTCCGCAGACCTCATCCTGCGTGCCTCGTCAACCCTCGGCTCTCTGGCCCGCCTCTCGCTGGCCCTCAAATCCATCTCCATCCCCCGAAGCGTCGCTGACGGCGTCGCATCCACCATGGACCACCTGCAGCACGCCTGCAGCAGCCTGGGCGGCCCCGAGGGCCTGTACCACGCCCGCATCGCAGAGGAGGAAGCCGAGCGGGCCTTTTTCGAAAAGAGCATGGTCGGCCAGCTCTACTTCCCTGACGAGCACAAGATTGCCGTCTACCTGCCTTTGCTGGGCCCCGTTGGGGTGCCCCTCATCATGGGCCTGATTAACGAGTTCAAGAACTGGATCAAGAAGAGAAAAGCAAAGGCCAAGGAGGCGAGCGAGAAGAAGAAGCAATGAATTACACGTGGGCGGATGTATAATAGACATGATTGCATTAATCTAGCAAATAATTTATTTACTGTTCATGTACAACCATCTCACGTCACGAAGGCATGAATAAAAACTCGGGCCCACTTTGCTGCTCTAGGGCAGCTCATGCAACAATGTTCATTCCCTATGCAAGTCGCGAAAATTCAACTTTCTTCTTCATTTAAGCGTTGAAGCAATTTATCTGATCAAAAACAAAACCATGTTTCTTCCCATTTAGGGTACCCAGTTAAGACTCCCAAACACCCAGAGGATATAAACCTCTTTATAACCCCTGCCCAACCGTGGGCTTCAATGTCCATGAACTAAAAACAAGCTTACCTTTTTTAGAAGGCATTGACGAAAGCAGCAACACCGCACAGCCATGCGCTGCTGTACATGAGGAAGCGGTACTTGTGCAGGCGGTCCCAGGACTCGATGAGCTGGCCGGTCTGCTCCTCGTCCTCCTCGGCAGCTGACTTGTCGTCGAGCTCGATGAGGGCTGTGTTGGTGGGCATGATGACCTTGAGGGTGTAGGGCAGGACGACGGCGCTGCTGAGGGCAGACATGATGGAGAGCTTGCGGACGAGGCTTGAGTTTGCGAGGATTCCAGCGCCCAGGTGCAGAACGGCGGTGGCGCCAGTGCCCATGACAACGTACTTCTGCAATCCCAGAAAAAGAAACAATTAGCGGACTGTTTCTAACGGGGAGGGAATCCCGGAATATCGTCCCGAGGGTTTTGAGACTTACGGCGGCTTCGTCAAAGAAGAGCCTCCACACCTTGACCTTCTGGTTGGTGCTCAGCTTGCTGGCTCCCAGCTGGTCTCTGATGATGGGCAGAGGTCCGGTGAGGGACAGGCCGAGGTTGCCAAAGAGGAGGGACGAAGTGACGAGGAGGCCGGCGCCGAGAGGGTACACGGCGGCGGGAGTGTCCTTGAGAGCGGCGAGAGTTGACATTGTGATGTGATTTGTGGTGTTGCTTGTGGGATAGTAGACGGAAGAATTGATGAACTTGCAAGCTGCAATTGACTGACTTTCTACCAACACCACCAGTTCGCCCAGCGAGCGCAGGATATTTATAATGGCCAGCACTGCTTTGAATGCCCCCGCAGCGACACGACGCTTGTGAGTCTTGAGCCCAGGCCTGACTCTCTTGTCCAGCAAGTGAGTGCTCACGAGCGGCATGCGCCCACCCTGGATCCCTTTCGCCGATCCATGCTAACTGGATCGAGATAAGCTGGGCTGGTTTTAGGCCTGAGCCGGTCTCTGCCCAAAAAAAACCCCTGTGGGGCCTGCCGGATTCTCTACCGTTTGGCGGGCAGCTTAGTCGTAAAGGAGGGGCAAAAAACGGCCCCGCGCGAAGGAGGAATGCATCTCGTTTGAGCAGTTGTTGCCCAAACACCAGAAAAGAATAAGGCAAGGCGGTCAAAGATTGAGGCTGTCCGTACACGTCAACGCTGGTCCAAACCCCGCGCATTGCCTCCTTGAGCCTATCACGGCCACGGCTGCGGAGACGTTTTGCGCCGTGTGCGCGTTTTGGGCTGGGTGACTTGTAACGCGTCGAACGAGGCCGGCAGAGTCCCTGCTGGCGTTTTGGCTCCGTTAGTAACGCGGGCGACTGGAGCCATCTCAAGCCCCCACATGGGCGAGCTACGCTGCCGGCCTCTATTGGATGGACCCTTGAGGCTTTTCATATCTCTTGGCTTCGCTGGTGTTTCCGCAACGGGACGAAAGCCTAAAGGGTCTGTGTCGAGTGGCCCGGATGGACGGCCGGTTGGGTTGCCATGCTTCACACCGACTTGATCGGTGGTGTGACATTGACAGATTGGTTCGGCATCAGATGTAGATTGAAAAGGAAACTGAGCTGTCATTGTTTGAAGCTGGTGGGGTGGTTTTTCCCTATCCAAACAGATGCCCCGAAAGGGTGGGCTTTGGAGATTGTAAAGAGGGGTTGAGCTTCGAGGGAGATGTGCACCGATGTGACTGGCTGTGGCTATATTGGGTGCATTGAGATTGCCATGGCGATTATGGCTTAATTTCCTGACACGTGCTCGAGTGTCGCTATGTGGTCAAAGCGAGCCGTCTGAGACAGAGAGAAGAACTGGGAGGTGGAACTCTGGTTAAAAGCTGAAAGTTGAATGCCATTGTGTGAGCATCAACGAACAAGATGATAAATACCAAGTTGGCTACATGAAAGAAAATAAGAATGGAAGCGTATTGTGGATCGATTTGATTTTATCTCAGTTTTTGGTGTTGCTTCATCCTTCATTCTTTTACCTTCCCCATGTCCACAATGTAATTCTTTGTGTAGTTAAGCGGACCTTCCGTTGTAAACTTGAACCTATGTCTGTTGGCAAGAAACAATAGTTCCTGAGGGGTTTGTCCAGCTACTCTAAGCGGCACCCATGCTTATATAACCGCCAGTGGATCAGGGTGACTCTGTATATGCAGCGACGAGTAGGATCCAGGTACGTGGGCAGTGTGCATGCTGATGCATTAGCTGCGAAACATGTAGCATCGACGTTGGCCGGTCCTCGCGAATTCTTATTGGCCGTGCGAGTGCATGCATTTAGTGATTCTTCGACTGGCTGTTCTTGGAGTGATTGGGCGTGACCCTGGTGTAATATGTTCTATTAAAGCGAGCAAACAAAAAATTATTTTCAAAATATTGCTCATGCACACAGGAGGCGAGCATCTTTGCCTATGGTGCGTTGGCTCTGGCGTCATCGAATTGTGCGTTTGAAGATGAACCCCCTAACTCGTCATCTTCACGTGGAACTACGAACAAGAGCCCCGACGGCAACGGCGGTGAAGAATCATCTGATTACGGGACTGAAAACGGATCTTCTGCGCTCGGGTGACGAATAAAGGGACCATTTTTCAAGCTTCACTGTATAGCATTGTGGGAATAGTATCTAGGCTTTGATATGAAACATTATAATCTAATTTGCTTCGCCACTGACGAAGGCCGAATACAGTTGCATATTCGTTTGGTTAACAGTGTAAAACGCCACGCAATCAATCGTTTCTCATGACAGGACAATGCTCAGGGCAACTCCTGCCACCGACATGGCGGCGAAGACACGTGAAAGACAGGATGCAGCACCGGAGTCCTTGACAACGCTGGGCGTAGCGCTCGAGCCGGTCGCAGTCGCGTCGCCGGAGGCAGCCTGGGTGTTTTGGGACGCGTCACCCGTGGCGGTAGCCTTATTCGATGCTGTATGTGTGGCAGCGAGCAGTTCCTGGCCAGCAGTGATGGTGACGCCAGACCAAGAAAAGGTATCCAAGCCGTACATGGCAAGGTATCTGGAGTTGGTCAAGGTGGCGACGGGAGTGCCTTCGTTGTTGCCTCCGATGTTGGTGGTGGTGCACTTGTCGGCAACGGACCGGGTCATGTCGCAGTGGAAAGACAGCTCGAATGGGTGGTCACCATTGCCGCTCCCCATGCTGAGGTACATGTCGAACTCGCCGGTCGTTGCCGCGCCCGGGGGCACCGTCTTGCTCGCCCAAGGGCCGACTGCGACGGTGACGTTCCAGACGCCGCAGTCCACGAAGTCGTCGTCGTCGGGGTCAACGACGCCGGCGCCGGGGCAGTTTAGGACGTAAGCGGTGGCGGTGGCATCGATGTTGATAACTTCGGCCACGTAGGAGCCGTTGCCACCACCGAACGGGAGAGGAAGCGAGGTGACGATGGAGGATGGCATGATGGCAAAGGAGTGTGTAGAATCGGCTAACAAGTAATGAATGTGGGGGATTTGCAGACGATTGATCCCAGGCTGAAAAAAAGAGTGAACTGATGAAGAAAATGAGAAATGCTATCAAAGGCGGCCCGATGAGCTTAAATTTAAGATTAAAAAAAAAGATCAGGGCCCTTTTTTGTTGGTTGTTGGTGCATCTGATAGCGTGGCCCACTGATTCATTTGGGCATTTCACGCTATTTCTTGGTGGAGTATTTCTTCATTAGGCCTTTACTACCTAGATTATTCTCCAATGAAGATCAAAAATAGTAGCCCGTGTTTCTGGATGGATTGTGTTGCGTGCATTCGTGAGGCTCAAGAAGAAAAGAGTCTCGACATCGCAGGCTGATCAACGTGATTGCCGATCCGATCGAGGGTTACACGGGTCCCCTGACACTGTGGATCGCGCCAAGATATTCCGGCGGGTTCAACCCCCTTTCACTCGACGTTCCGAGCAGCCCGCGACGGGTGGCTGGGATATAGATTTGGATAAGGACAGGTGAGGCCGGTGACCGATTTGTTAGTCTCTCTCAACTCGGGTAGGATCTGCATTCTCAACCTCGGTTGCCAGATTGTAGCACGCGGGCTTAGTTCTTATTCGGCTACTTTTCACTGTCTACATAACGGACTGTCTCTTGTCTTTTTCACATCATACTCCCTTGTACCAAAAGTTAAATGTCATATTGCATCCTTCATATCGCTGTACTGGCCAGTTTCATTTGATTCCTTAACCTCGCCCCAACGGACTGGTCTCTGTGAGGCTTTGGTCAAATATTCCTCCCTATTTAGCACCTTGGACCTGAGAACGCAAGACTCGCTGTCAGCATCCACTGAGTAACTGGACTTTATGGATGGGTTCTTTGTTGGAAGTAGATGCTCCACCTCAAGTGAAATTGACTCCTTACTTCTTGTTGTTGGGGTTTGGTAAGAATCATAATTGATGAGTTTCCTGACCGACATTGAAAAATCTTCACCAACAACAAGTGAAGTGTATTAATCCGTTGGGCTCGTAATTTTGCTTCCAAGAATAGGTACATGGCGTGCTGTAGACAATACGAGTGAGCTATTGCCGGCAAGTGGCATCGGACTTTTTATAGTCCTTCGCAGTAGGGTTATGGGAATGACAGCCATGGCAAACACTAATATCAAGATCGCAAGCAGGGTCGGAGCTGACCAGCCGATGCCGACAAAAGCATTGTTATTTAGACTAGTAGTAGAACCCGAGCTGTGTTTCACTACAGGGGGGCTTGAAGTACCTAAGCAACGGTCAGATGAGTGACGCTATAAGAACACCAACTGAAAAACACGGGTATTTAAAGCCAGTGAGCTAATATTTGCCCTGGAATTGCTGCTTAAAATGATGATCATGGATGTCCTTGGTCGCTGTTCTGGCCTCAGGACATCGGGCCCCTGCTCCATCCTTACCCGCCCCACTTAAAACGGCTCTCGGTAACCACCCGCCAATCCACACACAGTATCGCTTCTTGCTTGATCACTCTCTTCTCTTCTGTCAAAGTCTGTCTGCATCTCGTTAGATTTGGCCTTCGAATCTCTGATACGAGCTCCCGTTCGCTCAATGCTTGGAGCTGCTCTGTATCGGCCTGAGGTGACACGGGTCTTGGCTGCTTTTACCCCGCCCCAACACATGTTCAATCCATGGCCACCCAGCGAGGCTCTCGAACCAGGGATGGCTGCTTCAACTGCCGGCGCAAGAAGCGTCTCTGCGACAAGAAGAAGCCTCAATGTACAAGATGCCTCAAGGCAAACTCCACCTGCGAGTTCCCTCTGCCACCGTCGCTATCCAATCCTGAAAAGTTCATAGTCATGCAGTCATCTGACCACTATATAATCCCAACCCCCCGCACAGATAGATCCACCAAGTTTCTACACCTCACCACTCGCGAGCTGAAGACCATCTGGGAAAAAATACCATCCGCTGGATTTGATAACACTGCGGATGAGACATGGTGGGGGCAAGAGGAAAGAATTGGCAGTATCCTCTTCTCCCAGCCCGTTTGGCCACTGCTCAGCCTCGGCCAACCACTGGAGTCCTCCCGTGATATCAAAGGACTCTTAATTCAATACTGTAAACAGCTGACCTGACCCCACTCTGCCATCCCGGGTTACTAACCACAAAAGAAAACAGATGATGAAGCCATCAGCAGCACCTGGGTCTTTGACCGAGCTGATCGAAATATGTTTCGCACAGAAGTCATGCCTCGTGCTCTGTCCAACTCTGGCCCTTTACTGTTTACACTCCTGTCTCTTAGTGCAGCAGAATGGGACAGGAGTACCCGAGCATCCACTGTAAACTTTGCTCACCTGTCTCTCCATTACAAGGTTAAGGCTTTTGAAGGGCTGCAGCAACACTTCGGCTCACATGAACATGCCGAAGATGACTTGCTGACGTGTGTTTTGCTGTCCTCGCTTGAAATTACAACGGCACAGTCGGCATGGATGAATCACCTCCAGGGGGCCCTCGCCCTTCTTCAGTCTTTTCCGACACACATTAGCCCGCGCTTGGCCGAGTTTGCCTTGCAGTATTTTCACTTTCGCTACATCCTTGCATCTACAGCAACGCTCTCAAGGAATCATGGCGAGTTGGAATCATTTGCCTCTGCAAAAGAATTCGCCGCTGCAAGGTCGGCATTGGATATAAACTACAATACGGAACACGTTGATGATTATGTCGGGTGCTCTGTTGAGCTCTTGGAAACAATCGAAAGGATATCATCGCTTGCATCATATTCGAGACAAGTTAAATGCCAAAGCGACCAGTCTCTTTCCGAGGAAGCACATAATCTTGATCACCAGATTCATCAGAGTAGCGTTAGGAATACCGATATTTCTAATGACTATCTACTTAAGAGTATGGAATCTTTTCAGATCGCAGCCCGCATATATCTATATCTCACTTGCTTCAACCTCTCAATAACAGATGAGTTTATTATGGAAAACCATTCGCGACTGGTTACCTGCCTCTCGAGTATGATCACCAAAGGCCAAAGAAAAATATTTCCCATGTGGCCTCTATTTATTGCAGGATGTGCATCGTTCTCGGAAGATCAGCGCGCCACTATCCTGGATTGCTTCGCCAAGCTGGATTCTCAATGGCCAGTCAAGAATATACTTGCTATATCCAGAGCCCTGTGGACCATCTGGCAGGTTCGGGACAATGTTGAAATATCAAGCAACAGTAAGCTAGATTGGCAGGAGACAATGTATCAATTTGGGTGGAAGCTCTGTGTGATTTAGTCCTACATATTATGCAAAGATACGAACTTTTTCTTTGAGAGATTATGCATCAATTTGCGTCCAAGGAAACTGACCAAGGCTGTTCCAAAAACGACCAGTCACAATCTAAGGTCTGCAAATTCTCGAAAAGGCCACCGTCCTCCTGCAGCATGGTGGATATTGCCATGTTGTTATCCAATTCACCAAAATCGCTGGCCTCTGTGTCGGCTCCAAAGTTAAAAATAGAATTTGTGCCATCTTTGTAAAGTACCGGTCCATCCTGCTCAAAAGAATCCCCCATCGTTCTTGGCATTTCGCCCCGTGATACTGCGGCGTAGTCAAAAAGGATACAAAGGAGGCGGCGGCGGTCTTCGTCGAGATTTATGTGGCAGAGTCCATTGCTTTGCACAACCCCGTCATAGTCGCCGTTAATGGAGCTGTCTGCAGAGCTATGTGTACATCGCTGCACAAATGCGTTGAGAACAGTTAGCTGTTGATCATTAGCAACGTGTGGAGGCGAATGTCGGAGTTTATTAGGAGCATGTACGATGTTACAGGCACTGGGCCAAATATGGGATGCCTGTTCCAAGAATTTAAGGCACTTGTGAAATTTGTGCTTCGCAGCTGTTATGGCACCGCCAGCTTTCCCAAGAATCTGGTCTAGTTGTATCGTGGAGGCGATAGCGACCAAGTAGCTGATGAAAGGATCATGCAGACCAAGGCCTACTTCTTCAGCCTCAACGATATGTCTACAGATCCAATCAGAATGAATTTTCGCGTCTCTGTAAGCATTCTGTCGGATGCTGAGAGGGACGTTGCTTTGATGACGCGGACTTTCAATGGAGATTATGAATGGATGATTACTACAGTTGTTAGAAGGCAAATCATGCAGCATATTTGTGACCTACATGAAGCAATAAATTCCCGAATGCAATATTTGGAAGAAAAGCCAGGATGAGAAGTACTGTCGTCGTTGTGGTTCATCGCGCACCCTCAATGAAGATCCTGTACATGCGACACTATGTTGACCAACCTCTGCTACAGTCAGTATGTTCGCCTAAGAATAGTGACGTGTGAGTGTTCTTACTCATTTCAAATTCTAGTAGGCGGGACAAAGCATTAGCTCTCGGAGAACCCGCTTGCCAAAATGGGGCGGCCGAGAATTGCTGACATAAAAAAGCATCTTCCACTGCCGCTTCCCATATAGCTATCAGCTCAATTTTCAGAGAGATGATGCTCGTGGCTGGGCGATTTGACCGAATTTCTAGAGGATCGAATAATGTAAAGGCCTCAAGAAAGGTCTCGTCGTCCCTCAAACATTGAGGGCCTCCCTGAAATATGGCCACCCGGAATTTGGACAGAGGACAAGAAGGACTAGAATTCTTGTCGATGTTGAAGATTCGATCCATCATGAACAGTGTCCAGACAATTGCGATCCTGTCGCTTTCGAGTGAACTTGGAGTGCTAAAAAGTGATGGATTGAGCCATCCATTCGATTGAGTCAGTTTTAACCCCAGCGAAACCTGCGACTGCGCTCGGTCCGTTCTACCGGCTGTTTTTTTTTATAGATTAGAATCAAGTTTGAACGAACCTAGCCGGCCGCCACAACATTTCTTACCTGCAAAATCCACTTGTGCAAGCAGGCATAAGCCTTTAAAGTAGGCCTCATCAAATTGAAAATCGGTATAAGATGCCATGAGAAGACTCCAGGCTGATTTGACACAGAAATCCTCAATTTGAACAAGAACCGATTTATCTTTTATAAAATAATTCTGACACGTGCGGAGGCTGAGTGCTAATATGGCGTATAGAAGCACAGGCGGTATGGTTTCGGTGCCCTCACCGACAGGTAAGAGGGTGGGAAAAGGTTGATTACCGAATTTGTCGAAATAAGCGACAACAGCTTCACTAATAAGTTCTATGGGAATGCAGTTCCCTGGTGAGTATTCTATAGCAAGCCCTTCTGGGTGTGCTGGATAGGTGAGCGCAATAGAAGGAGCTGGCGATAGTAGGTCACCACCGCTGCCATTGTTGTTGTCCTCATTCGTTCCATGATTGAGCGTTGAATCTTCTAATAGGATATTTTCGTTTGAAGAGTGGGATCCCGTGGGTGCATTCTTGGAACTTTCAGGAGTGCTTTCTGTCTCATTGGGCCTGGAGCCGCATGAGCCTCACATCACCCATGCATGAAGTGAGCACATACCTTATCGCAGTTGCCAGTTCTTGCAACTTGGTTTCAATTCTGTCAAGGCGGTGGTCATACTAAAATCATCAGTCTTTTCCATCTTAAACCAGAAGGCTGAGCCCTACAACTTGAGAAGCCGCCGTTGTTCCTTGGCCGCCCAGACTTACTGGACCAAATCGGGCACGGGGACGCCTGCGTAAATAACAGCACTTTTGATTTAGTCGAACGCAAATCGAACACTCTGGTTTCTCCCCGGGGCACTTGGACTTTTTTCGTCTGTCGCTAGTTCAGTACGAAATCTTTTGTTTTCTTTTTCGCCGTGGTGCCTTACCGACAATTCGCACACGCTGTTTTCGCTCTTGTACTGTTATGGAGAGTATCCTGGTTGGATGGAGAAACATGTTCGCTATCCATGCCACTGGAAGAAACGATGGATATAGGAGGGTGAAGGAAGTGAACGAGTCCAGATAGGCTAACAGGCACTGGCTGTCCTCGATATTTAGCACCCAAGTTCTTTTGTTTTCGTTCATGTGAGGTCCTCTTCGACAAACTTGCATAGCATGAGGGGTAAATGGATTTCAAATGACCCGGAGACAGACTCTTTCACCAATTTTGGTCGGTTCAGCTCTTATAATGGGCTCGCAGTATGTCAACGCTCCCCGTCTCCCCTCACTTAGATCCACAGTAGGATGCGGGGGAGGACAGAGGAGTTCTAGGTTTAACCCGTTTAGGCCATCTAGATGCGCTTGCGCTAACCATGCCAACTTACCCATGTCCCGCAGGACTAAAAATCCCCAATCTTGCACAGGCCCTCTCTTCGCCATTGGCTAATTTTTACACCATCTCCACCAACTAACTACCCGGGCCATTTCCCGTAGATGGTAGTGGCACGGCCCACGCAATTTTCCTCGACTGACTCTTTTAAGGATGGCTTTGCTTAGCTATGACGTTGCGGGGACAGAAAAATATGATAACAGCTCGCCACAGAGCTGCTCGAAGTAGGACAAAGATAAGCACTGCTTTGCAAGCCTTTTGAGAAGTGACTATGAGCCAGAACGCAGAGAGAGCCCTCGGCATGGGAATAAAGATGATGCTATTCCACTGGTTCAGAGATCAAAAACATAGACACAGGCAGATAACAGAAGCCTGACCGAGTGACTGACCACTCCAAGGAAGAGCAGAGGAAATCAAGAAGATGTAGCCTAGATGCTCCTTTGTTCTCGTTCGGAGTAGGCAATCTTCTTATTGCTAGCAAGATATCGCGCCGTGTGTTTCCATAAACGTCTAGCCACTGTGTGCGCTGAAGCCAGGGGCTCGTATGAGCAATCGGGTGGTTAGTAGAGGCTGAAGCATGAATATGTAGCTCCTTTTAATTATCGATATGTTCTCTTTAGTGCTCAAGCATCTCTTAAATATGTCTATATGTATCTTGTGGGAGTTGAGTTGCTTTGCTTCTAGATAGAGTAATGATACTACTCTTTGGTTGTAATGGTATTTTACTGCCAATTGGTATATCTATGATCCCTGTTGTCTGGTTAACCTTGAACCAAGAGCTTGCGGCTCTTGATAAAAAGAATTGCTGATACCAGACGGCTTTGCGCCAGGGCAGATTAGAAGATTGTCCATAGTCATTTTTCTTAGGTCTTCCTTGACTTTTGGTATTTTGCTAGCCATGCACAATATGGCAGTGTGCTTTTATCTTTTTCATTGACGAGCAATGTAGAAGTATTGATTGCACTTTATCCTATTATGCTTTAGTTAAGCTAAGATAAGAATTGGTCTTATTCTTGTAGTTGGGAATTGAAACCTGCCTAAGCCAATTTGGTTATGTATAATATCAGAAAGGTTCTGGACCTCTGCAGCAACTTTGCATCGATCTCCTATTGAGTTATTGGAATGGTGGCTCCGAAGATGCGCCAATACTTTTTCAGACAAATAAGCATATTTGCATATTTTGTATACTACAACCCAATAGGTTGCAAGGTAGGTGAATGGTTCAATTTGAAGGTAAGTTAGGGCTTCCATGATTCAAGTATCCTGGGGAAAGTAGGTGTTTAAGATGATTAAGTAGTATTTAAAGGTAGGAGAGAGAAGGAGATTCTTTGTTTTGGGTACAGGAAAAGCAATTATGCTAAGTCATCAAGTATGGATTACTAAGATGGTATTTTGGAGGTGGTATTTAGGCACCCCTGCCAAAGAAGTGCATCACAGTAATGTATGTTGATTTGTCCGCCAGTGGTAGCTTGGCTTGATTCGACCCAAAATACCGCAAGTGTTGAAATTCTAGGGTATATAAAGTAAGAAATAACCCATTTTTAATCCTCCTTACACTTAAAACACTTGTCTTGAAGATCAACACACAACACACAACACATAATACAACAGATTATATTTCTAACACAGTTATAACTAAACTATAGCTAAAGGTAGGTGCTGCCCCGTCGGCGTTATAGTTTCCTCAATCACAACCCTTTACAAATCGTCGCGGTTAGGTGCATCCCTCCAGGCCACCTTGAACGCTGTAATGCCGATCTCACCCCAGTAGTAGCCTATCTCCGCAGCATACTTACTGGCATTCGATGTTATTTGGTCGAGTGCATAGGCACCGCAATCGGTCGCACAAGCGCCATACGCCCACAATTTGGTACGAACCTGCCCTGGGTTGAATAGTTGATGAACTGCAAGGGTCGTAATCATGCAATCAAACTACCGTTTGATTAATTCGACAATTCCATGCAAGTCATAGAATTATAACTTACACATTTAGCAGCATAGCTGACTCGCTTCTCGATTTCCGAAATATCACTTCTTGCTGTGATATCTGACTGCGTTTGATAGGTCAAAAGCGTCGTCATATACTGGAATTGCCATTCTGGATCAAAAGTCGTATCATTCAAACCGCCTACTTGACTGAATTGTAGAACAGTTCCATCCAGGACAACAAGATCATTGATTCGAGTTACATTCGCGGTTACTGGTGTGACTGCGGCAAAGGTGAGAAATGCGGCAGCGAGGGCAGAAATTCCGAAAGAAGGCATCTTGTTTATAAGATATTGTAGGCTGCAGGGATACTGTAATAAATGACGAATTTGATAATTTGTTCAACTTTAAACCGATTGGGAACTAATACAATCTTGAGATTGTAGCTTGAAATATAGAGAGATATTAATATCCCAACTCGAAGGGCTTCCAGCTCATTTATACACTATTTGATTTGCAATGTGGAAAGTGTACATAGACCTTTTTGGAGGGCTTAGCCTATGGGGTACCGTCTCTTCTGAACGGGAATTCCTAAGAGAGAATGTTACTCCGAAATAGTTCGGTTGTTGCTTGGCAGAGGCTGATGCAATCTGAGCGGGGCGCTTATTAGGATTTAATTCCTTGCTGCTTAGAACATCTTCGTATCCGAAATCATAATGTCGGTCACTACCGGATTCATCCAGGTCCGGTGGAGTTGATTGGGCGAGGCTGTGTGGTGATGAAAGACGGAACCGCCTCCGCCTCCCTCTTCTAATTTTAACATGAGCTCGGATTTAGTAGCCCGGTATGTTAGTGTGCATCATACCACTGAGGACATACCAGACCATACTTGGTTTGGGATAGTTCGAAAACAATACAAAAAGTCTTATTTCCCCCGCGCTGGAAGAATGGACTTATCTTTGAGTACCAAATCGTTTCATCATTATTCACCATTTTATAATATCTAGAACTCCTTGGCTTCTCCCCATTCAAAATGAAGTCTACTGCTGTTGTAGCTGTTCTGACAGCCTTTGTTCCTAGTCTCGTCATAGCAGTTGCCACCAATACCTGTATGTTTCTCTAGCTAGAAATGGAGTTGTACTAATTATTCTTTGCCCATAGTTTCTGCATGCGTCAACCATAACGCCGGGGACAGTTGCTCTTTTTTAAACGATGTCTCTACTAGTGAACATACGGTTAATGGAAGTAAGTAGTATGAATATTAAAATATTATAGTTACTTCTTGCTGATTATTATTATACAGAATGCTTTGATGGATCTTCTTCCGGTATGGGTCGTTATTGTTCGTCAAGTAAGATATATGGTGCATAGTTTTTAAAGCTTGTTTGGGTTGGTTTTATTCAAGTTATATAAGACACTTCATTACCGTGCAGGTACATATAACAGAAAATATAACATTGATTCTATATCCAGTCGGCTTCAAAGAACAACTAAAACGTATTTATTATCGTGTTGAGTTGTTGGTCATGCCTAAACCAAAAGTTTATTAGTTGTATATTCATATGTATCTCTTGTTCTCTGGCGTAGGAGATCTTTAGATCTTGTTGTATTACATTCTGCAATCATTAATTATAGTAGAGCTTTGGATCAAAGTATATAGACGCCGGGGGGGTTGGATTTCCTTCATTTCCTTCTTTTTTTGCTTAAAAGCTGGTTCGTCGATTTATTCCCACGATGACATAGCCAAGGGCTTGTAGCATCATACCGGCCAAGAAGCTCCTCACGGTTTAGTGGACCAGAGTTGAGTGTCGCTCATTTGCTCGATTGGCGCAGCGCGTTGCGCTTTACATTCCATCCCCTCAAGAATCGAAGATTGACGTGGCCCGCTTAGAAATCAAATAAGCATCAGCTTACATAAATCATTATAGCTCCATATATGGATCCCGAAGTAAATTTCCAAGCCTTGGGAAAGATCCACAATCATGTTTTGTGGGATGCTGCAGTGCAGCTGATCGGATAGCTTACTACTCTTAACATACGACCGGGCATTCGGCCTTTGCCGCATGCGCCGCACGCATGCTTACAACGGGGTCTTTCTTATTGTAGTATGTGCCGTTTATTATCTCCACCGCCTCCCGCCTCCAACATGTCATGCTGAGGAAGGAGGGGGCAGTGTCGAAAGCAACGGCTATTTCTGGAAACATCCGAGTAACGCTGATTTCATAACTAATAGAATCATGGAGTTCTATTTTTGGAGAGTAATTGATGGAAACTTTGTGGTAGAAAAGCTCAAGGCCCCTCCATCCGAAGTGATGTTACGATCTCACCACGACAATCTTTCATAAATTTCCCCATCTAAGTATCACAATAAAACCACAGATCCAAATACTTAATCATGTTCTTTCCTAAGACTTTTATTCTTGTTATGGTTGCAGCCACGTCGTTTGGCAATGTGGCAGCAGTATCCACCAACCCTTGTGAGCTGTTCTAAGCGTCTTGCTACATTAGGTGCGCTTTACTGAAAAACTTCATTTAACCTAGATGCCGCTTGCCAGAGCCCCTTCAATGCCCAAAGAAAAGAGGGAGACGAGTGCCGTTATCTCACTGATGCGACTACTTATGCCTCGACTGCTGATGGTCGTAAGTAATGTTAATTGGCACAAATAATGGTTAAAACTGATCAAACTTTACAGATTGCAGGGGCAGCGTGAATGGTTTGGTTTGTAGGGGGGGATAATTATTCAGATGGAGGAATCTGAATCGATAAGATATGACATGCAGACTGGACTAAATCGTGGGTTCTTTATCGTGTGTGTCTGTTTTTACGGTCGCGCCACGGGATGAGTAGAACAGAGTAACAATAACACCCTTATTAATTGCCCTTAAGGTGCCATATACTTGTTTGTATTCTCCTGTGATTATGTGTTGCTAGGTATATATACTTGGCAGGATCTATGCTCTTTGCTCCAGGTGGTCTGGCCAATACCCTTCCATCCATAATCATCATGTCAACGACAGGGATGTGATACGGCATCATTGCCCAAACCCAATACTTGGAATGCTAGTTAAAGCTGAGCTTAAAATTAAAGAAAAACAAATATGAACTACTAGTGGCCTCTCAGTTATGAACGCGCGTCAACGTCGGGATATTAACTGGTGATATAATGCACACCAGCGTGTCTAGCGCTCTGGAAAGCAACGTCCCGAGTCATCGCACTCGAGCGACTTCCGAGCTGCTCAGACGAAAAGGTTTCGGCCATCCCCTATGTGGTCAGCGACTAGCTTCACTACGAAAAGCTTGTAGTGTCCGTTGAAAGCAGCAACTGTACTAGCAAGACAAGGTATCAAAACAGTCGCGGCTTCGATTACAAAGTCGGCCAAAGGTAAAAACCGTCACAAGACAAAATCTACTGGTTACAGGGCGCTCAGAACTTTCGTGTTTGCCCTTTTTATTTAGGCGCTGCTGTCTGTAACCGAGCACCCTGAAGAGCAATGAGATATAATTAGTCGCGGAATTTCGTCTCCCAAATGACCTCTATGGCAAGACCTAATTGCTCACTTGATTTCCACTCAGCCTTTAGTAGATCCTTTGACATATTTTCTACCCAAAGAAGGTGATGTGGGGATGGTAAGAAATTGGATAAGGATGCGAGGTTGATGGATTGCGCTCCAGCCCGACACTTCGGTTATTACTGAAAAGAGCCAAGATCAGCTGACCCAACTTGTGGAGTTGACGATCGTCTTAGTAAACCCATCAAGGATTGCGGGTCTTACTTACTACAAATGGCATATCTCCGGACCAAAAAAAAATGAAAATCTTTATTTCTATTTCCATTTTTGAGAAACCCAAAAGGCCAATGAACTGGATCTCAGCTAACGATAATCGTTTAATTCCTGGAGCTGCGCGAGGCATAGCTCTCACACCGCAAGCACAAGGCATATTAACCATCCTTCCTGCATATTCAGCCCCAGACGAATTCCTATCATTCTCCATTTTCAAGGCTAACCAGTCGACCATGGAATTGGTCGGCATGCCGACGGAACGAGGAGCGACAGCGCATTGGGGCTGATGAAGTAAGGGAGGTTGAACAGCTGTAGAATATTACGGTCATCTCCAAACAACATCTGAAAAACACCCTATTCATCGATAAAATCACGAGCCGCCTTAGAGCCCTTGTAACGCTCTGTTTTAAACCATTGAAGGGTTGGACTGCAGAGCCTAGTAACTGCATAATACCGGCAGTGGTGATACCTTATGGCCCTGACGTGAGCATATTGGCCCAGAATGATTCCGAATCTGCCGACTTCCGGTCGTTTAAGATGTATGCCGTCCCCATAAGCCCTGCTGACTAGGTCAAGGGGACGTGGCATAGAGTGCGCCGATCTCGAAACAATAATACCTGCCCCTGACATTTGGATCTAATGGATAGACATAGCTCCACTGTGATACCATTTGATGATACATCAAGGAAAGTAATTTTGAGGTATAGTCTTTAATATTCTGATCATTAATATAAGAGGAAAGCCCCGATACTTCAAAATCACAGTTGGAAATTTACACATAGTGAAGCATCGCCTTCGACAAGCTGATCATGAATATAATGGGAAAGTTCCGATGGTTCAAAATGATGCTTAGTAGTTCATTTGTAGCAAGTTTCAACCTCGAAGTAAATTATAAATATTAGAGCAATCCGCGGTCGTTTGGAACTCATCCCATCCTACACCAAGCAACCTAGCAAGCAAAGCACCCAGCAATAACACCAAAACACCATCAAGCCAAACATCCGATATCATAAAGTACTTCGCTTTCGCCGCTACCCTCCTTGCCGCTCTCAGCGGTCTTCCATCCAGTGCTAATGCTATTGACTACACTATTTGCACTCCTGGCATCTCTTTGAGATATAACATCATAAATATCAAGGGAATTAAAAACCCTACTGGTCTCTCCAACAGCTTGAGAGGCAATATTCACAAGTTTGGCTCCTGCCTTGAGAGCCTCTGGGACTACTATATCCTTAATGACGGTTCTTGGCAAATCACCTTCGCTATCCCTACTAGCTACAACCATAGCATAGTTAAGTCTACTTGGTGGGGTGCTACCAAGAATAAGTACGGTGGTCTTAACTGCCCTGGTGGAACTGCCCCCGGTAGGTCTGTTTGTTCCCAGTTTATGCATCATTACCGCTGACTCTTTTCCTTTAGTCTGCACTTAAGCCATACTATCTAAGCTATCTTCGAAATGGAACTTTGTTGCGGGCACGGAAGCTTGGGAACCAACGATGAGTAACTAGTCTTCCACCCCGGTCACCAAGGCTGGAGCATATATACCGCAGGCATTTTTACATAACTAGAGGGCTATCATTCTTGAATATAAAAGGTCTTTACAGATTATTATCAAAGTAATCAGTCCGTCGATTGATTATCACGTCCGTGCATGGCAGCTTCCATATTGGAATCAGTCCAACAAAATGCTACTTTCATCTGAAATAATCTTTTTCTTTTTTTGGATGACGCCCCAGTTGAACCCGAACAAGAAAATAAGCTGCACAGGTCGAACTTATGAAATTAATCATGCAGTTCATCCTTGTCCCTTTAACTAGTATCACTAGATATGTAGTTCACAATTCGCATCTTTATCGGTGGATGCGTAGGCAAAGCTTTGACTTCGTTTGAGCATACGTTCGACTGCAAAATGATTGCGCACACATAGTCCCGCAACAGATCAATTTGGCTAAGAAGCTGATATAGAACGAAGCAAATCCGTAGCCATAATGTCCAACATGATGCATAATGACAAACCTTCAGAAGGAATAAGACTAGTATATAAAGAACAGTTAATGTGCTAATAGAGTACAACAGCAATCCTTCTTCAAACTCCTCAACATATCTCAAAAGTCTCCCCTTTCCAAAGAGCTGCCGTTCATTTTCCTAGCGAATCGGTGGAAATCCTTGTCAAAGAAAGCCCGGTGGCTCCATTAGTCTTTCCATCGAATAAACCATAAATTATTATTAGAAAGAAACCTGCTGAGAGACACACCACAAGTGTCTGAAACCGGAGATGTGGGATAGGATACCCGCAGTGTTCTCAGTGAATTCCAAGGCATGGCCACCGTATTCACATCCTCCAACATCCTCGTTGCCGTTTCTAAGGATACGGTAATCGCATCGAATCCCAAGCAGCTGGGAGCAGGCATCCTTGGCAGGACCTTCGGGGATGGAAACAAACTTGAGGCGAAATCCCTGGTCGCGGGAGCTCTCTCCAATGTACATCATGCCTCCGGTCTGGTGAATGGCATCCCCGTAGCCACATCCATTGCACTCGAGGTCATACCAGTGGGCATGGCTGTTCCAGTAGTTGTAGATCTCGGCATTGTTCTGAACGTTTCCTCCAGTAAGAAGTGGGTACTCGGCATTATCAGAGGGAGCCGAGCTTTCTTGGATTCGCCAGACTCCAAAGTCGGCTACTGCATGTCCAGCAAGGAGGCCGACAGTGGCAAAGAAAAACTTTGAGACGTGCATTTTTGGTGTTGAGAAAGGGTGAGTTGAGTTGTTTGTGGTTTTTGGCTTTGAATAGGGAGCTGTAGAGTGTTGAGCTGGATGAAGAGTGACTATTCCAGCGGTCGGTTGTCAACCATTTATAGATCAAGGAGATTGCCTTTTCATCGGACAGCCAACTTGCAAAAGTTGGAACAGACGTCATCCATCATTACCGCCATCGTTTACTAAACAATTAAAACCATCACTAAGCAAACGACTCGTGGAGAGTTGGCAGGTGAAGTTGTTTGAAGGGGTAGGAAACGGCGTCGATCTGAATCCATCGCGATGGATGATGGCAGCAATGGGTATGGAACTGGAGATGCCAAGAGCCGCGAGTCGGCCGACCGTCGCCAAAGGCACGAAGCTGAATAGCCTCAGATCTCCAGACGCGGATGCAGATCTCGTATTCAGGACGCACGCCAAGATGAAGAGATGCTTCCATACTTGCTTCATAATTAGCCTTTGAATCAAGAACCCATGTTCCGCCGCCAGAATCAACAATGGCTGTCCCGCTTCCAGCCAAGATTCTCGCTCAGTCATCAGGAATCCCCTGTCTAGCGCCTCTGACAAAAAGATGCCTAATAGCGGGCCGAACCGTCCCACAATTGAGATGGAGTCTGCCAGCTTGAAAGACAACGCCGCGAGCCCCTCAGCCGTGGCGGGGCCAGCTGAGATCTAGGTGGCATTGCTGTCCAATGCACCTTGTCAGCTGGATGTCAGTCTTGGCGACTTGCAGCCCTCAAACGTTGGTACGCCCACCTGATACGAAGTGCCGAGGTGTCCTTGTCACTCTATGGGCAAAAGAGGCCCACTGCAGAGCCACTTTTTATTGACTCAGCATTCTGCCAGGATGATCCGCCGTGACCCTTGTCGACTTTGAAGAACTCAAAAGACCACCCACTCGAACATACATAATTCATTATTGCGATTTCATAACTCTTGCATAACATGTGTGATGTTGTGGAGAACACGATGGAATAGAGTAACCGTCAGTTATGAATGAAGTATTATTATTATTATTAGCAACCTTGAGGTCCAAGATGGCCCAAGTCAACACAATAAGCTTTACATACTAAGGTCAAATAGCTAGGCAACAATACCCTGTTGCTATTTAAATTCTAGGTATTTCCAATAGCCTTATATAATGTAGTGGAGATAATCCTCTAGAAAAAACCTTGAATATGACCACCAATATAAAATGCCTGCCTTTCTTGCCAAGACTAGCCTAGCCTCTTCCCCTTACTGTGACCCTTGAACAAGACAAAGCAGCCCACTGATCAATTACTGCTATTATCGATCCTTGTATAATGTCATAGTAGCTCGATCAACAATCCTTATAAGCTCATACCAACTCAATCAACCTTACATCTATATCTTAGCCTCATACCCGCAATAAACATACTGCCCCCTACACACACCCGCTAAGCCACAATAACCGCAATAAAATGGCTGCTTCTGCCTCCTTTGATTTTGAGCGTGTGATCGTATAGTAGCTGGGTAGTCCTGTAGCTGATAGCTATAAATTTGAGTTTGAAGAAGCTAGTGATTTTATAGAGCCTATAAGAGAGCTTTATTTCTTTGTCCGATAAGATCTAGATTATTTATCCTTTTTAATAATACTAGGCTTATGTAATTTCTAGGATAAAGACCTTGTGGCCTTAGTAGTTTTTGGATGTAAGTTTTTTCTGTAAGATGATGTTAATTTACCTTATATATTAGTTGAGTTTATTTGGTAAGAGCTCTTTGCTCTAAGGAAGCTATAGGCTAAGTTGTGTGCTGGTGTTAGTGGGTAGTTAATACTAGAATAAGAGACCTTCTTGCGAAGGATAAAGGTAATAGATGTATATAATAATGTGATGCTTTGGGTGCATTAGTTGCTTGCAATGATGAGAATAATCCTTGCTAACCCCTAGTCTATATTGTCAAGCAATAGGAGGAGGAGGACGGCGATGACGACGGAGGAGGCTGGTGATGTGGGGAAGGAGGGGGCTGTCGATATCGGGCAAGGTTGGAGAGTTTGGTTTGGTTTGGTTTGGTCCGGCATTTTCGGTTTAGATTGGCGTTAGGTTTCCCCCAGAAAAGTTACTCTTAATACCACTGGTTTCTTTTTTATATCACACACATTTGCATCATACAGTAGAATGAAGTAGTATATTATAAAGAATGCTTCCTCAATTGTCACACACACACATATAAATTTAAAAATAATTAAAAGTAATAATAGCAAAAGATAATTACTTATAGAAAGAGTTTTAATAAGCTAGCAATTCAGTCAGTTAACCCTAATACCGGATTACATCTTCTCCAAGAATTCCATTTCTGGAGCATAATATCGGCTTTCACAATACCGGCATCACTCATGATAGGACCGGCGTTAAGGCAGAGATATAGCCGGTCACGTGGCCGGTTATCGCTGCGTGAAAATCCCGTACCCTTGCTCCAAGATAATCACATTGCTTGTAAGCCAGCTTCTTGGTTTCAATGAGCATACAACCTTTGACTTTGTAGTGGAGGAGTTGCCTAAATTCAGGAGCTATAAAGGGTGGTGCTCCAGAGTTGATAAGCGACCCAGAGTGACACTGGCGAAGTGGCGCTTTGATGCATCATCGAGGAAACATTGAATAACTGTTCATATACCTCAGAATTTGGTTGAGATTTCAGTGCATTATTAAAATAATCATCATACCCATTACCGAATATACCCCTTCTCTTCTATTTTACTCGCTTATGAACATGGCGAACAATTCTCACACCAATGATGCGCCTTCAATTCAAAACCAGGAGAAGAAGCTGGACGAAGGTACCGGAATCTCCTATTCCGTCGAAATTGATGGTGATATCGGTGGTTTGCATCGCGACCTGGGAAATCGACAGATTCAGCTCATCGCAATCGGGGGCTCCATTGGCACGTCGCTATTCGTTGCCGTTGGAAATGGACTGGCGCGAGGCGGTCCCGGGAGTCTATTTCTAGCATTTACCATCCAAAGCCTTGCCCTAGGCCTCATCAATAATTGCATGGCGGAGATGACCACCCTCTATCCTGTTGAGGGCGGGTTTGTCCAGATGGCTGGAAGGTGGGTTGACGATGCCTTCGGTTTCATGAGTGGCTGGAATTTCTTCCTTTACGAAGCAATTTTGATACCCTTCGAGGTCACGGCTATCAGCATCGTGTTGACGTATTGGCGTGATGATATACCTGTAGCGGCCGTATGTGCGGGGTGCATCGTTCTTTATGGGTGATTACTTCCCTCCCTTCCTAGAAAACGGTGTCTTACCGATGCAGCATTCTCAATTCCCTCACAGTCAAGGTATACGGTGAGGCTGAGTTCTGGCTTTCTGGTGGAAAGATTATTTTGATTTTTATTCTATTTGCAGTCAGTGTAAACAAGCGATCAGTTTGGACCCCGCTGACCTTTCCCCTTAGTTCACCTTCATCACCATGGTTGGAGGTAACCCAGAACACGATGCGTATGGATTTAGATACTGGAATAATCCTGGGTCTTTTGCCGAATATCGATCCACTGGCGACCTTGGAAGGTTTGAAGGGTTTCTCGCTGCTCTGTCGGTGGCCGCCTTAACCATCGTTGGCCCTGAATATATTTCCATGGTTGCCGCGGAAGCCAAGCGACCTCGTACATACATCAAGTCGGCCTTCAAAACAGTGTACTGGAGATTCGGGTTATTCTGTATCATCGGGTCTCTATGTGCTGGCATTGTTGTGCCGTACAACGATCCAAAACTTGCTGCCCTTGCCTCCGGAACAGGATCTGGAGGCGGCACCGCCGCTGCATCGCCGTATGTCATCGCCATGACCAACCTCGGAGTTCGTGTATTGCCGCATATTGTGAACGCGCTTCTGATAACAAGTATTTTCTCTGCTGGAAATACTTATGTATATGTTTCAACCCGGACTCTTTATGGTCTCTCTTTAGCAGGACGCGCTCCTCGCATTCTACAAAAGACGACAAGAAGTGGGGTACCCATATATGCTTTTTTGGTGGTAATGGCGTTTCCATGTCTTTCATTCCTCCAGGTTTCAAACAACTCTGCAATCGTTTTCCAGTGGCTCGGCAACATTGTGACGGCGGGAAGTTTGATCAATTTTATTGTCATGGGAATCACCTACATTTTCTTCTACCGAGCATGTGAGGCTCAGAAAGTGGACAGGGCTTCATTCCCTTACTATGGCTGGCTTCAACCATATTGCGGCTACGTGGGTACCTTTTGGATGATTTTGATTGTCCTTACGGATATTCCTCGATGAAGCCTTGGGATGTTGGTTCATTCTTCTCGCACTACACCATGGTCCTGCTTGCACCAGTGCTGTTCACGACCTGGAAATTCGTCAAACGAACCAAGTTTATCAAGCCTCTTGAAGCTGACCTAATATGGAATCGAGAAATTGTCGATGCCTACGAAGCTGGACTGCTAGATCCACCAACTAATTTCTGGGGGGAGGTATTGGAGCTTCTTCCTTTTATTAAGTGCAGGTCAAGAGTGAAATCTGACGCACCATAAATCTCTCCATCACAAGGGACACAGATGGATTTGGGTCACAGAAACGGCCATAGTATCTGCAGTCCGGTGATATATTCTGGCAGGTCAATTGCTACTAGATTAGGCCAATTTAAATGCAGATTATGTCTCTTAGTAGAATGAACACTTTGTCATATTTTAGCCTGATGTCTGTTTGTAGTTTTTGTATAGTCTTGGCAAATGTTAGCCTCTAGAATCCCATTGATGTAGCAGTTTACAAGCTCTCATTGAATTTGTGGCCTTGAAGACTCAGGGCGCGTTTCATTATGGAAGCGTAAAGGATCTAATACAAGATCGGAGAGTATACAATGGTATTTAAAAAGGAAGTAGCTTGTACTATGCTTACTCATTTATGAGGTGAGGTAGTTAAACTACTACTACCCATAGATATCATGCTTTCGATCTCAACAGCTAAATTGGTCATGCAATATCAGGGCGCGATCAAGACCAAAACAGTAAGAAGCCGGAGGTCGAAATATCGAAATATGAAATGACAATCACCTATATAAGAGACTGATAGTTGGAAGCTAAAGGTGAGAAGGAAGGTACTATAATGAGAGCTGAGTATATAACTGCTCCTCTTCAACCTCACTGGTAGCTTTATTTTCCATTCTCTGCACCGTTCCCCTTCGCAAACTCGTCCACAATTCCATTTACGTGCAGCCAGAGAGATGTATGATCGAGATCCTATGATATTTATTAGCAAATCCGGGGTCAAACCGAAGCTCAAAGAAGGCTTACCCGCGTGCGTGGATCTTGGTCCACCTTTTGAAAGGCTCGAATAGCTGCATCACCAGCGGTAGGCTCGATGCCGACCTTTCTGGCAGATTTCACAGCTATTCCAAGATCCTTGAGACTCAAACGTGCTGCGAATGCCCGGCGGTAGCCATTGCTCGATGGGGCTTCGGCCACGAGACCCGGGACTGGCTGCTCCAGGCCCATCACCCACGAGTTTGCGGTCCCATCCGTCATGCATTTCCAAAGTGCCTTTTTGTCAATGCCATACTTCAATCCAAGAGCCATACCTTCGGTAGCAACTAGATTGTTGCATAGGGAGACATAATTGTGGGCAATCTTAGCAACCTGTCCCATTCCCAATCCACCACAGAATTGCAACTTGTTAGAGTCAACGACGAGTGATAGAGTCTCAAAAACACGCTTCCCAACCACGTCACCTTCTTTTGGCTCCTGATGACCGATCATGAAGGAGAGTGTTCCATCGTTTGCACCCCAGACACCCCCAGACACTGTGGCATCCACAAAGCTCCCCAAGCCTGCATTCATGATTGTTTTCCCAATCTCTTGGGTAGACTCAATCTCAATGGGGCTGCATTCGATGATGAGTCTGTCAGGGTTCTGCACGGCATTGATGACGCTATTTTCTGCGTCCAAGTAAACATTTCTAACGTCGGGACCGGCAGGTAGACTGGAGAGCACAGTGACACATTTGGATACTAGATCTTTCGGCGAATTTGCCACTTCAATCTTTCCGTGACCACCATACTCGTCAATAAGTCGCTGAGAAGCCGCCCCATTAATGTCGTAAACATGGAGGGTAGTCGTAGAAGGGAGGCTCTTTCGCAAGTTACTGGCCATTCCATAGCCTATGATTCCGAGGCCTGTACAAAAAATTAGACCGAGACTTCTATTGTCTTTATCATGAGGGTAATCGAACCAATAAGTCCATAATCTGAAGGCATGATGTCAAATTTGGCGTATTGCGATATTCTCAGGTTGTTAATATATGGTTGAAATATTCTGCAGCGACTATTATGACTGTAGTCGCAATATACATTTATAAATCCAGATCTCCATCAAAGTGCGATGGGACATAGATGGTCGCACCGGCATGAGGCAGTCTGATTTGGCCGTGTTGACACGGCATAGCTCCAAGTCACGGCCCGTATTGGTCCAGTTATTCCCACGAGTATACAGAGGGACGGTGTTGGAATTGCCGCTTCGAGCCCATCATTTGTTGTGAACACGGCATTATGTCTGCCGTGACCCGTGTCAGCTAGTACTTCGGGCCGTGTCCCCGGTCAGACCGGTGTGTCGGAACCCAACAACTGTGGGGCCGCATGCAACAACGCCGCTTGAACTGCCGTTTGCGCACAAAAAATCCGAGTTGTATAATATTCTGCGTCTGCTCAAGAGTAATGTAGTTCAACGTTATCGCTTACAAACCACAATTTTACATGTATTCTTTTCTAGAATTTGCTTGGTACGAGACTGAACTGGATGGCGTACTGCCAAGCAAGGGATGCCTTTTGTGTCTTTGTGCTAAGGAAGTTCATTATAGCGCCTTGGCACCTAAACCAACCCAAGAAAAACATTGGCTTCTTATGGTAATCATTTGGCGAGATGATGTCAGAGTAATAACATGTATGCGCCCACTCTTCAAATCCCGGGGCAGTGATAAGAATACTCGTGTTGCACGATGTCAATACTCGTAAAATTCACTGAAGGAGGGGAGATGGGAAATTCTCCGTAATATTGCGGGAGCCCAGCCCACCGAGAGTATAAAAGATGAGAAAACGCGGAGAAAAGGCAAAAAGTATTCCCCGCTGCTTGGTTGGATCGGGAGATTCCTCAGGGTATCGTACCTCGCATCACGTATCTGTCCATCAACGTGTACCTACTTGACTTTGAGATGACGAACCATTTTGATCTTTTCGCGGATTCGTAAAGCATCCCCGACTCAAACCGTCATCGGATCCGAGCATATTCAAGTGCGATTATTCGCACCCCCTCCAGATTGTTTCGTATTGGACTTTGAGTGGAGGATTGACACGCATGATTGTCAGCCTGTGCTCCTCAGCTCCCAGCGTTTTTGGAATAAGCGACATTTGAAACCCTGCTTCATGAAATACGAGTGGAGTCAATTGTCGGTTCCGCTCTCGCTCTCGGTTTATCGACTGTTTGATTGGTCAACGCAAATACGACGGTGATGGATGATTGATCAACATCGGATCTTTTTAGTGGAAGAAGGAACGAAAAAAAGCTCATTGGGTGCTCTAGGCTGTAATATATGGATTTATTTCATTGGGCATTGCTCAACAACACAGTATAGAGAATAGACTTGAGGGTGACCTGAAATGGGGACCTGGGCGGTATCCTTTTGGGCGTCTCGGGCCTTTTTGACGAAAAGAAATCCTGTTCGCGCAGCTTTAATGCAATTTGGGGCATTTCGCTAAGTTCTTGGATAATAATAATAATGACCGTGAAGAAGGAAGAATGTGTTTCAATCAGTTTGAGAATTGAAATCGGCTGCCTCTCTTTCATCCGTCTCGGGCAAAAAGCGGCCGAGCTGATCTTCGGTCACAGATTTTTATTTAACCAAGAGTTCTCTTCCCTGTCTCGGGAATTCATTCACCATCAATGTCACAGTGCTAAAAACTTGACATTCTCACCATTGTGTCAAACTAAACATTTCTATATGATGCGACAGTTGCTCATGGATCACCCAATTTGCGAATACACGCTCTCGCGAGACACTACGGGGGGGCTGTACCTTCAATAAACATGAATGAAATAAATTAGAGTCACGAATGGCTTGGTCAACTGATAAGCATTACTGAAACATGACACGGGAGCACCAATGCGCTATGGCGCACGCGGCATGAATGAATCATTGCCGACAAGGATCACCGCGCTACGCAGCCGAAAACCTCTTATCTTTAGATTAATCATTAATCTTTCCGCTAGAGGAGTCTCCACTCCCACTGCGGGTTGTTCAACGACCACTCGTCCGGGAAGCCAAGCGCATCCTCGGGAACAAAAAGAGCCCGGATGCCCGGTCCATACTCGGTGATTTCACAATAGCTTTAGGGCTGAATATTCGGACGATGCCTCATCATTTTCTTGTCTCTCGCTTTTAATTGTTACTCGTACACTTTTCGAGATCAAGTTTGTTTTGTATTTCCTTTTGTCGTTCCTTTTCGCAATCATAATGTCTACTACAAAACAAGATGAGGCCCCCTCTGGCCCTGAAACGGTTTCGGTTGATGGGAACGGGGAGATGTCAGACTCTGTTGCCAAAGAGGAGAATAATTTTGTGCTGCCGGTAAGTCGCGTCGGGCTTACCTTAACTGACTAATTGAAACTGGGCTAAATACATATCTTGCCCAGAGAAAGTTTTTGGTTATACTCGACTACTCGATCGCTTCTTCCTCGTCGTGGCAGCGCTGGCTGCAATAGGCGCCGGAACTGCGACGGCGTTAGTGAATTTAGTTATGGGACGACTGATCTCAGTATTGACCGAATTTACGTCGGGATCCATGTCCCGCGACGACTTTCGGTCGGATGTTAGCACCTATGCGTACGCAGGTTTCAATTTGTTAGTTTTGTATCGCTAAAGCCTAACAACCATTTCTAGCCTCTTCTTCGTCTACATTGGAATCTCCCAACTCGCTCTCACCTACATCTACTCGACGCTCTTTACTTATGTGGCCTACTACATCACTCGCAACGTTCGACACAACTACATCCGCTCCGCACTTAGCCAAGACATTGCGTATTTCGATACCGAAGGCGGCGGGTTGGTTCCAGTGAGGGTGATTTCTGGTGGAAAACTTATTCAGTCTGGAATCGCAGACAAGCTTGGTATCGTTCTGCAATCGCTGTCAACCTTCTTTGCCGCATTCATTATCGCAATGGTAAAGCAGTGGAAGTTGACACTGATAATCAGCTGCATCATCCCAGCTCTGCTTCTGGTCATGGGAGCTGCTTCGGCCTTTGACTCGAAAATTGAGGCTAAAGTGTCAAAACTCTTTGCCGAGGCAGGTACCTACGCAGAAAAGGTTCTCGCTGGAATCAGGACAATTCACGCTTTCAACGCGCAATCCGAGTCTGTTCAAAAATATGTATCTTGCCTCGACAATGCAAAAACTCTGGGTTTTAGAAAGAACTTGATTTATAGCGTCTTCTTTTCTGGGCAGTATTTTATCGTTTATGCTGCGATGGGTCTTGCATTTTGGCAAGGACTTGCCATGATTTCACGCGGAGAAGTTGACAACTTTGGAACCATTTTTACGTAAGGAGCGGTTCAACAGACATTAGCCTGTGGGCTAACGCGTATTCAGTGTGCTATTTTCCGTCGTTATTGCATCGAGTTCAATCACGTCGATTGCGCCGCATAGCATTGCATTCATTCAAGCAAATACTGCTGCTGCGGAGCTTTTTTCACTTATTGACCGAAAAGCCAACCGAAATCCATTTGACGAATCTGGCGAGAAGCCTTCTGAGCCAATTGGTGTTATTGAACTTGAAAACATCAATTTTCATTATCCATCTCGTCCAGATGTTTCTGTACTCCAAGATTTCACTCTCCATGTTCCTGCTGGCAAAGTTACAGCACTAGTGGTAAGTGAACTTATCTCTAAATGGGGAACATGAGCTAAATTAGGGTAGGGTGCTAGTGGTTCAGGTAAAAGTACGATCGTTGGCCTTCTTGAAAGATGGTACGATCCCTCTTCTGGCAAAATAACCTTGGACGGTTGTCCCATTAACCAACTGAATTTGAAATGACTGAGGACGAATATCCGTCTCGTAAGCCAGGTATGAATTCCGAAGGTCCTTAATGACGAAGTCAAATGCTGAAGAGCCAATAGGAACCCACATTATTTAACGGCACGATATTCGAAAATATTGCTTTCGGCCTTGTCGGCACGCCATTCGAAAACGAATCCCTCCCCGAGAAGACCAAACGAGTCGAAAAAGCTGCAAAGATCGCCTACGCTTCCGACTTTGTATCGAAACTTTCAAACGGATATGAGACAAATGTTGGAGAAAGGGGGAAATTTCTTTCTGGTGGACAAAAGCAGCGAATCGCCATTGCGCGAAGTGTTATTTCCGAACCTAAGGTCCTTCTTCTTGACGAGGCCACCAGCGCTCTCGACCCAGAGTCTGAAGGATTGGTCCAAAAGGCTTTGAACGAGGCCCCCAAGAGCCGAACTACCATTGTGATCGCACACAAACTCTCGACAATCTACGATGCGGATAACATTGTCGTCATGTCCAAAGGGCGCATTATAGAACAGGGAACCCATACCGAACTCGTGGCTCGAAATGGGGCATATAACAACCTTGTGAAGGCTCAGGACCTTGGAATTACTGAGATAAAAGAGAAGGGATCGGATCAAGAGTCTCAATCGCTTAAAACAGAAATTGATTGGGCTAACGATGCATTGCTTCCGGAGCCTGAACTGACCTCTACGCAGGAGAAAGATGACGACGGGGTTTTCGAGGATGCTAGCATCTTTACAAACTTGTACAAGCTAATGGCTGCATCAGGCCAGCTGAAGCGGTTGTATTTGTTCCAGTTCATCGGCTGTTTATTGGGAGGTAAGTCGAGCGGCACTCCAGTTCCGTTATTTCCAATAATAACCTGTCACAGCGGCTCTTTATCCAGGACAAGCACTTCTATTAGGAAACATGATGGATTCTCCAGATACATCTAATATGGTTAAGCGAGGAAACTTCGTGGCGCTAATGTATTTCGTCATGGCGTTGGGCTGCCTTGTTGTCTACTTTTGCCTTGGCTGGGTCGCAAACATGATTGCTCAGGTCAGTGTTTTAGTATTTATGCGACCTGTTTACTCACAAAAAGCTAGAATTTGGGCTACATGACACGAAAAGGAATCTTCGAGGTATTCTTGCGCCAGGGCGTGCAGTTTTTCGACAAGCCAGAGAATACGGTTGGTGCTTTAGTCAGCCACCTGACATCTATGCCCCAGTCCATCTTCGAACTCATGGGCTTCACGCTCATCCTCATCACCGTCTCCATCGTCAGCATATTATCCTGCAGCATTCTTTCGATTGCCACATCTTGGAAGCTGGGGCTCGTTGGCGTCTTCGCAGCGCTGCCGCCAATGCTGTTTGCCGGGTATGCCCGAATCCACATCGAGTCAAAGCTGGATAAAGATACCGACAAACGGTTCGCCAACAGCGCGTCCATTGTGTCCGAGATGATTTCGGAAATCCGCACTGTGTCATCGCTAGCCATTGAGACGGTTTTTCTTGAAAAATACGGAAATGAGTTGGACAAGGCAATTGCGAGCTCCAAAGTCCCCTTGTTTCACATGATGATATGGGCTTCCTTCACGAAATCAATCGAATTCTTCGTTCTGAGTCTTGGGTTTTGGTAAGTTAGAGAGGCGCCCCTCTCTCGATCCAAATGCTCACAATTGCAGGTGGGGTTGCCGGCTGGTCGTGAACAGCGAGATATCCTTTTATGCGCTCATCATCTCGTTCATGGGAGTCTACTTTTCTGCTCAGAGCATGGCGCAGCTTTTTGGCTACGCAAGTAGTGAGTAATCCTTGAAGAATTCCACAGAGGCCCTGGCTTATCAGATGAAAGGCATCTCAAAGGCGAATACTGCAATGAGTTATTACTTTTGGTTACTTGGTCTAGAGCCAGGAATCAAGGCGGACAAAGACTCGAGCCAGGAAAAAGCGCTCACAAACAACTACCACTCCATTGAGATTAAGGATATTCAATTTTCATATCCCCAATCGGCGCAGCATCCTGTATTGCGAAATGTGTCCCTCACAGTACGTAAAACCAGCCCCTCCCGCGCGAATGCAACGCTAACGAGTGGCAACTGTCAGATCAACCGAGGAGAATTTGTAGCCTTTGTCGGAGCTTCTGGGTCAGGAAAGAGTACCATGATAGCTTTGTTGGAGCGATTTTACGATCCGACCAGTGGTTCAATCACTATTGATGGCAAGACGCTGTCTGATCTCGGCGTGCATCGCTATCGAGGTGGAACAGCTCTTGTGCAGCAGGAACCAGTACTCTTCCCAGGCAGCATCCGTGAAAATATTGTTCTTGGGGTGGGCTTAGAAGACCCGCACCTCATTGAGGATTCCCAGGTCGAGGCAGCCTGTCGTGCTGCTAACATTTGGGAATTTGTGAGCTCTCTGCCAGAGGGGCTGGCCACACCATGCGGGGCATCCGGAAATCAACTCTCTGGCGGACAACGCCAACGAATCGCCATTGCACGAGCACTAATGCGGAACCCACGCGTGTTTTTGTTGCACGAAGCAACCAGTGCTCTTGACACCGAGTCAGAGAAGCTCGTGCAGGAGGCATTGCTGGGAGCGGCGGCGGAGGACCGCATCACGATTGCCGTTGCCCATCGACTATCGACAATTCAGCATGCGCGCCGCATTTTCGTCTTCCACAGGGGCCGAATTGTCGATGTCACAGCTACGAGGACCCTTGGATGCATAGAAGCTCTTGTCTTGTCAATTGAAGGGATCTATCTAGGTCTCTTATAGCTGCTGTTGCAGCTAGCTAGCTATTCCGTACGGCCGCGGGCGGCCGGAGGAAGGTTGAGGCTATCCAAAGCTAGCTACTACATATAAATAATATAAATAGCTGGCTTAGGCTAGGTCTATAATGGCTAAATAGTCTAGATAAGGTTTTATCCTTATTTTATATAGTATTTTAAGGCTAATTATAGTTAATATTATCTAGTCCTTATTTATAAAAATAAATATAATTATTAGAATTATTTAATTTCTATAATTAAGATTTATATAGCTTAATTAGCTAGATTATAAGATTAATTTATATATAATATATTTTTTTATTTTTAAAAATTTAAGAAAATATATTATTAATAATATTATAAAAAATAAAATATAATATTTAAATTAAATAAATTAAATTAAATTAATTAATATATTATATTTAATTAAATAGTTTATTAAGATTAAGGCTTAATAAATATTATAATTATTAATATTTTTATTAATAAAGATTATTATTATAAATCTTATTAATTAATTTATTAATTAAGGCCTTAATTATTTAGATTTTTAAATATTTTAATAAAATATTTAATATTAATTAAATCTAATTAATTAATAAAAATATTAAATTTCTAGGCTAATAATAGTTTAATTAATTTATTAGCTATTATTTTATTAGTAAATATATATTTAATCTTAAAGCTATTAGCCTAATAGGCTTACTAGGCCTAATAATTATAAATATTAATATACTTAAAAATAGTTTTAATTTATAATATTTATAGGATTATAAGCTAGATTATTTATTAATTATTATACTTAATAATCAGCTTTCCCTTTAGCTAAAAATCTAATTATTTAAATAGTTATTAAATTATAATAACTTTTTTTATTATATATATTAAGATTAATAGCTTTACCTTTATTAATAAGATTATAATAATATTCTATTTACTAATTTTCTAGCTAATTAAATTATTAAATAAGTAAATAATTAATTCTTATAATAATTTCTAAATCTATAAATTATTTATAAAGATTATATTTAATATAATATAATAATTAACTTCTTTAGTAATAATAATAATAATTATAATAACTAGATCTATTAAACCTAGAACCTAACTATTATCTTAATTAGCCTTAGGCTATCTACTATTATATTAAATAATTAAATAATAAATTTAATAAAAATATTTAATTATTTTATTTACTAAGGCTTAGTATTAAGCTAAAGAATTAATTAAAAAAAATTAATAAAATTAATAATAAAATTATAATTTTTAACTAAATTATAATAATAATATAATTAATAAAATTAACCTTTTATTAATATAAATAAATCTTATTATATATAGTCTACCCTAGATTATATAAGAAGACTACTATTAAAAGCTAGCTATCTTTACTAAAAACTACTAGCTATTTAAGACCAAATTAGACTATAATATTCTTAATATAAAAATCTTAATATAACTATAGCTTATAATTAAATTAATTTCTTAGAATCTTAATCCCTAAAAATTACTATAAATTATCTAGATCTTTTGTTTTATATTATATCTTTAGGGCCTTAATTAATTACTTAATTATAAGCTAGTTTTCTAATTAAAATAATATAATAATATTATCTATATAAAAAAGAATAATTATCTAACTATTTTTTAAAATATAAAAGTCTTTAGAATAAAGCTATAGCCCTAATTATATAAAGATTTAAATAAAATTAGTTTACTATAGTAAAGGCAATCTATAAAGCTTATATAATACCTTTAATAGCTATAGGCACTAACTATATTACTAATAGCTATTAGGATATTAGATATATATTTCTTTATTTAGATTATTATTTATAAAAATATCAACTATATTTAAATAATAGACTTTTAGATTAAATTAAATAATAATAATAATTAAGATTTTAAATAATTTTCTAGCTAAAGTTATTATAATTATTTCTTTAAATCTTAGGAATTAAAGATCTTCTTTAATATATAGCTAGGCCTTATAATAAATTATATACCTATACTTATTAATTTTATATTTAAAGACCTAGATTAAAAGTAAGATTTATTAAGATACTTAATCTAAAAAAATAAATTTAAAGGTCTTTTTTTTTTATAAATCTATTATCTTAATTTCTAAGGCTTTTTTAAATAAATAATTTAATAGATAATTATTTAGATTATAGTAAATCTAAGGCTTAGGTAAAAGATTTTATTTATAAAGGTAGCTTTTTTAGTTTTAAAGAAAGTTATTATAAAAGATAATAAAATTATTTAATTAGACTAATTACTATAATTATTAATTTAATTATTATTTTTATTATTAATAGTAGTAATAATAATAACTTAATTTAAAGATATTAATTTAATTATTATTTAGTTTAATTTTTAACTATTATTATTAATAATAGTATTATTATTATTATAATTTACCTATTAATTATTGCCCTTTTTTTCTCCTAGCCTAAATAAATTAGCTAGATAAGTAAGATATTTTTTTTTTTTTATATAAATTATTAATTATTAAGAAAGCCTATAAAAGCTATTAAAAACTATTTAAATATTTAGCTATTAGGTTTATAGTTTAATTACCTAATTAATTATCTAATTAATTATTTAATTAATTAGATTTTAAGTTTATAGCTTAAGAAATTAGGTAGAATAATTCTATTTTTATTAGATTAAGTAGGTTATAAAAGCTATTATTATTATTATAATCTTTATTTATAATTACCTTAATTATTAATCTAATCTCTTTATTATCTATTATAGCTAGGATTAGGCCTAGATTATTATAATTACCTTTAATTACTAGAATAATTATCTCTTTAATTAACTAATAATCTATAAGCTATTAATTTATTACTAAAACTAATATATATTCTTAATTATTATCTTTAGCTATAAGCTTAAACTTTAAATCTAACTTAAGATCTTAGAATTGGTCTCTTAGGGATCTTATTATCTATATTAACTCTAGATTTAATTAATTTATTAAATTATAGAATATTTATTTATTAAAGATTATATTCTTAATCCTATAAACCCTTAAGATCTTAAAAACCTAAATCCTAAAAATATTACTTAAATTATATTTAATAAAGTAATTAATTTTTATATAGGCTATAATCTTAAGGACCTATTTTTAAGTATTTAATTAAACTAGATTAATTAAAGAATAAGCCCTATAGCTATATACCTTAAGATATATAATATTAAATTATTTTAATTAGTTAATAACTTAGCTATTATTATTTTTTAATTATTATTATAATTACTTATAAAAAGTCTACTAGCCTTAAGCCTATTAAAGTAATTTATTATAAATATAAATAATTATATTTTATATCTTTAACTATAATTATATTAAAAGCCTTATACCTAATTATATTATATAGACTTAAATAATTATTATTTCCCTAAATTATTTACTAAGACTATTTTAAATAAATATATAAAGTATAGTAATCTTATTCTCTATATTCTTCTTAATAATCTACCTATTAAATTATTAACCTAGGCCTTAATTATTATTTTAGTAAATAATCTATATTTTAAGCTAATATTAATAAATTAAATAGGCCTTAAGATAATTAAGGGATTTTAATAGGATTTATTATATTATATTATAAAAAATATAAATAAAAATTATTTTTATATATTAATTTTTTATTAATAATATAATTATTTTATTATTATAATTAAAATTATTATAAAAAATATTAATAAATATTTATTTAAATAGCCTTATAGCTATTATTTATAATAGCCTTCTAAAAATAACCCTCTTAGCCTTCCCTAGAAAATAAACTTTACAATTAATTACTATAGGTTTTATAATCTTAGCTTTAATTACTATTTCTATTAGCCTTCCTAAGGCTTCTTAGTTTAGATACTCTAGATATTAATATTATAGAATTACCTTAGCTATTTATTATAGCTTTAATAATCTTAATAAACTAAAAATAATTATTATAATTAATAATATAATAATTATAATTATCTTTAACTTAATTATCTAATTAACTATTATTATAATTATTAATCTAATTCTTAGATTAGCTATTATATTAATTAAAATAATTAAATAGACTATTACAATAGCTATAGCAATAATTATTATAATAATTATATATTTAATTAAATTAAACTTAATAATTTATTAATAATAAATTTATTTAATATTAAAAATAATCTAGGCTTCTTTAAATACAGCTTTTATAGCTAGATTCTAATTATATCCCTTCTACAAAAGAAAATCTAAAAAAACTAAGCTTATATAAAAGCCTAAAATATAGGCTATTTCTAATAGCCAAAATATTTCTCCCTTAATTTATAGATTTACTTAACTATAGCCTAAGATTTTTAATTAATTATTATTTACAAAAATAATTTTAATCTACTAATTAAATTAGAAATTAGATAGCTAGCTTTAGCTATTATAAATATATATATCTAAGCTAGAATTAAAAATAAAAAAATCTCTTAACAAATAAGTCTAAGCTACCAAAAACAATAATTATTATAGCTATACTAGCAATAATAACTATAGCTATAATCTAGTTAAATTAATAGCTTATTAATCTTAATATTATTAATTTTATTAATTCTATATATATAAAAAGACTATAATCTCTTTAATAAAAGCTATATCTTTAACTTATTAATTAAAATAATTTAATTAATTAATTATATTTTTAATTATTTTTATTTTTTATTATATAGTAAGATTATTTATTAATTATTATTTAATCCTAAATTTAATATCTAGATTAAGCTATTAGCCTAATAATTTAATTATCTTTATTAAATAATAATATTTATAATAAAAATATCTTTTACTATAAATATAAAATAGTTTTCTTTTATTATTTTTTTAGTTATTAATCTTATAATTACTAAGGCTAATAGTCTCTTAATCTAACCTATTAGAGCTAATAGCCTCTTAGTCTAACTTATCTTAGAAAATAATAAACCTATCCTTTATTACTATTACTAGTAATAATAGCTATTTAAATTTCTTATTAATCTTAAAGCTATTAAGAATATTATCTTCCTAACTAAGCTTATTATAATAGGCCCTATATATTAAAATAGGCTTTTAATATATAAATAAAGTAAAGCAAATTTATTTTATAACTTTTAAAAAGACTAGAATAGGTTTAATTTCTTAGACTTATAGAAGATCTAGGTTAAGGGCCTTAGTTAAAACTATTTTTTAATAGTTAATTTAATTATAGGTAATTATATAGCTAGGTCTTTTAAAGACTTTCTTATAAATTATAATTATTATTGTTATGACCCATGCACACCTGGGGCGGTGACATAAGGCAGAACACTTAGTCATAACCTAAGGTATAAAAGGCAAAGACCTACCTTAGTACATTGACTAATCCCATATACCTACCCTATACTAATAATTACTATAATTACTAGTAATTATAAAGGTAATTACCGTAATTACTTGATCACTAAAATGTAAACTATATAATTATATACAATAGTTTAGTAGTATATAGATGGATTAGTTATACTATAAAAAATAGTCTAATTAGCTTTTAATATAACTTAATTATATTAATTATCAATTAATATATTACTAAATATAATATTTTTTTTATAATTTATATAATATTGCTTAGAAACTACTATATACTCTATATTCCTTTGCTAATATAAATTCTTTATTTTAATTAGTTTATTATAATTAGGAATTAATTAGAATATTATATATTAAAAGCTTTTATTTAGTAAAATTACTTATATTAATTACTAAGTAATATTTTGCAATGGCTCCTATAATCTCATCCTCCTTATCTAAATCTACCCTAGCTATTACCAAAGGAAAAAGACCCAAGACCCCTAACAAAAATAAAGATATTATTATAAAGAAAGTAAAAGAATCTAGCAATAAAAATAATAATAAAAATAAAGAAAATAATAAAAAAGAATAAAATATTACTAGCCTTAAATATAAAAATAAATAATTTATAGATATTATTAATCATATAGCAAAATAACTTAAAACCCTATAATAATAAATACTCTAAAATACCAAATTACAACAACTTTATACTATTATTAATACTTTAAAAAAAAAATAGATTAAATTAGCCTAAATTTATAAGAAATACCTAGAGGACCTTAGAAGCTTTATTATTAAAACCAAGGACCCTAGAGAAATTATTAAACCCAAAAAACCTTAACTATAAAAAGAAGACTTTAATAATCTTTAAGAATAATTAACCTAGATCAAAAGTTATTAAGCTATATATCTATTAATCTTTGTAGCTATAAATAACTAAGAGTTTAATATACTATAGAAAGATTAAAAGGAAAATCTATAAGGTCTATGGAAAAATAGCTTAAGAATTATATTACTATCCCCTAAGACCAAATTAACTCAATAATCTAATATTTATTTAGTAATTTTAATAACTTTAAAAAAAAACTTATAAAATAATATAATATAATTAATAAAAAATAAGTAATATTATAAGCTCTTAAGAAACTCACTTAGAAAGGATTATGTGCTAATTTTCTTGCTAATTTTAAATATTATATTATAAAATTATATTAAATAAAAAATATCCTAATTAATAAATTCTATAAATAACTTAAGGAACCTATTTAAGATAAGATATATTAATTTCTTAAATCTTTAATTAAATTTAATAAATATATAATCTATATTATTAAAGTTAATAATAAATAATTTAAATAATAATAATAAAAAAACAATAAATATAAAACCACCCTAAATATTAATATAAAACAATAATATAAACCTATTATCTATAGTATATACCTAGGACCCATAGAACTAAGGACTACCTAGAAATAAGACCTTTTTAATATTATCTATTATAATTATAGAAAGAAAGAATATCTTAATTATAATTACTAAAGACTATAAACTAACCAATAATTTTAATCTATACTAAAAGGTAAAATATTAAATATAATTATCTAATAATCTAAGAATACTCTAAATTACTTAGTATAATTAGAAATATAAAATCCTAAATAGCAATCTATATCCAAAGGGAAATCTTATATAAGCATAAAATATATCTTTACTATAATTCACAGAAATAATCTAAGGCTAAGTAGTATATCTTTTACACCTAAATAAAAATAAGACCAATATATTACTTAATTTTATTATTAAAGAGAACTAAATATATCCTATATCCACCCATAGGACCTAAAAAAAGCCTAAGAAATAGGTCTCCTAGTAAACTATAATAATATAAATATTAATAATATTCTTAAAGAATAGTAAAAAACCTTTACCTAAGATAAAAATAACATTTTATAATAAAATATAGAAAAAAAAATATATAATAAAAAATTATAATAAAATATAGGCCTAAGTAAGAATATTTATATTCTAGCCTATTGGCAAATATAAAGAATATAGCTAAAGCTAATTTAATTTAATATAGATAATAAAAGACTAGCTTAAGACCACTTAGAATATAGTAATTTAATATAATTTTACTATTTTAGCCATAACTATAAAATATATTTATAAGAAAAAAAAAATAATAAATATTTTCCTATCAAAATAAAAAATACCCTACTAAAATCTACCTATAACTATTACTATAAGAATTATCTTATTATAGCTTAAAGAAAAGAATATAATAATATTATTATTATTTCCCTACTAGAAGATATATTAGATTATAAAAATAAGAATTGGTAAGACTACCTAGACCCTAACTATAATATCTATAGTTTATAAAAAGTATAAGATTAGCATTAATTTATTAAGTTCTTACTAAAAAACTTATAAAGCCCCCTATAAAACTAAAGCTATAAAAGTAATATAAGCAAAAGCTTATAAAATTATCAAAAGAATTTCCCCAAAAGCCTTTATATATAACTACTTTTATTATAAAAAAATAACTAGAACTAGAAATCTAGATTAAAAAAATATAATATACTATATTAGTAAATAGCAAAGTTAAATTTAACTATATTAATCCTTAGATAATTAATAAATTAAAATTATTATAGAAAATAAAAACTAATCCTTATATTATATATAATCTCAAAGGAGTAATATTTAAGTATAATAATAGTATTATAAATAAAGAGATTAATTATCTTAAAGTCTTTATTTATGGAAAAAATAAAAAAATTAATTTTAATATTATAAATACTAAAAGCTATAATATTATTTTGGGATACCCATAGCTATATCAATATAATCCTAATATTTACTAATATATTAGCTAAATATAAGTATTTCTTAAGTATAATATAATTAATAATATTTCTAATAATAAAAGATCTTATACTCTTAACCCTAATTAGGTAAGAAGATAGTATAATAATATAATAAATACTTTATTACTCAAAAAAATACTATATAAATATAAAAATAGTTAAAAGTAATAATAGCAAAGAATAATAGCCTATATATATATATAATTCTAATAATTTAATACTAATCTCAAGAAAATAAAGGTAATAGTAATAAAAGACTAATTAAAGAATATATTATTTAAATACTAGATTTATAAATAATTATTCACCAAAAAACTTAAAATAGGATTACCTAAGTTTAATTAATAAGATTATAAGATTATACTAAAAAAAGAAATTAATATCTAGTTTTATTTTATTTATAATTTTAATTAAGTATAACTTAATATCCTAAAAGAATATATTAAAAATATACTTAAAAAAGAATATATTTATATTTTAAATTCTAAAGTTAGCTATTTTATTATATTTATTCTAAAGAAAAACAAAAAATTATAACTTATTATAGATTATTAATAATTCAATAAAAATATAATTAAGGACCAAACTCCTTTACCCCTAATCAATAAAATAAAAAACCAATTACATAGCATAAATATCTTTACTATATTAAACCTAAAAAAAGCCTATAATCTAATTTATATCAAAGAAAAATATAAATAAAAAACTACTTTTCAAACTAAATTTAAATTATTTAAATACTTTATTATATCTTTTAGACTTATAAATATCCCTACATTATTCTAATAAATAATTAATAATATTCTTTATAAATACCTTAATATTTTTATTATTTATTATCTAAATAATATCTTAATTTTCTCTAAGAATAAAAAAGAATATAAGGAATATATCTATAAGGTCTTAAAAGTACTCTAGGATAATAAACTCCTTATTAAACCCAAGAAAAGCAAATTCTATATTATAAAAATTAAATTCTTAGGCTATATTATCTTACCTAATAAAATTTATATAGACCCTAAGAAAATTACTATTATTAAAGATTAGGAATCTCCTAGAAATATAAAGGAAGTATAAGCCTTTTTAAAATTTATAAATTACTACCAAAGATTTATCTAAAACTTTAGCAAAATTATTATACTCTTTATAAAACTTACTAAAAAAAGAAAAATCTTTACCTTTGGAAATAAAGCTAAAAAAGCCTTTAAAGTTATATAAAATATAATTATTATAGAATCTATATTAGCCATATTTAACCTAGAATAACTAATTAAACTAGAGATTAATTCTTTAGATTTTGTTTTTGGTACTTAGATTAGATAAAAGAATAAAAATAGCCTACTATATCTAATTACCTTTTACTTTTATAAATTAAATAAAATAGAATTTAATTATCTTATTTATAATAAAAAATTCCTTGCTATAGTTAATACCTTTAAGGAATTTAGGTATTATTTCCTAGACAAAAAACATAAGACTATTATATTTATTGACCATAAAAATATTTCCTATTTTATAATAATATAATAATTAAGTAATAAATAATTTTATTATACTAAATACCTTTTTAAATTTAATTATTATATTATCTATATTAAAGAAATTAAAAATAATTATATTAATATAATTAGTTATTAACCTAACTATTATAAAGAAAAGCCCTAGATAAAAAAACAATTTCTATAATTCTCCCTTAATAATACCCTAGAATAAGCCTTAATCAATAAAATAATAATTAAAACCAAGAAATTAATTACTACTATCTATATTAGTAGACTACCAAAATAAATATAGATTATATAGATATCTACCTAGTAAGTAAAATAGGAAAATCCACTACTAAGGAAAATTAAAAAATATAATTAGAATCTTCTATAGAAAAAATAAATTAATCTACTTTAAATCCCAAAGAAATACTAAATAGACCTACTAAGAGAAATCTATAAATACCCCCTACATAAATATAAAGGAATTAATAAAACCCTTAAATAAATTAAATAAATATTTTTCTTTAATAATATAAAAAAGAAAATTAAGAAAGTATATAAAAAATATAATCTTTGCCAATACTTAAAGAAACCATAATATAAATCCTATAAAGAACTATAGCCTATACCTATAGTAAAAAGACCCTAGAAATTAATTATAATAGACTTCATTATAAACCTCCCCCTATTAGTAGACCCTATAATAAGAGTATACTATAATAATATTTTTATTATTATTAATTACTTTATAAAAATATTATATTATTTTCCTTACTAAAAAGTAATAAATAAAAATACTTTTGCCTATCTTTTTTTTAAATATATTATTATAATATATAAACTACCAATAAAAATTATCTCTAATAAAGAATAATCTTTTACATTAAAATTCTAGCAAAGCCTAATATACCTTATAAGCCTTAACCACAAACTTAATACTATATTTAGACCTTAAGTTAATAGATAAACTAAATAATAAAATTAAGAAATAAAATAATATTTATATTATTATATTAACTATAAATAAATAAATTAAATTAAAAAGCTATCTATTGTTTAATTTGCCTATAATATCTTATATAATTATAATATAAAAATAATATCTACTAATACTAACTTTAATTTTATTCCCAATATTTACTAAATACTAATAAAAAATATTATTTAAATAAAAGCCATAATCAAATTAAATAAACTATAAGAATTATACAAAAAAATAAAAATAAAACTAGAATTTATAAGAAATAATATAAGATAATACTATAACCTAAAAAGGCTAAAGGGATTAATCTTTTTAGAGAGAGATATAGTCTATTTAGCAACAAAAAATCTTATATTAAAATAACAAAATAAAAAATTAGATTTTATATAAATTAGACCCTACCTAATAAAACAAAAAATATTAGAAAATAATTATAAATTAGACTTACTAAAAAACATCAAAATCTACCCTATCTTCCACATTTTACTACTAGAACCTAGCAATAATATTTAGATTAATATAGATCCTAAATATAAACTAAAAATAGAAAACCTTAAGGAATAATAGGAAATTAAGAAAATTCTTAAATAAAAAATAAAAAATAAGAAATTTAAAATTAAATAGAAAAATTATAAAAAAACCATATAAGAACCCACTAAAAACCTTACCCATTATTCAAAAATATTAAAATAATTTCTTTAAAAATACTAAAGAAAAAATCCTCATAAACTATACTCTAGTTAATAATATCTAAAGTACCCTTGGCTTAGGTATTTACAATAGCTTAAGACTTAAAATACTTAGCCTTATCCAAAGTATCTATAAAAGAAAGACCTCTTTAAATTATCTCCTTCTCTTTTACTTTTAATTAATACTTTTATTTTTATAAATAAATTAAATAAGCCAAAGCTTTATTAAGGGATATCTAAGTAATAAATATAGCCTCCTTAGCTTTTTTTTTTGCTTTTTCTAAATAATTAAATTCCTTACTTAAACTAAATATTAGAAAATATTATTAGCTACTAAAAATAAAAATAAATATAAAAACCTATAAATACTAATAATAATATCTAATATATTATAGCTATAATCTTAGTAAATATATTTACTATAATAAGAAAACTTTACTATTATTTAATAATAAAAGCCCTTAAAAAGATAAAAAAAATAAAGTATAATATTATAATTAAACTTTATAATATTATTAGTAAGATAAGCATAATATTATACTAATCTATTAGATATATTATTAGTAAAAAAAATAATTATAAGTCTAAGTTAATATCTATAGTAAGAAATTAAGGAAAGATTAGTTATTATAGCCTTAAAGATAAAACCAATAGAGGGAAGATATTATATTATAATCTATATATATCTAAGGCAATAATATAAGGTAAAATGCTTAATTATAATCTAAGGTATAAAAGGTAAAGACCTACCTTAGTATATTGATTAATCTTATATACCTACCTTATACTAATAATTATTATAATTACTAGTAATTATAAAGGTAATTACTATAATTACTTAATTACTAAAATATAAACTATATAATTATATACAATAATTTAGTAGTATATAAATAAATTAATTATACTATAAGGAATAGTCTAATTAGCTTTTAATATAATTTGGTTATATTAATTACCAATTGATACATTACTAGATATAATACCTTTTTTATAACTTATACAATATTATTTAGAAACTATTATATGCTTTGCATTCCTTTGCTAATATAAACTCTTTGCTCTAATTGGTTTATTATAGTTAGGAATTGACCAGAACATTATAATTATCTTCTTATAATTATAATTAAAAAACTTATAATATAATTATAAAATAATTAGCTATTTAAAAAAACTATAAATTTCTCTAATTATTATCTTATAGCTTCTAATAATCTCTAAAATATAGATTTTAATAATAATTATTATCTTTTAATAGATCTTAAAAATAGCTTTTTCTTATTAATATTATTAATTAAGAAACTTAAAATTAATTTATTTATTTTTATTAAGATTATTAAATTAAATAATTATTAGATTAATTATTTATAAAGTTAATTTAATTAGCCTTTTAAAAATTAATTAATCTAAGTCTAAGAAATTAAAATATTTTTATAAATTATATATTATAATAATATTTTAAATTATATTAATCTAAATTATTTAATTATTAAAGTCCCTAAGGATAATCTAAAAAAAGCTTTTTAAGCTAATAAAGATTATAGTTATTATTAATAATAAAAATAATTAAAATTAGCTAATTATTACTTAAAATAATAAATATATATAAAAATAAAGATATTATAAATAAAATTAAATAGCTAATTAAATATTATAAATTAGGCTTATAATTATTATAGCTATAAAAATCCTTAAATATATAGAAATTTTTATTTTATTAATTAAAGGAATTTATCTAGATTTCTTATAATTACTATTATAGCTAGCTAGCTATTTTGTATGGCTATAGGTAGCCAGAGAAAGGTTAAGGCTATTTAAAGCTAGCTACTGTACATAGATAATGTAAATAGCCGGCTTAGGCTAGGTCTATAATGGCCAGATAGTCTAGATAGGGTCTTATCCTTATTTTATATAGTGTTTTAAGGCCGGTTACAGCCAACGTCATCTAGCCCTTACCTATAAAAATAGACACAGCTGCTAGAGTCATCTAGCCTCTGCAGTTGAGGCTCGTGTGGCCCGGTCGGCCGGGCTGTGAGACCAGCTTGTGTGTGACAGTCGAATTCGGATCCCATTCAGAGCTCATTCAACGCGGCGGGCTTTACAAGCAAATGTGCGAGGCTCAAGACCTGTAGGCCAGTGGAGCGGGACAAGATGGGCGGGGAACCGGGCGTGGTAGGCCTCCCGCAGCAACAATGTCTCGTACGCGCCTCGCTTATAGGCTCGCTGAGATTGAAAGGAGGTTGCATGTTTCGAAAGGTAGCCACGGCACTCCAAAGATGACGTGTTGGACCCCGGGTAATTGCCGGAGCCTGAGCATCTCAAAACTCGACCCCTCCAGGAAGCAAAAGTCGGAGTTGAATATAATACTTCCAACCCATAGAACTAAAGTGATTTGATACCGTGTCAATTTGCCCAATGGATGTCACAAGTGTACCAGCGTCTTTGCCTGATCGGCACCAGTTCTCAGCCTTTGATATCGCCAGAGACATCTGGTCTCACCTGGGTCTCCCAGCCGAAGCATTGAACTCGCTCTCTCTCCCAAGAAAAGATGAACCGTCGGCTGCGTCTTCGTTCAAAATCGGTCACCTCGCCCAGAGCACCATCGGGCTGTCAGCCCTAGCCGCTGCATTAGTGTCCGCGTTGCGCCAAGCACCAGATGGCCAAGGCAACGAAGTACCAAGGGTCAGTGTGGAGGTGGGGCATGCCGTGATGGATTTCTACTCTGTTCAGCTCTACAAGCTCAATGGGGTAAGGCCAGAGCCTATGTTGGGTCCGATTGGAGGGTTGTATGAGACAGCCGACGGATGTGTGCGCATCCAGGATATGTTTCCTAACCTTCTGGACAACGCACTAACTGTTTTGGGGCTACCGCTTGACGCGGATAGGGAGGCTGTAGAGGACAGGGTTCTTCAATGGTCTGCTAGAGATTTAGAGCGGGAAGGCCTCAAGGGGAATGCTTGCATATATGCCTTGCGATCGTACGCAGAGTGGGATCAACTGCCGCAAGCCCGTGCGCTGAGAGACTTTCCCATCACCATCGAAAAGATCGGAGACTGCCCAGCAGGCCTACCGAAGACGATTGAGAACAGAGCAGACGGATGCCTCACAGGATTAAGGGTGCTTGAAATGAGCAGGGTCATCGCGGCCCCCCTCGCCGGCCGCACCTTGGCCTTTCACGGCGCAGATGTGCTTTGGGTGACATCGCCTACGCTGCCAGACGCGCCGTTCCTTGATCGTGAATTGAGCCGAGGGAAGAGACGAGCGTACCTCAACGTGGGAGATGACGGCGACAACGCAAAAGTACGTAATCTAGCACGAACGTGTGACGTGTTCATACAGAGCTACAGGCCAGGCAGCTTGGCTGCACGTGGCCTGTCTCCAGAGGAGCTTGCAGCCCAAAACCCGGGCATCATCGTTGCAAACCTCTCTGCTTTCGGCCCCGACGGACCCTGGGCCGCGTATCGCGGCTTTGACATGCTTGTGCAGACTGCGTCCGGGATGAGTGTTTCCGAGGCTCAGCATTACGGCTCGTGTGAGAAAGCGCGTCCTACTCCCTGCCAGCCCCTGGACTACGGGGCGGGGTATCTGCTCGCGGCGGGTATAAGCGCGGCCCTGTACCGCCGGAAGACCGAAGGCGGCTCGTACGTGGTCAATGTGTCGCTGGCCGGGGTTATGAAATACCTGCGAAGCTTGGGGCAGTATCCCGAGAAAACTGGGTTTGACGGTCCTGATTTTTACGGCGTAGCCGCCATGGTGCCAGAAGCCTATGAGGAGCGGGACTTTGTAGATGGAAACGGTGCGAACAAAAAGTTGCGGGTGGTCAAGCACGCGGCCCAAGTGGATGGACGTGTCATCAATTGGAACATTTATTCTCCGTTGTTGAGCACCGACAACATTCAATGGCTCTGAACCGTTGTCTTGAAGGGGTTTAGTTCGTGAACTAGTGGTTGGATGAGGCCAGGGCTGATGGAAGAAGCACATCACTATGACGAATATTCGGCATCTCCAGGGATCAATTTGTCACACATGCTGGAAATGAAACAGGCATTTCTTTGGGGGAAAAACAAAAAGGCTTAAAAAAATCTCCATAGTATCCATATAAGACACGATAAAACCCAAATCCCATAATCACTAGTGTCTGCTGACGTCAGCAGCCGGCGGGTCAAGAAATGGTGAAGACTTGACCCCTGAAATGCCAACACCTCAACTTTGTCATCCACCTTGGCCTTATCCGCAACACAATGAGCAGGACGGCTTTTGTGAATATTTCCCACCCCAGCGATATGCTGGACCCTGGGGTGAAAAGAACCGTCAGACGCCATGTAATGAAAGACATTGGGCGGGGACGCAGGAAGCGTCCACGGCCCACCATTGTCCAGCTCCAAGTCCACCTGCCGTCTTCAGAGAAGGCAGAGGAAGATCCCAAGACTGCTATTTTGAATTTGAGGAGTGAAAAGGGCCCAGGAATCGCTTGTAGAAGTGGTGTTAACGACCAAATCCACGTGCCAAGACCACCTCATGCGGCGGGCATCTTTGGCCTCGATCTAGGCGAGCCAGAGCTTGAAATTGTTCACTTCAGTGAGTAGTTTGTTTGCATCAACTCGGTCCCAGAATATTGAAGGCTAAGTGTGCATTAGTGAGAGCTGAGTCGGATTACAAATATCGGCCATTTCACGCTATTTGGATCCGTATCGGTCTCTCGGACCCAACTGCATTCTACCTCTCGCTGGCTAGCACCGTCTTGTTCAGGGATCACATGCACGGTGAGATGAATATGAGATATGCAGATAATCCAAAATCAGCAAAATATTACAGCAAGGCTCTCAGACAGTTAGCGACGCGTCTGCAAGATGCGCAGGAATGCAAAAGTGCCGGCGTTGTCGCTACAATCCTTGGATGCCTCTGCCATGATGTTTGTCCCATCTAGGTTTGCTACATGGTTCGATCACGACTAACGATATGTCACTAGACAGGTTCTGGCAATTGGGACCGCTGGGCCGTTCATATTGAGGGATTAGATCGCATTTCCAAACTTCGAGGGGGATTTGAGGAATTGGAAGGTGAAATTCCGTTGATGCCATTCTGGTTTGTATTGTCCCGCACTTGGTACTTAAGAGTGGAAAGCTGAACTTTTGCAGGCTAGACCTGGTTGGAGGCACAGTCACGGACTCGTCGCCTCGATTTTCAATACCACTTGGCCTGGATACGAATATTACCCAGACAAGTCCATCGACGCTAATGGGCTTCCTTGATCTTTTGACGTTTGCGCATCTTGAATTGTCTTGGATCTCTCCCTTATTCCAAAAGATGCGGGAAATCGCCGAGGAAGTCAACACAAACGCCGACTCCAATCAGTTTTGGGAGCAAGAAGTCAAGGCCATCCGTATGCTCGGGCCAATTACCCACCAACTACTCTCTGTTGAGAGATGGCCCAGCATGGAAAACCAAGACAACACCGTTTTAGCCACGGGAGAATTGGCACGCTTAGCATTTCTCATGTTACTTTCAGGTTTGAAGAAGAGATTCTGCCTAAATTATTCTGACATGCCCCACCTTCAAGCCAGATTCAGCAATGTTTTGGCTCAAATGCTAGACCATCCAAACGGGCCGGTCGCCCACTTGAGGCTCTGGGCAATTATCACCGCCACAACCTTGCAAGAGAGTAGCATGGACATCCATTTAGTGCTTCAAATCTGCCAGATAATCTCAACCCAAGGCTTTTCTAATTCCAATTCAGCTATCAATTTTGCAAAAGATCTAATCTGGATCAACGACTTGCAGCATTGCGGAGGTAAACAACTGACAGTAAAGATTGATGAGTACAATGCAGGTCTATATGTTCTACCTCCAAGCATGTGGCACGAGCCGATTCCTTCGCCTACTAATTGCATGAATGCACCATGATGACGACAAATAAGGCAAACTACGCCCCCGTGGCGCCTCCGCTGGCCGAAATCCACTGGCCGGTTATCCATCGGCTCTTTTCACTTGCCAAGAAGAGGGCAATGTCGGCAATATCCTCAACGGTGCCCGCTTTATCCGCAGCTCTTGTCATGGAGATGAGGATGTTTTTCAATTCCTGCACAGGAGGAGGGCCATCGGCAGGAAACGAGTCTGTGTCCACCGGCCCGGGGGCTATCATGTTGATGGTGATGCCTTTTTCACGCCCAAGCTGCAGTCAAGTTAGCTAAAGCACATGCGGGGTGAGCGTCGAGTTTTGTCTGACCTCATAGGACATGCTGTGGGTCAACGCTCCCATGGTGGCTTTGGCAGCCCCGTATAGTGGTAGACCCGGAATGCCGATCTTTGACGCGATGCTGCCAATGTTGATAATGCGACCTCCGGATGGCATGTGAGGCACCACGGCTTGAATCAGATAGAGAGCACCAAAGACGTTGACGTTGAAAATTTTGACAATGTCCTCAGGGGCAGTTGTGAGGACAGAACCAAACGCGCCCATGGCTGCATTGTTTACTTTGAATAAATGTCAATACTTGGGAACATACCAATGATGCTCGTGTTCGCAAGGTAGGAAAATATTTACCCAAGATGTCAATATGATCAACTTCGAACCCTTTGAGGGTCTGATCGACAAGCGCTTTTGCGCCTTCAACGGTGGAAATGTCAGCTTGTAAAACAAGGAGATTGTTTTTTCCAGCCACTTTTTCGATTTGAGCTGCGACCTTGGCAGCACGAGGAGCGCTGAATTCAGAGACGTAGTTTATGACAACGCGTGCACCGGCGCGGGCGAGTGCCGTGGCAATACCTGCGCCAATTCCATTCTCCCTGCCAGAGCCCGTGATGATGGCGACCTTGTTGGCCAAGGAGAGAGAATCTGTGGGGGCGAGCATTTTTGCAGGGGCTGGTTTGTTCTTGCAAGTGGTGAAAATGAGAGGTTGCTGGTGTCAATGAGATGAGGATAGAGAACGGCTTAGCAGAGGATGTGTCCATGGCTTTTATATTTGCAAAGCCCTGCTCTGGCAAAAGATATCTGGAACTGTCATCTGGTGTCCCAGGCATTGATTTCACGATGCTTCCGAATCAGGAAAACGGTGTCCCTAGTCGGCAGATGCACAGACCATGATCTAGGGCCTCGCGCCATGCCCCAAATGGAAAACGGTCATCCCTGCTTGCACCCGGCGGACCATCGCCAGGTGGAGAAACTTTGTGACCAGCCAGCGCCAATCTTTCTGAATCAAACCAAAAATCCACCGCCCCCATGTCAAGATCTCTTTCGTGCCTTATTATCCGTAGAATCCTGGTTCTGATGCCAATGAAGTCACGGGATAGATCTGTGACTTGAACATCCGAGCCCATGTGCGATGCATAATCTATTCAACAACACATCCTTCATAAAATAAGTAGCGGGTCCAGGTTGAATAATATGTACTACAAGCCGTAGCATATTTGTCTGAGTCTTTAGGTTCATGTCCAAGTATTGTAGAAAGGAACAAACGGTAAATTGTGCAAGGCTAATGCGACCGCACAACTGGGCTTGAAAAGACCATTCAGCATCCAGGATTCAGAACATCCTCATTCAAAACCTTGTGCAAAAGTCATGACCACAAGATGAACTCCCAAAAGACAAAGAATGTCCTATGGAGATGGAGAGGACTTAGGCTAAGATATCTGGTGGTTGGTCTTTCACTGACCATCGTCCTCTCAATTTGAAAAAAAGAAAGAAAAAAGATTTCAGGGCGTGACATGTGCAACAATAACACCAACTGGCGCGGTACGACAATATAAGCATGGCAAAATAGGCGTCCCCTCTTTCCCATCTTCGTTATCGGGGTCGCAATAGCCGCGCCTGCCACGTGCACGCCCTGGTGTAAGGCCGGTCCTGTGGGGGCTGTGGCAGCTTACTCGGCATCAACCGGCGGTGATGCAACCGGGGATTATGTGATGTGTGGCTGAAGGTCCCGTGGGATTAAGCTCATCACCCTGCAGCCAACACTGACTATCTATCTACTAAATAAGGCACATGCAGCTAAATGAGGCTTCACAGAGCGGAGCCCAAGACCGCGGGAACCATCTTGGGCAGGCAACTCGGAGGTTCAGCCCTACAGAGTAAGCCTCTTTTACGAATCTATGAAATACTACCCAATTGTAACACACCATTAGAACGGATCTTTCCGGTGGTCGCCGATCACACGTGCAGATTGTCTAATAACCCTTGCTACATTCATGGATGGCCGGCGCGACAGTAGTGCAGATTTGGACCCCGGTCTGTTTTCACGAATGCGAATGCGATGCAAGTATGGTGTCGCAACTATCGCATGGCCTGAGAGTTGCGACTACCTTGTATGTCGTTGACATTAGAGGTTACGCAGGAAATGTCCTTGGCGACTCCTCCTCCCCCAACAATTTTAAGGCAACGTAGCACAGGATGGGATAATATTATGATCGCTAGATGTAATCAATACAGGACTTGAATCTAATATATTCGGAATTGGAATACATTGTGGTGAATTGGTGGCGCGGGTGAGGCCAGCCCATGCCCACCCTACACCACCATCTTGACTAGAGAGCATGGACGGGCCGCGCCACGCCTCGAGAAATCGCCGGGCTCGCGATCTCGTATTCCTCTACACCACTCTTGAAACAGTTTTCTGGCCTCAGCCACGTGCACTATCTTCCATCGTGGCTTGGCGGGGATCGCGCTGTTGCACACCATTGGCTCTCTCTCGCACCGATGCTTGGCGCACAGTCAACGGTAAGCTGAATCAGAAAGTGCCCGCCATCGGCTTACGCCTGCAACTTGAGGTCCCCGAGACAGATTTTAGAAACAGGCCAGTGTCTACTCAGGGCGCCACGGCCCGGAATTAGCCTGCGGTTTGACCAGCGGTAGCCCCACGAGGCTGACATTGCCGACTGAGGCCATTTGCACTTGTCTCCACTGGCCGAGAATATGGCTTTCCCCGTGTCTAGAGAGGCATTTTGTTCATTTGTGCAAGTCGGTGGGGAAATGGCATTTAGGATTAGGATTAGGATTAGACGGGTCACACAGTTCTCAGCACTCTCAGCTTACCGCTATCAGCCATCCCGCTCATGCTCTTGGACCGCTCAGCCGCCGTTTTGGAGACTTGCAGATTTTCTTTTTGTGGCGAACTCCCTAGATTCCATTAATGTATAAATTCGTTCTTCTCCTCTGATTATTTCCCAACATTCTCTCCTCAACACAGCACTCTCACAGCACACTCACCCCAGAGCCTCTTCAGACATCACCCATCTCGCTCTCATCATGAAGGTTCTTTCCCAGATCCCAAGCTCCATCCTGGGGCTTTCTCCCACCGAGGAGACGACCTCGCACATTTCTATTGAGGTCACGGAAACTTCTGCCAAGATTTTGGCCATCATCTTTGAGTACTCGTTGAACAAGTTTGACGACACCATCGAACGGCTCACCGCAGGCATGCCCAAGTTTCTGTCAGTCGTTGAAAAGTTTGTGGTTGCAGAGAAGGAGATAGAAATGTGCCTACCCGCATTTCCTTTCAAATCCGCAAACAAGATCTACAAGGTTCTTGGTACCCTGCCTGATAAGGCCGAGGAGCTGGCCCTCCAACGGCTGAATGACATGTGTGCGCGCATCAAGGAGATTTACTCCCCTGGTGCGACGCTCATCATTATCTCGGATGGTCTCGTATACAATGGTTCGCAACATGACAACCCATCCATAACCCCGTTTTCTATTTCCTAGCTAACATATCACTTCTCGATGGCAGACTTGCTGAGCATCTCCGACCGTGATACCTGGGCGTATGGCCAGGCCTTGCGAGCCATGGCCCTTGAAAAAGGATTCACTCACATTGGCTTCTCCAGACTCCAGGACTTGGTATCCTTTCCACTGCCTCAAAAGCTAGAAGAGATTACATATGTGGCCAACGCTACCAATTTCCGCCGATTTCTCCTGAACAAATACGGCAAGGACGACATTGATATTGATCATGAAATTGCAACCAACCCGGATACATTAATGACCTACCGGGGATACCGCAGATTTCTTGAGTCAGACTTGCAGCACATCTTCCCCGCTGGCAAGGGACGCTCAAACAACGGTTACAAGAGGGACATCAAATACCTGGCCAAAGAAATGCTGATCCGCGGATATGTAAGTGGCCTTTTCTTTCCTTATTACAACCAGTGTAGCGCATGCAGTAAAAGTATTGACTGAATCCTCGTCAACAGGCTTTCGCTGGAGCAGTCAAGGTTGCATTTCCGAACCACCTGCGCCTTTCCATCCACCAATCGACGGGCGAGCACAAGGTATCCATGAGCCTGCTCAACACCAAGACTGGATTTACGACACCGTGGCACTGCACTGTAGCTCAGATGAAGGATGGTGAATGGATCAGTGCCCCCATGGGTGATTTCAAGGAAAATCCCAACATGGAGGTTGTCTACGAGGATGGCCGACCTAGCCACTTCCAAGAGAAGAAGGATGAATAATCTGGGGTGGATGTTGTAAGGCTGCAATAAAATATGATAAAGCGGGTCGTTTGAAGTTTGTTATTATAGTCTGATAGGTCTGGTATAATTTTATAGAATATTTCTCGTTATAACCCCACCTTCCCAGATAAGAGTGAATTTTAATTGTGATGGCTAAGTTTTGCGTGGTACTCTTTTCCTCTTTGACTTGGCTGCAGGGGCAAATCTTGTTTCTTGTTGTAATATTGGAATGTGACTCATCTGTGCAAGCCTCATTTTCGGATCAACGTCCTCAGCTAGAGCGCGCCAGATATCATTGGAGTTCAATTGTACCGTGCCTGATAGAAGCGTTTCGTCACAGGACAGGCACAGCTTGATGCTAGGGTGCGCTACGCTTTACCATGGGAAAATTCTGTCAATGTGTGAAGCTGAGGTGGAGGCCAGTTTGTTGTTATTCATTAATTCGTCGGTGTTGTACAATGTACTTTCTGGCAAAGTCCTCTGCCCCTACCCGATTGAATTGCTTTCTAAAATGTAAATTTCCCACCAGTAGCCTGTGCGATCCCGTTCCGGGGTATCCTGACGCACACCAGCAAACGCCTGCCATTATGTTCCCCTCGTAGCATCCCGTGATGCACCCTAACCCATCCTGATAAACTCCTCCATGCGAAAAACAAAAGTCCTTGTCGCTCCATCATTATTACCGCCCGCCTGAAAATTGATCATATTAAAGAAAAAGAGTACCGGCTGAAAAGCCCGGCGAGCCATCTTGGCCTCTGGGTCCAACGGTTTTTGGTGGTCAGCTGACCGGCTCATCCCATCTTGATGCAATTTGAAACTCGATCCTGATTGGAAACGGGAGCGTCGCGCATGATTCTCAGCCCCGCATGAGCTGAAAGGCTTTTTACTCTGGGCGCTTTGACTTCCCCACGCTGGAAAGACAAGACTTTCTGGTTCGTGGGAAAAATCGCATGCCAAGTACAAGAATTATTATGAGGACTAAAAAAAAAAAAGTTAGTGCTGGGTCGCCCACTTGTCGCGGGGAGGGCGAGACTCACGAATGAACAAGACGGTGTTGGGCTTGGATCCGGTATCCCGCAGCAAGCGTGTCGAACCTCCGATGTGCTGTGGTCTGAAGCCAGCTAGGAATGTTGATTTTTTGGTGATCGGTACCCCTAGCTGGCCTTCGTGGTGCATTTCGACATTCTGAATACCGCCCAAAGACGTAAAGGTGGAGGCGGGGTCGTCGATGGCCGGGTTCTCGAGTGCCCTCGATGACTTGGTTGGTGCCGTGCCGTCCACCAAAGCGCTGAGGTTAGGCTGCGCTGCGCCCTCGGATCGTCGAAAAGGCACCATGGTGTTTTGTTTTTTTCGTAGTGCAGAATTGTGTGAGTCGATTTTAAAATGCCACAAACAAGTGCATCCGTCCACATGGAAAGGCCCGTCTTAAGTGCCTTGAGCGGATGCCCAGTGTCATGCTGACTTTCAGGGTCAGTAATTTCCGAAGGTCGGGTCAGGATGCGAGGCCCTGTCGCTTTCGGGACTAGCTGCCGCCTGGTTTGTGGATCCTAACATGGTCACCTTCAGGGCATTGACTAATCAGGATAAATTGAATGGGTTCCAGGAGAGACTATTGTTTATGCGGCGCTTTTCCCATGACAAAAAGGGTTTAACGCGCTGACGCCTTGGCCTGACCAGCGCTGGCTTGGCTTAGTCTAGTTCGATCCAGCTTGGTCTGGCCCTTTTTAGACTACAGCACAGATGCAGAAGGAAAGAAAAAAGGGGAATTCGCAACCGAAAAGCGCGTAACCGATAACAAAACTATTGGTTTGTCGTGCATTTTTTTCATTAATTGTTTTCTGAGTGAAGTAAAAATAGCCCACAGCAGGCTGAGCTAGTACAAAGGCAGGCCATGTGTATTGCCGAGTACACGCGGCCGTGTAGCCAAGTCAGTAGCCCGTTCAGCCACAAATAAAAAGCCGACGCCGATGTCTCTGGCGTAGCCGATCAGAATGTCCCCATTTCACATATCCCAGCAGATGCTCATGGCTTGATGACCAAGCTGACCGCTTCAGTGCATAATAGAACTTGCGGGTGCTCTGCCAGTGATGCTCGGTGTTGGGCTGCAGCATCACTGACACACGCTACTTGGCCTGCCGGGAAAATGCGCCCACAGCTTGGATCCGCTGGAATGCGTTGCCTGGGCCATGGTGTAACACGGCGCATTGGCACTGCGGGAGATCTGTGGTGCGTCGCTGACGAACCCATGAAGGGGGGATGCATGATGAAGATGTAAAATGTAACCCGGCAAAAATGCTGAAAGAAGCACATGGCATAACTTTCAGCATGTCCCTATCTCAACTCAACGCTGCTGCCAATAGAGTAGACAATGGAGACTCCAAAGCTATGCGGTGATTCGTCTACCTGAAACCACAATCCAAAAATAAATTTAGCCCTTTGATGGCACATTACCTACAGCGCATAATTACACCTTTATCCTCTTTGTTTCATTCGAGAAGCTGCTTCTGCCCTCGTGACATCACTTCGCTGTCGGCTTTGTTCGCCATCGCGAGTTCGTCTCTTGTGACACCGCCGTTCCTCCCTGAGCTCCGTGCCTGAACTGTCAATGCACTCTGCGCGTCAATCATAGCCGGCCGCTACTTGTAGCAGTAGCGCTCTGACATCTTTTTTCTCGGCTTCTGTCGCAAAGTCGCGGGTGCTATGATGGCTTTTTGAGTCTCGGTCAGTATTGGCCCCTGCCGGGTTCGACTTGTGCTAGTGCTGGCTTGCTAGCTTTGCCGCTCGAGTAACGGTGACACGACGGGATGCTTTCCCCTGTCAAGGCTGAGACGGTGCCTCAATTTGTTGCTGAAGGGGCTACCGGCCCGGGGCGGGGACAGGCTCGGCGACCGGAGGTCTCGGAGCATTGTTCAAGTGTGCGTGTGCTTTAGGCTCAAAGCGGAGCTTGGTGGAGTATGCCTCCGGGTCCAGTTCACTCTCTAGCGGCCGGCAAAAGCTGATGCTGCTTTGTCGGACTCGTCTGAAATGCGCCGTTACAATGCGGCCACTTTTAAGATTCTTGCAATCTTTTGCATCCCATCAGATCCTGCTCCTTCATGTGCTCTCTGCTGGGAAGGGGGTTTCCATGGGCACAGCAAGTCGTTGGACCGCCCAGGACATCTACCAGCCCTTGATCAGGCGCGCCGGGTCATCTCCACCTTTCGCAAGACTCGAATAAAACCTTCCTCAACATATTTGTCTATCGTTCGATGTATTACCTGGAATTCGCAGTCCGGCTGTCCCTGTGGGTACCTGACGGTTGGGGAAGTTCTCGGTAACCCTGCGAAAGGTCGAATCGGTTGCGTCCGGTTGGAATCGTGCCGCGCAGCAATTTTGTCACATCATAGTCAGTAAACAGAAAGTTTAAGCACAAGGGAATTTATCCAATTCTGTCAATAAAACACGCCCTGTTCCTCTGGATAAGTCGATGAGTCCGCTGCTGACTGCGCAATTCTGCATCGAAGCGATCGAGAAGTTCTCTGTGCCGACTTTTTGGGTTTCGTGGTCAGGACGCTCTGACTGTTAGACGAAGTTGTACTGCTCTTGTCCTGCGCAATTAGCATAAATTGTGTCTCTTTGTACTACTTCTTTTGACAAATATCACCTTCTAGACCGCTCGTCACCACCCTAGCTTCGAATCCTCTGGAAATGCTGCTTTGACCAAGATCATTCCGAAGCATCTCAGCTCCGAATTGCAGCTTCGGCCTCCCATTTGCGACCATGTGGCCCAGCGGAAGACTTTTACATTTCGAGAGCGTAAGCTCACCTTCACAATCAGATTCCGCAGGTGAAACTCCCTGGCGAGCCCAACACTCAAATTAGACTTTTGTGCCCCAATATCATCTGCAGGGAATGCCTTAGCTGTATTAGCCGGTTTGCTGGGGGCACGTGGCAATTGGAAGAACGAGAATACTCATATTTTCGGGCTTGTTTGAGGAGGCCGAGTTAGATGACACAGTACAGGGTGCCGCAAACGGTACCACCTCACCGTCGGTCTCGGACGTCAGTGGTTGTACGACAACTTGCACGGGAAACGCAAAGACACAGACAGATTTTGCATGAATTCGAGTAATTCCTGGAGCGCATCGCGGAAATTCCTTGGCCCCCTCTTGCGGACACGCTCGTCCTGAACCCGCATAAGTGCATGTCAGGGGCCAAACCGGATCAGCAAACGCAGAAAGACACATGAGTGATGGGCGGGGGCGCTACCTGGCGGGGCGCCAATGTATGGTGAATATGACAACATGATGTGCCAATGGCGTCAAACACTACAGCGGCCGATGCACCGTGGCAGAGGGCAAGTGAAGCTCAAGCAATGGAAGAATGTGTCCTGACCCCCTTTCAGTCCATGCGTTCTCCTATTCGGGCAGGATTAACTCCCATGAGGGCCTATTTCAACGACAGCACCTATTTGACAGTGACGCGAAATAAGCGAGGTAATACGTTCGGAGTCACAGTTTGGCGGCAGCCCGCTGCAACGCCGCGAGGCGTACTGAGCTGAAAAGCCGATCTCCGCCTCCACGGCCACACGTTTAAATGCTGACCGCTAATGAGGGCCACGGAGACCTGCAGAGCAAACAAGGCAGGGGGTGTCTGTTTTGGTCAGCGCCACCAAGAGCAGAAAGAGGTGAGCACCCGTCGGAGCGGGCGGGTGGTGACACTAAAGATACGGTGTGGGTGCACGCCAAATGTACCTTCATATGTTGGGTGTTGTCTCCTCCAAATGATGACAAATTAGCACACTGGAATATATATGTTACATTCACGTGTCCCGTTGCCTGGACACGGAGAGATGGACAACCGAATCCCACGTAGAGATGGTGTATTCCCGTCTGGGGAGCCACGCACCGACACGGGTACAGCCGCTGCATTGGGCCATGCTTGCCTGCCTGGGTCCGGGCCGGGTCGATGCATGTGGGACAGCATCTTCGCAACGCGGCAACGCAATGTGCTTGCCCGACTCCAGCTCCGACTTGGATACACACCCTGCAACGCTGTCCCTGGGGAGGGGCGTCGTCATAGTTCGGCGTTGATTAGCGCGGATGGCCTGCATCATCACTCCAACCAACCCCAACCGTGCGCAAGACCCTGACAAGAACTGCTCCCGCTAGCGCGCCTTTCTAAGTAAGGGCTAACAAACTATGTATCTGTTGGGTGTTTACAGTGTCTCGATGAGTGCTGAGACATTGAAGAGAAGAGCAAAAGAGAAAGTACGGGGCAAATGGACAATGTCCAGACAAACGAATAAAATTGTTCCCAAAACTCCGTTCAGTCATGCACCCTGCTCAAACAAAGCGTCCACCTCCAAATGACCCTCATCTTTCTACCCAGAATCCGCCTTTTCTGCACCCTTCTCATCCCAGTTATCGCTCTGGCGATCCTAGTGAACATAGGGACTCTCGTGAGCCTCGTAATGCTCATCGTTAATCTCAGCCGTAGAGGTGGGGTTATTCATGTACGAAGAAGCAGCTTGTTGCGAAGATTCTGTGATAGGGTACTGCGCTTCTTCGGTCTGGTTCCGCCGTTTTTGCGGACTGGCCTGCTGGGTGTCATCAGGAGGAGAGCGTGATCGTTGCCTTTTCGTCATTGGCCTCTCGGTTCGCTCGTCAGTTGTTGACCCGTCGTCCGCGCCGTGGGCCCTTACCGTTTCTTGGCTGTCATTGCTGCCCGACGGAATGGCGACTGACGGGCGCGCACCCGACGGGCCAGCCTCGGCCGTGGCCTGGGTCCAGTCGGAAGTACGCAAGATCGCCTGCGTATCCTGGCTGGATGAGGTTGGAGCCTCGTCTGTGAAATCCTCCTGCCCGGCCAAATAATCAAGGCACTGCTGGGCGGTCCACCGGCGCTCCGGGGTCATGACCAGCATGCGTTGAAGAATTTCCGCCAAGGGCTCTTGCGGGTGGTCCCTTGCGAACCTGCTGAGATCTAAAAAGATATTCTGAAAGCAGACTTCACGAGTAGTTTCCCATTCATGGCTGCTGGACTGCCGAAGCTTGCCCAGCAGGGCCAAGCCCGTGATACCAAGCGACCACATGTCTTGGGCCGAGGTGAAGTAGCCGTTAGGGCCCCGCGTCGCGTCAAATAGCTCCGGTGCCCGGTAGCCGCATGTGCCCCACCGGGTGAGCAGGTCTGTTGTGTCCTTGGAACACCCAAGGTCACAGATCTTCACAGAGAGCTCCGGCTCCTTTCCCATCAAGAGGATGTTGGATGGCTTCAGGTCCCGATGAACAATGCCGCACCTGTGAAGGTGTGCAACACCCTCAAGGGTCTGCATCATGATGACGCGGGCACTTGGAAGGGTGAAGTGTTTGCTTGCCAAGGAGCCATGTGAAGCATATTCGAGCTCAAGCATCGGGGGATTGAGTAAAAACCTCTCTAGTCTGATGATGCGTGACTGTGGGTTTGTTAGAACCGCAATGATGCGAGAAAAGAAAGCTCCCCCAAGATCAGTAACTCACATGTCTCGCTTTGTCCAGGAGAGCCGCCTCGTTGGCCCATTCGCTGGGGTTGAAATCACCATTTGATATCGACTCCTGAGTCGGTGTCTTCTCCACAGTTTCTTTTCCCGTGGATACGTCAAAGCGGTACGTAACTAACCCACGCCCGCCTGTCTGTAGAGGGAACTTGACAAAATGGGGTTCTTCCTCTTCGGTTGGTGGAGTGTTATCGCTTCCCGAATCCGAATCGCTGCTACTTCTAGGCTCGGTCACGTGTTGCGTGTCGTCAAGGCTTTGCAGCAACTGAGGACAAGCTGCACGTGAAAAGAACTTCTCGAGATTCTGTTTGTACGAATTGTCGTCGATGTCGCGACACGCGACGTGTATCTTGAAATACGGGACCTCGTCGATTCGTATTGTCATCATCTTTGTCCGTTCAATTAATAGGCCGGGACCGTTGAGCACCCATTGAAATAGGCCTCTCGGGCCGTGTCCATACTGATCACCGTACAGCAACTCCATCTTGTGGCTTGAGCTCAGCCCACGAACAATGAGTCTCCGCAACAGGGGGTCGAATGTCACTTTAAATTGCTGACGGGCAACGTTTTCACCGTGGAATTCATAGTCAACTTTGCGCTTGCGACCTGTCCCAAACGTGAACCCGTGGGGTGCCGGCGGGGCCTCGCTGAATCTGAGGACAATCTTCCGCGAACGCAGCTCGCCCTTGGCTTGCCTGGAGCTTTGCTTATCTCTTCGACCAACTATAGTATTATTTTGACCCTTGTCGGTAAGACCGCGCACTTGGTGGCAAATGGCAATCATATCAGGGTCGCTGTCGTGCTCGTGCTTCGCCGTAGTTTCCATGGGAATAGCTGGGGTGGCCTAATTGAAAGAGTGGTCAGCAAGAACAGAAGTAGGGGACACAATTCAACAACCATATTGAGGCTGGTAACGTACTGCGTTGGGCCAAGGCAGTTGTCAAAAAGAGGTGTATAAAGAGAAGGGAGGATGGAGGATAGCGGTTCGACGAAAAGAGAAGGGGAAAGGTGAGCGCGAAAATGGTTCGATGGAACAGAAGGGATGAGGATGAATGAAAAGAAGTAATGAAGAGTAAATTAAATGAGCGGTCAAGAGAATGAAAGGGCCATCGTTTTGTCAATAGTAGGTGTGTTTGCCCAGCGCATTGCATGCCGCTCATGGGCAGGTTGCTTGCTTGCACCCAGGTGTGCGGCTCGGAGATAGGAAAGGATGGCACGGTTGACTATTCCACTCTTGGCAAACAATCAATCTCTTTTTTATCACACATCAACTAAGCTACTCAAGGGAAGTGGGATTTGGCGGATTAATTATGGACCTTGTGTCACCTATGGCCGTAATTGAGGCTTGAGAGTGATACGGTGCGTGTACGTGAACAGCCCTCTTTGACCCTCGTGCGGGTGTACATGTATCAAGGATGTATTAAAAGAACACATGATTGTAACGAGGCTTTTCTGAGCAGTTAGCTCGTGACCCGCCCGACGTGTTTGTGGTCTTCGAATACGCCCATTTCTTTGTTATCATCGTTTCTTCACCTTAAATTTCCCTGCTCCCCGCTTCTCGTGTCCCATCACACATCGTCTTCATTATTATTATTATTTTTCTTTCTTTTCTTTTAGCCATGGCTGAACCCGAAATGCCACCCAACAAGGGGGATGGGAAGGAATGGACCATGGATGACCTTTTTACTCGGAGCAATGAGGAGCTTGATGAGTACATTGCTGCTCATATGGAGCCTGATGGCACGCTCAATCTCCCCATCTGTGACGCGTCTAGGCTTCCAGAAGAAAAGAGAGTACAGCTAGACAAGCGATTAAGGTACGTTATTAACGGGAAAACCCTTCATTTCTTTTCTTTTCTCAATATACTACTTCATTTTCGTTTTCTTTCATACGCTCGTTTTCACATTTCATCTCCCATTGACCATTTTTTACACAGAGCTCGGAAACGGGTCTTGGCAAAGCGCTCCACGGCCAAAGGCAAGGCTCGGTTGGACATCGCTCGATTAAACTCCGGCTTGCTCAACGCCCTGGCTCACCCTGAGGAGCTATCGAAGCGATTGGAAGCACCGCCCTCTTGCCTCTCATCCCTCTCGCCGTCGCCCCCTCCCGAAACAAAACCTGGCTACCTCTCTGCCATTGATCGACAGCGACTTTTCGATACGGTTGCATATAACGCCCTCGTCGAGGACCACGGCCGCCCCCTCTACCCTCTCCACATGCTTAAAGATGTTTCCGAGAATCCGGAAAAATATTCGGAGTTGATTCGCCCGTGGCAGAAATTTGACTTGGAAAGACCGCTCTGGCAGATTTTTGAAAGGCAAACGATGCGATGGCAAGGTTTCCGCGATTGGCAGCGAGACCACCGCGGCCTTAGGTACGAATATCGTTATTTCTCGACATATGTTGCGTCGAGGAGGGCGATGGCACACGGATACCATGCAGAGATCTGGCCCAAAGATCTGGATGCCAACCACCTGAAGTCGCTTAAGGATGAGTGGCACGAAGAAATGGAAGAGCTTGAAAATATAAGAACGCACGAAAAAGAGAGCGGATGCCAGACGCTGTCCGAGTACAGCGACGCAATGAAGAGGCGCCTGGCACGGCACGGCATCGACCAGTCCTTCGACTTGAAGCAGGACCCTTACCAACAGGACGCCATGACGACGTGGCTTGAGTACGCCGAGTGCGAGTACTGGTATCTTGAAGATATGCAGACTGCTTTGAAGTCGGCGCAGCTGAAATACGACGAGGCTGCGCAGCAGCTTCAAGCCTCGGGGGTTCTTTCTCACTATGAAACGCCAGAATACATTCGGAAGCACTCCAGAACTCTCGGTGGCGCAGAGGACAGGGTCCGGCAAAGCAACTATAACGCTGTTGAAAAGGCCAAAGAGCAATTGAATGCGGCATTCGCAAACATACGTGACGATGAAGCGCCTACGGCCTCCTCGAAGCATAGGTTGATATGGGAAGCCACCCTGCTCAGTCTCGACTTGGCCAAGACGAGGCTCGCCGAGCACAAACATAGGATTGAATGTCTCAGAGATTTCATCGCGGAAGTGCGTGCCGTGGAGAAGATGGAGGAACTGGTCCAAGGCCACGAGCTACTCACGGCATGGGTCAAGGACCAGATCCCCTTGGTTGCAGCTGAGCTGGCGTCGCCCAAGAGGAAGCGACCCGAGCCGGTGGGTGGCGCGGCAGAGGAAGACGAAGATGATGCCGCGGAGCAGCCGAGCGCCAAGAACCCGAAGCTGGGCGACGATGGACAGAGGCCGAGCTCACGTTTGGGCGAAGGCGGAGACATGGCCGAGGCAGCCAATTCGGTGGTGTCGGTGTCTACACCGCCGCCTGTGAGGCACGGCTCGGATGAAGAAGAGCCCGCAACGGAGCTTCCCCACGAGAGAGACGGGCAGACGGCCGCGAGAAAGCCCGGATTCTTGCCAACTACACGGCCCCGGCCGGCTCCGCCCACCGCCAGTGACCCCGAGGCTGCAGGTGACGCGCAGCCGAGCGACATCCCGCCGGCCCCCATCCCCGAAGCCCAGCAAAGCCCACAGCTGGCTGAACAGGCCATTTCCCAAGACGTGCCAACTGTTCCGCAACCAAGCCCGCCCGCGCAGTTTCGTCGCAGCCGGCGCGTCGCAGGCAAGCCACCAGCCAGTGTCGACGATCCGCAGCCAGCCGTTGCTTCCCCAAGACCAAAGCCGAAGCCGAAGCCAAAACGCGCACCGGCTCGCAAGGCTGCTAGCGGTTCGGCCTCACAGACGGCGACAGCCAAGCCCAAGACCAAGCCTCGTGGAGGAAAAGGTGGTCGGAAGCCCGCTGCTAAGCGTAAATAGAAATGTCCTCGTGGACATTCCGCCTTTGATGACTATTATTCCTGATCAGTATCTCCTTCCGCGCTTCTCTTTCTCTCGGTTCCTCTCTTTCTCTTGTACTTCTTTGTTCACGCAGCCTCCAGAGCCTCCTTGTGCGCCGTGCTTGCTCATCGTCGGCGACAAAAGCAAAGCTGACCTTTTAGTTTTGCTCACGGACCTTCTTTGTTGTAGCTAGTTTGTAGAATTCAATCCCTTCCTCTTCTTTCTTTCTTCATTGCTAATTATGACCTCATTCATCCACCATGTGAAAATGATGTTGTGCAAAGGCGGATGCCTGAGCCTTGCACGCTCCTTGTCAGTATTAACTCGGACAGCCACCAACATAGCGTTTCGCTCAGACTGCCCCATTTCTATTTATACACCACGAGCATAAAGCGTGAATGCATAAGCCAGAAATTCAACATTCACCAATTGATGAGTAGCAACCAGTTTCATCGAGATGTCTGCCGGACGACGTTGACGCTGCCAAAGGTGAAAATCGGGGTTCGTGTTTACCTGACATGAGATAATTTTTCGAAGCTGCAAAGATAAGGCGGTATCTGAAATAAAGATCTCCAAAGGAACGGTTGATTCCTTTAAATTGAACTATGGCATTCTGTACCGACTCATCATCTCACTTACAATGCACCCATCAACGTGGCGAAAGCATCTGATTCCCAGAGTTGCATTGGTGCTGTCTTCCCAATCATTGAAACAAGACATTCACATGCTGCCGCTACATAAACTGTTTGTGAAAGGAGTATCAAAGTGCGCTCCACATAAACACAGGTTATGATCAGTGATTTACAAATGTTATGACGCGGCATTGGCCAGAATTTAGATGGGTACTCCCATGCTCCGTTCGCACACTCAATCGGATAGCCAATCTAAGAAGCGGTGAATTAGCACTTAAGCCTTACCGTATATGGGTCCAAAAGCTCCGAGTCCGACGCTAACGCAGGCCATAGTGGAGCAGGGCTGCTATTCCATTCACCAGTTGCTTTTTTTTGTTTCAACGTTTGACACGAATTCACGAAATGCAAAGGTATTCTACTCCTCTCCGCCTCATTTGTTGTATCTTTTATCTTCGTATTTGGGTCAGCAGACTAGTCCTCAAAATAGGCATAGCACAAGAGTGGTATTGCCTAGTCAACAAAAGCCTTTGCAAATTTGTGTTCTCACTTCCAACCATCAGCCCATTTTGCCAGGGGGTGGCGTTGATAGCCACATCAATAGTCGCTCTCTTAGCTGGCCACATTCAATTATTCTCCACTAAAATTGGTTGTTGTTGTTTTTTTAACCATAAAGGTTAGTCTAATAAACATGAACGCTAGCTGAAAAAAAAAAGTAGAGCCGCCAGTGGGGAGCCTCATCTTGCATGGATCAGATTACACCAGTATAAATATATTAAATAGTGCCCTTCCCATCTCACCTCTCCAGACACGCAGCCCAACCATCGACCTGCCTCTCATCATGATTTTTCGCGGGGTTACCACGAGCCTTGTGGCTCTTGGATATCTGGCGGTGGGCTCTGAAGCCGGTTTGTGCCGACTCTCCACCTCGACTTCACTGAGTGCCAGCGACATTGAGACAACTTCTACTCCATCGCTCGCAAGCACGAAATTGCTGGAGACAGCAACCTCTGCTGCGCTGTCTGATTCTACCACTTTCGCAGCCACATCCAGCACCACCAGTCTTTCCGATGACGAGCCCAACACCACAACAATAGTCTCGACGGACACTACTGCCGATGCGACGAGTGCGACATCCGAGATAATCGATACTACTACGGCCATGACAACCGATACTACTTCAGATGTGACAACATCAACTACGGAGATCATTTCCATCACTCTGGACGCAACTACTGGCACTACAAAGGTAACAACTGACGTTGCTACGTCCGATATGTCTTCTACAACTACCTCACCCGCTGCACTTCCGACGGAACCTCTGGTGAATACTGGCTTTGATGATCCATTATTGGGGACCGAGCCCTGGATATTAGTTGGAATCGATGCCGCAATCGATAAGACCTTTTATTCTGATCGCGGAGCCTCTCTGAAGATTGATGCGCCCGTTAGTCTTTCAGGACAATGGCGCTCCGTCTCACAAAAGCTCAACCTCAAGGCTGTACAGCCTAACACTAATTACTGGTTTTACACGTATATTTACTCTGAAATGGGACTTTCCGGGTCTACAGCACAAAAGAAGTCATGCACAGATGTGGGATTGTATTGCTATGCTGGGACGACAACCTCTATCGGGCTTAAACAAGATTCCTTGCAAGGAAACTACAATTCATGGTACCAAGAGATCACAACTTGCCGCTTTACGCAGGAACAGCTAGATACCGGGACGGCTGGGGTGATTATTAGTTTCAAGATCGGTGATTACCCCGACGGACACTGTTGGCTTGATACGGTGGGTTTCGAGAAATCACGCGCTGGCTAAAGCAAGCATAGATCTGAGTGGTCGCTTTAATCCTGATCGTGGTCACTGGTTCGACCTAAAAAGTTTCTTTCTAGCTCTGACATACCCTAGGGAAGGGATGTAGTAGAATCTTACGAGTTGGTGCGACGTAGGGCATAGCAGACCTTTTAATATAATTAGATTAACACTATGTGACGCAACATACGGGGCATTGGTCTATAGAAGGTCAATGGGTGACCTGCACCACCTCTGTTATATAAATAGCTGAGCAACAAATTGAGAAAAGTATAACCCTTTTGTCCTGTAAGGCATCTAGCTAAATATATATTCTTCTTACTTCCGGAGATTCTATCTCATTGGCAGATAGAGTGGTAAAGGCACATTTCCCAACACCATCTGTCCTACTCACAACTCCCCATTGAATTGGCATTAAATATCCGTCTATTCTATCTTCACCCGATGCGTGGCATGCTGCGCTAATTGCCTTACTATTTGTTGCAACCATTCTCATTGTGCCATCGTATTTTACCAGACTTATTCCAATAATAGCTAAAAGTAAAATAAAGCATGCTATCATTGCTAAAGAGCGCATTTAGTAACGTAGAATAAACAATCTAGTGGGTAACTTACTCATAATAATAGCTGCAGGGCTATAGGCGCATGTGGAAAAAGAACCTCTCTTGTCCTCTATTCTGTCGGGGAAGAAAGCAATAATTCTTCCTAGGAAAATACTTTGACTCAAGAGAAAATGCATAACACCTGATGCGGTAAGAAGAGGCACCCCAAACCTCAAAGGCATCGAAATAAAGTAACTTGATCTTTGTATGCCGAAAGGTTCGGATACTCTGAGAGGTTTGCGCCGTCTCTGATACATCTTGCTAAACTCATGCTGCACGAGAAATGTGCTCAGCATAGTGTTGTACAACACGTAGACTATGGAAAGAACCAATTGCGGAAGGTTAGCAACTAGAACGTTGGAGATTAAACCAGAAAGACCAATAATGGGAAGACTCGTCACCAAATACGTGTAAGGAGTTATTTGGCCAAATCCCAATTTCCAAAGACCGCTGAAGTTTGTTTCCATGTTGCGACGTTTCAGGCTGGCTATAGATGCCACTAGCAGTGCAATGCCTGTCATAAATGCCATCAAGAAACTACACGTCATTGTTAGTTTCAGAATTTCTATGCAAACATACAGGAAGTGATCTCACACAACGATAAGGATGACCCATCTTTTCAGACTTGCGGCGTTCCACCATCTCCAGTTGTTCTGCTCGAACTCACGAGGCTCGGTTAAAGGCATGGGAGTTTCGGATTTGACCGAATACCAATGCTTCCTACGGCCCGAGAAGTCATACTTTTCCGCAAGCCCCATGTTTACCGTGGTAAAATCCGGTTTCCTCATAAATGAAGCAATCGCATCTCCCAACGTACATATCGTTTGCGATTCGACCGAGTCCGAGATAGCCCTAGCCTTGAAGCTTGACATCCAAGTCCACAACATGATGAACAATTTGATGGCATTCATTGAGCAAACAGTGATCATTATGGGGGGAGAGTACTGGAAGCGACACTTCAATGAGACGGTATCGGGATCCTGGACAAGGCAACTGGCAACCTGATAGCGCGGTGGGCCGAGGTACCACTCGGTAACTATATCAGATGAAGCCTGCGCGATCCAACTGCCAGTTCCGTTGCTCAAAGCCCACATATTCTTTGCCCAATCATCCCAACGAGGGATAATGTATGTGTAGATCAGCAGACTATCGTTTGTCGGGGTTTGTACGGTCGAATTGCTGACTAGGATAATGACGTTCCCTTGTGGGTTCCAGTAATCATTGTAAAGTTCAAAACAGGACGATATGTTTCTGTCTTGGTATTTGGTCGAGTTCTTCTGTATCTCAGAGAATACGGCATTGTAGTCGATGTAGCTAGGATTGACCCGAGACTCATCCCACCCAGGATCCCCTTTCTGTCGCTCTGCAGCCAAAGATATATTGAAAGGAGCGCCATCTTGGAAAGAATCTTTGACGACAGCTACTGTATAATTGTTTGATGCGAGAGACTCAAAAACTGCGGAATTGTATCTTGTGTAATTTTTAGCATAAAGCTGACTGCGGCCACTTTTAGGCTTGTGTGGCGACTCACATCAAATGAATTGGAATTGAGCTGAGCGCCAGCGTAGACCATATAGCGATTCTTTTTCGGCCTAAATACCTTAGATTTCTCAAACTCGGTATCCCAATATCCAGCCACCTGCCATCAGCATGAGCATCGTCAATATTTTTCCTGGTTGGCGCTGCTTGTAGTTGCATACAATAATTACTGGCACCAAGCATACCCGTGCCAAGAAGATTGATTAGGAGATGACTATATCGATTGATTGACTTGACGGTGTCGCAATCACCCTCGTAGATCAGACCTACACCATCCTCGTGATCATAGTGATAGGTGGTGAAGATGGTGAGAGTCATGTTAATCGCCAGAATAATACCAACAATCCAAATGTGAACCAAGATTGCACGACGACGTCGGGAGAGCCAGATTCGCCATGACTTGGACTCATCATCATTGATTTGAGGGAACCATTGAGATAAGTTAGCTCGCTCAGCAAAATGTGTGCCGTGAAAACTAGCCGATCCGGCGCTGTCTGATGCTTGATCGACGAGTGGCTGTTGTGACTGGTTGGTAATTTCGTCTCTGCCTCCACTATGGGGAAGGCTATGCATTTCATAAATGTACGACGAACTCCTGAGATTATGAGTCATTTTGAAGGGGCGACCCTGTCGGGAGTGGAAAGTAATAAGAGCTTAGCGTTAGATTAGTGGTTAAAAGATCAGGCTTGTCGCCAGATAGACGAGAGAATCGTTCCCAAATGAGCGGTTGAGAACGCACGAAGGATGGAAATGCTCAATGTGGAAACATATTTCTCGATGGTGAAACTTTGGGGACTTCAGACAACCTCAAACTGTACTCGAATAATAAAAAAGCCTGCATTACGTGTAAGATGCATGCAAGGAGGACCGGCCGCTAAACTTGCCTTAAATTCGGGGAGGTGGGCATGGAACCCGACCGGCTCTTGTGCTATTGCGAGGTGTTTCTTATCGCCAGCAGTCACGCTCTGACAGAGCCACTAGCCTAGCCCAATGTGACCTTTTACGTAGCAGTTGTCTTACCACCCGCCTCGCGGCTGGATTTACTATGTCTCCACTCAACCCTGTGTTGGCGATCGAGGTTGAAGGCAGGAGAAATGAAGCTGGGAAACCATCTAGCGAATCGGCCTTCAAGCTACCAGATCATTCTTGTGATATTTCCAATGTGATGTGGTTTTTACTTTCTGATGAGGTAGGGCTACATTTATAGAACTAGCACTGTATATGGCATTCTGTGATAAATTTTAATGGTAATGCTGTGGAAATTGACCCCCAAAAAGAAAAGAAAGTAACGGGTCCAGGATTTCTCAGAGTACATAATCTTGAGCGCCAACAACAAAGATGACGCGGATTTATTTTTGTATTGGTTGTGAGAGACCCTTTGGTCAGCCTCATATGCTACATACGCGGAGCCTGGTAGCACATCATCGACATAACGCGTGTCCTCTTTTCTAGATCCAATGTCTAGCATGCGTTGCAAAGGCTAATGTGGGGAAAGCTGACAATGTAGAGCGACGATTTCGGAAGTATGATGCCCAATACCATCTCGTTTAGTACTGGAAATAGTAATCAATGTAGCCCAGCCACATACATCATCGATTGTCCAATATAGGAAGCTCAAAGGAGATGGTAGCAAAATAATCCCGCAGCCAAGGCCAAAAGTGCAACCGGTGAGGAGCTGACAGAACGCCATCTCAGGCTCCCGCAGTCACGCAGAGAGGGGTCTGATTGTGATTCGTCACGCGTACAATATGTAAATTCCAATACATCGGACCATTGATAGGCATCATGCATGAATTGTAATTGTAATTTGTGCCCACTCAGATACCGGCATTCGGCCATAAGATCCAAACTTAATTTACATCCATGACTTGCATTACGCCTGGATTCCCTTAGCTGGGCAAGTCTGAAAGCTGTGTATTTTAAGCAGATGTGAACTTCAAAGTCGCTTGGGTGGTCAAAGCGATTTTCTCCATAATTCTCAATTGACTTGACCCGCAAAAATAGCCTTTTTCATCGAACCATGGCTGTAGGGTTAGTAACCCTGCATGACCCTAACCCTAACCCCAACCTGAAACCAATTTGTCCCATATATCCATATTGTACTTTTGTAGAAACCCCTTTACGATATCTGGCCCGAAGGTAACTAAGACGCCCCAGTCATTATCGGACCAGCCAGTGATGTTCTTTTCTAGATCAGCCCACAGTCTGGCATCTTAATATCAGCATTACTTAGTGTTAATTCCGCCAGGAGACTTCCTGTCTTCTTACGTCTATCGGCCATGTAATTCTCCGGATCTACTCCACACTATTTAGATCAAGACTTAACCACCCATAAGCACAAGGGGTCTTTTTATCAATAATGACCGCTATAGGAAGACAATTAAAACAATCAGTCATTTTATTCCATGGTTTAACACCATATTGCCTTTTGCATTCATCATAGAAGCCATAGATACGATTGATTGCAACTCATAACAGGATCTTCGCGTCCATAATGCTTAATGTAACCACAGTCTCAAATCGAGGTATGGCCTTCTGGTAGAAAATAGAAATAAAAAAGGATGTACCCTATATACTAATTTGAATCGATAGGATCTTACGTATGCTAATTGCGTTGGAAGCGCGATCATGGGGTTGAAATCCTTTATTTGACCTTCCAGTCTGCCTCGGTCACGAGACAATAGACGACGAAATTTGATGAGATGCAACTTCCAAGTCAATGGATCTGATATTTAGTTCAAATTCAGATCCACCCTTTTTTATGTATTTGACAGATTTGAAAACGAATAGACTTGTCGATGGTTTTGTGCACTCTCGGGCCCTACGAAGAGTCATGCTGATGTTTACGAATGTGTAGCGGCGGGTTTGACGTAAGCTCGGTGTGACCACGTATATTGTTAATGCCCTGTCACTTAAGCATATATCATATCACTCTATTATCTTCAGTCAAGTCCTTATTCCGCATGCAGTATCCACAGTGGCATGCATTCCGCGTTTGTCTGTGACTATTTCTTTTTGCAATCCCGCTTTCTTACCTGACTCGCTGATCGTTGGGCAGGCTTCGGTTAGCCTAGATCGGGAATTGGAAATGTCATTGCGCTGAGACACACCTAGGTGGTTATTGGCTCTTTGATCGAATCGGAGGGTGGAATGTAATATCTATTATGTCATTTGTCGAGCCTTATTCGTTCGTTGGATTTATGAGCTATGACGCGACCGAGAACCGTTCCAAGGGTCTAAGACAAGAGAGCTGGCACCAGAAGGAAGATATTTGTCCCTCAAGCGTCCTCCGCGGTGAGAATTTACTCAATGATCTTCAAACGAAACGGCTCGCTAGTTGTAGATCATGAATTCATCACGGAAGACAACATGCGCAAGGCAGACAAACTGGATAAATGAATCATGTACGGCGGATTTTCCCGCCCCGGTAAACCCATATCTCATAAATTAATCCGACATATGTATAGCCAAGCCAACACAAATAATAGCACAAAGTCCGACTTGAATGCGTTCTAATCTACAGCATCGTGATAAGATGTGAACTAGAATATAAACATTTCCCATTAGATCGCCAAATTTATGCGATTTTAATTTTTTGAATCATCAATTAGCGTCTTAGCATAGGCGGCGGCTTTCTTGGGCTGAATGTGCTTTCCCAAGCACTCATGAATCTGAAAATCATGGCCTCTTGGTTGGGGGCAGCCATAACTGCCAGGCCAAATGGCCTGCCGTTGTAGTCTAAATACCCCAATGGCACGGAACCAATCGGGTAGCCTTGTAGTCTTCATTAGCATTTTGACAATTCGAAGGATTGGAAAAGTCGACTGACCACTTCCACTAGCGATACTCGGAAGGAGACTGTCGGCGGGTCCGACTATGAGATCGACATTGTATCTGTCGAATATCAAGTCTGCTCCATCAGATCTGGAAACTTTTCTCAAATGAGACAAGTGATTGTGATAATCCTCTGGAGAAACGTCAAGCTTTTGCGCATCAAGGAAGATCTGCTGGTCGTCGTATCCTGTCACCAAGGATATTCTGGTCAGCATCATTCAACAACACGAAGTCTCTTCAAAAGTTTACCTGGTGGAAATTCGACATCGCTGTTCTCTATATTAAATTCGATAATCTCTTTGAGGTTACGGACTTGAGAGTACTCGATTGACTCTAGAAATTCGTCGATTTCATTCTTGAAATCCGCGACTGGGCCAGGATTGTTAACGCCAACTCGAGGCAAATTTAAAGCAACCGTGGAAGAGTTGCACGTACCCATCACGGTCCATTGGCTGTTTCTACCATTGATCATGTACTGGGATGGGTGTACCAAAGGTACGTTGTCAACACATCTTTTCACCAGTGGTCTCATCTTGTTGTACGCGGCTTGTATCTCTTTGTGCTATGCCGTTTGATGAGCAAAATACCACCAAGACAGGAAGGGCATGCTTACCATTTGCCTTGTTGCGCTGTCCACCGGCTTAAGATCTTCCTTTGGTGTCCACCAGGTATTGTAATCAAGAGTACCAATAGACAATTCATCCCAACAACCATCCATGGCGTAGACGAGCGAATCTTCCGGGCCCACATAGCCCGTCAACACGGGTTCTCGTATTACGTCGAGGAGCGCAGCGAGGTCGTACGGCGTCTTGGCCATGGGGCCTGCAGCGTCCATTGTGTGGCTGACTGGAATGATCCCTTCCTGGGAAACCAACCCGACCGTTGGCTTGATGGTATACAGTGCCGCTCTTGACGCTGGGGCCACTAGCGACCCGTCGGGTTCAGTTCCAATCGAGAATGGGGCGTAGCCAGCCGAGACGGCAACAGCCGAGCCACTCGATGACCCGGAGGGATTCTGTAATGTCTTGCTATTAATGGAGAGACAGTAAATCAAGGATTTTTGGCGCTTACACTGTGTCCATCCCTGGAATCGCTCGGGTCCAGACCTCCGCGCACGTACGCAGACTGACACTGCCCACCGAGCGCAGACCACGCGCTGGGCATTGTGTGACTTCTGATGCAAGGTCAGGACTTGTTAGCTGGGAACCAGAGGGAGCGCTTACCGAAAACATGACCATTCCTACATCACTGGTTACTGTGAGGTTCGGGGCACGTACGGGACGACTTACACTCAAATTAGCTTTTCCGATGATGATGAGTCCAGCTTCGATCAGCTAATTCGGAAGTAAAATTAGCGAGGTGTCATTTTTCGACGATGACGGCGCCTGTGGACAACCTGTTCGACTAGCTTCGCGTTTGCGCTTGGGCGCATGTCCTGCAAAGCATAAGACCCACACGTGGTGTTCATTCCGAGGTCCGGGTGTGTTGCAATATTATCCTATAGCTATCAGAATGACTGGGGCGGTGAAAGTGCTATGCTTTTGGGTACTGACTTTGAGGACGATTGGCATTCCGTGTAGCGGCCCTCGCACGTTTCCTTTTCTGCGCTCTTGGTCCAGAGCCCTCGCGGTTTCTCGAAGTTTTTCTCTTGGGGCAATGCTCAGCATCGCGTGCAGGTAGCCGTCATGCTTCTGGATCATGTCCAAGCACGCATCCACCAAGTCTACGCTGCTCAGCTCCCCCCTCTGGAGCTTGGCCCGCAAGGTTTTGGCATCGGCGACTAACAGGTCCGCGCAGCGGCTGGTGGACTTGGGAACCTTGGGCGGTCTGGGTCTGGCTCGAAACACCTTTTCCAGGAAAAACATTGCCGCCTGTCGTTCGTCGCGTCAGGTACGAGGGGTTCGCTTTTCTCTCGGTCGGGAAAGAGTTAGAAAGAGGCAAAAGGACAGGAGCCGAGCTTGGAACGGCGCGAGGAAGAATGACATTGCATTTTATGCCAAAAATCAACTACTCGTAGCAACGCCGCGGGGTAGAACCGACGGAGCTTTTGCCCCTCCCTCTGTATGCCTGCGTGGCGATAGGCGCAAGTCGGCGTAAGCCGTGTGCGCACATGCGGCCGTGTCTCGGTCAACCTCGAGACCGATTGCTGATCGAATTTTAGCTTCACGCTTTTTTCTCGCTCTTGGGCTGCAACCCGTGTCTTCAAATCGAAAACATACGATCCAATTTTCCCTATTTCCCAACGCACGTCCCCCGAAAAAGAAATATGTGACGCATCATCCTTTAGCGAGTTTTCTATCTCTCAATCGGCTTTGTTCCCGGCTCGTCCCTTCAGTGCTACCCCAGTCTTCTTTTTTCTTTTTCCTCCCACAACATGTTCTTCTGCCCTGGTCTTTCGCGGTCCATCGCGGTCTAGACCGCACCTCATCAAAGGGACCGGCTCACTACTGACATACTGTAGTCACTTTACTAAGGATCTGCAATTAAGGTCAGAAACTGTATTCTGAGATCTCTGGAAGAGGCAAGGTGACATCACATCTTGGCGAATTGAATCAGTAACCGCCACGGCCGATCCGACGCAGCGTGGTTCACAATCGTTGAGTGCATATGCAAATCTGGTGTCACTTGGGGGGTTTACAAGTGACGGCACTGACTGATAAAAAACCAACGAATAATTGGTAGGGGAACATCATGATGAGAAAGAGAGTGCCAAGACCCTAACTATCTTCACGGAATTCTCTTGGCACTCTAACTGGGTGAAAGCCAACTAGACTTCTGTTGCTGTCGATTCTTTTTGCGGGTTACGTCTGTCTATCCATTTGCCATTTCCACTAGTATATTGCTACCGGACAGCTTTGTCAATGTTGCTTATGACGCAATGGTAGATTTAGCACGGGCGATTTTAGATGACATGGTGGTCAAAAACCGTCCCTGCAAGAGCAACCAGACCTGGTTTAGCGACCCTTTGCCTATCTTTTTTGAGGGACCTGCAGCCCCTGGTTAAAAAGAAAACATTGCATGAGCCAACATCAGCTGGGAAAAAGGGGCAGTGCGGCTGCGTGATAGACACACACACACCGTACAGAGTTACCCAATAGATTTACAGTGTCTCAGACATACAGTGCTATGATTCTGGGTGTGCCGATTAGCTGTGGCATCAAGACCAAGGTCTGGCCCTTTGCCGAATTTTCAACGCGAAAACCTCGTTTGCGTATGCTCTGATCTGATCCCAATGACACTCAAGAGGCTTCACGCGGGGATCATGGTAACGCTTCGGGTTGTTGGAAAATGCGCCAGCGGCCAATTAGTGGATCCCGTCCGAGCCGCAGATGGTGACACTGTGAAGCCTCACCTGATGGTGGGGAGAGTCATGGTGGCTTGGGCCGAATGGCTAGACACGGGCGGAAATGTTTGGGAGTGAACAAGATCAGCACGAATTACTACTCAAACAGCACCGCACGGACCCATCCTTCGAAGTGCAAAGAGGTTCCATCTTCCTAGTCCAGAGCACGCCACTGAATCCGAGCGGGCGATTGCCACTATGGAAGGTGAAACGTTAGCAACAATGCTCAACTGTTTCTTAAGGGAAAAAAGGCAGAAGCAAGAAAAAGATGAAGAAAAAAGACGTAATCTGTCAAGCCGATGTCGGTTTCCGATTCACCAAGTATAATATTTTAATTTGACGATTACAAATGGACCATCATCATTGATCACAAAAGATTGCCCAGGGTGCTCTCTACTGGCATCTCAAGCGACTTTAGGTACATTATTTACATTCCCAGGGCACAATCTCTATCTACCACTCATGACCATTTTATCTCCAGGAAAATGCGTCGTGTTAGTGCACAAACCGACAGCTTTATCGTTCGTCATAATTTGTGATGTCGAACAGTGAAATAAATGCATGGTTTGTAGCAACAGGACGCAATTTAAAATAACAATTCTCTTTCTATCATGTTTCCTAATTCAAGGCCACATGGTTATGCACTGGGGCCCCAATGAATAGAATGCAATGACGTTTTCCTGTCTCTAGTGGAGCAATGATAATGAACCATGATGCCTACGACAACTAGTGATGCGGTGTAAATATCACTAAAGATGTTGTCAAAAATTACCAAAGGTTGCAGTTCAAGCAACGAATCGAATGATCGCTCTCTTGGGTGTTTTTTGTCTTCCTTTGTTTTCTTTTTGTTTATCAACTAGACTAGATAGGCAAAACTTTCCGTTCATTGGTGCTAGAAGCACGGGTGCAGGGTTTGAACAACCAAGGAGGATCCTGTTTAAGCGATAAACGCTGTGCTCTAATTTTAAGCGGGTCTACATGGATCTCATCTGACCCAAGGATCAGGACGAGGCCCTAGTCTATTCGTCTCATGGTCAGACGTAGGCATTGAAGGGGTGGGGAAAATCGCGCATCTCGGTTCGAGGCATGAAAATTCCTTGTTTAAAGCTGTTAAAACCACATCGCCGGATGCGGATAGGCTCGTGCCATCATGGACCCGTCTACTAAGGAGTTATCGGTAACTCGTACCGAGTTTGCTCAACTCGACCGCCACTGCCCACATTTGCCGTACATCGAGCTCGAGGTACCCAAGGAAGCAAAAGAGGTTTTGGAAGTTGTTTTTGTATTCACTTCTCGCGACCAAGGTTCCTAATCCTCACTTCCGCTAGTGACGCGACATTTGAGAATCCTGACATTAAAACAGGTTGGGCAAGCAGCAACAGTCTCTCTTATACTTGGTTCGAGGCTACTACCAAGCGTCCTGATGGCCGGTCCGACCAACCCATTATGGTAATCGCACCAAACCGTGCGGCGAACCCAGACTTTTTTCAGAACCGGATCATATTCGTAAGCAGATCTACACGCCCTCAAGGACCATGGGTGAGAGGCATTCTCGCAAGAGATGTGATCCAAGTGATTCCTAAAGCGGCATACCCAGGGTGGGTAAACATTGTCAAGGAATATCAAATCAAGATCAAGTACAAAGTCGATGATATTCCTCCGCTCCGAACCCTGATGTTATCCGAGACAAATGCTGGGCATTATACTGAGCGGCTAGACTCGGACTCCCAGGAAATTCGGTTGCTTATTATCGAGCCTGGAGAGTTTGAAGACCCGATTAAAGGGACATTTACCAGAGTTAACCTTGCAGATGCAAAGCTCTCCTCGCTAGACTATCACGCATTATCATACTGTTGGGGCGATGCATCTGACCGAGTAGACATGTACATGACACCGTCGAAAGGTGAGGCGGCTGTCTTTAGTATAACTCGGTCCGCATATACTGCACTCCGGAGGCTTCGGCATGCTGATCAAAGCTTGAAAATTTGGGTCGATGCTATTTGCATAAACCAGGATGATATGATAGAAAGATCAGAGCAAGTCAGGCTGATGGGTGTAATTTATTCTTCGGCGACAATTGTGCATATTTGGCTGGGAGAGACCCAACCTGGAGTAGAAGAAGCCTTTCAGGTGATTCGTGACACATACAACTTCAATCACGGTTGCTGTCCAGCTGGAGATGAATGCCAGTGCATCGGGACTCGACACTTGCTGAAGCGTGATCAAGTGAACAAGGCTATGGAGCAAAACAAGCAAGGTCCGGGAGTACCGGTATTGCGCGGCATGCGTGAAGTCTTTAGACTTACGGCAAATACTTTCGAGGGAGACACGGTTTATTTCGCCGGAGGACCCGGACGCATGGAGCTATCGAAGTTGATGGAGCGACTCTTCTATAATCCTTGGTTCACGCGCGTTTGGGTGATCCAAGAGGCACTCCTTGCCAGTAGGGCGCAGGTGCACTTTGCCGGAGAAATGGTTCCTTGGGAGGAGTTACTGCTCATGAGCGAGGCTTTAGAAGATCCAAATTTCATGGTGCAGCATATACAAACGCGCAGGGTCATGGCCCCGATCTGGACATCCATGAAGAGACAAGGGAATCAGCTCGAAACACCGAAAAGAGAAGAGATCCTAGACGTTGTGCTCGAAGGTCTTGATATGAAGGCTACTGACCCTCGGGACAGGCTGTTTGCTTTGCTAACTTTCGGGGAGGAGACTCACATGGCTCATGAGCTTGATGACCTCATTCAGCCAAATTATGATAAGCCAGTTGCAGAGGTGTTTGCAGACTTCACCAGGTGGTGGATCAAGAAACACAAATCACTTTCCATTCTTTCGGCCACTCACTCGCAATATGGGCGCACATGGAGAAGAACCATAGCTCGACATCAAGAGACACCAGGGATCAGTAGGCCCTCCTGGGCTATCAGCGGCGATGGAAGTTCCAAATGGTCAAAGGCAAATCTCGATGCGCAGTTCGAGTTTCGAGCCACGGGTGGCAGTGTACCCGATATAGCACTTCTCTCAAGCTCTGAACCGCTGGTTCTGCGGCTCCGAGGCAAAAAGATTTCGGCTATTACGGAAATAACGCATTTTCCTTCGAAATCAATGTCTCCCTACAAGAAGGGAGCAGATCCACTAAAGGATATGGCAATCATATACGACAGAATGATCGATGCGTGCGGGTTTTACGGTTTTTGGGGCAGCAAGAGTATCCAGCAGAGCTCGGAAATCACGGCTGAGAGGGCGCAGAATGAGTACTGGACTCATATAAATTCTCACCTCAGCTACTCTGAGGAAGCCATATTGAAAGGTTCTGCTTCATCTGGGGGTGCCCGGAATCTTAGCGGCCCCACCTGCTTCGATGAGCACCTGTTCAAAGCATCAGACTCGAAAGTTGGGCTTTGTCCATGGCGAGCTGCAGTAGGGGATGAGATTTTTCTGTTGGCGGGTGGAAGCGTCCCCTACTTGCTCCGGCCAGACAGCAGTGAGGGAGGTCATCATTCCTATGAGTTGATTGGTGAATGCTTTGTTGATGGAATCATGGTGGGGGATTTTGAATCGGCTGGAGGAGAAGACCTTGTGATCGATCTGGTGTAAGCCCATCAACGTATCTGGCATTTACAATAAAATTTCGTCACAGAAAATGAACAGCCCCTATGCAAATAGTACATTCGTTTCTTTCCGCAAGAAATCGGAGCCCTTGCTTTCCAAAAATGTCTCGGATCACACCGGTCGGTCGAAAACGAGCGCAGCTTCCACCCACCCTCTCTCGGGACACGTGCGATCTCTCAAACACCACGCGAAATCCTCGTGCGCATATTATGTAGTTTAAGACTCTAGAAGTCTAGTTTTGAGGAGCAGAGCAAGCACGGGAATGAGGAATGACCCTAGTAAACGCTGGTGCACCGGAAATCTGGCGATGGTTTTTTTTCGTAATGGGGCCTATCGCTGGATTTGCCGAAAAACACCGGGAGTCGGGAATTAAGAAGCTGGGGGAGCTTGAACCTGGCTGCTGACTGGCTTTTGAGTTTTGTTAGCTTCCCCATGGGCCAAAAATCCCGGGGCCACGATCGATATACACACGCTGCCTTGATCAGCAGGTGGGGAAATGGCCTCCCGACGTAAATATGCGGGGGACGGTTGACAGCACACTGGCCACCTTTTCAATAACTGGCGGCCAAGCGTGGCGGAATTCTGGTGTGGTAGTATTCGGCCTTTTAGGCGTGGCAGCTGGAGCATTTAGCACGTGTGGGAGTCATCAAGCACACCCCCGCGATTATGTAGCCAGTCAATAATTCCCGTTTCGGAAGGTTGCGAAGGATCGGGACGAAGATCTGCGGCCCTTTTTACCCCACGTGAAGGCTGCATGTGATTGTCGACGAGGATGCAGAGGAGGCCCAATCAATATTTGCTTCGCCCTTGAGCCCCGATTTACCTCAGATGTGGCGTTGCATGGCAGGAACCGGCCTCGTATTCATGCTTATTTCAATTAAAGACCTGGAAGAAGATCGCCTGTGCTTCTCAGACAGTGTTAGGAACGAGATAAGTTATTTTCCAGACTGCGCCTTTGTACATAATTCAGGAAGGGCAATGTAAATGCCTCGCGCTGAAGATCTGGCCCATCCCCCGGGTCCACAACCTGGACCTCTTGTTCATCAGGTTATATGACAAGGCTTCTGACTTGGGCATACGCCCACATTGCGCCCACACTGTTCCATGGATAGGGTAACATCGGCCAAATTCACCCGGCGGGAGAATGCTGCGGATGTCCATCCCAGCAAGGCCCGCAACCAGAATGGAAGAGCCGAGCATCTGGGTGCACTAGGCTAAAGCCCTGGAGATGGAATGTTCCCAGTCTGATGACGAGAGAGTCTGCGAATATTGGTCAGATGCCAAAAAATCTTGAAGTTGTCGCCAGGTTTGCTGCGCGAAATGATTTCTCGCTAAACGTCAAGATAAAAGGCGGTCAAGCCGCGACATGGGGTCTAGAGATCTTGTCTTTAAGCATAGCCAGCCACTTTTGTAAATCTGTTGGCACATTATTGTACACATCCCTTCATATGCATTTCTTGTCTGTCCTTACTGCCTTTTTGGCGTCGGTGGCCACTGTGCCAGCCCTCTCCGCCCAGGAGAGGCTGTCCACGGGGGGCTACCTCAAGGTCAATCCTGGAAAGGTCGAAGACATGATTGTATCCAAGGCCACGACTTTGAACGGCACCTACAGCGGCGATCCCAGGACCATTCAGCCGGCAGAGTTGGAGGGCGCCGTCTTCACCACCGCCGCTGCTGTCGCCTCTTCTACTCGCCTTCATTTTGTCAACAAGATGAACGCGGCGATCAATGCCTACGTGGTGGGGTTTGATTCCAACAATGCCGTTGTGTTTGTCAAGAGAGATGGCAGCTTGTATTATCCCAGCTCTGGCGGCTCTTCGGTTCCCGTTCAAATCCCCGACAGCACAGTCAAGATTCCCATGGCTAGCGGGGCAACCTTGGACATGAGCGTGCCCATCGCCCTCACCTCGGCTCGCATTTACTATGCCGTCGGCAGCCTTTATTTCGGCGTTGTTGGCACCCCTATCGGTGAAGGCCTCGTTCAGCCAGCTCCTCAAAACCCTTCTGATCCAAGCTCTGGCATCCAGTGGGGCTTTGTCGAGTTTACACTCACCACTGATAACGTCCTCTGGGTCAACATCAGCTACGTTGACTTCCTGGGGTTGCCGCTTGGTATCGAGGTCACTTCCAGCAGTGTGGCCAAGCAAAGCGCCTATGGCGTCGGTGCAGGTGCCCTTACGGCCGTATGCAATGCTCTGAAGTCCCAAACCAGCTCCGACGGTCGTCCCTGGGGAAGCATGTGCATGGCTGGGTCGAGCGGTCCCGTCCGTGCCCTGTCTCCCAATTCCTACACTGGGATCGACTCCAGCGGGTTTGCTACCTACTGGAGCACATACGTTGACCAGGTTTGGTCCAAGTACACCAGCCAGAATCTCGTCATAGACACCCAGACGAGCGCAGGCAAGGTCAACTGCCGTGTCTCGGGAAGCGTCATGAACTGCGACGGCGATAACCGAAGCTACAGCAAGCCCTCGGCCCAGGACATCTGGGGATGCGACAGCGGTCCCTTTGGCAAGCAGTCAGGCGACAATGCGGTGCACCTGGCAGTCATCCCCCGACTCTGTGCTGCTTTCCACAGGTCTACTCTTCAGCTCTCCGGCGGAAATGTGCAGCCCAGTCTGGGCCCCAGCAGTTACTATACCGTCAATCCTACAAACCATTTCAGCCGCATCATTCATGCAAACGAGGTGGATGGCAAGGGCTACGCGTTCCCTTATGATGACGTCGACCCCACTGGATCAACTACGAGTGCATCGGGTCTCATCCAGGCGCCCAACCCTGACACTCTCAGTGTCTGGATTGGCGGCCCGCCAGTTTAGAGAGCAGGCCATAGAACATAGACGCGCGAGAAGCAATAAACTTACATACGGACGTATTGAATTGAATTGAATAGATCAGCTTCAATCGCGTGAATAAATTTCTGAGCCAACCTGATTTCTCCGCGACAATAGATCTCTCCAAAGAATATCATCTCCTTGAAAAATAATACATTTTGATGGTATTGTACGCTTTCAACCTGATGGCCATAGCTCCGCTGATTGAGTTCCGGACCATCGCGCGTGATTGACTTCACAGCGAGGGCCCGATGAATCCCAGCCCTGAGCGCGTCGATCCCAGGTCGGGAAAAAATCCCAAGACCCTCTCCATCCCAGCGATTCCCATTTTAGTGCGTGAAACAATGGCATTAGAATCCACTCGCCCGGCCCGGCGGATCCAGCCAACCCCACCGCGTCGGTAAACCGTCCCCAAGGAGGTCCGACGCAAAGACGCCCAGGGAGGCTCAGCTCTGGCCCTTTTAGCCTTATTGTAAGCGTAGAAATAGCACAAATCTTAAGCACTTACGCAACCTTAACCGCCATTGGCCAGAAAAACGGCTTCCCCTGGCAGCGCCTTGCTCGCTTGGGGTGTTGGCGGCGTGTGGTCCCACGGGTACGCGTATCCTGTGGCTCCACGGGATTACGCACACACAGCTGCTAGTTTCCAAACACGTATTTTGTACTTAAAAGCGACTCGTCCGGTGCCGGCGTCGATCATAAATACTGTTGCACCTCTTTTGAATCTCGCTGCACTCGAAATTCATCTACAAGAAACAATGAAGCTCATCTTGGTTTTGGCCATGGCCCTCGCGGCCTCTGCTCAGCCCCAGAGACGCAGCGAAGCCTGCCTCAACGGATGTCTCGGCGATAATGCACCAAGGCTGGGGTGCGCACTGGGAGATTTTGTGTGCATGTGTGAGAGCCCAGCCGCCGTTGTCGCCTATTCCACATCCTGCTTCAGGACGACGTGCGGATACAAGGATGCGAAAATCAGTATGTTACCCCCCTCCACTCCCCAACGTAACGCTTGCGACCCCTTGCTGACTGGTCATGGTTCAGACTTAATCCTTCCCGAGTTTATCGCAGAGTGTAAAAAGCGGTCCCCAGGTTCGAATTTCAAGATGTCGAGTTTCCAAGAACCCCTCCTATCGGGCTGATCGATCTGCTTTCGACTTTCCTGCTATACCTACATCCAGCAAGAGCCCAACGCTTGGGAAATTTGCGACACTTACAAAGAAGCGAAAGCGACGCGATGCAGCGATGCAAGGAATATCAGGAGGTTTTAGAAGAATTACAACGTCCGCCTGCCCAGGGTCGGGACGAATAGAAATCCTTGGTTGCATGCGAGATATCTCGCTGAACCGGCAGATCAATATCTGCAGATCTCAAAAATACCGACGTGGGTGGTGTAGGCTAATCACAATTAGCCTGTTATTGGTTGTATTGGGAGATGATGGGATGGGGAGTTGAGAATGCGACACTTTGGTGGCCACCAAATCGCGCATGGCGGCACATTTACAACGAGTCAACGACCCAAATCGACACAGCCGACCTTCAGAATACCAGCGAGAAATATGCATTTTGCCGTAAATTGCGAGTAACATATTATAGATACCCCCAGCTTTTTTAAAGTAGATCAAATTGACATAAAATGTTTTTACTTGAAGGGGTCCTATGCAGTCCTGAAGAGTCAATGTGAACTTGGCTGCCGTGCTTGCTTGGCTACAATTCCAAACAAAAGAGGCCTCTCGAGAAATCGACGCCCACTCGTGTTGCTCAGCATGGGATAAAAAGCAAGTCACATGCTCCATAACCGCCCACAGCATGAGCCACCCAATCAGCCTTGTCAAAATCACACAAAACAGTTTCGAGTGAAACATGCCCCGTAGCCAATGCTACTTAATGCCTGGTGTTCTAACCTATCTCAAACCACCATTTAGCTATCGCTGCCAGCGTTTCCAAAGACCTCATAAATTCTAGCAGATGTTGCGCGATGGGAATATTTGGTTTAGCTCGCCATCGCTTTTACTTGGGTTTCCTCTGTGCCATGAGATCCAGCTGAGTAGACGAACCGGACTTCACTGCCGATTTGGAAGCGGAATAAGCAGGTGATGCAGTGTTGAAGGAAAGGCTGAAGGAGGCAGGGACCGCAGACACGCTTTTCACTGTGGCAAGAGGTTTGAGAGTCCGGCTTCAGTATGTATATACGGGATGGGCTAGTGATTTCAGCATACAGAGGTTGGGCGTGATTCATATTATTCGGTTGGCACCTGACGAGATTGAGGCATTAGTAGCTCACACTGATTGTTTATTATGAATCAGAGTTGGAGCGGTCGAGTGATGCTATTCCTGCAGCTTGTCATACTTGAAGCTATTGGTGTTGCACATAAATTATGCGTCCAATGATATAAATGCGTTGGGCGTCAATGACGTCACGGGCTCAGGTTCCTGTTCTCCGCTGACAACCACCACGTCCTCAACCCCGCAAGCTCCATCGTCATCACACCTAAATCACGACCTTATTCCAGTAGCTTATATTTTGTTCTGTTTTGATTTCCTCTTTCCTCCTTCATATCCTCTTGCCAAACCACCAGACAGACCGCCCTCGCCCGTCATGGCCTCTCTCGTTGACACGTTGACTGCCTCTGGAGGCACAGAATCCGCAGGTTAGACGCTCCCTCAAGTTTGCGTTTATTATTTCACATTCTCGTTCCACACCCATTTTCGCGCCACTTTTAGCATCTCGCTCACATTGGAGAAGGCTTCCTCAACGACATCGTTGCCCAGCTATGGCCCAACATCAACGTCGCCGGCGGCAACATGATCAAGCAGATAGTCGAGCCCATGCTAGCATCCATGCTCCCTGGTCCTCTCTCGACGCTGCGCTTTGTCAAGCTGGACTTTGGACCCACCCCCATCAGGCTCTCTCACGTCGACGTTCACAGGACGGAGCTGCAAGGCATAAAGCTTGACATGGACTTAGAATGGAACGGCAAGTGTGACTTTGAGCTCGAAGGCAAAATGGTGCCCAAAGTGGTAAGCGTCCACCACTACCCGCCGAGGATTGTTCTTTAGGTCTAACCAGGTTTCCATTTAATAGGGAATCGAGCACGTAAAGCTGAAGGGAAGACTATCAGTCTTGCTATGTCCCTTGACAAACATCATTCCTTTGGTATGGACTCCAGTCTAGCAAACATGTTGTGCTCGGACACTAATGCCAAATGTCACCAGATTGGGGCCGCCCAGGTCTCATTCATTAACCCACCGACTCTTGAGCTCGACTTCACTGACGCTGCCAACCTAGCCGACTTTGCCCTGATCGACAAGGCCGTTCGCAAAGTCATTCTCAACATCATTTCTTCCATGGCGGTCCTGCCCAACCGCTTCCTCGTCAAGCTCGACGCTTCTAATGACTACTTCAAGACCTTTCAGCCCCACCACGGCATCATTCGCCTCACCATTGACACCGCCACCGGCATCACAGGCCCAAAGAAGAGCGGGGCCAAGAGATTTCTGGAAAAGCTGGTCAAGGACATTCCCGACTGCTACTGCAACGTCAGCGTCGGCGCGGAGGGGGAGTGGCGCACTTCGACGCAGAAGAACACGCACAACCCGAGGTGGAACGAGACGCACGACTTTCTCGTCACGGATTACGAGCAGTGCATCACGTTTGACCTGAACGACGACGACATAGGCAGCGACGACGATATCGGCGTCGCTACCATCACCGTCAAGCAGCTTCTCTTGGCCGGCGGCAGCCAGGAGCTCAGTCTTTTCCACAAGGGCCAGCCCACCGAAACCAAGCTGACGGTGCACGCCAAGTTCTACAACTTTGTGGGTGAATCCAGCAGCATCTCGGCCGCCGGGAGCCAGAGCGAGGGACAAATCTGCGGGCTGGCCACGGTGCTCATTGCCGGCGTTTCCGGGCTGACGGGCCAGCGCGACGAGCTCAACCCCAGCGTCAAGGTATCCTGGGGCGACAAGGAGTTTGCAACGCCTGTCAAGACTTACACGCCCGGGACGGACATTTTCAACCCGGCCTTTGACACGGCTTTCCGGTTCCCCGTCACGGCCGACATGCTTGCCGACCCGCCCAAGTTTCAGCTGACGCTCATGAACGGGGCCAATGAGTCTGGGAAGTACGAGGTTTCGTTTGAAAGCGTGTCGGGTGCCCCTGGTATGATTCTTCAGCAGGAATTCGACGTAGGGTCTGGCGCGGCGGTGAGGGCTCAGCTTTCGCTTTGCGGGTTGAAGCTGGCCGAGTAATTTTGAAGAGGGAAATGCGTCTTTAGCCTCGTATTTTTAACGGCCTAGTCAAGCTTTCCTAAAGGATAAACCAGTTTGGCGTGCGATTATGTTTGCAGAAGGATCAGAAGCGTTGGAGGTTCCAAGCAACAGGAACCCCAGATCACAAGCGAAAAACAAGGGTGTTGTGTCTATTACATCTTGGAATGGGCGAGAATGATACGAACTAGTTTTCAAAAATTGTATGGTCACTAGTATTAAGCTAGGTTTACCAATGCATTCCTGTACTCGGTCTATAATAAGGTTGACTGTATATATGACGCTCTGACACTACTTGTCTGGTTTGTGATGGCTGTAGAACATGGCTTGAGACCTAGTTGTCCAAGTCTACTTACATTTAGATGAAGCCCCAGACTTCATCACGTACACAGTGCTTGTTTTACTTTTTCTTGTCTTATTCTATTTCGTTTTTGACTCGGTCAACTCTTTTTTTTTTGTTTTTGTTGAGTAGTGTGATGCCAAAATCTCAAACATTTACCCTGCAGCTGTGCCTCGGCTCTACCGTAGCGGATCGCATTACGTCGGCGATAGGGCTTATCGATAAGGGTGGCAGCTCTCGGCCATGGCCTCAACACACAAACAAGCCAACTCAGCTCCTCCAAGACCGTCTGCGCAGGGCCTTCGACGCCATGAGACGAGCGCCATGACGATGCTTCCCGAGCCCACGCTGACGCTGACGCTGCCCAGCATCCACGACGGGCTGGCCCTCGACTGCCGCGTCTACCACCCGCTGTCGCTGGCGGCGAATCCCCGCGCCCCGCCATGGCAGCGCCACGCCGCAGTCATGGCACACCCGTACGCGCCCATGGGAGGCTCCTACGACGACCCCGTCGTCGATGTCGTCGCTGGCCAGCTGCTGCGCAAGGGCTTCTTGGTGGCCACCTTTAACTTTCGGTGAGCCCCTCGGTGCTGTTGGTGCCGCCCACGTTAACCCTTGTCAAAGAGGAGCCGGCTCCTCTGCAGGACGAACGTCGTGGACCTCAAAGGGCGAGCGAGAGGACTACGCGACCGTTGTGGCCTTTGTTATACACTACATCCACTACCTCGATCCTTTTCGCCCGCACTCGGCTGGCTCCGACACGCTGGCCGTCCCCGGCGAAGCCCCGACGTCAGCGCCAGCCCTACCGTCCACCCCTCCGGTGCTTCTTCTCGGAGGCTATTCGTACGGCTCAATGATAACGATGCAGATCCCGCCGCTCTTTGCCATCCTGCAGCCCTTTGTCTCGCCCGTCGCGGGCTCCGACGCCGCAGACGTCCGGCTCCGCGCTGAACACCTCGCGGGCCAGCAAAACGTTGTCCTGGCGAGCGCCCGTGCCGCCATGCAGGAGCGTGGGGTCATCAGCCCGACCAAGAGGGGTGTTCGCATCGGCGGAGATGAAGGAGGAAGCCCGAGGAAGAGTCATGAGAGTCACGGGCGGAGGAGCTTCTCGATAGACGAGGCCCGCCGCGGTGTTCACGACCTCGTCGCAAAAGCAAAGTCGGGGCGCCACGGCCAGAAGCTGTTCCACCACCACCACGACGCGACGACCCCTGACGACCCTGGTCGCACCGCTACGCCGCCGCAACCTGAGCCGGCAGACGACAAGCTCCCGGCCATCCTGAACCTTACGGTGCCCAGGCCAGCCTACCTCCTGGTGTCGCCGCTCCAGGGCCTGATCAACCACCTCGCGACCATGTCGCTGATTCCGTCGGCGCTGTCCAAGAACAAGGACCCGCACAGCATGGCGGCTGAGGAGAAGCTGGTCCAGAACCCTACGCTGGCCGTGTTTGGAGACAGCGACGTGTTTGTGGCGGTGCACCGGCTGCGAGCGTGGGCGTCGCGCCTGCAGCAGCGAGAAAAGTCACAGTTTAGGACCCTCGAGGTGACATCGGCAGGGCACTTTTGGATCGAGGACGGCGTCATAGAGCGCATGAGAGACGAGGTATCTGATTTTGCAGATCAAATACTCACGAATTAATGTCTAACGGAGAGAGAGAGAGAGATTGGCTGACGGATGTGTTGGATAGAATTTTACTGGAAACGTAGCAATGGCTCTTGTGCTCTCTTTTTTGTTCAGCGTTTTTAGATACCATTTCACAGTTCGATGTGCTATTTCCGAATAGGGCGAATGCAATACACTCCAACTAGACCCCTAGACCCCTATACAGATAGGATATATGGTAAACTACTGTCTTAGACCCGGCAAAGTCGGCCCCTAGGATGATAGACAGGTCATATTTATCAGGACCGCTTAAGCATATATCTAAGCAGAAGCCAATCAGCGCTAACACATGCAGGTGGTATGACCTTTTGAGTGAGTTTTGTGGATATGCCAATCATTTTATGGTTTCAGAGGAGGAAGAGCATCAAATCATGTTTGTAAACCGACATTGGGGGCGTGGATCGAAGCTATGTCTCGGAGATGTGGGGCCGGCGCCGAGGAAAATTGACGAGCACGAGCGCCGGGACGAGGCTCAATAGGGCCCAGCTTGGACCCCCGATGAAGACAATCAACGCTCGATCGCTTCGGACTTGTGCTCTTCGCAGGGATCGAAGATAATGCCGTCGATCTCCCTTCGCACTTGCTGGGCTCTGCCACCCGCTAAAGGGGACAGGCTAGCCTCGTTTGGCAGCAAGAGTAGCCGTGTCTTGGGCGCCGTCGTTACTATCCCGCCATTGGCCTCGAGCTCCCCGTTGCGCCAGGTGGGAATGACGTACACTAATATAGGCGGAACTAACGCTGCGGTATGCAGTGGTGCGTGCGTCGTGCGGCGTCGCATGGCTCCCACACGGTTGGTGATTCCGTCACCCCCCTCGACGGTTGATCTCGAAGCATGGCATGCTATGAGTAGAATCAGGACCGTCATCGAGCACATACGACCATAGCTCTTAGAAAATACGGGATCCCGTCCGCTCTCCAATAGTCAAGCTGAGAAGCGGTGAATTAGTACTCGGGTCGGTGACGACCGGGGAATCCTCGCTGTTGTATGTTCTTTTTGGAGTTTTTATTTTTTAATGTGGGTAGGTGTGGGTAGGTGTGGGTAGGTGTGGGTAGGTGTGGGTAGGTGTGGGTAGGTGTGGGCAGGTGTGGGCAGGTGTGGGCAGGTGTGGAATGGATTTGCAGCCATGGCGATGGATGTATTTGCAGCTTGTTGGCCGCTCTCAGCACAGGCCCCCCGTTGCACTCGCTTTACCTTCAACGTCATAGCTTGCTCAAACCAACAATTGCGTTGACCTGCTTTTTAGACGTATTCTGAAACCCAGTGTCCGGAAACTCTCACTCAGCTACCTCGGCCAAGACCAGGAAAGCTTCATCAAGCAACAAGCGGCCCTTTACGATTCCAAGACACTGCAACTCAGTGGAGGAACGAGGGAGTAGTAAAAGTTTGCCCGAGAGATCGGCAAGCTTTGCCACAACTCTTGGTTAAGGAGGATCCGAAAGAGCATCGAGAAGGTGCACGGGGGGATAAGTCGACACAAGGGTCAACAAGGGTAGCAAATAGTTCCAAAAGTAATGAGCTAGCTTTCCAAGCCAACGAATCAAAAGCGCGTTTAATGCAACTGTATGTGTGACAATTGGTGTCAAATTGTCAAAATGTCCAGGTTATTGGCGTCAGCAGCTGATGCAATGTTGTGGTGAGGATCGGCCTATTAATCAGCTGTATTTGGTCGTTAGAGCCTCGGACAAGCCATTTGTTACAGTCCATGCTTACATGAAAGGCTTGAAATCCTGGCTCATGAGCCTCCGCCGGGATGTACTGGAGATGATAGCCATGTAGGGGGTCTCCCGCCATCTGGACACATAAAATTGGTCGTTCACTGCGGCGCAGCAAATCATCCCTCTGATAAAGAGAAGTATGAATGGATACGTTACAGGAGACCCCGGCCTATGCCTGAAGAAGGTCTCTTAGCAGACAAAATCATGTCCTGGGATTTCCTATGATGTCCTCATGAAAAACTACTAATGTTCATGAAGAGGCACGTTTACGAAGGTAAATATTTTAATCCCGCGACACCATGTAAATTTGAATTGCTAGCCAATGCTATTTATTCGCCAAAAGTCCCCTTCGATAATATTCCTCATCATGACAGTTATGATGAGGGAGCCGGAATGGCAACTCTCACAGGGAGAAGAGTGGCAACCGACACATGCGGCCAGTTGAGGCCTGCAAACTGTAGCAGAATTGTTTGGGAGTATTGGATCTGTGTAACGGAGACAGATATGGTCTTGGCTTCGGCAACTTTAAACCCGACTTGGAAGACGGGGAAGGTTCCATCCTCGGGCGCATCATCAGAAACTCCGTTTGGTCTGAGTTCCATGAACTTATCACTTTCGGTAGGCGTGAACGGCTCAAGGTCGACATCGTAGACTACGGTGGAGAACCAAAATACCACCATCACGCTGGCCACGTCGGCATTTGGTCCCACTGTTGAGCCGGGGCTGCCCTCCAGGAAAGAAATGTTGGTCGTCCCTCCACCTTTCTGGTCCTGCAAGGGGTTCGAAGAAAGCGTGAAGGAGAAACTGCTGGTGATGGTCTTTCCTTGGTTCGCCTGGATCAAGACCAGGTTTGGGTTCTCGAGAATGTCCTGGGTGATAGTCCCAGCCTTGATGAACGGTCCCAGGTTCTGTGGAAGACGAGGCGTGTTTTGCTCGGTAGCGGTTTGGCTGGTGAAGGGTTGCACCGGCGGACCAGGCTGAATTCTGAAGGGATTGATGCTCACGCTTCCAATATTTGGTGCAGTGGTGCTATCTTCTGTTGGCGGCAGGCCCTGAAGGTTGATGGTTGTGCCGTGCGGGATAGATGCCATACGCGAGATGGTGGTTCCAAGGACAGGATTAACAGTCGTCGCAGGCACAACCATGATGACACCCGGCTCAACATGAATAGGCGTTCCCTTTTCGGGCGAGCGTGCGCCGGTAGTAGCATTACTAACGTCGAAGACTCTTTGCAGATAAGAAACCCCGTGGAGGCAAATATCGTCCTGGGTGCCAAAACCCCGGTTGGGAATATCGCCAACACTTGTGAAGGCCCAGTGCTCCCTAGTAAGATTAAGTTCAAGGACGTTACTTTTTTTGCCGCCGTCATTAAGCGTCATCGTGGTGTTGAGTGGACCAGTTGTGTTCCTCGGTCGGAAGATGTTATTGAAACCGGGGCCATGAAAGTGCCCCTGAAGCGCGGGTAGTATATCGATTATGGAGGCCGCGCCTGGTGTCGTTGATGGAACCGCAGCAACAGGGGCGGGACCCCCGTTAAGTTTGTGATCAACAGATTGGATCTTGAAATCTGTTGGAATTAGGGCAACTGGGCAGGTGGCGACTGGTTGGGCGACAACGACCGGCTCGCCATTCGAGTCATTGGAACGCATCGCTGGGCAGCTCATCGCTGAAGATTGGTTGGGTTTTGATATCAACAGAAAAGAAGCAAGAGAATAATAATTGAAAGTAAGTTGCGAATGTGCACTGAGGTTCTGGGATGGTTTGAGAGGCAAGTTATACGCCTCAGAGAAGACAGCATTCTCCCCCTTTATAGCTTCGCAGTAGAAAGTACTTCAACTTTGACCCACTCAATGATAGACCTAACCGGGCTTGAAAATCAAATGGTCGATGGATCTCTCATACGGTGGCAGGAAGCATAAGCAGAAAAAAAGCGATAGTGTGCAATAGTGTTTGCCTCATCAGCTCATTCTGAGACATATCCAAACGCCGCGTTTCCAGAGCCCTTGTCATGTATTGCTTCACACTATTGGTAGTGCGGAAATGGCTGATGGTAGGTTATCAGCACCGGTCAAACAACCAATAGTGTCGAAGCCATTTGCAAGTGACATTTTTTGGTGTCTGCACGATAGCGTTGTGGCTGAAATAGGTTGGCCTGATGGCGTGCCAAAGCAAGCTGGACCGACGAGGGGTTCTTGGTGGCGTTGGCAAATACCAGCTGAGCACCCCTGCGAGGAGCTGCGAGGTGAGACTAAAAGTTGATAGCGCCTGAACGTTCTGCGAAGCGCTTGCCTTTGTGTCGTCCCAGCCAGCCACATGCGGATTCTGGATTCTGTTCTGAATTCCCGCTGCAGTCGTTTTGGAATCGGGTTGATTTACCGAAGGCTACGCTAATCGTACCAATTGGAATTAATCCGGTCAGCATGTTTTGGTCTTGGCTGCTTCGTAACCTGTCTTGTTCCATAGGCGTTCAGTGTTGACCCACAAAGAGTCTCTGCGCGGCTGTTCCCGCCCCCGCTAAGTTCCCGTGGCCGGGGGCTGTGGATTGGTCTGGAACGTCCATTCTCCCTCAAGGGGGTTAAGCTGGCCTCTGCTTTCCACGCCAGAATTTCTCATCTTGCACTGCGGCAAATTTCGGGGCATCCATTAGCATGCAGATAGTTTCCTTACGTCTAGGACTTCTTGAGCACTGGAATGCACGTTAGTGGCGTCACATCCAATACACAACAACTCACTTGAGCGCATTGGCAAGTAGAAGATACGAGAAATTCAAACTTGAAGCCCAAGTAATACCCTATCAGCTCCCAAGATAACATACTGCTATCAATTATGCTTTTATGATTGTAGCAGCGAGGAAGGGTTTAGAAATATACATACATCATTGCAGTAGCGTAGTGAAGAGCCATCATTCCTTTCCCATTGGTGGCTTCAATGTCGACTCACCATCTTGATAAAACGTTGATAGTGTCTTTTGATCGGTTGTGTGCAGCCTTCGGAAGGGTTCATTGTTTTTTATTCCAATATCTCGCTGCCTGGTCTTGCCATCCCATACTAAATTCTTTTGCATCGTACAAAAGTCTCGTCATGAATGGCGACTTCAACGTCATGCGGTACCAGTTAAGACGCGGTCAGTGCCTTTTCTTTTTCAAATCTGGCTCTAGGAGGTACTTGAACGTGGGAGGCTTGCTTTCTATTGTAGTTGATCTGAGGCTGGTGGAGCTGATGGCTGAGCCAGTGTCCACGGCCATCTATTCGACTTCCCCCAGAGAGAAGATTAATCAATGAGACGGGTGCTCGGTGAGGATTTGAGTAGAGCCCATGTGAACTGTACACCGAGCGTCAAGGCGGATTCATTAGTTTAGGTTTAGAATGTAGGTAAGCATTTTCGGATGAGATCAAGTCAGAAGAAGTCACCACGTACGTTGGTATCTAATGAATAAGTATCTCTTTAGTGAATCGTAGAGAATGAATTATCTTTTTTACAATAGCTGAATAGCTTGCTTGAAAGTATGAGGACGTGTGCGGGAGCTGTCTGTCGCGATTTTCTAAATAAAGGGACTGTGTCTGTGTTCGCTTTCATTAAATATTTCTTTAAAGGTGCATTAATTTCAAGCGAGAAGTTTATTTGGGGCTGAAAGATCTTTAAGATGCTCGTACTCTGCTTCGGACTCCATCGCCACAGAAGTAACCGACGATGCGAGGAAGCATGAACGTCGAAAAGAGACAAGGGCAAAGGATCAATGGAAGCTAAATTTCTCCTACGTCTACGGAGCCGCTCATAGGAATGATGCCTGGAGCGAGGAGCGCGTTCTAACTGGGGTCTGAGGTTATTACTGTGAATGGAAGTACAGGCGAGAAAGCGACTGAAAACAGGAATATTCAAGGAGGTATATGTAAATCTCCTAAAACTTCACAAGTACGCTCTAACATATCAGTCAAGGACGTAAGGGATCCTGGGCGTGCTACAGGGACTTATCGATATGCATGATGCGCAAGGCCCATATTATAAGTTCTCATGCAAACCATTTTCTCCATGCCTAACCCCGGCATCTAGTCTCACCACAATGAGCATACAAATAGCTGCAAAGATTGATTATGCCCTTTAGTCGAAATGGAGCACTAAACAACATCAACCTGTGTCAGAGGACCAAGCAATATTTCACGTGACGGTGAAAAGCCATCTTAATCATGTAAAAAACATAGTGCACATCAAAATTCCATCTGGACGAAGCAACACGCGCCTCATTGAGCATTTTTCATTTCATGACGAAGCTAATGATAGGTTCATTATCTGGATACGAAGATACGCCGTGTTTGCAAAAAGTAACCAATGGGGTGTGTGTAAAATTGAATCCAGAACGTAGTTCACCTTTTGCAATAGATGTAAATACTACTATCACTTTAGCATTCGTTGATCGCACCCAGTCACACCAAACTACACCGATTAATGGACTTTTTCTATTTTAAATAATGCTAGTCACTACCGAGACTATTCTAGACACTCTACCTGGCAAGTCTCGGTATGAACCGCTATGTGCTCTCGCTGCAAGCGACTGCGGTCAATGTGGCAGCATTGCACTCAGCGGGCACTTCACCGCTATTGAAAGCAAATAACCTCTTGGTTGCGCTTCCATTCTTCCAACTGCAATAAACGAGCTCGCTTCTGGTTTGGTTTGCCCTGGCGGATGATTCGCAATGCAATTTCTCGCCTTGGAGGCTGCAGGCAAGACTTGTGTCTGTGAAATCGCTGGTGAAGTAGAGGAAGTCAACATCTGGGTAGGTGTCCGACCCAGGGTTAAGACGTATCTCCCCCATCGAAACTCGGTTGTTCTGTGTGTACAGTTTGCCATTCTCCGATAGCCTAAAAGGTGTCTGCGTATCGCTAATTACTGTGCGAAAGCCACCAGAAGTCAGACCCACGTAGAGCCATCCATCTTGACCTTGGTCTTTGGAAGATAGGTAAAAGCAGCTCTCCAAGTTGGACGTTGGTGTCCCAGTGGCCGTCTGGCTCTGAGTGGGTGTTCCTGTGGCAATCTCTGTCCTAGTGATTCAGTTGCAATTAGAACAGCGACTCAGATCAAGGACGAAAGGAAGAAACTAACTTGGAAGACGTAATGGGAGCGTCTTGCGGCAATGCGGCAGCAACGAGTGCAAAGGCAGACGCTAATGAGACAGAGAGACGCATGATGGGTGTTGGCTGAAGAACAACGGAGAAATACAAATGTCGGCGTGGCGGAGATTGGGGGTGGTTGTCTTGTCGGGAAGCTTAATCGGCGTCCAGGTCTTGGGCCTAAAAAGGTAAGGATGCGGAACTCGAAATGGCTGAGCGGTGCGATTGATTTATATTCCGACCAATTGCTCAGCCCCCCCTCAAGATCGCCAGAGGATTGCAGATCAAACTGTATTAGCCGAGTCAATACGAGCTGCGGCATGGATTCCAGCATGAATGGACCCTTGTTCGGACCTTTTACACACTCCTCGGGTGGATTGCCGAGTCCCAATCGTGATCAATGTTGCGGTGGAAGGATTCTACTGGCTCTAGCAAGGGTGCAGCGGCCCACACCGGATCCAGCTTAATCAACTCAATACGCCGCTAGGCAGTTGATTGGGTTGCACGGTACTTTTACCACGGGCGCGCATCACCCTTTGGGACTATGTACGACGAAAATATAAGGGGGTTGCTCACCAGCTCCGGCCATCCGCGCAACTTGTCAGCTAGTTTAGCTCCACCAGCACCAGCTTACCCGCAAGTGCCAGCCATGCACCCATGGCCTTGGTGCTCAGGCACCGCATGGTACCTTCTAGGTTAATTGGCTAAATGATCGTGACACAACAGAAGGTGGCAACGAAATGCGCCGTGACGATCTCGGATTGCTATCCTACCGCATTTATGGCAACGTTAGCTATAACTATCAACATGTAATAGCATGGGGATTACAGTCAAGCCGAATTGCGGCGCTAGCGACGTGTTGACTACTGGCTTCTTACAGGGCGATGGGGGAGACAGTTGCGCCTGAAGAGATCGCCAGGTAACGCCAAGCTATTCCTGGAAGATATCTTGGCGGTTAAATTCAGCGATGGTATCCGCAACTCTACTTCAAATATTTGTCATGGAACCGCATACAATTACGCATGGTTTGCAGTCAAATATATCATAGCAAATCACACAGTCACAAGATTAAACGGATAAAGAGTGCTAGCCTTGCCATTGCAATGTATTCAGTTCATTTGTTTCAACCATGTCTCAAGGAACAACACAAGGGTGGCAATCACAAGACTAACCTTGTTTGCCTGATCTCAAAGATATGTCATCAAGAGGATGTTGCTGAGAAAGTAAGCCGAGGCAGCGCGAGAAGGCTTCCCGGGTCCACCACATAGAGGCCCCCTCCTCCGGTGTTGGTGGCAAACTCGATGTTTGTGGAGTCAAGTTTGCAGTTTACAGTTTGGCCTTGGACAAACGGTGTACACTTGATATAAATATCATTCGCGGTGATAGCTGCCGGGTTTGCTAACATAAGTAGCCTGCTATTCCGTGAAGCTATGAAATAATAGCTCTCCATCATGAGATGATTTGTACCTTCTTCTAGGTACACTTGGACGGGAGAGTACCGTGATGCGATGCTGCTTGATGGAGTCAATCTCACACTATCGCTCGGATCGATGCTGCTCGCGTCGGAGATACTCGCTTGCATGTTCAAATTGTTGAAAGATGGATTATCACTGGTAGACCTGAGGTAGTATGGGGTAATAGTGGGACCAGATACGGCTTCTGTTGTGCTCGTAGCTGTAGAGTCCAGTACAGATGTAGTCTGGAGAGACGATGAGGTATCTATGGCTTCGGCGCTTGAAGTAGATGTGGTGTCAATGGTAGACGTGGAAATGGCGTCGATAGATGTGGTTTGAGTTGCCGTCGCAGTTGTATCAAGTGTGGTCGTCGGCATGGAGATTAAAATATTCGAAGACGAAGTATCGACAATGTCGGAATTTTCGGTTGTCGCGGAGGTAGACGCGCCATTGGTGGTATCGGGAGAAATTGTAATGGGGAGAGATGTTTTTTCAGAGGTAGACGTGAGGACAGCCGTAGTAGACTCGGTAGCAGTGCTGAAGGTGATCTCATAGGATGAGGATGAGAAAGAAATCGTCTGCGGTCTGCATGTGCGCGCAAAGCCTTCAACGACTAGGGAGGATGCGATGAAGAGGCCATGGGAGAGAATTTTGGTGCGCATGATTGTGGTTCAGCTTGCTGTGGCCTTGGTTGCCATGCAGGCCCTGCGCGCGACTTACATGACGTGGTTTAAGTACTCATCCGCCTCCTTAAAAGTCGCCATGACGAAGCGGAGGCCATTCCAATAGTCCCTTCTTGGCAAAAGCCACTAATTTCTTTGCATGAAGGTCACGGTTGAAAGTCAGACCAGCGTGATAAAAGTCTGCGTCGTACAGCAGCAGTTTGGTGAAAATGATTCCGTGCGATCTCACTTGCATGGGCTAAATTCCTTGTCAAAACGTCGAGCTTAAATCGAGTTGAGTATCTCGCATCGATAAGCGACAACTTTTGCACCATTGGAGGCATGTGGAGAGCAATGGCCAATCAAGACTGCTTGTGAACCCGAGGATGGTGGCCGAGTTGGGGATAGTGCACTAAGACCAGTCTCAGCTGAGCCAGCCACAAATACAACGTTGTGAATAAAAGGGATGCAAATTCATTGTAAAAATGAGCAATTGGTGAAATAAATTTGAACTTAATAATGTGATTTTGTGCTCGGTTCTCCCGCATTTTTGAATATCCCGAAAGTCTCACGAAACGGGTCCCTTCTAATCCAGGCAATACTGCAAACCATTGATGGCATGTTTTCCGAGTCATTGTCCCAATACAAGATCATGGAGGGGACTGGATCAGCAGGCACAAGGCAAGAATTTCCTTTTGGATAGTCCTTTATAGCAAGATGGGCGAGGAGCTTGTGGCAAGAGTACGAACACAGTCACATGGGAAAAGGCGAGGCGATTTGAAGTTTTACAAAGAAATAGTGAGGTGAGTACGCTTTTGGTAAGGCGATTTACTCTCCTGCTGGGGACGGTCCTCTTTTGCAGCCTTGGCGATGCCAGCAGCATCGCACAGAATTGGGTACTCCTTTCAAAGGCTTGTGTCAAGTGGGGTGATTTCGTTGTCAGAGCATGCCAAGCTCAGTGTGGTCATGGTCATTGACCATATCGGAATCATCAGGGTGGTCGACCAGAGAGACTATGTCGCGTATTTGATACACAAACTAGGAAAGCTCCGGGCTTCAAGACATGTCTTGCATCAAAGAATCATCGAGTGACACCACGTTATTAGGTTGGCTAGCGCATTTTTACTTCTTCCTGTCTGATGCGAACGGGGGGGTGGCTGCTGATGGCATGGCACATTCCCATGGCCTCAGGTGAGGAAAATGGGGAAATACCTGCACATTGCCATGAAAGGATGCCCCCGACAACGGTTGGTGGCGTGCTGAAACCCCCGAACCGTTTTTGCTTGCAGCATCGATCCCCACCCCGAAAAATGTCGGCCGCCCGAAAACCCGAAAAGTATCGGCATCCCGAAATCATGGCCCGAAAGGTTGATGTGAGGCTATTGCGACTGCGTTGAAGGAAGAAAAGTGTATATACACGACGACGGAATCATGGAAGGAGAGAACAAAAAGCCAGCAAGCAAATTCACCATCAGTTAACAATAGCTTACATCCCCACATTGGTGCTGCCACTTCATCTTCTTTTTCAATCTCTGTCTTTATCAATTTTGAACAAGTGTCACTATTTACACATTCAAAAAATGCCCTCCACTAAACCGGCCAAAGTTTCTTTCACTATTCGGGGCCTCAAGATTACTGCCCATCTCTGGCAGGCGTCCCCCGGCTCTGTCAACCGCAACGGTGCCGCCATTGTCATCTGCCACCCGTGGACCTCCATCAAGGAGCAGTCCCCGACCAACTACGCCCGCCGTCTAGTTGAAGCTGGCTTCATTTGCCTTGGATACGATGCTGCCTACCAGGGCGAATCCGAGGGCGAGCCGCGCAACCTCGAAGACCCGTATCAGCGGGCTGAGGAAATTAAGTGCGCTGTGACGTACCTGGCGACGCTCAACGAGGTCGACAGCGACAAGATTGGAGTTTTGGGAATATGTGCATCGGGTGGGTACGCGCCGTTTGCTGCCCAAAGCGATTTGCGAATCAAGGCCGTCGCCACGTCCGCCGCCGTGTGCGTGGGCACCATGGCCCGCAGGGGCTTCGATCAGGACTCGTCCAACCTGGACGTGCTCCGCACGCAGCTTGAGAGCGCGGCCAAGGATCGCCTGAGCGAAGCTGGGGGCGAAAAGGTCGACGCCGTACGACTGCTGCCCGAGGACTACGACTCGCTGCCGGCAGACATGCCCGAGTCGTTCCGCGACCTGGCGCACTTCTACCGTACGCCGCGGGGGCACCACCCGCGTGCGACCAACGAGTGCATCCCCCGCAGCTGGGACACCATGGCTACGTTTGATGCCTTTGCCTTCAACAGCTTCATCAGCCCGCGGCCTCTACTCATGATTACGGGAAGCAAGGCCGCGACGAAGTGGCATAGCGAGGCTGGTGTTGAAAAGGCAAATGAACCCAAGGAACTCTACGTAGTTGAGGGTGCGACGCATGCCGACCTGTACGACAAAGTGGACGATGCTTCTGTCAAGCTGGCCGAGTTCTTTGGCAAGAGCTTGGTTTAGATGTTGAGTGGTCAGGGGGGAAGGGTGCTCACTTGTGAAAAAAAGAAGAAAAAAAACCAGATTTTGCTTTGCTGCTCTTAGGCTAGCCAAGGAACATGCTCCGATTTGAGCGCCCTTTAGTGCGTGACATATTAATCGAGACGCTGCGGGGGCAATATGATAGCACGGCTAGTGGAAATGGATGGGTACCAGGATGGGACAGCGGCATATAGATAGGTTTAATGAGCATTTAATATTAGATGCTGCGTACATTACAAGATGTAGCAATGGACTAAAACAAAATATACTTTAGAACCTACAATTTCGCCCATGCAGGGGGAATGAACCTGCTGCCCAACCCCAAAGTAGTTCGGGAATACCGCGAAAGGGTGCGATCAGGTACACCAGTCTGGTAGTTATTTCATGCTATAGAATAGCCTATTTATTGATAAGCAGCTGATCGCCGAGCACCTTGAGGCAAGACGCAAGCGTCTCAAGTGTGGTGTTGACCCTTGCAGCAACTACTGGGGGTATCGCTCCCAAGCAGGGGAAGGGTAATCAACCAGACGGCACAGAAGTCCAATGCCTATCTAGTTAGACCCGTTTCAAATCCTTCCACGGTGCATGTACACACTGGAACGATACGGTCAGTCTCGGGCTTTCTTGTCCGTGCCTTAGCTCCTTTGTCTTGGAGATGATGACATTGAATATTAACCAGACCAGGGTGCTATTGGTACAACCCTGTGGGCAAGACATGTTGCGTTGCTTCCTAAGGTATCATGTCCCAACACTCGGATTAAGAACTTGCACTGGCAACTATCATCAAGGCATCCTGCCCCCCACCCCCCGGATCTTCTGCCGTGCTTGTGTCAGTGAATCTCTCAATCTCTCATTAGCTTCATCTGGAAACCGAATATATTAACCTGGATTTGGATGAGGATGGCCTTCTGATGAAATAAATGGGTGCACCTATCACGATTTCTTCTGCTCAGATCCGACGTCATCCCAGGATTGCGTCGAACCATGCTCTAGATTGTCTTGAGACAGGGCGTCCTCAGCACCTATCTCATCTTATGGCCACCCCCATAGGTGTGTGCATCACCTTATGGGTAGTGGGTACTTGCACCATAGACTAACTCCTTTCTCTCACCGCCGACAGCCACACTCTTCACTTCCCCGAGGGCACCACTTCGCAGGATCGAATTGGTCTCAGAACCCCGTACCCTTACACAGCTCGACCAGAACATCTAGGAGACGCAAAAAAATCCGGTGCCCTTTGCTTGCTATTCGTCTCTCTACCGACATCCACCTGCTCTACGAAACCTCGACCTGATAGCAGAATAAAGGTAGATAGGGGATCCAATTGGGATATAGATCCTTACATTCAAATGATTGGCCCCATTACTCTTCCGGGACAGACGCAGACGACTGAAAATCATCGCGGAGCCGTTGCCATTTATATTCAACTTGCCTGCAATCTCCAGTCGTAGAGCAAGGATAGACAAATAAACAGAAATACTGCCGTGTGTCCTGGGCAAATCATTGAATTGTACTTTTCTCATCCTACTTTCTATAAAAGTTCGCACTTCACTTTGTATTACGTCTCTTATCCCATTGCACCAAAAGATTCGTCCATAATCAAAATCTCGTGATTACAGATGCGGTGACAACCGCTATAGCGGATACCGTACACAGTCATAAAACCTTCCAGTAGAAGTTTTATTACATAGTTCCTGCCCCGCACACAAGAAAAAGAGACAATTGCTGCGCCTCCATAACATGAATCACAACTACACACGATTGCATATGGATAATTCATAAGTAAAGCTTTACGACATCAAATATTCATATCGAAGCTCCATAAATGACACATTAAAATAACATCCAAAAGCCAAACAGCGGTATCTGCATTTTATTTATGGTAATGGTGATATCTCGAACTCTTAGGCTCCGGGAAGGGGGTAGATCGGCTCTTTGGACCCGTGAACTTCCTGGCGATGTATTTGTCTGTTTGTCCACGCTTTTGGGCCGTCAAAAGTTGCATTGCATTGATCACATGTCTGAGGAGTCTAATTGTAATGAAGATATAGGGGTCAGTTGTGAACTTGAAGGAAAAATAAACGTAAATCTGGATGGAATATACCTCAGCCCATTTATTGAGTGCGCTCGGGACATAGGCACCCCTTATACCCTCTGTAAAAACAGCAAATATACCCATCTTTCCATCATCAGGGATCTTCTCATCATCAGGAAAGAGGTGTCCATATGATAGAATTTCATCCCTTAGTGCCTCAAATCCCAAAGGTGGTTCTTCTGGAAGCTGTTGTTCTGGATGCAGCTCTAATTGAGCCCAAACAGTAACCCATGCATATGTAATATACGCAATGGTAGACCGATTGCATCCCTCTCTCGAAGGAATTATTGCACGGAAATGGATTTTATCCGCTATGCCGCCTGCAGATGTTATTTTCTTGAATAGAAGTTTAGAGATGTCGTCCTTGTCCGGGTGATCATTGTACATTGGAGGGACACCACTGGTATGGTGCAAGTTGTTGGCAAGCAAAAACTCGTCCAATATGGAGACAGAAACTTTAAACCCACGCAGGATAGTTGTTGATCCCATCTTGAGGCACGCCCTAAGATATTTAGAGAACGAGTTATCGTGAAATTGAAATCAGGGATGAGTAGAATATTCTGGGTTTGGAAAGGAAATGGGAGCTGTTTAGGCAGCAACCCACGTAATAAAGCCAGTCATAAGTTATTATGGATCTTGTAGGTATTGCCGCGGTGCTAAAACAGTGATTGCGATTTGTTGATTGGGCTGTGATTTAGTGGTAGGTAGTGCCACTCCTAGTGGGGTTGGCGCTTAAGATTGTTAGCGTGTCTTCTCTTTACCCAGGGGCAATATCACACGACAATAGCATTATACTAATAGGCCTTACGTTGGATGCATCCTTGTCATATAGACCTGGGAAGCAATCTAAGCGACATGGTTAACTTTGGGATTTCGGGTGGAAGGGCGAGTAGGACAGGCTGTTGGGACAGGTTCTACACCATATTCCAACATCAGCATCGTTAGGGGAATCAAATAGCCTGATCACATGTTGGAATAATTTCCCTGGCTTACCTTGTGGCTGCCTTACAAGGCTGCTTGGCCCATTCATTGCCTATTTTGGTAATACAGCATCAGCTGACCTTGAGATGACACCAACATGCCTCAATCATGGCCAAACAGGATCTCTGTATGATGAGTGTTGCCTTTTTTGAAGAGGGAACGCTGGAGGCCACAGCCTCACTTGATATTAGCTACTCCTTCTAGTCTGATTACATTCCTATCATCACACATGACCCTTAATGAGCAAGCTCCGTCTTCCTCTCCACCTCTTCAACCCTGCGCTCGAGATCCACGTCCCTGAACTTAGACATGTCCATACCGGGAACGAACAGTGGCGCCTCAGTGAAGAGGTAGCGCATCTCCTCAAGAGGCCGCCTGGCAGTCTCGGGAAGGACAGCCCAGAAGTAGACGGCATTGGTAAAGTTACAGACCTGGAATCACATAAGTAATTGAACCGGTATTTTGGGTAGAGTGGGATTTCACTTACAATAAAGACGATGTACCATCTCCAGCCAATGCCGGTCTTGTCGTCGAGGGCGACCGAGGTGGTCTGGCCAATCATGGTGTTGAAGGCAAACGAGGTCATGGTGGCGATGGAAACGCCCTTGGAACGCGTCTTGGTGTCGAAAATCTCGGCGGGAATGATCCAGCTCAGCGGACCGCAGGTGGAGCTGAAAGAAAAGTTGTACAGCCAAGTCATGGCGATGAAGCCCCACGATGCGCTTCCGCTGGCGTTGTCAGATCCAGGAGGGAACTTGGCCAAGAGAACAGTGGCAATGATGAAAGTGACGCAGTTGCCGAGGTTGCCGAAAATAAGAGGCTTGCGTCGACCCGTCTTGTCGATGAAGAGGATGCACAGGAACTGGGCGACGAGGGCAATGCAGGAGGAGATGGCCTGGTACTTGAGCGTCTCGTCACCCTTGATTCCGATCTTCTCGTAGATGGCGACCGAGTAGTACTGGATGGCACTGACACCCGTCATCTGGATCGCGGCCTGGAGGGAGCAAGCGAGGAAGAGACGGCGGAAGCAACTGCGATCGGTGAAGAGCTCCTTGTAGCTCTTGGCCTCATTCTCGCGGTCAAAGGTGATGCTCTCCTGGATCTGGTCGAACTCGGCGCGCACCCAGGCGTCCTGGGTGTTGCCGTTGGCGTGCAGCCTAGCCAGCGTCTGCAGGCCCTCCTCGACCTTGCCGTTGTCAAGCAGCCATCGGGGGGACTCTGGGAAGAAGAGAATGAGCAGGGCCAGGATGAGGGCGGGAACCATCTGAATTCCCAGTGAGACCCGCCATTGGCGCGAGTCATCATCATTAAACCCGATGTAGGTACCTAAGAGACAAGGGTGGTTTTAGTCATGCTCGGTTGGTAATTAGGAAATTTTGCCAAATTGGGAATTTAATTACCGTAAGAAATCCAGGCTGCGGCCAGGGCACCAACACCAAGCATGAACTGCTGCAGAGCGGTGACTCTACCTCGGATGCTGGGATGGCAAAGCTCGGCTTGGTACAAGGGCACAATCATGGTAAGGAAACCGACGCTGGATTCAACCCCCTGTCAGTCATTGCTTCCAAGTTTTTAACAAAAAAAAAAAAAAAAAAAAAAAAAGAGTCACATTCAGGTGCAGAACAAAAGAAAAAAGAAGGGGGAAAAGCAGCAAAAACTTACCCCGTGCCTGCAAGGCATCGTCCCGCGTAGAGATAGTTGATGTTCTGAGCGCCCGTCTGCAGGGCACCGCCAACGAGAAAGACACAAGCACCGATGAGAATGGTCAGCTTTCGGCCGAGACGATCACCGACGGGACCAGCAAACATGGCGCCGAAAAAGGCGCCACCAGTAAATACGGAGACGACGGCTCCACTAAGGAAAAAATCGGGGTCAGCTAGGTTCTTTTGGCTTAAAGACCGGGGAAACGGCCGCCTGGTCTGTGGGGGGAGGAGGGGGGAAGACCAGTAGGGCCGCCAAAAGTTCATAACACTCACGTCTTGTTCGAATCGGAACCGAATTTTGATTTGAAGTTGGGCGAGGCAATAGCCTCGGCAATGACTCCCAGGTCATAACCATACAGGAGAGAACCAAGTGAGGCGAAGACGCTCACGAGGAACTGGTACCACTTTGGTGGGAGAGCCATGGCGGCGGTTGGTGTTGATGGAGCCCCCGAGTGTATGTCAACTCTTTTCCAAGGAGCAAAAAGAGAAAGAAACAGGCAGTGTCAATTGGGAATTGAGTCGACCTCAGAGACAAAAGGGTAGCAAGAAGACCCAAAAACAGCTTCATCGAGCGGCGCCGCCCCGGCCTTTTAAACCCACAACTTTGAGCCGCGTCTGGCATCAGATCAGACTATCCCGAGTAACAGGTCCCGGCCTCGCGTTCAACCTGCACGCCGAGTCAGCTATTTCCGCCCTCTGTCCCCGCCCAAGTGGTAAACGCACCTGTCACGTCTCAATGAGTTACAGAGCCGTCAAGCCCCCCCCCCCCCCCCTGGTCTGCTGCCCCCATGGGGCTGGGTCCTTGGGGGAGGGACTGGCGATGGATGCAAAATGACGAACCCAAAAAATGTCGTGTTGTGAGCCACGACCAACCAGACCCCCGGTACTCGTATCGACACGATATGTACGTACACTACACACCAGCAGAATGTCGGTACGGACTTAACAAAAAAAAAACAATAGACATGGCAACCAAGCTTCCCCGCATGGGGCCTGGGCTGGTGCGGGTCTGTCCCCCGGGGCAGAGTTTCCGCATAGGGTTCTCGACCATTGGATCATGGGAAATGGGATGAGGATAGCCTCTTCGTCATGGTTCAATCACGGGATGCCGTCCTGCTCCTCGGCGACCTTGTTGCCGAGCCTAGACATGATGAATGACCCATGGGCCCCCATGGGACCCCCGCGCGCGGGATCCTCGTCGTGGAAATCCATTGTGCCATCGCGACAGGGAAAAACGTATCAACTACCGTCCAAGGCCAGGGTCGGTGCATCACCCGAGAGCCCGACCGCCCCAACGTCGCATGGCAGCGGCCCGCTGTGACTGGTGGAAACCAAGAACCTTTGTTCCTCACGCCACTCACGCTCGCCGTTCGACACTAGGGTTCCCCCGGAGCCGCTAGAAGCACTGCACCAAAAAGACTTGAGTCTCGTGTTGTGCGGGGAATGGAATTGCGGCACTAAATTGATGTCCCTCCCAGCCCCAGCCGTGTTGCTCTCCAACCACGGCAAACCGCCAGGGCCAAGCGCTCCAATGACCATCGCGGCTCGCACCCCTGGCCAAGCGCACGAACCGGAGCTGGCCTGGTGTTCCCGAGTGCGGAATCGTGCAGCTTCGGCGGTGCCATGACACATTCGGAGGGCTGCTCCACCGCGCTGGGCCCGTCACAATGAATGATAAGGCGAAAAATCATGAGCTTCACCGAGCTCGATGCCCCTTAGGATTGGGACGCTTCGCTTTCCTCTCTCGTGACCTTGAAAACTCTCTTCTGCTTCCGCTTCCTTCACCACTCTCGGCTGCTTTTTTCTTTGCCGCTATCGTCTCCCATCCTTTTCATTTATGACCCCCCAGCCTGACTTGGTCGTATCATCATTTTGAGTGCTTTCCCCTCTATTGCTACCATCATCATGGCAACTTTTACGCGCATCCCCGACGACCAGCAGCCCAGCATCTCGGTCGATGCCTCGGCCGTCCTCTCCAAGATTGAAGACAATGTCTACGGCGGCTTTACCGAGTCAGTTCCCGTCTTTTTTTTTTGGTTTCCCTTTTGCTCAGCAGCCCCATTCGCCGCTCTCCCCTCCCGCACACACCACCCCCTCTCAAACCCCCAATGGTGGTGTTGCAACCCCAGACAACACACTAGGCCCCCGAGGCCTGGCCGCACGCCATCTCCATCTCGCCCACCCCCAACACGTCGGAGAGAGAGGGTAGTATTGACATGTCCCAGGCACATGGGCCGCTGCATCTACGGCGGCATCTATGATCCCGGAAACCCCCTGTCCGATGAGAACGGCTTCCGCAAGGATGTCATTGAGGCCTTCCAGGAACTCAACGTCCCCGTCGTTCGCTATCCCGGAGGCAACTTTGTCGCCACGTACCACTGGCTCGACGGCGTCGGCCCCAAGGACCAGCGCCCTGCCCGGTGAGTAACTAACCAGTTGCCCCAAGGGGGTCCCGCAGACCATCGTCGTAGGAAACAAGAAACGTGGTCGTGCAGGGCTCCGTGCTGGTGGTGTTGCGGTTGCATGGGAGACTAACACCAGAAACAGGCCTGAGCTAGCGTGGATCGGCACAGAGAGCAACGAGTTTGGCACTGACGAGTTCCTCAAGTGGTGTGAGGTTGTCGGCACCGAGCCCTACTTGTGCCTCAACTTTGGAACTGGTATGTCACACTCTTTCTTTCTCCCCTGTCATCTCGCCCCCAGATACATGCAGACCCTTGAGTCTCGGGGAACGGGGTGGTTCATCCTCCCGCTGCTGCCAAGTCGTGGTTATCTCGTGGCGTAAGTTACTAACCAGTTACAGGAACTCTTGATGAAGGTTGGTAGCCGCACCTCGTTCTTCCCCAACTCAGTTGTTGTTTGCCGGAATTACTAACAACAATTTCTTCACCGCTGCAGCCCTTGGCTGGCTCGAGTACTGCAACTCTGACCGCAACAGCTACTACGCCAACCTGCGCCGAAAGAACGGCCGTGACAAGCCCTACAATGTTTGTCGTCCCCTGCCCTCCCCCATTGACCCATGTCACCCACACACACACATTGCTAACAACCCCCCCACAGGTCAAGTACTGGGCTCTCGGCAACGAAGTCTGGGGTCCTTGGCAGGTCGGCCAGATGACCAAGGAGGCATACGCCGACAAGGCGTACCAGTGGGCCAAGGCCCTCAAGCTGCTGGACCCCAGCATCGAGCTCATCCTGTGCGGCGAGACGGGCCACAGCACCTGGGACTCGTACGTCATCAAGGAGTGCATCAAGTTCGACCTGCACGGCCTGGGCGGCAGCACCACCGCCAGCCTGATTGACATGCACAGCATTCACATCTACACGGCCAGCTCAGACCACGTCAAGAACGCTACGGGTATGTCAAGCTCATCTTCTCATCTGTCCATCACCAGGGTTTCGTTTTACCGTTTCCCTTTTTTTCCTTCTTCCCCCCCCCCCCGGCTAGAGCTAACGGAGCCCTGCAGCGCCGAGATCTGCAGAGCGCGCCATCCAGATCGCCGCGGGCCTCATTGACTTGGCCCGCATCGAGAACAATGTCCCACCCACGGTGCGACGGCAAAAGATTTGCTTCGATGAGTGGAACGTGTGGGATCCTGTGCGTGCGCCTGGTGAGGAAGGTGCCGAGGAAAAGTACGTACTCCCCCCCCCATCTCTTGTCATGACATTTTTGTTCGCTGACTCCGTCCTGTCCAGGTACACTCTGTCGGATGCCCTGGCCGTTGCCGTGTGGCTCAACGTCTTTGTGCGCCAGTCGAAGCACATGGGCATGGCCAACATTGCGCAGTCGGTCAACGTCATCTCGCCCCTCATGACGAGCAAGGACGGCATCCTCAAGCAGCCGACGTGGTGGCCGCTGCTGCTCTTCAGCAAGTACATGCGAGGCGAGACGATTGCCGTCAACGTGCGCTCGGGCGAGTACCAGGGCGAGACGGAGCCCAAGTGGATCCGCGCCGCCATCGAGACGCCCTGGCTCGACGTCAGCGCCGCGCTCAAGGACGGCGTCGTGAGCCTGGCCGTGGTCAACATCCACGAGACGCAGGACTTTGCGACGGAGCTCCGCGGCGTGGCGGCCAAGGACGTCGAAGTGTACACGGTCAGCGCCGACAACGTCGCCGCCGTCAACACGGAGGAGAAGCAGGAGGTCGGCATCCAGGAGTCCAAGTGGAACGGCGAGGGCCCCTTTACCTTCCCCAAGCACTCCTTTACCCTCCTGCGCTACAAGCTGTAAGGGCCGGAGCGGAGATTATGTCGGTCGGGGTCAGGATTGATGAGGGCTTTGGGCTATGAATAGCTATGAATAGCAGCCTCATGTTGGCGGATAAAGGGCAAGGCTTGCGAGATATTTTTTTCGGAATGGGTGGGCTCGAGGGGGGTCTTGGGGGCTAGGGCTATGAGACTATGAAATGATGATGAATTAACTTCACACACTCTGCACATGCAAGCAAGCGCCAGTGAAGCCATACGCGCAAGAAACGAAACTAACGAACCCGTCCAGCCCACATACCCAACCCCTGCATGTGGCGCTTTTGTCTCCCGCAGCATAAAATGGGGCATCTTGACTCGAGTAAACAAAGTACACGACAGAGTGCAGCCAGCCTCGCACCAACAACCGAAAGATTTTTGGGATAATCGTGCCAGATATTGTAATTATTTTAAATATAGTAGCCTTGGCATTGCACTTTTTACCTCTTTGAAACAAAGGATGAATCGCGGTTGCGAGGAGGGGAGGGCGGCACAATGTCGATCTTCTTATAAACGAGCTGCAGTTGAATGCTCGCGTGCTTCCAAACCCTAGCTTTTTCAACAGCAAACACAAAATGCACGCCAGTTTTGAGCTAAAAATTACCGACCAATCTACGTTTCCAAATATTCACATTTCGATTAAGCTTCAAACCCGTCAAGCCCGGCCCTCGCATACCCAAGCTCGCGGTACGCGCCGAGGTAGAGCACACCAAGCTCCAGGGTAGGGCGGTGCCAAGCTATGCGGCCGCCTGGCCACCCGATCCAGATTGTGGGCAGGTGTGGTTCTAAATTTAGCAGGCGCTTAGAAGCCATATAAACAAGTGTGCGCCGGTTGTGTTGGCTCTGTATCTGTATGTGCGTGTGTATGTACATGTACCATCTTGTGTCGTCCTCGGAGTGGCTGCATGTACCTAGCCGATCGGCAGCCACATCGTCATCCCGCTCTGCGAGATATTGGGATCAAGATGGGATGAATCTGCAAAAGTTCAGGTGAGATTTCTACTTGAAAAAAAAAGAAAATACGCGGTTAGAAAATGTTCAGACGAACAGCCGTGAATGAGTGCTCTGAACAGCCCATCATGCAGCACTCTGTGCCTGGGCTCCGGGCTCGGGCGATCTGCTCATGCGAACAGGTGGGCGGCGCCCTCTGGCACTATTGACAGCCACAGAAAAAATCCTCTCTAGCCAGTGACACTCGCGCGCAAACATGCTGCCAACAGTGTCCCGGTGGGAATGGCATCACGGTACCCAGTCCCGAGCGGCACGGCTGGCAGCTCCGGCTGGACCTGAAACAGTGCCGGTGCTTCAGTACACGCCAGGCGCTGTCATGAGCGGCCCGTTATGGCGACCCATCCCCAGCGCTTGCATTCTCTCTTCCATCTCGCTGAGAGGGCACAAATTGGGGGGCAGCAGCCATACGCATGCCTTGTGTGCGCTTGGGAAACTTGACAGGACGGGCATGGCATGGGTTCGGAGGCTAGAGCACCTCACCCGCGGTGGCAGGGTGCGGGGGATAGCTCTGTGTGGGAGCACCTGGCCAATCACGCTGCCAATTGGGGAATTCCAAGCCAATCAGAGACAGAGGCGGGTCCAAAAATAGAGACGCTAAACTTAATTTGGGGCAACGCTTAATCTGAGTTAGACGCGCGCCTGCACGCAACCGGCCAATGAAGTGGCTAGAGCCCCACCACGGCTCGCGCCCACGTTGGAAGGCTAATCACTGAACACCACAGGGTATTGTCATTCGCACGTCGACGATCCATTTTCCAAGCCCAGTCTGGCTTAATCTTTTTCTTTCTTTTCTTCTTCTTCCTTCAACACGGACCCAACGCAGATTCTTTCGTCTGCTCTTCTTAGCCCAGGGGTTTCCCCAGTGCAGGGTCCAAGTCTGCCCCTCCCCCTTGCGTCCCCTCGTCCCCTCCCCGCCCCATATCTCTCTCGCGCATGTCGCACCGGTTGCACGCTGCCGCTGCAGACCACCCGCACCTAAACACGTTCGTGGCAGCAGCACCAGACCAACAGACGCTGATCAGCCCGCGTCCCATGTCAATGTATGTACCTTTTAGCTGCAAATCCCCATATCAATGACCTCGGCTGTTTTTTTCTCTCTCTCTCTCTTTTTCTTGTTCCCCACCCCCCATGTCCAGATGCAATGCAGCGACCCCGTTCCAATTTCCCGTCTAAGCGCCGCCCAGCTTCGCGGGACAGCATCCAGCGTCCCTTTTGTCGACGGCTTGTCATGGGCGCCTCGCACGCCTGCACGACGGCTGGCTGTCGTCCCTGTTTCTTTTCCTTCTTGTGCCCTCGTCTGGCTTTCCGCCCACACCATCTGCACGTGAACCACGCCATGCCCACCCACACACTGCGCTGCACAACTGCCGCCTCGGTGCCCCACGATGATGCTGCCCGCGAACCCGGACTTGTGATGCGATGCGTGATGCTGCTGCACAACCCCAATTTGAGTTTTTTTTTTTTTTTCTCTCGGCCGACCGCGCACTAAACAAGGCTGGCGCTTCCTCATACCCTGTCCCGCTTCCGCACATGATGTCCTTTTTTTTTCCCCTTCCCCAGTGTATGTTGTTGGGCGTGCCGTGCAGGCGATGGGGCTCTAGCCGCCCAGCGTTGGCAGACGACATGGGGGGGACCCCTTCCTAACCGCCCACTCGAGGTCCAGACAGCCGCCGGATGGACCAATATCAGCGGCCCTTTGTGGGCATACTCGGGCTCTCAGACACAAGCGTGCCGTTTCATTTCCACTTTTGTCCTTGTGTCTTGTTTCAGCACCGCAGCCGCCCGCGGCGAGATTGGTCTTTGGCACTTGCCTGGCGTCTGGCCCTCCACCCGCGACCGACCCGCGAGCTTAAAGCTGCTTCATATCCGGCCCTCTGTCGGCCTCATTCCTCTCTCCTCCTCAAACACGCTCTCGCTCAAGGCATCCCAGTTTCTTTTTTTCCTTTTCCATCTTTTTCCTTGTCTCTTATTTCCTAGTTCCATTTCCGTATTTCCTTATTTCCTTGGTTGTGATTCGTCTTCTGGTAAACGTTTCATTTCTGTCTCTTTCTTGGCAAATAAGACTCGGGATCCACACTACTACGAAATCTCCCTTTCGTTTACGAATCGACTCGATATTCGCTTTTGATATATCAGGCATTGCGGGACCTTCAAAATTATTCTTTGGCCTGGGCTTCCCTAGACCAAACAACCTACTTCCGAGACCACGACAGACCAGGCCGGTTGACCCGTGCCTCTTTTCCACCTTCTTTCCTAAGCGCCTAATCGGTAATCACTCGCCTCGCTTTCGCTGGTTCCCATCTCGTTGCGAACCAATTCGTCTGTTCTCGTCACAAGATACCATTTCAGTTATACATTCTATTGCACAAGAGTCATCTATACACTCATACAACCGTACACTCATACGCAAGCATCACTCATACCCCACTACACTCCACACACACAAACACACAACAACACACCATAACCAACAACAACAACATCAATCAACATGCCTAAGCACACTCGAACCCCCAGCAGCTCCCACAGCCGCTACACCGCCCCCCTGCCCGTGTCCCTTGCCCCCTCCCCCATGTACACCCAGCAGCGCATGGCCATGCCCAGCAACTACTACGGCGTGCCCGCCACGACGGCTTCGTCCATGGCCCTCCAGGCCCAGGCGCAGACCCAGACCCACGCAGCCTACGACTCGTACGCGAGCAGCTCCGCGCCGGCCGTCGTGCCTCCTCCCCCCGTCCAGCAGCACCGCGCCAGCTCGGGCGCCTGGACCCCCCAGGACGACCAGCAGCTGCTCAGCGCGCGCATGCAAGGGCTCAACTGGGGCCAGATCCAGGCCAACTTCTTCCCGTCCAAGACGCCCAACGCCTGCCGCAAGCGGCACGAGCGCTTGATGGAGCGCAAGGGCTCCGACGACTGGGACAACCAGAAGCTGCAGCGCCTCGCCAAGGAGTACATGAGCATGCGCAAGGAGATTTGGAGCGGCTTGGCTGCTCGCACGGGAGAGAAGTGGAACGTTGTTGAGCAAAAGGTGAGCCTGCCCTTCTCTAACACAAAGCTACAAAACAGACAAAGCTGACATTATATCTCTTCCCCCCCAGTGCATGTCCAACGGCCTCAAGAATCTGCAAAGCGCCGCCCGGGCCGCTGCCCGCCGGGACCGTCTCGAGTCCGGCGGCGCTCTCTCAGGGTATGAGGACGACAGCGGCATCTCCGGCATGGGCCTGACCCCCGTTGACGACTTAGACGCATCATATAGTAGCCCCGAAACGACGTCCTCTGCCATGCACTCGGCCCACTCCAGCGCCGCCTCGGTCTCGTACCAGGCCATGGCTCCCCAGCACCAGCACCAGCACCACCTGGCCGCCCTCGGCGGTGCCCCGGCCTACGGCATCGGCGCCGGCTACGGCGCCAGCTACGGCCACGGCTACTCGTCCAGCGTCAGCTCCACCGCCAGCGCCGGCCACGGCTACGCCGGCCACAGCCAGGGCAACAGCCCCTACATGCACACCCAGCGACCCCAGAGCTCGGACATTGCCATCCCCTCGCTCATCAACAGGACCGGCGGCATCTAAGCGACCTCTCTCTCTCTCTCTTCTTGTCTTTCAACATACACACACATATAACACATACCCACAAAGAGTTATAGCTCTTCGCCACAACAACAGCAACGACTACTAGTATTCAATATGGGATTTCCCCCCTTGGGATCCCCCCTGGGACTTCCCCTGAGATTTCCCCCACCTGTCGCCGTCCATTCACTCACCTCCTCGTCAAAACCCTGGAGTGACACAATGAGAGGCACCAAGCTTTTCTTTTTCATGGACTCAAAAAATTTGCCTTTTCTTGTTTTCTCTGCATGGCGAGCAGCGCGGGTAGGGCGTTTTTTATTATTACGGTGCACCAAGGGAACACATTACGAGCCATGATGATCAAGCCATCTTTATTGCTTTTTTTGACTTTTTCTCATTGAAAGGATTGGAGTTTATTTATTTTTTTGCTTATCGTTTGTTTTATGGGAGTGCGTAATCATATTTTATTTAGTCCCCTCCTGTTTGGTTGTTTCCCCCCCCTTTGCTTTCCAAAATTGGCGGCACTTGGCCGAGACGGACTTTCAACTTGTCTTGTAACACTAGAGATAGAGATACCAGGGCATGAAGATGGAGAAGAATGATATTCGGGTCGAGGAATTAGCTCCCTTGCACAGAGAAATACAATGTCTGCCTTTTTTGTTTCAAAAGACTGTTTCTTTTTTTCCTTTTTTACACCTCGGATCCACTATTTTACACGTATAAGTCTACAACAGTATTGAGTCGTGAGCAAAGTACCTTGGGGGGGTATGACTAAAAATAAAACCACAGCTGGTAAGAAGCGAATTCCATGACGGAGTTGCCGCGCTATGCAATCTTGTTCTCAATCATACAATTGTTTTTACAACATCATCATGACCTGTCTGGCTTCGTTGCTTGTAATCTATCGTTGGACGCTTCTGCCGCCATGATGAGCATCTCGTCCAGTTCATCCTCTTCCCATTCGCCCTCCTCTTCGCCAAATACGCTCCTCCACACCCGGCTCCACAGGCCCTTCTTGTGCACGAGAGACAGGATCATGACAGCGGGCAGATGCCACACGCTGGCCCAGAAGAGGCTCCTCGCGCTGCCCTTGTGACCCTCGAATTGGTAGAAGCGCACGGCTTCTCGTATGAGCCATGCGTTGATGGGGAGGCTGGTCACGGCAAACGACCACTCCGTCACACCGGCAGCGCAGAGACCCAGGCAGATCGGGATGAAAACGATGCTGTATCGGAGGGCGACACGGGCGTTGCGGGCGGGGTTTGTCCAGGCAAGCATTCGGAGGCCAGCAGCCTTGTACTCCTCGCGGATGGGCCAGCTGAGGGCCATGAAGTGAGGAAACTGCCAAGCAAAGAGCAGACTAGCCAAGAGCCAAGCACCAACGGAGGAGCCGTCATTGGCAAACAGCAGCTCGCGCCAGGACCCGTCCTTGCTGGCGGTTTCACCAGCCGCAGCCGCCCAGCCCATCAGGGGAGGAATTCCACCGACGACAGCACCGACCCAGGTGTTGACGGCGGATACCGCCTTGAGCGGGGTGTATACGCCGGCGTAGAGAAAGATGTTGGCAAAGCCCAGAAACGAAACGGTGGGGTTCACACCAAAGTAAAGCGCTCCCACGCCCGTGGCTCCAGCCAGAACGGCAAAGAGAACGGCGCTGCGGGTCGAGATGAGGCGTCGCACAAGGGGGCGGTTTCGGGTTCGGCTCATTTTGGCATCCGTCGCCGGTTCATAAAGCATATTCAGGGCATTGGCACTTGCTGAGCAGAGCGCTGTGCCGGTGGTTAAGAAAAGTAGCGTGAGGGCGCTCAGGCTCGGCGTCTCGGTGGTGCTCGGCGAGAGTAGTTCGGGGACGGGATAGACAGCATACGAGGCCATTGCTGTTAGGACGACGAGCATGGATAATCGAGGCTTGGAGAGGGAGAGGTAGGTGGACATGTTTCGTCGGAAGGCGCTGGTTTGCGCAGCGGCATGCGAGGTGAGCATCGACGAGGCATCGGGAGGCAGAGGCTTCTCGCCGGCGGCAGCTTCGGCAGCAGCCTTCTCGCGGCGCTGGGCCTGTCGTCGGCGGTGAGGGGCGAGTTCTGGCTCGGATTGGGTGGCCTGGGAGGAGGTGGTAGAGTCGGCAGCTTCGGGTGTGGAGGCGGCGGATGCGGTTGATGAAATGCCGCCATTGGCACGGCGGGCAATGATGAAATCGAGGCAATTGGAGCGCTCAAAGATGCGATTGGAGAGAAAAAAGGCCGGGACCTTCAATGGCATGGCGGCGGCCAGCCTCGGGCCTTGGAAGGCGACAGGCGACGACATCCATCGTCTGATCGGGGCGCTATGAGGGGCTCTGGCGAAGGCTCTGGACGACGGGAGCTCCGCGGCGAGAACGAGACATCGTGGTGGTCGCATGGTCGCCAGGCGCTTGGTTCATGGCGTCCCAGGAGGGAGCTCAATCCATTCCCGTCGCGCGGAAAAGTAGGAAGTGCACGGGCGCGAGGTGAGTCGTGCGAGGGTTGACCAGTGGTACGACTCGGTGATGTGATGATTTCTTGGTGGTTTTCGTCCCAATTGGGAACTTCTGGGGAACCGGCTGGAGAAGCGTGACTTGTCACGTGGGGGAACCCACCAGTTCAAGTGCGTTATCGTTATCACCCCGTTTGTCCGACGGCGCAGAAATTAAGCATTGGGCTTGTCATTCTTAACACAATAACACAATTGACTAACTGTGACGCCTATCTTCTTTTGACATTAGCGGTTATCGGTTACTCAAAGTTATTCGCGGTGAGCGTTGCGACCTGGTCCAGTCAAGTCATCCATATGCATGCAAGGCGATTCGGTAACTGCACGCCGTCTCGGTGGGTTCATCTCCAATTAATTGGGTCCATATCTTTTCGTTTTCAGATCCCATGACCTGACCTGACCCGACCCGACGAACCTGTTTGCATTGACAAGTAGCGTCTAGTGCCTCGAGTAAAAAAGTGGCAGCCTAGAATGGAGAAGTAAAGATGCACCTGATCATGCGGATCGTTTCTCGGCCTTCCCCACTCCGATTGCACTCCCTGCAATTCCTCTTGTCCGTGGCAGCTGTAGCCGCACGATGGAGCCTCCATCCCTTAACTTGATGGATCAAAGCGACCCAGCGAATAATCTGACACGACGCCTTGGGTGTTGCGTTGAGGGCGGGGAGGACGCTGGTCGGCTGCTACACATGCTCGCTTCCACGATCTGATCTAACATGTGTTCCTCAACATATTCGGGGGCCCCGGATTTCATGTGCTCTGCTTTAAACACACCGCACCTCCCTCTTCCTCTTTTGCGGCCATCGTGATTGTCAAACTTCATCAATCCATCTCAAAAAGTACTCTCCCAAAATGCCTACTCTTCTGGACACACTTCGACAGACTACCCAGGTCGACTGTGATACCCTTGACGTCAATGGTATGAATCCAATTGCACAGCGACAGTGAAACTCAATTGACTCCTTCAACTGCAGTCGCCAAAGACCTGGGACCCTTTGTGGATTGCACTTCCAACCAAGTAGTCAATGCCTACCCCACCATGCCTGGACAATGACTGATGATTTCTTTTGTCAAGGCAATTGCATTTTTCGAGCTATCCAAGACCATTGAGGGCCAATCCACTCTCCACCACGATGCACTTATCAAGGATGCTATTCGTGATGCTCGAGGACCTCTGAAAGAGCTCCAAGGCGACGTTGCCTTTGAGGAGTTTGTCGTCGAGATTATGGTGTGTGACACCCATTGCCTTTGTTCTAGCCCGTTTTTAATGATAATTTTAGATGGTCAAACTGCAACTCAACATTGTTCCCAACTTGACCGGCTATGTTCACATCCAGACCAACCCTAAGCTTTCCTACTCGACCCCCGCGACCGTCGAGAATGCCGAGCGTATGTACCGCAAAGCCCATTATAGCGACTAACTCGGCTAACAGTTGCAATATAGGAATTATTCACATTTTCCAGGCTCTGTCCCCGGATTTTGACTCCAAGCGAGTATGCATCAAGGTCCCTGCGACCTGGGAGGGCATGCAGGCGTGCCGCATCCTGGAAGACAAGGGCATCGCCACACTTGCTACCACCATGTTTTGCATGGAGCAAGCGGCTCTCGCGGCCGATGCTCAGTGCACGTACATTGCCCCGTATGTCAATGAGCTGAAGGTGCATTTCGAGGCGGGGTGAGATTCCAAGCTACCAACCACATGGGACAAACAATTCTGATCGAGATTAGCTACGTCGATGAACACAAGGCCTTTGACTTTTGTCGCGAAGCGCAGGCCTACTATCTTGAAAAGTCATTCCGCACTCAGGTGTTGGCTGCTTCGTTGACCTCTGTCGAAGAAGTCATGCAGCTGGCCGGCATCCAACACATTACCGTTTCCCCAGTCCTGCTGCGCGGTCTTTCGGACCGGGACGCTTCGTCTTGGGACGGCAAACTTGGCGACTACTTTGCCCAGGGCCCGGACAGCAAGAGCTGGGAGAAGAAGGACTACGAGAAGCTGGTCAAGAACGAAAATGCGTGGAAGCTGGCCTTTACGCGCAGCGGCTTTGGCAAGAGCGAGGGCAAGATTGTGCAGGCCATCAACTACTTTTCTGATTTCCAGGAACAGCTGGAAGAGCTGGTGCAGCAGCATTCTGACCTACCCGAGCTGGCGGAGGCTGGAGGAAGGGGACGTAGCCCATCAGTGCGACGAATGTCGTAGGGCAATAGGTTCCGATCGGGAATCGCGCAATCAGTTTGTAGGTCGAAATAATTAATGAAATATTTCCAAAGAGAATATAAAACATCAAAAGGAGATGCCAGCGATGCATTGCTCTGAGAGTTGCCACTTTGTTGAGTATTTGGATAGAGTACACATAAGATCCACAACGCCGAGGCCGCGATCGGTGCGCCAAGCCAAGTCCCAGAACATGAACATCGTGGCTTAATGCTCATCACTGACAATGGGCATCGCCTGCGCAATCTAAATTGATGACACGATATCGGTGCATGTCTTGTTCAACTGATTCCACGCTCATTCATTAAACCAACTGCCTTGCCGGTCGCCAATGTCGCATCGAGGTGACATCTCTTTGTTCTCATTTGATGCTCATGAGAGCTGACCATCTCCTCTTTGGGTTAGATTGAAGGCAGGGGCATGCTTCTTTGTTCAACCTACCAGTGGTGTGCATGCAAAGATCCTTACCTGCCATCATGCGCGTTTCTGTTTCCTCGCATGGACGCAACGGCTGTTCCTTGTTTGTGGACCGGGCGACGCCGAATTGTAAATCACTGATGCCATTGAGTTGCTATTTAGGCTTAACCACTGCAAAGTGCAATGTTTTGTTTCGGGTAGTTGCACATCTCGGCACACGGGCGTTTCTTTGTCATGACCGTTTGAGTGTGGCTTGCTGTTGTGTATCCGCCCGTCGGCAACATCATCCGGTAGTGATTCACGCATCTGCGCAAACATACAGCAGTAAATCATATAAGAATCCCTTGCATGGCTGCAATTGCAGGGGCGCATTGATTCCCATCAAATGTAGTTTGATATGCTGGGCATGGCATGATGTCCGCCCTGTTGAGCTTCACGGACATCAGCGGCCCATTTGCTTGCTTCGTAGAGATGGCAAAGAAATATTCTTTGTTTGCCGAGAGCCACAATTTGGAATGGATGTACATCACCCTGTAAGAACAATGGATTGCGAGCGAACTGACGTCTGTGAAGAACAGCGACATGGTCTTTGATTCTGTTTGCTTCAAAGAAGTGACCCTTCTGCGCATATAACCAGGCCGTGTCCCAGAGTCCCTTAGTTGTCGTTTCTTTCCTGTCAATGTTCATTTTTCATCTCTCTCATATCCCTTTATCGTAATCTCTGTCACTGCTTTATTCATTCTCTTCACCTTGCGCGATCTGATTGTGGACTGCAAACCGTTGCCTTTACCTCACCTCACTTCTGGAACATGGCCCTGGAAGTCGACACGGAGATGGGCAACGTGTCGAGTGTGCAGGATGCCCAAGTTGAGGCCCCCGAGTACGTGTCGCCCGATGTTGCCAACGCGCGGTCTAACCCAAATATTTCGCCCAATGACGACGAATGGCTGCGGATCCACCGAATGTTTACCCAGTTGTTAAAGATGTCGGGAAAGTCGGTGGATCAGATCCTCAAGGACAACTTTAGTCGTCACGATGCCGAACTGTTCACTCCTTCTGAAAGCACCGAGGTCAAGGCGCTGCAAGAGCTGAGGAGCCAGCGATACGAGGCGCTGCTCCAGGGGCGATTCAAAGGCGTGGACCGGTCGCTTGCGTCAAAGCTAACCATGATGTACTTTGGCAGGCCTGTTGCGCCAATGACAACCACATTGGATGAATTTGATGCAATGCAGGACAGTCGTATGCCTGCTAGTACTCGCTTTGACGTAGAACCTCCGCAGCATTTTCTCACGGCGCACAAACATCGGGACTGGGGAAATGATGAGCTCAGAGGTAAGTTGCTTGACCTCGGCCTGATGATCCGCTACTAACATGATGCAGGAAAAGAAAACCCAATTCTCCCGATTCCCATTGCGGCGGACTCTGAAGAACCCTTGACTCTCAAACTTAGGGGAGGAGCGGCTGTCGAAGACGACCTGTCGACAATCCCTGACCATTCCTTGTTTGGCAGTGAACAGAGGTTAACACCCGATAGCAATTGGATCCATCTCTATGGGTTTCGGGGATGTGTTTCTTTTGTGCCGACTAGCTTTTCGTCTTTCGCCCATGCTGTCGAGAATCTGCTCGCGTTTGCGCCTCTTGGGCGTGGTCGTTCTCGATCCTTCTCCTTGATCCACTTCGACCAGAGCGGGACAGGGCGCAAAATTGCTATTGCTGATCAGACTCCCTTCTCTAAAACCAGCCCGTCGGCTCTACACATTAGAAACCATTTCTCCGACAAAGACGATCATCAAAACTGCTGTGCATTTTTTGTCAAGCTCGGAGGCGAGCCAGATCCTGTTCATCTGGAACCTCTGCCAGAGCAGCTGAAAACCGATGTCGTGAGGATCGGATATTCAGTCTTTGATAAGGACGAGGATCCCGAGCAAAAGGTCATGAACTATGCGTATCTCGCGTTTCCAAAGTCCAAGGGCGCTGGCGCCTTTGACATTGAGGACTTTGCTGCGAACCAGTACAACCCTTGTCTGCAGATTGCCATTGATGCTCTCATAGGCATGCCATCGGGGAGATTTCATGACGTGGTATTCAGCCTCTACGACCAAAATGAGTCGGAAGGCAAGTTCTCCCTCGACTATGCCGCTGGTTCCTTGGGCGGCAGCAGCATACACACTGAGGTGTGGAACCGACTTCACCCTCTGAACTCGCCCAACGCTCGCTGGATGCTGAAGATTTCCCACGTCCCACAAGATGAGGTTCCTCTCATCATACACAATTACTATCGCACTCGATTTCCCACTCTGACAAGGATGGATACCGGCAATGTGCCCTCAACCATACACCGATTAGTGAAGCAGGTGTGGACGGCTGCCTCGGTTAAGAAGATGCGCAGCGTTCAACTCCGTGCTGGCTCTGCGTCCTTGAGCGGCCGCATTAACCATCCCGATGTTCTCGAAATTCAGATGAACGGGGACCATGACAATGATCAATTGATGGAGTTGGATAAAGGTTTAAGCGAGCTGATTTCGGCGCCGACAAATCCCTGGGTTATTCTCTCTCCCGTTTGGGAGACGAAGGAATCTAAAATCTATCCGAGTTGGGTTGGAGCCAACGCGCAGACGGTCGAATTTCCTCCGCTGGGGTCGAGCCTCTCGAATTTTACAGTCGCAGTTCAGTATCTCTGCCGAATGAATCCTGACCGGACGTATAACCCCGAAAGGGACTCTGTCTTCATCAAGCCTGTTTCGGACCGCGACCCTGAGATTCCATCAGTGTTGGATGCACCAGCGTTTCTGATTGACCCGGAAACAACCAGCACGGCCTGGTATCTCATTCGCTCCTACATCACTTCCTGTGACATTGAAGTCACCATATTTCCCACTATGGAGATGGACTGGAATTACGACATTGCGAGAACCAATGTGTGGGGAATTAAGCCCGGTAAGACATTCCCATCATTTACAGTAGAAGAGGGCAATATCGCTAACTTTGTACAGCACCGCCACCACCCGATAAACGCCTACCAAAGGATGCTGATGCGTTTACAGCTCTGCTGTATGAGAACGATCCGACTTTAAACAGGCTCAACATCCAACCACTAGCGCCTCGTGCGAATTTGAGTGGAGGCAAGATTCAGATCTGGGAAGACGGCCCACGTGAATCAGAGAGGGCCAAGCCAGCAGCCGACCCAGCACCCAGCACGGCGGTTGATGAGCCAGTCTCAAATCAAATTGCCCCGGATCAACCTGAACACCCTCCCGCGAACCAGAGCGAGGATACGCCCGCTCAGCCATGGTTCATGCAACCAAGCGTACACGACGGCCCTGTACCTCGAATCCCTACCCATGCACCGCCCGCAGAGCATTTCTTGCGGACAACAAGCCAAGTTCCCATGGTTAGCGAAGCCGTGATGACGCCTACGGAGCAGGCCAGGGCCGAGTCGACCATTTGGGACCTCCGGAACCTGCTTTTGTCGCGGGTGTGGAAATGTGCTCACGCAGACTGCAACTTCTCGTGCGACCTAGCGGACGCGGGGACGATCCATAGGCACTTGGAAAAGGGCCATGGCCCGGTGACTAAATGCATGTGGTGCAATACGCGGCTCTTTCAAGAGTGGAGCGAAGAGCAGCGAATGGAGCATCTTCGGACGCAGCATATGGACAAATTGGTGGAGGCGACAGGGAGAAGCGAGCCACGTCCTTTAGGAACCGGCGTCCCGCGAGGGCAACAAACTGAAGCTGGTCCATCTCTTGAAGTTCCAACCTCCTCACATCGTAACCCTCCACGTACGATCAGCGATCCACAGACGGATTGGTACAATGTCCGAGGCCCCAAAGCATACGCCGATCCATGCCTGGAGTGCCATCTGGAGGGGTGTCCCAGGCCAAACCTGAGGAACCTCAGCTCCCAGCAGCTCTTTGAGCACTTTCTGAGGTACCATCCCGAGATAGACGCGAGGTGCCCATTTTGTCATCTTGAATTCCATACCAACGAAGCGCAAGGTGCCAAAGCCCAGCTACGGCCTGAGCATGAGGTCGTCAAGCACTATGAGTGTCATGTGGATCAACTCTGGGATCAAGCGAGGAGGGCGAGTAACGTCCAGCCAGAAGCAGGAACATCATCGCGAGCACCCAATGCTGCCGCGGAAATGAAGAAATGTCCCCTCTTCTCCACCTGCGGCGCTGTCATCGAGTACATGACGGAGGACCAAGTCGCCCAGCATCTGCGCAATTCGCACAAGCCAGCGCTAGGCATTCCCCCGTCTCCAACACCTCCGCAAGAAGAGCCTCCACAACGGGAGGCCCGGGGTTCCAGGACCAGGGCTAGAATCCCCTCGGGTCAGCTTTTCGGAAGCCCAGCTCCCTGGAAAAACCACACGCCCTCTTATGTCCAAGAAGGCCGGTCCGACAGCCAATCAACGGACCCGTCCCCTTCTATTCTCGTACGCAGTCAGTTAAAGAAAAGGAAGCGCACAGAAGCAGAGCAATCTGAAATTGAGGGTGCATCTGCTCGAAAAACGCCTAGCCAACGACCGCGCGCAAAGAAGTGGAAGCCCAACCCCGTCGAAAGACAGGACGGCCAGGTTGAAGGGGGTGAGCCAGGCCCATCTCGCGGCAGAACTCGCACAAGGCCCGGTGACAGTCCGCAAGATTGCCGGCAAAGATCTCCTTCTGCTGATTGGAATGACATACTTGGCCCAGTTAGTACAGGTTTTGTGCCTTCCGAAGACATGTACTGCTCCAAATGTCTACGAAAAGCCCCCAAGTTGGATGACCAGAGCCCTGGGCGTTCCCTTATGGGGCGCAGCGCTGAAATGGAGGTAATTATAGGAGACATGCGATTAGATGAGAATATAACTAACAGGTGGCAGTTTCACACGGCACCCCATCGTTCCTGCAGAATTCGTAATGGTGTCGGCATGGCAGAAGATCTTCCAAACCGCAGCGGTTGGATACGAGCCAAAGATCTCCGAGGGCAGAAACTGGGAGCCATTAAGGATGGCTTCCTCAAGAAGTATCCCGGATATGCTCAGACGTTGTATCCCACGAAGCCGACAGACCACAACACCAGCGTGTGGAGATCTGATCCTAATAACGAGGACAATAAAGCTTGGTGGGACATTCCGTGGCCTCCGTTTGAAGGAGAGCCGCCGTTCCCTGGAGAATGGAAGCACCCTGGCACTCCAGAAGTCGGCAGTGGTCGGCGGAGGCCAGCCCCCAAGCCCGCGCGGCAACTACACGACCCCTTATACCAATACCGGAGCGACAACGACTCGGAAGATGGCTTAGAGCCCGATGTTGACGACACGCAGCAGTTCACAGAGACAGTAGACGCTGCTCAGGTTAGTAAGAATAAGGGGAGAACCACGAGGCCAAAGAGGAAGGCAGCAGAAGCCCCTGGGCCTTCAGCAAGTGGTGGTGCGGATGATGTGCAAGCTGGACCTTCATCTAAAAGGCCAAAGATCAGCAAGGGTAAGTTTATTGTTGCACCCAATACTAGAGCTGGAAATGGCATTCTAACAATACTCGCAGGTGGTCCTAGAAAGAGAGGAGCCGATGCGCTGCAGCCTGCAAAGACAACCCGGTCGACCCGGCTAGCGAATAAGGGTAAAGCTCCTGCAGCCCCCCTTGATGTGGAAGAAGACGAGGAGGATGCTCCGAAGCCCAAGACTAGAGCGAAAGCCGCAAAGCGCGTCAAGGTTGAATCCAAGTCACCAAAACCTGCTAGGGCTACGAGAGCCAAAGTAGCTGCCGCACCAACTCGTGCTTCAACTAGGACTAATGTGGTAAGACAAAGGGTGGAAAGGGAGGGTAGGGGGGCATAATGTGGTTTGTTCCTCACAAAGATGGACCAGTCGGATAGCCTGGCTGATGGAAACAATTAAATACTTTAGTATCCCTAATTTTATTTTTATTTTTGATCGCAGCTTGCTTTCTAACTTTCTAATAGTCAACAGGTGACTTCCTGTTCTGTAACAACTTACAAATGCTGCTGACCCCCCTCATGCTGCGGTAGGCCAATCGTTTGCTTGTGAGTGCCCAACATGACTACAAAAGGCTGCAATCACTTTTTTTTATTTGCCCACAGCCAATTTGTGGCTTTTCTCCGGATGACTCTTGGGTGACATTTACTTGTTACAGGCCAATCACGGAGTTTTATGAATTTCAGCTTTGTTTAGGCTAGCCGGATCAAGTAAACCTGGATTGTAATTTGCAGCTGCGATGCCATCATAGATTGATGCAAATGCCGTAGGATTGTGGTGAAGGTCTTATAGATTAGGTTAAACATAAATCGCTCATAGAGGACTCATGATCCTGCCAAGGGCTACGTTTGCATCAGGCCTGAAAGATGCCTAAAGAGATCAAACTCACTCTACATTAAAATAATCACTCTCAACACATATATTCTGCTCCTCCTAATAAAAAGTCCCGCGATCTTAATCATTAAGAGGTTACTCTTATCATATATTGATGGCAGCTGAACCGAGAAAATCTGACTCGGGGGTAGTCCACGGACTAGCCCCTGCCAGATCAGCAGAAGCATTAGCAAGTGATATGGAAGGGACTCGAGACAACATGGCACCGACCCTGGCTGACATGGATTCCAAGCCTATAGAATCATGCCCTGCTCAAGTCGACCGACGCCCAAACACAGAGGCAACAAAGATACTGCAAAGCGAAAACATTGCAGTTGCCTTGCCCGACGACTTGCCGCCTGCGACAAAGCTGCAGGGCAGGCCCAGGATCTTGTCCCGCGCCACGGAAGACACATTTCTCTTCGAGATCCTCAGCCTTATATTTAGCATATCTTGCCTAATTGCTGTTGCCGTTATCCTGAAGGTATTCGATGGTCACTTACTCCCAAATTGGTCATACGGAATTACCATCAATACAATAATATCAATACTATCCGCATTCATGACTTCAGCTATGATGATGGCTATAGCAGCGGCATTTTCACAGCTAAAGTGGCTTTGGTTCGCTCTCAAACAAGGAAAGAATAATTGTTCTTATCGGCTGGCCGATTTTGGAGACTTTGAAAGGGCAAGCAGAGGGCCTCCAGGAGCCTTATTACTGCTCAAGACAGTGTGGAAATCGTAAGTCTATAGTTTTATGGCTCTGGGACAAGGATGCTCACTGAATTCTCAGTCCTCTTCCTATCGCTGGAGCTGTTGTCAGCATTTGCTCCCTTGGCATCCAGCCTATGCTCCAGCAGTCCATTACGTATCCCATTAGAAGTACAGAAATTGGTACTGCGTCTATTGCCCGGGCTGTTAATTACACACAGTCAGCTATCGGACCTAATGGTATCGACGAGGCAGCGGGTAACCCTGCAGACGGCGATCCTCAACGCTACTTTTCCTCTGTATAACCTGAGCACTAACGATAATTAAATGCAGCTGATATGGTCCTTTCAATGAAAGTATCTGCACTCATGGGACTCTCCAATCCCAACGTCAGCCATAGCGAACTCAGCACCGACTGCTCGACCGGTAATTGCACCTTTGCTGCGTACTCCTCTTTAGGAATATGTGCTGCATCGGCGGACGTTACCGAATATCTTGAATACGTACAGGATCCCGTTTATTCCGGGGATGCGAACTGGACGCTTCCAAACGGCGTTTACATGCAAAGCTTCGCCAGGTCCATGGAAATCACTACCTTGACGAATTCGAGTTTAGCATTCAATGACTCGGCTAATGCACTGGCAAACATTTATGTACTAAGAAGAAGCAACGATGAGGGAACAGCTTTGGAGATTATGCTACAGCTCTGCGTCCAAGAATACAAAACAACAGTGGTGCTCAGCGATACAAAAACCACTCTTCTCTCCACACATAATGCATCATCCTATACATCTTCTGGGCTTAGTATCCGCTCGCCCACCAATAACCAAACGTTTTACATGTCCGAGTCAGCTCGCAAATCATTTGTACGCGGCTTGCAAGCTATATTCTCTGGTTTTAGCGGCACGGCAACAGGGACCACCATAATATCATCGGACGCAGCACAAGCCATGAGAAAGTTTGGGGACATTGATCCGGTTTTCAAGGCAGTAGTGTCGATGGCGAATAATATGCGATCTGGCTCCGTTCTAACATCCAATTCTGGCTTAAATACTGATTCGCCGCCTTTTCTTGGTATTATATCTGGTGAGGTTACATATATCAAGGTTGGCTGGGGCTGGCTGGTTTTACCAAGCGTACTAAATATATTGGCAATGTTATTTCTTATAGCTGTGGTGTGGGAAAGTAACAGGTATAAATTGGGATGTCTAAAACGCTCGAGTTTTGCTGTGCTTAGTGGGTTAAGTACGGATGCAAGATGCCAGCTGCATGGACTGGAAAAGTGCTCAGATATGCAAAAGGGCGCCGAACAAATGAAGGTAGTATTACGATATAATAACAATAAGGGTGGCTGGAATCTTGAGTTATAAAATCACCTCAAGTAATTAATCTATAGTGAAGACGAAAGGGTTTTTTCATCTATCAAGTGCATATAATTGCGCTGTCTTCTTCCTCTTTTATTATGGACATGAGCGTTTTTGCCAGGCGCCGGTCATCGGCTGTCCAATTGCCAAGCAGCGGCACCTCAGAATACACGTTCTCCGCTTCTTCGCGACTTTTAACAAAGACGCCTCTCCTGCCTCCTCTCCACATCGGAATTTTGGCGGGTAATCCGCAAAACCACTCGTAGTGGTGCCACCTGTCTTGCTCTTTCTCGTCCAAGATGTAGTCTAAATCCTCGGCATCGGGGCAGAGGCCACCCAGTGTCCGTCGACCATGACGAGTTTTGCAAAGCTTATTTTCCATTCGAACCAAATCGTTCTTGAATCTTAGTGATTGATGAATGGCCGTCTCGGCAGGGTTGTTAAGAAAGCACTGGGGGCAGACATTGCGCTTGGCGCTTTTGCTGCCCCACCTGTTGAAGGTGTTGTGGCAGAGTTGGCAGATGGACACCTCGACCCCGTCAACGTGAATCTTCATCTTGGCACTGGAAAATCGAGTGCGAGCATGATTGATCGGAGGGCATCGTCCCCGTGCTGTCGCGTTGCCGACATCATAAGTCACCAAGCATTCGTAGCAGCAACGAAACTGCGCATCCTCCTTGGTAGTGTTGGACCTCTCTAGCTCAGAAAACGCTGTGGCATGTCGCATACGGGCGCAATAGACGCAGGTGAGCCGACGGTGCCTAAGGGCCCAGAGTGAGTCTTCTACAGCTAGAAGACTGATGTAATTTGGTGCCTGATCTGGGATAAGTCTGGCGAACGACCGGCAAGTAACGCGCAGGTTTGCTGTCTCGGGGAAGCCGAGGTATTCGATGATGGCTAAGCGAAGTTCGAGTGGAAGGGTGGAAAGTGAATTGCGAGCCATGTCGAAGGCTTATGAAGAATTTTCAAACAGGCCTTATTCACTCGTGTCTTGAGCCTCATCATTTATGTGTTCACTAATTAATATGGCCATTTCAACATGATTGTTTTTCGTCCTATATTCATTGTGGCGCAGTTGTGGTTTCTGACATAGCCCACTGAGGCGCAGCCGTCAGCGAAGCATGATCGGTAACAAGGCCCGTGACTCAGTCGGTGTGCCCTGAGCTCTCCCCAAAACGGAATATGCCGGAAGGCAGCTAAGCACAGCAACTCACATTATCCAGTTCATGCTTCCGACAATCCAAGTGCAGCTCACCAGGAACTTGATCTCAGAAATGCCCTCTATTAGCGGTGACGATAGAGACTCTTCCGACTCATTTCGCTACCTTCTACCTGGCTTGGGCGACACTGAAGATGTTGAAAAGTACCACTTTGGAGGCTTCCACCCCGTTCACATCGGTGGCAAGTACTATGATGGTCGTTACCAAATAGTTCACAAATTAGGGTCGGGCGGTTTTGCAACGGTTTGGCTTGCGCGCGACCTTGCGAATGAATCCTGGGTAGCACTAAAAATTGTTGTTGCCAAAGAGTCAGCATTGGTTGAATCTCATATTAAGCGAAGTCATGAGATAATATCACGATACGGCGAGGATCCGAGATTTGTTACATATCAACACTATTTCTATTTTGATGGCCCCAATGGGCATCATCTCTGTCTTGTCCTGCCAGTTTTAGGACCATCCGCACATTACCTGTCTCAAAACTTGCAAAGCAGGATCCAACCCCGGCTCGCTCGCTCTGTGAGTTCCCAGGTTGTAAGGGCACTTGGAGATCTACATGACCGAGGACTCTGCCACGGAGGTATGTGTCCGATCAATACCTTTCTTCATATCTACATTTTACCGCATTGCTTTATTTCGAATGCGAGCTGACTTGGTATAGATCTTACCACCTCCAATGTTATTTTCCAGATCAAAAGCCTTGATTGCTATAGTGAACAAGACATTTACCGAATCTTTGGGCATCCAGAAACAGCATCACTTGAAACAGAGCGAGGGGATATACCTGGTCCAGAAGCCCCTAGATACATTGTGAAACAGCTCAACTTCCTTTCTTCTCGAGTTGATGTCGTCACGGAGAAAGTCAGTCTCATTGATTTTGATCAGGCTTTTCCCATATCTTCCCTGCCAAAAAAGATTCTTGGTACGCCAGTCGAATATATGGCCCCCGAAATTGCTGCTGGACGAGCTCCTAGCCCGGCTAGTGACGTATGGGCCCTCGTCAGCGTAATTATGAGGATAAGATCTGGCGTGGGCCCATTCGCACCCATTGATATCGTTACTCCAGCCGATGTCATCTTCACTTGTATGGAATATCTGGGAAATCCACTATCTTCTTGGGGAACCTTACTCTTTGATGAAGATGGTTGGCCAACTGCGGATCCGAAGAAAGGAGAAGTCTTGTGGAGCCCTGAGACAAAACGGTCGCTTAAGGAATGGATAAACAAAATCTGGGACCAATTACATGCCGCTGCTCTATAAGACAATGAATCTCCCAGTCCCAGCGCAGATGAGCTTGCATCTGCGGACGAAGAGAATGCCCCTTATCCATCTTGTTACAAAGACAAATTCTGGAAGCCTGGTGCCATTAGGATAAGGGGTTTCTATTTGGATTCTTACAGCGACCGTACGGATCCGATCTTGGAGGCGTTGCCTAAGATTTCTGAGGATGAGGCCGCCCTGTTGTATGATTTGCTCTCGAAAATCTTTGTCTATGAGCCCAGCGAGCGCCCTAGGGCCGGAGATTTACTTGGTCACCCGTGGTTCAATATAGATGGATAATTGATTCGGTTCCTAATCGAACCCCTGTTTCTTTCATGTTGTTCTCTTCTAGGCCGCTAAGTAGGCGGGGAGCAAAAAATCTCATGCTATACGGATACCCCACTAAAAAGTAATTTACTCACCCAATCCCAATGAATGGATATGCCGGAATGCGTGGCACTATCGTATAAGAGAGTGCATCAAATACCAAATACTAAATATTAAATTAAGCCCATGTCACAATAGTCAGATGTAGTGGGGGTAGGTATCGTGGCTTCTGACAGTCCGTTACCATTTGCAAACGGCATTGTTCCAATTTCCTTATTGGGCTCCACAACAGGAGTCCAAAAATGGAGGTAAAAATTCAGGAGACGAGTTCTTGACGAGATCTGTTGCATTTACTTAAGCATTGGAAGTGAATAAATTCCGGCTAAATGTAAAGACCAAGCGATCGAGACAATGCTCTCAGATGGATTCCTATGCCTGCATGCGATTGCGCGGCACAATTTGGGGTAGCGAATTTAATCTGATTGGTCTGAGCTTGGTCCGCGAGATTTGTGATGCCGCTCAGGCTTTGACGTAACGGGCTCGCCGTCAAAGACCGCAATGACGTTTTCACCATGGTGAGGTGGGGGTAGTTGCGGACTTTAGTAATCATGTAAAGGAACTATCGAGCCAGTGCCGAGGCAGCTGGCCATTTTATCCACCCAACCTTTCCTTTCTCGTGATCCACCGAGGCATCGGGCTCCACGCCTCCATTTATGGTTCCCCCTAAGTCCGCCGAAATCCCGAATGTACCGAGTAAACCTAATTTAGACGGGGCAATCAGTTCGTCCGGCTAATAAAGATAGCGAGGATCTCTACCGCCACTCTGCAGGGCATATATAAAGCCTCATATTGCACACGAAAAGGTTCAACCCTCCTGAGCACAGCTACAACATATCAAGACAAATCCGAAAAAAAAGAAAAGAAAAACGAACTATCGACTTAATTTTTCAACTCCCCTTCCTCTACAAGAATCCCACCGTTACTCAGAACATCACAATACCGCCAAAATGAGCTTCTCCGTCTACATCATGTACCCCAACAAGGACGATCTCGTCTTTGACAAGGATTACTACACCACCAAGCACATTGCCTTGGTTCAAGAGGTCTGGGGAAACTCGGGCCTCCTCAGCGCTGAAGTCGTCGAGTTTGGCCCAGGTGCGGACGGGTCGAAGCCGCTTTATGCCATTGGCTGCCACCTGTCATGGAAGGATCAGTCAACCTTCATCGCCGCAGTAACAAAGCCGGATGCCAAAAGGCTCAAGGAAGACGTGTCCAACTTTTCCAACCATGGCTCGGTTCAGTTCGCTGGGCCTGTGATTGCCAAGATTTAATGAGAAGATGATTGATAATGGAAATGGTTATTGTACATTAAAATGGTCCATATAAAATTATATTGAGCTTTCGCAACAAGGCTTGAAGAGGCCCGAATTACCCTGAAACTCACTCTCACTAGTATCGGCTTGGTGTGTGGTTTTCCCTGTGTTTCACATCCCCATTTCAGCACCTAAGAGCACCTGTAGGGTTGACCAGGCCGTAACAAATGCAGAAAATATTAATAATCAGGGGTTAGCGTCATGGCAAAGGTCAGGCTGTACAAGGAAATAGCGATGCAGGCTGCATAATACGAGGCAATAAACAGCACAGCCACTCTTTCGTCACACCAACTACCACAAGAATAATGCATCTTGATTGGAGAGCAGACTACACGGGATGCAAGCCCCAAGCAGCCACTAAACAAGCACGCGCAATTCATTCAGCATACGTCTAGGCCTTTGAAGGATGGGCGAATCAGTTCATTGAGCGATAACTGTCTGTATTTGATTGGGTGACGATCCGCCAAAAAAAAGTCATTCATTCAATTAGTGGCGTAGTGGCTGAGAAGAGAGCCTGATTTTAACGACAGCCTGATGCACCCCAGCTGAAAGTGGCATATTCGGACCGTTTGCTGGCCAGAAGGATTCCTAGCTGACCGCCCCCAAATCAAGGCAGAATATTGAGCGCCAAGGTTAAAGCCAATAGAATAGTCGCATTTGCGTGAAGTGGTTATTTGAGACATGCTGAAATGTACATAAGCAGGCTCTGCTATATTTAGCCTGTACAGGAGGCAAGCGCCGAAGTGTGCGGTGGGCTAATTCAAGGGTAGGCTATTTAGCAATAGGCCCCACCTGTGCACCCTGAAACATACGGAGGTCTATCTAATTTCTCTGTTCCTACTCTTGGCTCTCATATGAGCTGTACCCTTAATTATACTCGAAGTCGAAAGTTGGAATCGAACATCTGCTTTACCATCGCCGACGATTGACAATAAGAGGAAAGTCAAATGACCATTCATTATGAAGTATCAACGCCATATAGGTTTTAAGGTCGCATTGACGAATCTTATTTCCAACATCAAGTTAGGTAGTGTTCAGTTATACGCCTCTGTCAACCGGATTCAGATGCTGTATTATTTTCTCTTGGCGAATCTTCTTCCAAGCGTTCAGGCAGCACAGAACTTTAGCGTCGCAAAATGCGTGGCAAAAACGGACAAGTTCATTACATCTTGGTACCACCCCTTTTCAGTATATTCATGGATGCAAAACGGTGCTTGCGTCCGGAGTGAGAACTTGTGCGAACACAATCTGCAACGCATCCTACATGACGTGGATGAAATTCGCGCCGCCACGTACAATGGCGCCGCGGCAGTACTCGCGCTCCTCCCCACGATTGGGGCATTGCTCGGTGCGCCTACGGACGAAATCTGGAGATTATTAACCATTGTACCTTTTGGCGGAACCTTGGCGATGCTGCTATCATTTGGGGGGGTTTCCGTCCCTGGACGGGTGGAGGAGTATGAGCCCAGCGTTAGCAAAGATATCCAGTCAAGAACAGGGTTCAGCCTTCGCCATAAGAGGGCCAACGTGGAAGAAGATCAGGAAGAACTCCTTAAGGAAATGACAAACAATTTACTAAGAAAATTGCGCCAAAGACTGAAGCATCAGAGTATCATTCGGCTTCCTCGGAGCCAGATCTGGTACGGCTTGTTTGGCATGATACTTCTTCTTCTAGGTTCTCAAGGTGCAATGGCTATAATAGAGCAGGGCGCAATCTTGGCGTGGTGGTGGTAAGTTCCGAGTTGGGTGCGAGAGAATGTGCAAAAGCTGAACAGAGTGTCACAGTGATTGTAATTCGTGGATGCACTTGTGGTATTTGTTAGGTTAGTCTTTTGAGTTTCAGGTCCATCAATGATACATCTGACAAAACAATAGTTACATTGGCCGCATTTCTAGAGAATTGGTTCCAATCGCCCTTTGACAAACATTACACACTATTTATCTCAGATGTACCTTACGATCTCACCGTGGTTGGAGGTGAGGATTTTGGAAGCAAAGTGAGAACTGCTATTGGAACCGGCAATGGTTCTGCAAGTGCTTCGGTCGACGACACCATTGGAAATACTTTGCAGAATATAGGAACTCTTCGACCTGCGACGGTGCACTTCAAAGGGAGTTTACAATACACGAAGCCAAGGAATACAGTGGTACTGCTGATTAGCGTTCTTGGACACCCGGGTAGCAAGACTAACACACTCATGAGATTATTGAGCAAGGTGTTCAGCATTGCGGTGTTTGTCACCGGCACAGCAATTTTCGCATCCGCCCAATTGCTTGCTACACAGATGGGAGTCATGGCTGTGACGCCTTTGGTTGCTGCAGCTGTGTTTGGGAGGGCCATAGCCTCCTTCATCACAGCATCTGTCAAGGAAGCGGAACCGATGATCCATCTCATTGTCAATTCCCCATCTCAAGCACATCAAATAATCTTCGAGCTGATCAGCCGCATCGACGACGAACCTGACTCGGAGTCGCAGGATCCTACCCACAAAACTCAGATTGAGATAAATGGCCACATTTTGGTAAATGGTCGGCGTGTTGATCACAGATCACCACTCTACATCAAGATTCTAGGCGTCATGGTCAGGCCATTTGATCTTGCTGAATCCCGACGGAGAAAGTCTGCTGGTGACCAAAGGTCTCGTACTCTACAGAACGGCAGTTACGATAATATTCCTCTGGCCTCAAACTCGATCCAGAGTGCCTCTTAGGGCTTAACAAGAGATGCTACTCATTTTTAATATTCGATGATGGAGATTGATTGCAAATATTATGACTTTTGGTATGATGGATGGATGTGGTATTTTCTAGGAGCTATGGTCTTTTTTCTAGAAATATAAGCCTGAAACACATCATAATAATGTAGCTAATAGTTGCCTACATCTTTTGAATAGTTAAAGATCATAAACCAAGAGATAATATTACTTTGATTGCCGTGAGCTTCCACCCAGGTACCAAGCAAGCTACATTGCCAACTGCGAAGCTCTAACTTAAAGACAGCGTTTTTATAATTAGTTTCTATAATTTTATTTGCATTAATCATATTTCTATTCGTGTTACGCTGCCTTATACTTTGGTGGTGCTCTTCTGAGTGTACCATAAGAACTCACGAAATTCATCCATAAAGTGGATCGCGGATTTGCTTTTTTCCTGCATGATTTTTTATTTCCATTGACTTGATTGGCTTTATGCAAGCCCCCCGCGGCTTTTGCGTCTCCACTCTTTGGATGAATTTCGTGAGTTCTTATGGTAGGCGATAGAGGCAAGGTAACTGGGTTCTGACATAGCCCACTGAAGCGCAGCCGTCAGCAAAGGATGATCAGTAACAAGGCCCGTAAGTCAATCAGTGTGCCCTGAGCTCTCTCCAAAAAGGAAGATACCGAAAGGCAAGAAATATACAGCAGCGAGGATTCCCCGGTCATCAGTGACCCGAGTACTGATTCACCACTTGTCAGCGTGTCTGTTAGTGTTAGTGTAGATCATGTGCTATATCACGTGCGTGGAATAACGCTCAAATTTGGCCCATAATGCAGGGTAAGGAGCACCCACCAATATCAACGTTTATCAAAACTTCGAATCAATACCGTCTGTGTGATACCAACCTAGAATAAGGGTATAAACCAAGCGTCGCACTTTGTAAACTAGAATAGACAATAGCTTGGAAGGTGCTCTCAGTACCCAGCGCTTGAATGCAGCCTTACTATCTTAAAAGTGGACCCGCTCCCGCGGCTCGTAGCAGGCAAATCGTTTCAGTCCGTTGGTCTTCTCCCTCCCACCCAAACGACAAGACGACAGTGACTAGAACAGCGCGTTATTCCGGCCAGAGCAACTCCGAACCGACAGCGGGACGGGCCGCATCACGCATATTGCATAGCCATCGCTTTGAGCGACGGATAGACGCCCATTGCAGCCCTCCAGGGGCCAAGCGTCTCCCAGCGAAGTTGGATGCGTCAGGGGGGCGCCAAGCCAATATCTCTATCAGCTTGCCTCCTGAGGCGCCTCCGAGCCACGACACTCGACTGCTGGAGGCCTGGCCGCTCGCAGTTCGGCACAAAGGCGCCTCCACCTCCCATCCCCCACCTCAGAGAACCCTCCCGACCCACGTGTTAAGCTTCGGCGCGCGGTACGAAACACTAGATCCGATCCAACCCCCGCACCGACCCGCGCGTGCACCGCGATAGCCACTGAGCATGCCGATCGCGGAAGACTACACTATCGCCTGGGTCACTGCCTCGGATGAAGGATGCAAGGCGGCAAAGTGCATGCTGGACGACGTGCACGATGTGCCGAAATACATATCCCCTGGCGATGGCGGGGTCCACGGGCTGGGTAGAGTGGGATGTCATAATATTGTTATTGCTACGGCGACCCATGAATTTGGCACATCACCTGTTGCACACGTCGTGAGGAGGTTGATACATATCTTTCCGAATGTCAGGGTTGGTATTCTGGTTGGCGTTGGCGGCGGAGTGCCCAGCCAGGCCCACGATATTCGTCTGGGGGACGTCATTGTCGGCACTGCCTTGATCCAATCCGATTTCGCAAAGGCAGCCCAAAGGGGATCTGAAAACATTCCACCAGCAAGTCTGCAGACGGTCATAAATCGCCTCCGATTTGATGAATCAGAAGGACAGCATATAAATGAAACTATCGGCCATCTCCAGAAGCAGCCCCGTTCACGGAACATGCCAAAGCGGCCAGGGCAAAAAAGTGATAGACTTTTTCACCCTCACATTACTCACCCGGAAAATGGAAAGACTTGTGAAGCAGTCTGCAGTGGTAATCCCCTAAACCTAGTCAACCGACCAGAGCGGACCAGTAACGATATCCCCATGGTCCATCACGGTCCCATTGCTTCCATCGGCCATAACATGAGAGATGCTATATTGCGCGATAGGATTGCAGACAAGAATGACATTGTCTGTTTCGAGACGGAAGCAGCAGGGCTGATGGCTCATTTCCCTTGTGTAGTCGTCCGTGGCGTGTGCGACTACGCTGACAGTCATGGGGATTCTTACTATTGGCGGCAGTACGCAGCGGCCGCAGCGGCTGCATATGCAAAACATCTTCTCCTTAAGCTTGAACCATCCATTATTGAAGGCGAGAACAGAATCAGCGATGTTTTTTTTGGCATTGAGGATGTCTTGAGTGTGAAAAGCCTCAAACTGGAGCGTGTTCAAAAGCCAAAACGCTTTTTCAAACAAGGAAGAGTGTTTGCAATGGTATGGGTAGAACCATACTTGGAGCGTCAGAGAGGAAACCAACCAGACCTCTCGCATCCCAAGGATCAGGCATTCTCAGAGCTTCGCCGATTTATCGTGGTTCGACAGAGCTATCATGCATCATGGTGCGTGCCTATTCATACATACGGCGGGCAAGGGGTGCACAAGCAAGATATAAGGATTGAAGATCATGCAAAACTATATCGGAGTGGCGACGAACCACCACTGAGCATTGAGAACATCCCCTTGAAAGACCCCCTTCCGATTGTTATAGAGGCGAGTGGGGATGTTAAACGGCTCCACCCTGCTTCACTGGTGAATTTTGGAAAGATCTACACAGTGGAATATGGTGCTCGTGTCATGAATATCGGTTTCGTTCATAGAAGTCATGGTCCAAGGCTTGAGCTGAACTGGAAGGCGCCATTTTCGAACGAATCCAATATAACTAATACGGAGACTCGGGACAAGGAACAAGAATTAGCCAAAACAAAAGTGCAACCTAATCAACGGGAGTCTAATTCCGAGCGAATAGTCAAAACAAGGGAACAAGATCAACTTGGTGGTCAAGAGGTTACAATGCAAGGCAATGACATCACCGCTGGAGTGCGTTTCAGAGTCAAAAAGGTGGAGTTGGAAAACACAAATATTAATGAACAGGCACCATTATCAGAGGAAGACAGCATTATGAAGAATGATCAGTTATTTCAGTATCAAGCAGAAGCGGAATTGGATACAGAAACAATTTTGCCAGATCTTGAGCCAGAGTATGGAGAGTCCAATGAGAGTATCGATATTTCGTCACCACAAGAGTGTAATGAGCTTTATCAGTCTGAGGGCCACATCTCCAAGACTTGGGTCTGTCCGTTCTACCGTTTGGATCCTGGTCGGTACAGCATGTGCAACAAGTCTAAGATGAGAGAGTTCGGAACTGTCCACCAACATCTAGAGCGACGGCACACTCTGCCTGAGAATTACTATTACTGTCCTAAATGTTGGTTGAGCCACAACCAGGCCAAGGAGTTCGACGATCATGTCAGAGATTGCCACAGAAAGTTGGCCCGGGAACATTTTTACCCGTCTGAGATGAAAAGTCTGCAACTCGAAATTAAAGGTCCCAAGCAAAAATTGAGAGATAAGCTCAAAGGCAACTTGCCTGACCACCTTGACATTGACGAGCTTCAATGGCATTACATTTGGCAGCGCCATTTTAGTGATGAGGTCGACGTATCGCCCCATGCCAAGAATCTGATATCTGAGGTTTTAGACTTTCTTCGTCGTCAAAACAAGGAAGCGTCGCAAAAGAAACATTCAAATAGTCAACTGGGTTCGGTCGGGGTTCTAGATTTAGAGCATAGCCCTCCCTCGCGCTCTTGGCTTCCTCACCCCGAAGACCCTGATGCGTCCGTGGATCAAGACACCAAGACACAAACTGGTGGGACTGAATCAATAGAGACCGAATGGAGTCCCTCTTGGCAGTCGCTTCCATCTCTGCAAGATTCTCAGGATATTACGCAACAATACTACAATCGCAGAAAGCGCGGTCAAGACGATAGGATGGCCTTGAAACCCGCAGTTGATAAAATGAGGACCAACATACTGGAGGAATTGCGACGCGGTTTACTCCAGTTCTCATACGATAGAGCTCAGGCTTGGATGAAATGCAGACACTACTGTGTACTACAAACTGACGAGCGTCCCATGACCGCAGTCCTATCCGACAAGCGCCCCAAGACCGCAGTCCCATCCGACAAGCAAGCTACGGCTGCGGGGAAAGGGGATGCACCATGTTATCAGGAGGAGAACTTGGATGAAGTCGTAGTGTACCATGTGTCTCCTTACCATCTGGCTTGTCCCTTTTACGCCTTTGATCCAGAACGGTACAGACGATGTTTACTGCAGCATGATTTTCTCTCTATGGAGCAAGTAACTCAACACGTCGAAAGGCATCACCCAAAACCGCCATATTGCCCGATATGTGGAGAGAAGTTCCTCAGGAACGCTCAACGCGATACCCACGTTCGGGCTAGAACATGCCGACCTCCTCTTTGGGGGAACACTGAAGAAATTGATGCAAATCAGAAGATGCAGCTCGTACAAGCAGAAGATTCAAGTACCACTACTGAAGCAAGCCAATGGCAGCTGGAGTACGAGAAGGCGCTCCCTGGTAATCGGACTCGCCGAACACCTTACTTGGAAGGACCCATGGAAATGGCTGTGTCTAAGATTCGAGACTACTGGTCCAAGCATAGCGATGAATGCATTTCGGATTACCTGGCGAATTATCGCCGAGGTGATCAAGACGATGGAGTTGACCGAAATGAGATTGACAACATGGGCAAAGAGCTTACTAGTGCCATTTTAGGTGACTTGATAAACAGGGTGATAGAGGACTTTGCAAAAAACCGAGAGGTTGTTGAGGATCAAATGGAGCAGGCATGAGCATCCACTCACGCCACACCAAACACATTTCTTTTATGGATGCTGGATAACCCAGATACTGATTAGGAAAGCATTCCAGCTGCGCAGACTATTGGGAGTCTATCGCGTTATTGCACTCAGCGAGGGGTGCACTGACTGGCCTTTTACGGATGCTATTTCGGCCGATTCTAACCTGCCCTCTTACCATTATATCCAACATCGTCTTTCGCACTTGGGTACAAGCAAGGGGTTATGGCCGCTGCCAAAGATGGCGCAGGAGCATCATTGGACCCAGACTGGTTGAGTCCAAATCAATGTATATATCTTCGAGTGAGCTCTTGCTCCATCTTTGGCAGCGGCCATAATCTCTTGTGCAAATACCAGCGGGTGTATTTGATTAAATGAATCCAGTATGGAAGATGTACCCGATTAATTTCATCGCTCTTTTTCTTTTTTTTGTATCTTTGAGTTGTTTGTTACATTCGCATATACCCACTCCAATACGTGATTCATTTTAGACCAACTAGTTTCCCTCGCTAGTTAATCCATTGCACTAAGTGCATGTGTATAGCTGTTTTTAGTATCTTATAGATGTATATAAATATCATTTCATTTCCATCAAAATCCCCGCTGAATGAATCTGCGAAGGTCGCCTCAGGTGCTGCTTTAGCCTTGGATGCTAGCTAGCAGGCGCGAAAGCTTGGCTATCCGACAGCGAAATACCTCATCGCTGTGTGCATTGGGATGGTCTGTACCAAAGGCTCTGAATATGCGCAATTAAGGGTGGACAAATTGATTTGGAAATCGCTGTTACAAGCCTGGTCGATTTGGGTTAGCGATTGCAAACAAGGCTGGCTGAACAAAGCCTACAGCCTTAGCACTTTCTAGTCAAGAAACCCCACCGCTTCCCACTGTTCTTTGGGCCTGCTCATTTGTAATTTCCAGCCGCCTAAACTGAAGAAAAAGGGTACTGGCCCTAAGCGTCTGGTTGGATTTCTTCCACCACCCAGCCACGACTGTTGCAAGTGCGGCTGTGCTGCGAAACGCAGTCATCACCTCAAAGTCACAAACCCCACGCAGCATTCAACTATTCGCTACATGCGAGATACCCCGCTTCTTGTCTAGCCACTCTCATCTCACATCTTGTACACTGCTTACGATTACTAACATTCCAGCCAAAGAGATGCTGACCTTGGCTTGCCTTGGGCACATTTTGATTGCCTTGGGCATATGTGCATTCCTCGTCCAGTGTCTATGTTTCACACGGCGGCCCAGTTTAGCCCTCTTTTTTTTATCCCTCCTTCATAATGTTTCACAACTTCATTTCTAAAGTTTTTTTACCCGACCTTTTTTCCTACTAGCAAGGTAAAAGGGCCTTAGCTTGTAACGGCTTCACACACATGGATCCACTGACAGGGGCCGCTGACATTGTCACGGTCATCGCGCTCGCGATACAGCTGGGCCAGAACGCTACTGAGATCAAAAGATTCTTGGAAGCAGTGTCTAATGCCCCGTCCGAGCTTCTGCGCCTCCGAGACATGATTCTGCAAATCCAGATGATTGCAGGAACCATTGAAAAGCTATTTAGACAGCAAAAGGCATCACACGGCAAAGATGCTGACATTTCCACTGGTATATATCGTGCGTTGAAGATGTGTCAGGATAAGCTAGATAGGCTTGGGAATGTGCTGAAAGGAGCTGATAAGATGAAAAAGTGCGGAACGGTTGTATCGCGAAGCTGGTCACAGATCCAACTAGCGTGGAAAAAGGACCAAATCGAGGAGTATGAAAGACATCTCGGGCAGGGAGTGGATATTCTCCATCTGAACCTTGTCGCAAGTCTAATGTAAGCTAAATTATCCCCTGCGAACCTTAAGAGAACCGTTGATCATTTTGTTTGTCACAGCCATTCAGGAGCCACGATGGGTTCTGCTGTGGAGACCCTTGCGGGACAACAACGCCTTGCCTGCAGGGAGATCATCGATTTAAAACACGAGCTCCTCAATGGGGCTGCTGCCCAAAAAGAAAACACCAACACAGCTGTACCCGTAACTAGCAGTCCATCGGAGCCTTATGTGGAAAAACTATGGTTTTCTGGAGATTGGCTTAGAATGCAGTACTGGAAGAGGAGTGGGAAGAAGAGTCGATTGCTGCTAATGCTGCGTGCAAGGATATTCAGATCTCAGACCATTACTGCCGGGTTAAGTGGAGCCTGCCTTGGTCTAGGACTTTTGACGTCCTTGCGAATATCCATACGAAATCTGATCCCCGAAGACGCACCGATCATGCTAGCTTGCCACAGTGGAGATGGCCGGCGAGTCAAGGACCTGCTCAGATTGGGCAGTGCGAGACCCAACGACATGACGCCCAACAATGACACTCCGCTCAGTGTGAGTACCTACCGAAATCTCTGGCGACTAAGGAAAAAGCTCACAGCCACGATGATTGCGATCCGGGGTGGGTTTGAAGAGATTGTCCAGCTGCTTCTTCGGAAAGGCGCAAACCCAAACCTCCCATGTGGAAAGTTTCAGACGTAAGTGATTTGGCAGCGTAGCGATAGGGCATAATCACCAGTCATATCTGACTGACCCTTTTTTTTTTCTAAGATCCCCGCTTCAAATCGCGATCGTCTTCGAGAACCCAAACATTGCTCGGATGCTCCTCCGGTGGGGAGCCGACCAAGAATACCACTCGGCCAGGGGCTGGTCAGTGCTCCATCACTTATTTCATGACGAAAAGTCCGCCACCAAGGAGGAATTCTTCTCCATGCTCAGTAGCTTGCCATTTGACGATGTCAAGGATGGAGAGGGATGGACCTGCCTGCACAGGTGTGCGGCGTACGGCACCGCCGAGGACATTTACGCCTTGCATCTCTTAGGGGCAGCTAGAGATGTAAGCCAATACACCAATAATATGGGACGGAATCCTATTCATATAGCTGCTTTGATGAACAATGTCGCTACGCTGATGGCCCTTGTAAAGCTACAAAAAGTTGAGTCTAGTGCGCAGGAGCTATCTCAGAAAAACATGAAAACATTGAACTGCGCTGATAACAACGGCTGGACTGCCATGCATTTGGCCGTGTATCACAAGGCATGGGATGCGATGAAATGCCTACTCCAAAACGGTGCTGATCCACACCTGATGACCTATAGTACCGCCGATTGGTTCCCCCGAGGCCACGAAGGGGAGAGTTTAAAGGTGGAGGATGTTGCGAATCTGTCAGGCAAGGAGTTCTTCAGGACCTTTTTTGAGGGGCTAAAAGAGGCCGGACACGACGTCACAACAGATGGAGAAGACATCTACTGGTCATATGACGACAACAGCGATTACGTCACTTGATTGATGTGGACGGGGCCCATCAGCGCGCAGTAAAAAGTTGTTTAAATTTGTAAGGTTACAGGATAAAGTTACGATACACCATGTTGCTTCGTATAACCACAGAAACGAAATAGAAAATACCAGCGAGCAGTTCTTTTTGCTGAAATTCGATAATAAACTTCGGAAAGAACCAAAGGGGCAGACGACCACGAAGTCACCCCACTCGACCGCCTAGCACAGCTCAAGAAAAGTGAATAGTAAGTGATGATTCGGCGAGCCAAAAGCCAAATCCAGCAAATGAAGAAGACAAGTTGAAGCATGTGAGCGCAGCCATCCAGCAGTCTGACGTTATTTGAGTGCCAAACCTCCCGCATTCTGAGCCGTGAAACTAAGTGACTCGCACGCATATTCGCCGCCGGCATTGAATTGTCGGGTGTGCTGTCTTGTGCCTTTGGACACGGCGTCAAGCGGGTCGATGTTGCGTTGTAGAATCGGAGGATATGATCGGAGATGACGAGAGCGTAGAGGCGTCGCTGTAGAGAAGGGGGTTCGGCTTCATATTGAGTACTGCTTTACTGGCCTGGGTCGTCGTAGGTTAGCTTGCAGATCCACAAATTGCTAGAGCGTGCGCAAAACTTACTCGCAGCCTTTCCCCGGTGAGCACCCACCACCGCATTTGCAACGGGTGCGAATACCATCCTCATTGAACGTGCAACGCTCATCAGACGACATGTCATGACATGATTGCACGGGGGCCGCATAGCCCCTCGTATTGTAGATTGCTTGGCTCGTCACATGGGAGACTAGACCGCGGTGCTGCTCCCGCCCACTGCCCGCATAGACAGAGGCGTCGGCAAAGACGGTTGTAGACAGAGGTGCATGGCACGCGCCAAGTTGATCCGTGTGCCTATTACATCTGTTAGTGTTAAATCTCCGGGGCATTGCCACGGACCTTGTGTCCGTGAGTGAAGCTATAGAAGGAGTTGGGGCACTGGCGCGGTTCCAGGCTTGTTTGAACCGACCAGCCCCCAGAGCCCCGGTAACCATGACTCGGTTAGCTCCTGCGGGCACCCGCCGTCGGTGCGAGAGCAACCATTGGCGACTGTGAAGCATATTACGACCGTGATCGATAGGCTTAAAGAGAGAGATCGACTGGTCCGCTGCGTCGCTCTGTGCGCCATACCGCACCTCGGATGTCGCCAACCATTCAGGAGGGGATCTTATCGTGGAGGAAGTAGGAGCTGGTGGACAGGTCGTGCTTGCAGATGCATCTAGGTAGGGCATGGCTGGTGATGTTGATAGGCCATAGACGATCGGATGCGCGCTGCAAGGTGTAGATGCGAGGGGATTGACGTCTGCAGGAGCCAGACCAGTCCCAATGACAGATTCAGGGGCGGTGTGTCTCAGCCGCCAATTAGCTCGTCTTTCGGGACCCGATACCGAGGATGATGCGGTGAATTTCCCAGATGACTTCCCGGTCAACGATGATAATAGAGCGGTCCCTATGAATTGGTGCTGAGGCTTGGACACGATAGCGACACGCGTGCCATCATAGCCGAGCTGCGAGTGTGCCCACTTCACGTCGCAATGGGAAAAGCTTCTCACAGAGGTGCGCACACTGCGAACAGGAAACCCGCACGTCCTTACTGAAAGCAAAAGACAGAGCAGGTGCATGACTAGGGCGATGATGATGCCGAAAAAAAGCAGCCACATAGTGAAGAGTGATAGCGACGATGGAGTTGAAAGTTGGTGGATGTAGGTTGGTTGTTTTTGCAGATACCACGCAGAAGGAGCGGTGTAGCACATGCCCAAGCTCAAGCAAGTTGAAGCTTAGCTTCTCTTAGCACAAGCCTGATGCATAAATGAATGCAGGATTAGTTCACGACTTGCATCGAAACGCGTTAAGCCAGAGCTGGCTGATGACGCAGATGCCCTGTAGAGAGAGCAGGGGTGTGGTTTGCCGAAATTGGCCTACCCCGCGCCAGGCATGGCGTTCGCGTTGAGTACACTGCAGAGCCCCTTACCCACGTACTCGTACTGGGACGAGCACACAGATGTGCTGAGAATACGAAAAAGAAGAAGAAGAAGAAAGAAAAGCAAAGTCGTCCCAAGCGAAAGCGAGAATTCGTGGCGCCTGCCGCTTGTACCCGAGTCGCCCAAGGTCAATTGGCCGCCAACGGGTCGAGTCCGCTCACGCACCCCAGACGCGTATTAAGCATATTTTACGGCATTGACCGAACTATCCGGGGCCCAGATTTCCTGTGTGTAAATGAACAAGGTAGAGAACAGGACTGCTAATGTTGCGAATGGCCACGAACAACAATGGGGCGTCAAGGCCACAAACCCAGGTGTGTCAAATGTTTCCGCGGCTTCGAGGCTCTTCATAGCTGTCTGTTGTGCATGGCTGATGCGTCTTCTCAACGCGTAGGTAGGCCTTCAAGCAGGCAGCACTGTCCTAAGCAGCCCCGCAGCCGGTACCTGGATGATTCCCCACCGATCGGTGATCGGCCTGCAGATCCCCTCCCGTTATTCGCACGGTAGCCGAGACAAGAACGGCACGTAACCGGTTTGCTGACCTTGTTCGTGGAGAAGCTTTCCGCCGGCAGTCCAAAATCTTTGCGTGGTCACAGGACTGCGCGAGCCACGCTACTCGTGCCGTCCCGTCGTCCATGCTGCAAAAGTGGTCTGATCTCCCGATTTCTAAAAACAGCATCATGACTTCGCTCATTGCCACTCAATCCTCAAATGAGTAAAATACCCGACGATGACGAGGTCGATATGCATCCTGAATCAAGGGGCGGCAAAGTAGGGTAAATAATGGCACCTCACTTACTAGGTGTTTATATCTTGTCCTCGGACACGAGCATAGTAAAAAACGTGGTTTTATGCAGGTACAATGCCAGGCACCAGCTTTGCATCGTCATGATTGGCCTGCGAACACCTTTGTGCACACCGTCATGATGCACGGAACTGGTTAGACCCACAGGCTCGCCTCCCGGCGGAGAAGGCCGTGCTCCGAAATTATGCAGTAAATGTATATCAATATTCGTGCTACATCAATTGCAACTCGCTACAAATGATGCTCAATTCATTGTGCATTAGCCTGCCATTAACCTGTCTGTCAAGGCAGAAATGGTTCCAGCGTCCGGGGTTTAGTTGGTAAACTACTCGTGAGCCCTGTCCATCTTGTTCGGGATTCAATTTATCAAAACTGCCGTGATCTACGACGATACACATAAATAGCTCTCGCGGCACGAAATATTATCCCCAATGTGAGAATATTCGGTCAGAGCCAAGCCTCATTAAGAGTGAGATCTCTTGAGTTGCCGCCGAGATCGGACCCTCATAGTACTGCTTGATAGCTCTGGCCGCTTGGGTTAATGCGCAGTCTGCGGCCTGGTCCGATTTCAATTCCAAGTCAACAAGACGGCATTTACTATACGGTGCGAGATTATCGTGGTGGTGGCTGGAGGGCCGCGCCTGCTGTTGAGTGAGCTTTAGTAGTATAAAAAGGGCCCTTTGCTCAATTGCTTAGTAACAAAAGGACTTTTACCCCTTCACTCAAGTCCCTGACGGCTTTACATCACCTGACAAGCGCCCCTGGGTAGTTGCTTGGGTCTTGTGCCATTTCCCTCCGCCAAAATGTTACGGCCTGACCACTTGTACCGGCTCTATGGCAGGCCTGATTAACCCTACAGGGGCTCTTGGGTGCTGTCAAGTGCTACAGAAATTGCCGAAATTGCAATTATTGACATGGATTTTGCCCCATGGTCAAGCAGTTAATAGCATAAGTGTTACACTTGACAACTATTATGTGCTGTAGTAAATGCCGCAGTTTGGCACCATGATACGGCGGTAGGGTTTGCTCAGTAATATACAATGGTTTCCTTTTGTGGTTGATAAATGATAGAGTATTTGGCTCCGTAAAGCTCTATTGTAATGGCCGCCAATAACTGGAGTTTGCATATAAGTAGACAAGTTCTTGACGGGATCCCGTGTTTTCTAAGAGCTATGGTCGTATGGACCAGTACCTGCGCCTGAAACACTTTATAAGGAGATGACCGATGGTTACCTGCATCTGTTGAATACTCAAGGACGGTGGGCCGACAGATGGTCTCGTTACCGGGATACTTGTGATCCCGCTAGTTCTACTGCACCACAGCATCAAGAAACGGACACTTTGGAAACCCCAATTGAACCACTTTAGCCCCTAAGCGCTGGTTGTAGTATTAGGCCTCTTGAGAATATCTACTTTCAAGCGCCTGACTCTTGGGTGACGAAATTACAATCTACTGCGAGACTAAAGTAGGTGGGGTAGCGGTGTTCTTGGTTTCTTGGATATGACTTCTCTTAGGACTGGAAGCGATGAAGATAAATAATGGAAATTCACTGCACAGTGTGAAACTAGATCGGCTTTTTTGTGTCCTACTAGCCATGACGCTGTCGCATTGCCGAGCCATGCCGAGCCTGAAATTGATCACGCATTTCATGCTTTCAGTACCACACCCTCAATGTGCTTTGCCTCTTGTATACATGGTGCGCAGCCTCATAAGGCTCTGTCAAGCCACAAACTCGACACCACCTCGCCTTCCGGAATGACCATTCATCGATAAAGAGGAGGGCAGAAAGCAAGTACCCTGTCCCGTGCAGGGATCATTGATCTTTTCTTTTTTTCAATGGACCGTTTGGTGTCATCTGCTTACCATGTGTGGGTGGCACATTTGTGGAAGCCATGGCTCGTGACCCACACAAGATTGAAATGACATCTTATCGACCTGTCAGCCGCCACACCTCACTGGCCTTGTATGCCATGAACCACTAACTCAGAACCAAGAGGCTCGGTGGGCGGGACATTTCAGAAAAAAGTCTCGCTGTGCCACTCCTAGCACCAGCACCACCACGAGTGGTTCCCATCGCAGATTGAAAGGAGAATAGAAATGTACGGGAGATTATTTGGTCGAGCATCTGGATAAAGATGCGCGGATAGCAGCAAGCCTTGAAAAAATATAATGGATGAGTGCCATCTGTCTGCCACACTGCCATCGCCGCGTCATGCGCCATTTGACAAGTCAGGCGCTGAGCAGCCAACTGAGACACACCAACACGCTGCTACTTTATGCATTTCCTAAGTGGCGTTTTGGGGGGATTTCATTCATTCCTTTTACCGTTAGATTGAGCTGGAAAGATTGCCTAAATGACGTAGCTATGCAATCATGTCATGATGCAGTAAGGATGCATATACGGCGAGTTTGCGGCACGCTCGGGCTGGAACGCATGCGCCCCAAACGACCCTGTGCCATTGGAGTGAAATGCGATTTTCATCCTTACTAAGGCGTTTCCGGCCAGTTTAGCCCACCGCAGTTGGTGGAACATGGCAGCATCCTCACAGGTTATAGAGCCAATAAAAAGAGCATGGCTTTACGGCGAGGCAATACCCGGTCGCGTTGTGTCCGGCCATCATTATTACTGTAGGCTATTAGGTGATATTAGGCAAAGATTCAATATTATATTCAGTTGTCTCTCTAACTGATAGAGTGTCCCAGCATCCATGAATATGTCAATAACGCCAATGAGGGGAATCATAGAAATATCCGTAACCCAGTCTGGAATACAGCGGGTCAAGATATCGGCTCTCGAGAGGAAACTGTCCATATTTGTCTGTGCGCCTCGAATATTCGCCCGGATGATTCCTGAAATAGACCCGGACATCGGCATCATTAAAGTAGCCCATTTCCTCGCTTGCAGGGTAGAGCACGTCTACATCAACATGGCGCTGCCACCTTTCGGGGCTGAAACTGTGCCGCGCTGTTCGCTCGCATGTCAATTTCGGTTTGCTCAGATTAGTGCTTGGGCGGCAGCTTACCTTGGTCATATTGATGCGGATCTTCGTAGTTCCAAACACGTCGTCGGCGAGTCTCCGTTTCGATAACGACTCGAGTTCCGTATGGGTTTGATGAATACATTGTAGAGTCAAAATGGGTGATAGGGTTCCTTCCCTACTTTTGGGAGGAAGCTCACCTTTTTATAAAGAATTCAATCCCGCATTTTCCTCGTGGTCGCCTAATTGTCTGTGGTAGCCTCGTTCGATTTGCGGCTGAGCGCGTCAGCAGGCCTTGATACCCACACACTGCGTGTGACCTTGTCTCAAATTTGAGTGTAAATTATGTCTTCACATTCAGAATGCTATTAACATCGAGCATACCTTAATGGCGATCGTCAGTCATTTTCTTTTTCGAAAGTAGTCAAACAACTCGTCAGGCAATATCATGGATAGTTGCTATTGATAGTAGGTCGCTATCGGGGTGCCCTCCACGTTGGCTTCAATACGCATGCACGAGGACCACACATGTATAGTAAGCTGCATCTGCACTTTTCTGCCACAATATTCAAACTGGCGGGCAGATGCCATTCCATCACATTCCTTCTGCTTAGGCAATCTCGTAAGGCAAATTCCGCAGCCGGATTCTAATCTGCACAAATATCTTCTGGTGTAATGGCAGTGCATAGGCAACCCCGTGTGTCAGCGAAACCGGTCGCACTTATGTCAATATGACGGAGTAATGACACGATAGGCTTGAAGGATGTTTTTAGCGAAGAATATCTGTCATGCCCTAACTGATCGCTTATCTTGCGCCTCATTCTTTATCTTGTTCCATCGATAGGTTGAGGCTCTGCGTTGTAATTCTCGACAATCAACTTGTTTTGCAGTATGGCTGCGCTATATGCAAGGTATCCTAGTATGCCTTTGGCAGCTCTCCGGGGCCTTTGCTCTACTTGAAGTGGCTTTTTCCTTTTTTCTTTCCTTCTTATACTATAACTTATAAATTTTTTTCCATTTTCATAGAGTAACTGTTTTGAAATAACCCCCTCCGCGGAAGATCGGCCCAGCCGGCTTATGTCCCAGGTAGCCTTCCAGCAGCCCTACCCGCCACATTATGTGCATTGCCCAGGGCGGTACAGATGACAAAGAGAACCAATACGCGTTCAATTATATACGAACTGGAGTAGTGGCGTTACCCACTAATCACTTGGGAGGACGCCCATCCGAGCCGTTTCTGAGTTCTTTGATGCGCAAAAACGCTGATTCATACGTCGTGTCTACCAATGAGTTTCACAAAACACAGTCTTCTCTCAGCGAAAATTCTTGTCCAAATTCCATGGGTGGCACATCAAACGCGATTACTCCACCAAGGCTGTTGTTCTTCAAAGCAGCAGTATATTCAATGCATCATCACGATTCGTCCTTACTCACTTAACTCGACAGCGAGAGGGCGGAAAGACTTTCGTCTCATTGCTTCGGCTTTCTGACAACGATCAATGGATGCGTATGATCTGAAACAACAGTCCGCAGAGCTCGTACAGTGTTCACGATGAGGCGAATCCAGACCTACCTTGCGTTATCTCGCGTAAGCGAGATAGTCGAGAAGATCAACGGAGTGCAAAGAGGCAATTTCTACTGTTTGGCACTTCTGGAAGCGGCATAAGAAAAGAAGGCGGCTGAGAGATGGGAATCTTTGATAGGAAAGATTGAGAAGCACAAGTGTGATGACAGTACAAATATAAACATGTTGCAAATGCTCCTTTCTCTTCCTTCTACAAATGGATTTTTGAGACCATCCTTCTTTCTGATGTCTCTGCGGGGTCCTCAAGTCGGAGTCCGCGGTTTCCGGTGTAGCAACCCGAACTCTCCGACAGCAGCCAACCACCACCGACACGGATTTTGCTTCTTGTCGGCAGTCAGCGCGACGCGTTCAAATGATTGTATTTATTACTATCCCAGCTCGCTCCAATATTGACTACACATAACTCCAACTGCAACTGCTTTCATGGCCCTTCCATCATTTGGTGACAACCTTGGCCACGGAATCCATTGCATTTGCGTACATCTCAGTCAACGACTTCTCCAGCTGCGGCTTGTACTCAGGGTGGATCCATTCGGAGGTACCGGACCATGTGAATTGCGTTTGCTCCTTGGCGAGTGCTTTCAGCTTAAGTGTCCCTCGTGATCCTTTGAATTTATCGTCGTCCAGCAGAATTCTGTATGATAGGGTGTAGTTGGCTGGGTCGACGACTTCCAGGCGCTCCGACACGCTGAACTGGGCGGGAGCAAATGTTAAAGTGCGAATTGACCCGATTCCGTGGCCTTGGAGGCTGGACTTTGTGACATTTGGGAACCACAGCCTTTCAGACCCCCATGCTGAGATGATGGCCCAGACCTCGCCAATGGGGGCGTTGATAGTCTTTGTCGATGTTTTAATGTGGACACTCATTGTGGCTTTATTGCCGATGGTTCCAATTAGCCCAGATTTTTCATAGTTTGGGAGATGCATACCGTGTGGTAAATAAACGTTTGGTGGATGTAGACTGGTTGAAGCGACCTTGGAAATGCGTAGATTGCTGGGGGACAGATAGTTCACTTAAATACGCCCAAACAACGGAGAAATCCGCCTGCTGCACACCGCTCTAGCCGAGCGGCACGTTCCCTTTTGATCCTATCAGAGTTTGGTTCGGTGTATTGCAATTCTTTTGGGATTAGGCGGCAATGTGTACAAGGCCGCCCTAGAATTATGTGAGCGAAGTGCCCTAGGTGAATAGGCTTGGCACCGTTATTCTTTGGGTCTCTTTTATTGCATGACTTAACGGCATTTGTAAATTAAAACTATAGAATTTTTGTTGGTTTGGATTCGCTTCAGGACCCCCATACTTGACACCCATACTTGTTGTTCACATTTGCAGCTTGCTATTTTTAAGCTTAGAAATTGAGGGTCATTTCAATCCATCTCCACTTGCCGGAAATCCCCACTTAGTTCAATCGACCATATAGCCGGCTACGAGAAAGGGCACTGACCCTTGGGCATGATGTATAATGCTAAGTCAGTGTGGTAATCTTGCAGATGATCGACGAATACTGAACGTATAGTATGAGGTCAGAATCTCATTCTTGACATTGATGTCTCCCAGACCAGATGCATCGGCGAGAGCAAGCACTATTACTTCCAAGGATGGATGTCTTGCAACATGCCCCCAGATGCGGTGTCGAGAGTCCACGTCTGGATGATAAAGAGTTAATCGGCGGAGCTTTGACCATTTTGTCCACATCTCAGGCTGACCTCGTCGACAATCTGAGTGGGTTGCAGGGTACACTGGATCATGGATACCGATAAACTCTTCAAGATGAACTAGGCCTTCAAATGCACTTCTCAGACGATCGCCCGTACAGGAAAAATGGTGTCTAGAACAACCTTTCCCAGGCATCTCGACGATAAGCATTCTAAGAGCTGGCGCTAGATTTGTAAGAAGGACCTCGATCATACTGTTTGTCAGAGGATCGTTGTGAAATGAATAGAAAACTGAAACATCACCATCATCAACTAGGGCCTTCATGATGAGTATGCTGAGTTCAATGGGCAACTATGGAGTTGATCCTGTGTCGTCGGGCGCGACGTCGGCCATTTTTGAGCCTTTGATGCAAACTCTGGGGAGTCTAAATTACTCGGGTAAACCGACGTCGAAAATTATACAAGACTGAGATGAGGTAGAAACAGAGATAATTATTCTTCGAGGCGCGAAAGAGGCCAAAAACTGAGTCGTGGTGACTCACAGCGGACCCTGAACCTTATCAGGAAGCTGAGTCCATTGTTACTCAAATGGGACGCGGAGGGAATTGTTGGATCTGCTACCTAGCACTAGGATTGAGAGTGGTATGAGAGATAATAATTCGTGAACCTTGGTGTTGAGCTCTGAAAGAAATATATAAATCAAGACGAATGCGCTTCATACAAAACATATCATGTAACGTCATCTTCTTATGCCTGAGAGTGATTTTCGCGGCCATCTATTTTGCCATCTCCATCCTCTCTGAAATGAATAGGTAAGAGTACACCATAATAGCAGGGCCACATCATCATGGCACTGGTTGAACCAAATTCGTTTGACTTGAATTGCTTCTTTTCTTTTCTTCCCAGGAACGATGAGTGGAACTGAATGATTTCCCAGTTGTATCCGATGGTTCCGAAGAAGTGTTACATTCGGTTATCAATTCTATATCTGCGCGTCTTGAGATGGATTGGGTATTCGTGGTTTCGGTCGTTTGCCCATTTTTTAGGCCAAAGTAGGGTCGCAAGGATGGTAAACATGTAATGATGACTCCGACATTAGCCTCCGTGGTACCCCACATCACTGCATCATCATTAGTTCTTCCACACTTGCAAACGGGCTGGTGCCCTAATGAGAGACAATTTTTGCATACCGATCGTGCTTATTTTAACGGCCCGGTGTGATGGTGAATCTTGCAGCTCAATGAAGCGGACAGTGGATATCGCCATAGTAAAGATGCCAAGAAGAAATGTGCCGCATAACCCGGCTTTCAGAGACATCCTCATATTCGTCAAGTCGGGAAGTATTAGCCACGGCAGGATGAAGACTAAAATAATCAGCTTTGCTCAAGTGCACCTGAGTGAATGGCTATGCAGAACTTACCCAAGATATCTCCAACGATGTGAAGAATCCAAGTTAGCGCAAATAACAACTTTTTTCGTTCAGCTGAGCACATAGTCTGAGGATCAATGCTCCTATTCACGGTGCGTTAGCGATAGGTTTGGAAGTATGCAGGGCCCAATTGGACGTATTTGTAAACGTACCAAGCTGATTCAAGAGGTAAGCAGACGCAAAATCCCATCACGATGGTGACCACGTAAGCGAGACCAATAAAAATGCTGATGGCCCATAGAAAGAATCTCCTCTTGCGCATAAATTCGGGGAATATTTGCAGATACATGGATAGGAGTGCGCCTTTGCACAGGTAAACGGTCGTGAAAAAGGGACTATTATTTAGCCAAAGTAACTGGTGTAGCTGTTAGTCCACGGGCCATAAAATTTCTCTCTCCCAATCGCCTATAAATCCTTGCCTTGTAGATTTGAGGAATTGTCTCTGGCTTGCCGCGAAAGCCCAGCGAGTTAATTTGTACTTGCGGATCAAGCGCGCCAATTTTCATCATCAGAATCTCGAAGGAGGTCGAGATACATCCGAAAACCCACGCCGCACACATGAGCCAGTCGCTGACGACCAATCTTCGACGCTGTATAAAAAGCCGCAAATATAGACGGGCTCCAATTGCCACGGCGGCAATCGCAACAAGGAAGAATCCTATCGCCTGCGGGCGGCAGGTCAGCGATGAAGCGAAGCCGTGATTTTGCACATCCTACCAAGGTGGTCTCAGGTTGTAGAACGGTTCCAGCCATTTTTGGGAGCTTGGGGCGATTCGCAGCTGTGTAGATTGTATTAAATTTGTCAGAAACATGCTGCAAGGCCCAATGATCGATTTTCGTGGTATGTCATGGGCAGCGTCGGGAGAGCCTCAGTCGTTGTGCAGGCTGGGCTTTAGATTGTGTGGCCGTCGCGATCGAAGTATGTCATTTTGGGCGAACTTGGGCGGATCAGAAACCCAGAAAAAAGAAAAAAGCAGCATTCCATCCAGCGCTTGGATGCGACCGGGAACTCTACATGTTTAAATAGTTTTGGGCAAATTGTGGCAGTCTGGCGTGGCGTTTCCAGAGTTTGATCTATGTGATTAGCCTAGCCTCACGGCTCCCTGTCCAATGGTGATCAAAACCAGGGGGGCAGGACAACTCTAATCCATACGCCTCAGCCATCATCTATTCCGGATGCGCCAAAGCGCGATGTTGATGACAGTTTGGGCCAACAAGTGCGCCATGTAGCCGTGCACTGATCTGACTTTGACGAATCCGTGTGGGCCGAGCATCCTCTGTGAGAGACATCCGTGCGACGAACCCATCGTGCCCGTCTGATCAACACCCCGTGATGTTCTTCACCGACAGATATCTGCCAGTCTCCAGAATCAAAGTAATCATGGTGTCGCTTGGGAGAGTACACCGGTAGAATTTGATGCTCACTGGGCTGCACGAGTGTCCCTACCTTAATTAGCCCGGTTTGAGGTTGCATAACTGGGCGTTTCAAACATGCATGACAAGACACTTGAAACAATCATCACCGACGAAGCTTCCCGCTTGGTCCATTTTTCAGATTAAAACGCACGCAAATGCCCTGAAATAACTTCCAGGGTCTGCGGGAGCATGTAAATCACCCGTGTCTGACTTCAACTAATGAACGTGCGTGGGGGGCCATTGATTTGTCGCGATATTTTTCGTATTGTCTGAGGCCCGCGCTGTGAGCGGCTACGCGTATTCGCGTTTGAATACTCTCTATGAAAAGCCCTACCTGAGTTTGAGACACATACCCTGTGCCGCCGCCCAGTAAAGGGTGGCACACCAACTCCGCCATCTTAATCTCGCTTTTTGCTAGTTCGCCTACCTCGGCGTCACTTGTGGCGTAGCCATTATGTTAAGATCAGCTACTATTCGGTTTAATTATTACGCGGAATGTCACCTTTGCGTCTTGAGTTTGTTTTAGCATAACAATGCACGCTGCAGGGTGGACTAACGGGCTGGACCAAATGGATTGGAACCACTATCCTGCGGCTAATGGGGAGTCGATATAACCACCCCAGACACTCTTGACATCTATTGACAAAGCCATAGGCTTGTCTCCGGCATGGTTATATCCCTAAATACTCGATCGCTACAGCGCATTACTACTTTTTTTTCGCTAAAGTTGAAGGCTGCTCAACCTCTTGGCCTAGCCTTGGCAGCTCAAACTCTAGTGTTGCTGATAGTAATACCAGTGTAGCATCCAGATCCACGGAGAATAACCCTTTTCTCCTTCGTGTCCAGATTCACGCTGTACACGCTACCGCCCAAGTCCGTGACATAGACATTTCGCTTTACTGGGTCAAGTTTGAGGCCGATGGGCTCGCTGAAATGTCTTGCAAGCTGCTCGCGCACCATGAACCGATCACCCTCAACGAGGGAAGCGCGGTATAGGGCGCAGCCCACGGGGTGTTCGCCTCTGTCTGTCCAGTAAAGCACCTTATCCTTGACATCGATATCAAGGTCGATGGGCTCCGGAAGACCACTAATCAGTAACTCGATGTCTGAACGATTGGAGGATGTCTCTCCTTCGGGTATATCGATATTGGCCCGGAAGATCTGACCCTGTCCACCCTTGCTTGGGCCCTTTTGTGTCCAATAAACTTTGCCCTCTTCGAGGTCCACAGCAATACCCACACACCATTGTGTCATGTCCGTTTCATCCGACTGCCTTTGAACCAGGACTTCGTGATTTTTTCCATCGAAATCAATCCGCTGAACTGACATTCCCTCTCTATCGCAAAAGTAGACCTCGCGGCGCTGCTCAACTACGGCCAGCTGCTTCGGGGTACAAACTTGACCATCCGAGAGAAGCTTGCGAGCATCGGTACCGTCTAATTTGCATGACATGACCGATCCTGTGCGGCTCGAAAAGCTTGTGCCCATACTCGTATAGAAGAGGCGACCCTCGGATTCGGAGATGTCAATACCATCAAGCGCGCCCTGGTCAATGGCAATATTGGTTTCTTCCCCAGTGGAAGCGTTTATCTGAATGATCCGGCCATTTGTCGCGTACTTAGAAAAGTCTTTGAGGTTTTCTCCAACGCCAACATCAAGCGCGTAGATGACTGGACCCTCCTCCACTAGTTCGTGGGTCCCGTTGCCATTCAAAATATTGAGGTCATGGTGACCATTGACTGGATTCACAGCCTTGCTTTTAGTGGTGTCTTGAGGTTGGTGACTTTCGGGACCATTGGAAATGTGCCCGCGAATATCGCTTTCGGTGAAAGCGGCCTGATTTAAGCTTTTTGATTTATCGGGCAGGATATCTGCGCGCAGCATGTGCTCAAATAGGGCATCAATTTGAAGGGGATCGCGAAGTCTCTCAACGAGGATCAACAGAGTTTCCCTTTTTATCGCAGCTCGCAACCGGCTGAAGATAAAGCTATTACAGAGTTAGCAATCGGAATTCAGACATCTGGTACATACTCCATACCTAGCAGAGTCTTTGTCGGAAGTAAACGGCATCATTCCGCATTGAGAAAGGATTGATGAGAGGAAAGAAATAGCGCGAGGGTCTGACCGGGCGTTTGTCAGAAGTTCGACGACACACATGTCCGAAGGCGTGAAGAAGCGAGTCTCTAAGATAAGTCCTCGACGCTCATTGCTAAATCTTTCCGGTGTGAGGCTAGATTTTAATAGAGACGACGTGGAAGCGAAAACGCAATCCGCGGGTGAATATTGATCCAGGTCGCCAAAGCTCTCATCGTTGAAATCCGATAGCTCAGGGAGTGCCTCAATGACTAGCCAGGCATCCTGAACAGCCTTTTCAATGTTCTCAAAGCCGACATAGAAGCCAAACTCTCGACGAGATTGTGAAAAAGCAGAGTATTCGTCCTTGCGATCAGTGATGTAGTCTACAGCTGCTTGTCTTGCCTGATTAGATGGATCGACAATGTTAACATTGAAGCCACCGGCGACAAAAACACATGCCACGTGTCTACCAAGAGCGCCGGCTCCGATTACAGCAACGGGGCGAGAGCCCACTGCAGGAGGGTACCAGGACATACTGTAATGTTCTTGAGTGTAATATTCAATGAGTTGAGTAAGAAAGCTGGGAAAGCTAGCAGGGTATCGGCACGATTTATTGTGTCGTGTCCTTTTAAAGTCATCTTGAACGTGACCTGGAGGCGGATCTCTAGAAGCAGACGGAAAGGAGAGCAAACACGGGCTGGCCGATCGGCACACCATCTTCGAAGCGATGATAGACGAGTCTGGGCCGCCTTTCTCAGTCGCTAAAATAGCTTCTATATGCATCATGGTATCTGGTCAGGCTCTAGCCTATTGCCGGATCGGATGGAATTGATGGAGTTGATTTAGCTTGCCGCGAGCGTATGCCGTCATTGGCATAAACCAATTATGTGGGCAGTCTAACTTGAGACATGCCTCGCATTACAGCTATGCCGTCTCTTAGCGCGAAGCCGAGACCTCGGTCTTTGCATCCCTGCCGTCTTTTAGTGCGCAAACCAACACAAATACGATCATAGTGGGTAAAGTGGAAAAATATCTCACGTTATCGCCCCCGACCATGCAGACTTGGGAGATCATGGGACCATCGTCAATTGACTAGCCTTGAATAATGTAGCATCTTGCCCCAGACATAATGGAAACGCGATAATGGAGACGGAGCAATTTTGACAACTAGCAGCGATGCGGACTAATCGACATCCAATGTTGAGCATGCTTGGCACATGGGATTTTCGCGGCAAAGGGCAAAGGGACAGAATACGAATGATTCAATGGTCCCACTTATGCAGAATCAATTGGCTGAGTTCGTACAAGAGCTTACCGAGCAGTGATGTGTTCCCGGAACACGGAAGCAAAGACACAATCCACTCCAATGCTTTAGTCAATTGCGCGGTTGAAGTAAGCTGGGGAAGCCAGGCATTCGTGCATGGAAACTGGCGTAGTTGTTGATCCAAGCCACACTTTGTTGGTTGGCAGTGCAACGTGGAAGAGGCGTTGAGTTGTGATGGGATCCACCGCCATGGAAGTAGTGACAGCGCGGCGGTTTTTGTGAACAGCCCGAATGATTTTTTTATGTCGGATATTCCGCGAGAATATTGGCTGCTAATTGGTATCTATTTCTGAATATAAAATTTAGATGTCGTCCCAAAACTTGGATAAAAGACCTCATCATGGTCGGGGATTCGCAGCGTTAAGCAGGGTAGAATTACCCTGAGCAAAACGAGATACATATTTACGAGAATTGCCTTTGCAACACGTGTGGTAAAGTATAAAGGACAGAATATCGTCAATACGTGGGTTAGGTGTATCAGCTAGAAAGATTGTTGTCTCCAGGAGCTGTGTGTTGGTTCTACGGGTAGCCCTGGTAGCTCTGCTTGGCTCCCGCTAGGGGCCGCCCGGGCCGCTGTAGGCGAAATTCACGGTCATTGTTTGGACTAAAGACTGGCCTTTTTGCGCCACTTGTTTTCTCAATCAACTACACATTCTTCACACAAATTCCGTAACAGAGACTTAAATTGCTAGCTATCGTAGTCATTTTAATAGATATTGCAACTAATTAACCCTTGGTTTTGATAGCTCATTTCCCTGTTCGATGGTTCGGATTAAACCACACCTTGATGTTACTGTTGAATTGACCCGGACAGCTCATGCACCTTATCTCCTTGGGGCACAATGCATCTGTTGCATCCTGCTACCGCAGCCATTAGAGACATCTTGCCAAGCCACATCTGTTAGAGACTAGTCAGGTTATGGATCATTGCCGCGACCTTGCATGCAAAATTGTGGAATTCGATTAGCCATCTACAGGGATACCAAATACCCCTGGTGTTTGCATCAGTGTTGGTTGGAGGACCACGTAACCATGATGAAATTGTCGCGTATCCTATTCGCCAAAGTAACTCTGAGTGATGCAAGGCAGTCACATCATATTACCAATTGGTTACAGTTTGGTGGCTATCACACTCTCGGTGCTTAAGCGACTGCCTTTATAACCGAGGCGTGCTTCACAATTCGTAACTCGACCCCTCAGATTGTGAAAAGTCTTCGCCAAAGCAATCCGACTGCCTACCATGGGTATCTCATTGATAGGCTTGTGTGGCTCTTGGCTGCTGCCAATTGCGCTAGTCTCATATCTGTTCCTGAGGACAATCTATCGGCTGTACTTCCATCCCCTGTCCGGCATCCCTGGTCCCAAACTGGCAGCCGCTACGTATTCGTACGAGTTCTTTTATAGCGTCATGCGACCGGGCGTGTTTCTATTTGAAATTGAAAAGATGCACCAGAAATACGGTACCACCCATGAAAAGCTTCAAAATTTACATTTCTAAATGATTACATAGGTCCTATTGTCCGCATCAACCCGCAGGAAATTCATATCATTGACCCGACTTTCTACAATGAAATATACGCCCCTACCAGTAGAAAGCGTGACAAAGATAGCAGCCATGCAGCTATGTTCTTGGCTCCTGACTCTATGTTGACAACTCTCGATCACTCCCATCACCGGTTCCGACGCAACATTTTGAACAATTTCTTTTCCAAAGCTTCCGTTCTGCAAATCTCTGACCTATTTAATGAGCGAATCCAGCGGACTATATCCAGGCTGAAGGAGTTTCAGGAAACCAAAGCCGTGGTTCCACTTCACAATCTCTTTGCAGCACTTACCTCGGATCTTATCTGTTTATATTCCTGTGGCAAGCACTGGGGATTCTTGGACGATCCTGACTTCCGCAACAACATTCGCCAGTCTAATGAAGAGAGCATAGAAATCATTCATTTTAACCGCTTCATTCCTTGGATGGCCCCAGTCATGCACATTTTCTCGCCGCGGACGATGGCAACGCTTTTGCCTGGTAAAGCGGCATTGTTTGAGTTTCTGGACAACTTTCTAAACTATGCCGTTGAAGTTTCACGCGGAGAGGTAGACAAGACATCTACATCCGGGAAAGGTAATATGATCAAGGCCATGATGGATCCAAATCTCCCCGCCGGAGAACGGAGCCACAATCGAATACGCGACGAAATGACCACCCTGATTTCTGCTGGAACAGACACAACAACAAGCGCTCTAGTCCTATCAGCCTACCATCTTGGTCGAGACAAGACTCTCCGGGATAGGTTGAGGGCAGAGTTGAAACAGGTGATGCCAACGACTGACAGTCGGCCCACTTGGCCTGAACTTGAAAGGTTACCGTACATGGTATGTACATTTTCGGACTAGAGACACAGGTGTATCCGAATATTACTAATCCTGAAAAATCAGAGCGGATTTGTCAATGAGGCTTTGCGGCTATCCTACGGCACCATTGGGCGACTTGTCCGCATCGCACCAGCGGAGGCTCTCACCTACAAGAGCTATGTTATTCCACCTGGAGTGCGCACCACTCTCTACTTGGTTTATCCTCGCTAATGTATTTTGAAGACCCCAATGAGTACCTCGACATACTTTGTCCATCGGGACCCCTCTGTCTTCCCCGACCCAGAAGCGTTTGAGCCCGAAAGATGGATTCAAGCAGCTGAAAAGGGACAAAACCTCGGTCTTTATCTGACGTCGTTTTCGAAGGGAAGCCGATCTTGCATTGCCATGAAGTATGCGAACTTGAAATTATGGGCATCCCTTGGGCCTGGCTAACTGGATTCTAGTTTTGCCCAAATGGAGGTATTTATGGCGCTTGCGCATTTCGCTCGCTGGTTTGACGTAGAAGAACTGTGTGACACGGAACCAGAAGATATTCGTATCGTCAAGGAGATGTTTGTACCAAGGACGAGACGAGGCGGTTTGCAAGTTTACGCAAAGGTTTCATTCCATGATGATTAGTTATGCTTACTAGGAAAGCCTAGTAAATGGGGCTTAGAATCATAAGCAACATATTTATTTTTAGTCCAGAAGGAATCTGCATGAATAAAGCCTTCGAATGAACCGGCTCTCCATTGCTGCAGCCCGCATTGTGGGCCATTGGTTACAGGGTAGGCTGACAAGCGGACAACATTGGAGACGGAAACTTCCGAAAGGTCAAAGCACTAGTAGCACCATTACACAGACAGGATTGAATTGGTTGGTGAATTCGGTTTTGGCTTGTTTCGGAAGTAAATTATTTCGTATACAGTGAATAGACGTAATCTTCCGTATGAAGTGCTGGTAGCGAAGCTACAATTTGACAGTTTTTGACCCCACACCATGTCTCTCAATAGTCGAAGTTCTCGCTACATAGTATACTCATAAATTGTCTTAAAGAAGAAAATACCTTTGAATAGAGCTTACAATATCACAGATGATGGTCCTGTTGGTAAAACCGGTGATTGACGCGTTGTCGCTCAGGCGCCCTCTGGCCCTCAGGCACACTGACGCCAAGGAATGAGAAGTCGCATCGCGAAGACGAAACGAGACATCTCATTTTTGGGTCTATTCACGCGTACTCCTCGTATTGTCAAGTAATCATGGCTGCATTGCGTATCATCGAAACTGCCTCCGTGTCGTCCCGATTGAGACAGCGCCGCGAAAACGCTGTCGGCTTCTGGGCCTATCAGCCTTTATGCACGTCACCATACCCTTTTTCCGGAGCACTTTCTTGCATACATCCTGGCTCCATTTACCCCAACAAGTTAAAATCTGCAATCATTATTTGATCTGGTCGATTCAGTCAGCAGCAACCTAGCATCCTTACGACATCCATCGGAACGGGCGGCCCCACGTCGGAAGGCCCCGGCTGTCGAGGCATCAGAACAACCCATTGGCGAATCGTATGTTTTGCCCATCATCCGTGTTTTTTTTTCAGCCCGCATCCTGGAGGACGATCATTGAACATCCCTTCTTCAAAATTTCCCATCCGGCAATCAGCCTGCTCCGCAGCTCCTAGTGCAATAAACATGGGTGAAAACGATGCGATGGATGGGATTTGTATCAATTGACCTGTTGGCGCGTTGAAATATTGCCAATTGGCGGCATTGGGAGCATTGCAAAATAGAAGGATTTCTCGAACCCGGGCGCAACCTTCGAGGTGCCTAATTTAGACCCCCTTGTCGATGTGGGCCCATCGCACATTACTCTGCTGGGCGCGTCATACGATGGTTGTTCGTGCGCCACCTCAGCTGTCATCGAGAGATGATCTGCAAACATCAGACCAATTCTCTTGACTTTTGCTGCAGATGACTCGGTCCTCGATAGCATAATTTATCGATTGCTTACGGCAGTTACGGATTCTCCCGGTTACGAACAAGTCAAAAGCCACAGAGTCCGCACCCGTCCCCTTCCCTCCCTTCTTAGAATGGACGCTGAAGATCAGGCCATTTGGTACGATATATGCAAAAAATCATTTCGCCCACCAGAAAACCCCGATAGAGACCCAGGGTAAGTGTGCCTATTACACCCCCGACTGAGGGATGACGTCTCTCCTTCCAGCCATTGAGACGTCCCTGATCCATCTAGAATGCGCTAACGCTCCGACGCTAGCCAGTGGCACGATTACTGTATGGAGGAAGCAAACCGAAGATTCGCGAACTGGAAATCCCAGAAGGCGATACGATCGAAGAATGAAATATCATACTGGAAGGACCAACTTGCAGTCAGCCAAGAAAATGAAAAGAGGCTGAGCGAGACGATCAAGAGTATCGAGGCACAAAGACAAGAGGTCTTGAAGGACAAGTCTGCTGTTCAAGAGCAACTGGAGCAGAAAAAGGTCCAGATTCAACAGTTGGAGTCGGAGAGGGACAGCCTCCAACATGGAAACGACTGCTTTCGCACCACCATCAAACAGATTCGCGAGTCCTTCTCCACCTTACAAGCCCGCCTGGAAAAGACCGACACGCAATTGCAAGAATGCGAGAACGAAAGGGACGAAGCCGTTAGATTAAACCAAGAATACGAGACCTCAATCGATAGGCTCGAGCAGCAAAGAGCCTCGCTGGTTTCCGACGTCAGCAAGCTCAGGGAGTCTGCTTCTGGAGCGGGAAAGATTGAGCACGAGCTTGCAGCAGAGCGAGAGGCTAGCCGCGCCCTCACGCAACAGCTTCGCGACGAACTCGCGAAGGAACGGGAATCTAGGTCAACTTTGGCTCAACAGCACCGCCAAGAGCTGTTGAAGGAGCAAGAGGCCCGATCTACCTTGGAACAGCAGGACAAAAATGAGTTGGAGAAGCAGAAGGAAGCCCTATCGGCTTTACAAAAGCAGTATCAGGAGCTGCTGAAAGAGAAGGAAGCTCTCTCCAAGTTGGAATCAAAGCACAAGGAAGAGGTATCGATGGACAGAGTAGCCATATCCACCTTGGAACTGCAGTACCAGGTCGAGCTCGAGAAAGAAAAGGAATCCAGATCTACCTTGGAAGAGCAGCTTCGAGAAGCACTACAGAAGGAGAAAGACGCTAGATCTGCTCTAGAACTGCGGCACCGTGCTGAAATTTCGAAGGAGCAGGAAGCACGATCTGCCCTGGAACTGCAGTACCAACAAGAGTTGTCCAAGGAAAAGGAAGCCCGATCAATCTCGGAACAGCAACATCAGAAAGAACTCGAGAAGGAACAGGTGGCTCGATCTGTCTCTGAACGAAAGCACCAAGAAGAATTAGAGAAGGAGAAGGAGGCCCGATCAGCCACTGAGCTAAAGCACCAAGAAGAGCTAGAGAGGGAGAAGGAGGCTCGATCCCTTTCGGAACAGCAGTACCTAGAGGAACTGTCCAAAGAGAAGGAGGCCCGAACCATCTCCGACCTGCGACACATACAAGAACTGGAGAAGGAACACAACACACTATCCGTCCTGGAGCTACACCACCAGGAAGAGTTCTCCAAGGAGAGAAATGTGATATCTTCACAGGCGCTGCAGCTCCGCGACGCGCTTACCAAGGAACAAGCGCGCAATGCAACCTTGGCCAAGCAGCTCGCCACCTTGGAGATGTCCAAGGCAATGCTCCTTGAAAGCATATCAGCGTGCTGGGTGCATCGACTTTTCGCATGGATCAACACTTTGTTTGGCGAATCGAAGAGACCCTTTCCCCACTTTGCTGTGGGCATCAACTATGCCTACCGACACAATTTCAGCAAAAGCTCCTAGACTCCCAGATCAGTCTCTTCCAGATGGAAAGAAGAGTTGGGCTTAGGGATGAGCGCCGAGCTGAAACAGCCTCTTTTCTTTTTTTCTTCTTTTTTTTTTTTTTTTTTTGGCGCGTCACATTAGCGATATTGTGCCTGCCTTAGTTGATGCAGCGCAATCATCGCCCACACACACTTCCAGCATGGAAGTACGGAAAGGTAAAACGGAATGAGGGGAGTTAAATGTGACCGGAAATGTTTCAACAGGTGTAATTGTATGTATTTATATGGCGGGAAATACGGTATGGAATAGGCGGGGAGGCATTCTTTCGACACTACGCAAATTTTCATTGAGTCGACTATACTTTGAAGTAATCTGCTTCGATTAGTTTTACTATGTTCGATACGAAAGGGCTTGTATATCTAGAAGTTCGGAATTCATTGCTTATTCACGAGATGCACAGTTCCATTCAAGACATCACAGTGATTTTCGAGGCCTTGGGATGCTACTTTCGCACCTGGCCCAGCATCTATTTGGCCTTCAAGACAAACATGCTTCCAAACCAACCATATGCTCTAGTGAGCCTTCTGCCGTACCGCCTGGCTACTTCAAAGGATAATTTTCCCTTGGGATGCGGCTCGTGAAAGTGAATGCTTCGTTCCACGTCCAACTCTGTTGGAGAAAAGTGCCAGACAGATCCATACAACTTATTCGCCTTGAATCCTGTTGAGAGCATTGCATGGAGGAAATCGTTCCACTGGACTTCGCCCGGAGTCGAAGTCGTAGCTGGGTTGAAGAAGAGAGTGCGGAAAACCTTCAACGCACGGGCATCGACAGAGAAAGTGGGCTGTGCGTCGTTGAGATCAACACCAGCAATATCCAGCAATTCCGGCGCAGGCTCTTGCTGCTCTTGCGCTTTGCCTTTTGTCTTTGTCTTCGATTTGGTAGAGCTGGTCATTGACCGTCCTTTTACCCCAGAGCCAGATGGATCAAAGAACAAGGGAGAGAAAGGAGCTTCAATCATGCGGGAATTTGGATCTTGTTCAGGCTCCGACTTCTTCGTCTTGGTCTCTGCTGACTCAACCCACTCTGGGGTTCTTCGCAAGCTACGGGGCTCCGAAAAGAGACGACCCAGAGCCGTCCCATCCAGATCGATGGAGGCGCCTCGAATGATGCGATCGACTTGGGCCCAGACTCTGTCCAAGTTGGATTCGGCTTCTCGGAGGGCCTCCACATTGGCCTTCGTTCTGCGCTTGCCGAACGGATAAGCAAACTTTCCAGGCGTTGGCTCGGCCAGCTTTGCAACTGTCCCCAGATTCTTGTCCTTCAGAGCCGACATGACCGCGGCCCAGGGTTGGCTCCGCTCCTTGAAATCGGTTTCAATCTGGTCCTTGAAGTCGATGAAACTGTTTTCAAAATTCTGAGCCCATGGCTGATAGAGTTCAAGCTGCCTCGAGCACTGCGAGATGATGGAAAGGTCAGCAATTACGTGTGAGATGTAGGCGGACACAAGCTCCTTGGCCTGCGGCTCAGATTGGAGAAGACGCTCAAGCTCATCAATCACGAGCGACTGGCGGGCCAGAAATAGCTCATAGCCGTCTTCCCACAAGGTACGGAGCAGCCATGTAAGATTGCCTTCCACGTCGTTCATTTTGGTCCCGCGGGACATGATGCCGATTTTGGTGGAATTTATGTCGCTGTTAGGCTGTCGGACGTAGAACTTGCGCATCGGCGGCGAGGCCACGACAGAAACCTTGAGCTGATGCAGAGGTCCCTTTGCAAACTGTTCCAGGTAGTAGCGAAACTTTAGCAATGCGGCTAAATAGTCCTTGGGGAGATCCTCAAACGATGAGATGGCATCTGAGTATTTTTCCTGGAGCGACCGCAAGTGCTTGGCTTGCTTGTGCAGCTCAGAAAAGCTCTCGAGCGATATATACGCTTCCACAACCAAGTTTCCGATGACGCGAGTCCATAGGACGCTTTCCCGGCCTCTTGTTGTCGCTGGGTGGGGCTGATTGGAGGTGTCCTTGAGCATCTCTTGTCGGTGCTCTTTCAACTCGACAATCTGCTCAGCAAAGTACGAGGGGTCCTCGCGAAGAGCCCAAAGACGATCTTCCTTGGCCGACACTTTTGCCTCTAGGAGCGATTCAATCTGGGCCAGGTTCAGCTTTGCAGGAAGCCTGTACGGTGCCTCTGCCGCCATTACGGCCATTGATTCAAATCCCGTAGAGTCGCTCTCGGACTTGAGTGGCGGTTCTGGTTGGACAGGGAAGGCATCGCTGATCAGAGCATCGGATGGGATGTCGTGGAGAATCTCCTTGCAGCACCCCACAAGGAACTCAAGCAGGCGCTCTTGGGATTCAAGCACCAGAAGCCCCTCTCCAGGCAAATACTGCTTTCTAGTGTGCGACCAGTCAAAGGCTTCCTCGTGCTCATCCCACGACAGTAGTTCGCCATATCCCTCGGAGGAAGTCACACCGTTCAGAACCATGGTATAGCAATTGAGAAAGACCGCGATAATTGCCTTGGAAACCTTTCCTAGATGCATTGCGTCGTTGTCCGCGCCGGCAAATGCGGATGGATGGTGGCGTGCCCGGGCGTTGATCAATAGTGGCAGAGTTTTGGTCTGGGCAAGATCCTGCTGGTTCACGTGAGGCCACTTGAATTCATCACTGTATAGGGTACCCCGCTCTCGCTGCTCGGGTGTTTCCTTGCGAAAGGCATCAAAATCAGGGCGGTGGGAAGCAGGCATGTTCGGCCAGGCGTTGAGCAGAATCTTGAGCCTCTGTGTTCGTGTCTTCTTTGTCCAGCGTTTCTGGATGGTGGCCTCATGACGGTCGACTATGTTTCTCAACAACTCGTAATTTTCAAAAATACTGCGTGACATCTGACTGGCCTGTTCACGAGTTTCATCCGGAGATAGAGTTGGCGGAATGGGCATGCCGAGAAGCTGAAGGCTCTTCGAGTCGGACCAGTCGATGTTGTCCAAGTCCGGCCCGTTGTCATATTTTTCTGCATCGGGGCCAAAGGGGTCAAACTGATGATTTCGACGAAGCTCCATTTTGCCTTGTAAAAAATTGCTCACTTGTTCACGAAAATAAATATCGAAAAAACACTCAGACTGGTATCGTGTTAAACACGAGAGTGGGACGTGAGGGGCAATAGCTTGGCGGAGTGGTCCGGCAGTTGCTGAATGTACAAGAGTTGAGCCAATCAAGCTTTTTGGTGGACATGCGAAGCCAAAGTTACACAGCTAAAGCGGCGTTTCGACGTGTGGGGACGATCTCTCGCCGGAAAGCATCAGTAAACCAAATAAAGCTTAGTTTGTGAATAGAAACACATTCTAGGGTGCCCACAATGATAGCTGGAGGCACATCGGGGCCTTCTCGGATTCACAACTATTCATTGGAGCAGGCTGAGTACGACCTCAAGGAATGCAACCGTATTCAAATCATATCTAAGGGCCGCTTCAGCTATGGAAGTCGAGTTGAACTCAATATTCCGAGTAACCAAATCTCCTCGATATAAACACATGCCTCAGCACGTATCCAGAACATTTTTCAATTCTTCGAGCTTTTCCTCGTCCATTTTCGAGAGATAGTAATCATGGCCGTGGAATGGATTACGGTAGTCGACATTGGCTGTTTGTGTAAATCCTTCATCTACAAAAGGACAGTCTCTGATGTATTGCCACGTCAAGTCGGGGTCTGGGCACCTGACAAGTCGTGAAGTGCCATTCCGTATGATGCGGAATCCCTCCAAGTCAACTCTTGCAAGATGTGTGAACTGCTCTTTGGTTAGGGCCCTGAGCAAGCGGTGAAGGAATGTGGAGGTCAGGTCAAAACACAACGGGCGGTAAGTGTAGCGAAGCCACATCCGGGATGTCCCACACGTTCCGGTTAGATCTTTTTCTTCACAGTGAAGGGGGGGACTTTCGCCTAGTCCGATAGAGATGGTCTTCAACGTGGCTTTTGCGCTGCACATATGTCAGTGATGAGGTCTACCATTTGTAGCGCCCACGACGGTGTTGCGAATGAATGGGATAGTGTCAGTTGCTTGCATACTTCTTAATAAACTCCGCTGTCTCGCGAAACATGGTTATGTCGTTGCGTTGGTCAACTCTATCAGAAAAAGGGCCCAGCCTGATCCGAAGATGCGCCATCGAGGCCAAGCAGTGTTGACGCAGGAGGCGCAAGGGAAACCACATGGGCCCAGGAAAGATTCCCGCCTCGCCTCGCTCTTGGCGCGCCCACAGTTCATCTTCAATGCCCTTGTCGGTATACGGATCGTCAAGGCCTTCAAGATGTTCTCGGGCCAAGTCTTGTGGCATCGGCTCACCGTTTGGCAGAGCGCCTTCTTCTTGTAGGTAATCAAGCTGAAGACAGCGAAGCTCGCTCGCATCAAGTGAGGTTACTATAGCTTTGACCAGGCCACGATGCATCCAACCAACAAGCCGTAGATGAGTGACGGCAGGGAAGAGTTTGGCGGGGTTCTCGCGAATGTACGGCTGGTCGCTGATATCATGCAACGACGCGAGGTCCAGCCGGGCGACATTCTGCATGCGGCCAAAAATATCCCAAGTCCGCAGGTCAAGATCTGTCAGGCCATCTTCATCAAAATCTATCCACACAAAAGTCCAAGTAAAGACTTCTACGTGCACAGTGAGCTCGGGGCGCTCCGTCATGAGGCGAAGAAAGGCGCGTTGGCGTGGGACCAGGTTGCGAGGGCGATACTCGTCAGAGTAGTCGCTCATAACGACCCCATGGCTAAGTGGTAAATGATGATTTTCGAATTCAGGAACTCGGCCATTGTTGTGACTGCTGAGGTCAACATCCTTCAGAAACAAGGGGAGGGAGAGGATGCGCCATGAGCGAGAGACAAGCCCGACACGGGCAAGAGCCGTAGAATCCCCGATCAAATTGTCAAAAATGAGCCGCAAGATGTCGGACGGAAGGCCATCACGGAACTTGGAGGCAGAAAACATTCTATTAAACGATTTTTTAAGTTGCCTTGGAACTGTTGAGGCAGAATGAGCAAGGGTAGTCGCTTGTGTAAGTCTGGCAGTAGAGGGGCACATGATACGCCGGGCCGACTATTGTTCCAGCGCATATCCTGTAGCTCACCAAGGCATGGACCAACGGCTCAGCAGAACGGATAATTCCCCTCTCGCTGGGCTTGAAATTGAGATAACACCTTGGATACAGTCATATTTGCCAAATATAGAGCCACAGCCGAGGGATACAACCAACACGTAGGATTAAGGTCATCAACTCAAGACGACAGATATACAGCTTGCAGGAACTGACCAAGTATTGTTCAAGAGATAGAGACCGCCCAGCCGATTCTTGATGTATATATTGAACCGTTTTATCACCTTTGCTTTTGAATGGCGGTGACCCACTGAGTACCGCTGCGTGGATGTGCCAGTCGTCTCTACAAAAGCTGGAATGAGATTCTGGAATTGTGGGGGCTGGCGCTCAGAAGTTTGTCCGAAGGCGTAGGCCCTTCTTGTAGCGGCCGTGTCATTGACTTTTATCCTTTCCAAGAGCAGTTTAGGCTTGTGGCATCATTTGCCGGATCCAAAAACTGAGCATCAGAATTAAACTCTCCAAGTATGTTTTTGCAATGCCCAAACACCCATCAATTCAGCTTCCCCTCATTATCTGCCATACCCACGCCCACGGCTCGCGGCGTGGAGATTCACTGGCTTCTTCCTTTCTCACATGAACGGCTGGCGATCATGAGATGGTTCTCTCCAGGACCGGTGCCAATTCTGGTAAGCAGCCTGATCCAATACGAACCAGCAGTCGCTGGAATGAACGCAGGCATCGACATGGACAATCGCCACCGTCGCCGCAGCTGCAGTTGCTGCCCGACTTAACCTCAGGCTATGGATTCAGAAGCAAAGATTAATGTACAGCGATGTGATTATTTGCCTGGCCTTTTTAGCAGACATCACTGCTGATGGTATATATACCTACCTGAGCCACCTTGGCGCCTTTGATCAGCACGTCACGTTGAGTTTACATGGCTACCAGGGCAGCCCAAAGAATGGGGTTATTATTGGCAAGGTCAGTTACTCGTGCTTATGTGGCGAATAATGTAGTTTATACTATATTAAGATGAAGTGAGCTGATATTTTATTTTCACAAGTTCCTTTGGCTAGTCCACATACCATTTTATCTGGCGGTTTATTTCTCCAAGGCGGCTTTACTTGCAATCTATACGAGGGTATTTCCTATATACATGGCCAAACGCAGAGTCTTCCTCTGGATCACAATAGTTTATAACGGCTTAGCCTGTTTCGTCACCATCTTGTTATTTTTGATCATATGTGGACCAAGGTAAGAACCAGCGCTTTTTTGCTCAACCACTGGCTAACATATCCTCTTATTCAGCTACGCAAACCCTGCCTGCTTCGGCCCTAATGGGTTCCTGTTATTCATTATTGCTTGGGCAATGCATGTCTTTGGTGACCTTTTAGGTAAGCATGCCTGTACCCCACGGATTCTGTTTGACTAATATGTCGCAGTGTTTGCATTGCCTTGGCTCATTGTACCTAATATGCGTATGAAAGCATCTCTTAGGATAGGGTTGTACTGTACGTTTCTCCTCGGTTTGGTTAACATAATTATAAGTAGCATACGCTTTGCGGGGGTTATGGGACCGAATGGCGGCATGACCGTTTCTTTTAGCCTACTAGGTATGTCTCACCGCACAAAGAAATTCCATTTCCTGTGGGGTCTTCACTCACCACAGAGATGTTTGATGTAGTGCTCTGTTATTCTCTGGAGTGCAACACTGCCGTGGTCATCGCCTGTTTGCCCACTCTGAAGCCATATTTAGGCGGCAGAGAACGGACTGGGACTGGCATGAATTCGAACGGGTCCAGAATCCCAAAATCCGATTTGCAAACTGCGACATATGAACAAACTCAGCTGCCACGGAATATTTCATTCAACAATGAAGAGAGGACTTGGTTGGATAACGCAGGAAGCCAGGGCGGCGCGGAGCTGGTGCCAGTGGGGTCAAAAGATGCAATTTTAAATAATACAGCACAAAAATGATACGAATCATTGAAATAAAATTTCATAGCAACGCTTTTATCATGTCAGTTCTATCATACTTGCGACATAGGTGCCCTTTGGTATTGCGATTGTCGAGTTTGCGAGTAGGACCCGCGACTAGAAGATTGGACTCACCTGGACAGCTACTCACAAAACATCTCCAAGTTGTCATTGTTTTCAACTGAGAGTTCGCCTTACAGCAAGATCATCTTATCCAAAGTTGATAAATATAAGAACTATAATAGCAATGATTTAGCGACCACAGGCTATCAATAATGCCTACCGAAGCGACATTTTCAAAGACGCCTTGTTGCCTTGGCTATTGGCCACTGGCGTGGGAGCCCTCCATGATAAATGGATAAACAAGGGGACTAGTGCGGATCATGATGACACCAATCACACTGACCCATTGCGGCCAAAACCCCACCAGCACCCAACCCAAGTTCCTTGCAACAATAAGCGGCGATGATGAGTGAAAAGCCTAAGCATGTGCTGGTCGTCTCTTATTAGTGCTGGCTATGTCGCAGCGTTGGTTCTTAGCTATTAATACCTCCCCCAACACATGCTCTTTTTTTTTTCTCTACCCCTCTCCTCTACCACCACTCGAGTCCAAATCATCATGTTTAATTCTTTGTTCCAGGCAGACTCGACCACGCTGGCGAAGTATCCACTGCTGAGTGGACTGGCGGCAGTGCTCCCTCTATCGGCCCTTATCGACTTTATCGATACGCGCCGCGCCCTGCACCTCCACGAGCTCACGGGCCAGCTGCCGCTCTGGTGCTGGACTGTGGCTCCGGCGGGGAGACGCCTGCTCGTATCGGAGCTCGAGGCCGGCGAGGGCTGTCTCTTGGACCGGTTCGGCAACAGCCCGCCTCTTGTCTGCATCGACGGCCGCTATGGAGACGAGTACTGCGCGGCTAACCCGGAGACTCTCCGTCTGGCCGTGGCGGCGGCGAGGACGACGGTGATTGAAAACAAGAGCCCGAACATGGCCATTGTCGACAAGCGGCTGCAGAAGCTGGACGTCATTCGCGTTTCTCGCTCGTCGGGTCCTCAAAGGCCTCCCGGCGTGGGAGCTGCTGCTAAAGCCGCGTCCGTTCTGGGGTGGCTGTCGCTGGCTTCGCTTTGTGGATTCGCCTGCGCACGGCAACTGTGGCTGGCGCTGGCTTTCCTTGTCGTCGTTCCCTTGACAGGTCTCACCATCTCCGTGGCTAGAGGTGGTCAGCCTCCCGAGCTGAACCTTGAAGAATCATCAAGCCAATACAATCGCCTAGTGGTGGTTACTAATCACATGAACGATTCGGAATGGCAGGTCTTCTATGGAGAGAGCACTGTCATCAACAGACTTTTGAATTGGCCATTAAAGACTAAGACACCGTCTGCTGCCAAGGGCCAGCTTCTGAATGCTGCATTGCAGACCTTGATTTTTGGACAATGGATTCTCGCCGTGGCTGCTGCTGTATATCAAACCTGGGACGCCATTCTCATCAGTCTTTGGATCTTTTTCAGCCTGTTTAGCACCTCTGTCATCTTTACCTCTAAGCAGATACCAACGGTCTGGGTGAGCCGCTCTTCCAAAGTCCAGCTGGAGCGCGTCACAACCCACCTCAGCTCACGCCGAGCGCTGCTCAACACCATCATGGCGCTTAACCCCGACACTTTCCAGACCAGCAAGGATGCAAGGGATCCTATCGGCACTGCTCTGTCGGAGGAGGGAACCTGTTGGATTGATCCTATTCTCAAGAAGGGAGTCAGCCGAAAGCGATGGGAAGAAGCGACGAGGCTTGCTATGATGGAGGCGAAGAGCAACGAAGCCGAATCTGTTGCTACCGAAGATGGCAATCATGACTGGAGGAGCACCTATGAGGGAGACTATTGGTGCAAATTTATCTCTGAAGGTATTAGCATGGCGCGAAACATCTCGGAGCATGCCAACCTAAGCGGTCAGCTAGTCTCCGAAAACCAGCAGGAAAAAAAGGATTTGTAGGTTTATTAAATTGCTTCGCGTGCTAAAAAAAAAAAAAGATGCTCAGAATGAAATATTTACATCACATTTTGATTTAATCATACAACTGCTTCTACTGCCTCATCACAATTGTTCCTCTCGCCTCTTCTTAGCTTGGAATTCGAGGGCGCGTTGATCAAAAAAGTCTTGGGCCCTAAAATAAAGATCCCGGACTCCCATTTCCCTGAAAAATTCCAACGTGGGCTTGTTGCTATACGCGCCCGCATATTGAACGGCAGATCTGTTGTTATTGTCGGTCATGTTGGCGTGCTGCATCCCCTTTTGAATCAGAAGTCGCAAAATGGGGATATCGCCATGCCAAGCGGCATGGTGTAGCATCATGCGACCACCTGAGTCGATCTCTTCGAGGTCAAATCCCAGCTGCATGAGTAGCTCAACCATGGAAACATGGCCACTGTATATGGAATAATACCAAATCGGCATTCCATTGTCATAGGCCCGGAAATCAGCTCCGCTTGATACAATCATCTTTGCTAATTCCAAGTAGCCTCCAATAATGGCATACTTGAGAGTTTTGTTCAAAGTGGCCTTGTCCACGCTTCCCATCTCTTTTAGCAAATACTCAGCCATATCAACGGAGCCCCCGGCTGCAGCATAGACCAGCGGTGGCATCTGGCTATCGTCCCTGGTGCTTAAAAAGCGGGACTTTCGGAATTTGCTCTTGATCAACTCTTGGACCACATGGACGTGCCCATGGAACGCAGCGGCATGTATCAGCGTCCTTCCCTCCGAATCAAGCGTGTCAGCTTTTTCACCGCGCTTTATCAGGCCCCTGACAAGGTCTGCATCGCCGTTTACGGTAGGCGAAAAAAGCGGGCTGTCAAAATCGAACGTGCCTATGACTTTGGGCATTGGTGCTTCTTCGTCGATGGTGCGCTTGGGAGATCGGGATGAATGGGCGAGAGCTCCCTTGTCACGGAGAAAAGACGCCGTTGAGCCTTGACGATGTTCCACGGCTACATCGAGCGGTGTGCAGCCTCTATCATCCGTGGCATCGAGAGAGGCCCCTTTCTCAATTAAAATTTCGGCAATGGCGGTCCTTCCCCTCCATGCGGCATAATGAAGCGCTGTGAAACCACTCATATCACGACCCGTGACTTCAGCACCGTTACTAATGAGCAGCTCTACAATATCGCGACGCCCAGACTCCACTGCAAGCTGCAGCATGGAGCTTCCTTCAACCTGCATATTGAGAAAGTCCGCACCTTGGTCGACCATTAGGGCCACAATTGAAGTGTGTCCTGCTTCTATGGCCAGGCTCAGGCCTGTATGGTTGCCCTGGGCAGCGGCCATCATGTCTGCGCCCTTGGTGATCAGGAGGTCCACCACGCCGATGCGATTGTTCAGGGCTGCGTAGTGCATTGGTCTATAACTATTGGAGAAAGCCTTCGCGTTCGGGTCACCGCCACGCTGGATAAGCAGGTCAACAATTCCGCGTGCTCCAGACCCAGATGCCCAGTGCAAGGGCGTCTCTCCACGCGCATTTTCTCGTGCAATGTTGGTGTGGGCACTTCCTGGCGCGATCTTATCAAAACGCTTCAGCAAGTGGCGCACCAGTCCAATGGAGCCAAGTGAGGCTGCATAGTGCAGACAGGTTGCGCCGTCCGGTGTGATAGTATTTATATCAATGCCCCATTCGAGCAGGAGTTTAACCAAAGTCGTGTGGTTCTTCATGGCAGCATACCCAATGACGGATTCATCTGCTTGTTTTTCATCGGGGTCGATGACTGTATTCGTGAAGAGAGCATCTGGATTCTCAGGTTCAGCATTGCTCGCCGCCCCTTCACTAGCGCTCGGTCCCTTGGGCTTCCAGTCCTGATCCAGTAATCGCTGCACATTCAGCCCATCCACGGCGGCAAAATGGAAGTCGGTCCAGCGGTCGAGACTCGCTACCTTTCCGGGGTCATTTATGGATTCGCCCCCAAGCATTTCAACCACATGCGGGTGTCCTTTGAACCTGGCCAGCATTCCGGGTGTCCATCCCTGGAGATCCTTCTGGGGGGAAGCTTGCATCTCCAACAGAAGTTCCACAACCTTTGCGTGACCTTGCATTGCTGCAAAATGCAGCGGTGTCCACCCGACTTTAGTGTCCGCTACGTTGACCAACGCTGGGGACCTTGCGATGAGCATTGCGGCTGTATCCAGGTCACCATGGTATGCTGCAAAATGGAGCAACGTCCAATCGAATGGTGAGGTAATGACGTCAACTTTTGCACCATTCTCAATCAAAAACCTCGCCGTTTCCCCGTGATCTGACAGTAAAGCCTTCTGCAGAGCAGTCTCTTTGCTGCCGCATTCCAGGTCAATGTTCTCGCTGTGTAGCAGTAGCTTGACGATGGGAAGACTCCCCGATGCGGCGGCGACATGCAGAGCCGTTTGCCCAAGTTTGTCTCTCTTATCCAAGTCGGAAAGAGACTTGACCAAGAAAGCAACTATATCGGCGTGCTGGTGAGTCGCAGCAATATGTAGAGGAGTTGTGCCCCGTGCCTCAAGCTTGTCCAGTTGGTCGATGGCATCTTGAAAGAACGGAAGCATGGCGATAGATCCCATCCTGGCGATTATTCCAAGTGCCGCGATCCCCATATTCGCAGGCCTGTAGCCTTGTTCGAGAAGAAAGCGGACCACGGCGACCGAAACTCCCCAAACAGCCCACTCGATAACGGCGTCAACGCTGGATGACGGCTGCGCAACATGGAGACACTCGACTAATTCAAGGCTTCCGCGCTCCGCCGCAAGATGAATGGCTTGGCGACCTAAACGATCCCGGGCGGATACGTCGATTTGGCCCTGGCTGATGAGCGCCTGGACCATCTGGACTTGGCCCCTCCAAACGGCGTAATGCAAATCTGTCCATCCGTGTGAGGCAGTGATCTGCCTCCCAGAAACCAACTGTTGACCCTCAGTCTTGTCCAGTTGGGCTTTTGCGTTTGATACATCTTCTTGGCCAGGCAATTGGTCGACGTCTTCCGCCCTGTTCGAGGTTTCAAACTCATCAGCATCGCCATCTCTAAAAGCGCCGTCAGAAAAATTCCAGTGCGAACAATATCCATCTCGGAAAACTCACCCGACCTTATAATCTACTCCTCCTAAAATGACAATTTCTTGCGGTTCTCCATCTGCAATTTCCTCCCTGGAAAGTTTGGGGTGGAAATATAAAGCTCCCAAGTATTCGTAACACCCAGGCTCGTCGCCTTGACGGACAAGCAGAGCCCTTCCAACGTCTTCGGCAGGACCCATTGAGGGATCGCTGTCGTCAACCTCAGCTAGCATGGCACAGTCGCTCTCATCTAAATATTCCTGGAGCATCTTTCTGACCAACGGATGTGTTTGGTGCCAAAGGAGCGATGAGTTTCTCAGGACATAATCAGCATGAATTGGCTGCCATCTCCCTCTGAGATCCAGGTCGCCCTCAACGTGAAGGGATGGCGCGATACTAGATTTAGGCATATCAAATAACCTTGTAGAGCACCAACTAGTCCCATCAGCAATAGTGGCAGAGCTATGGAACAGGTTACCCGGGGAGACCTTGCCCAGCTTCTTCAAAATATTTCTTTGCAGATCGTGTGGCTTTTGCTTGTCAGTGATGTCTAGCTCCACGCCCACCAGCAACTTGGCAATAGTCAGCATGTCTCTAGGCCACGAAGTGTTCCGCGCGCCCAGGACACCTAGCAAGTCGTCCAGTGATGTAATGCCGGTTCTAAGATTCCTAATGATTCTGCTCATTTTTTGATGTCGCGTCTGTGGCTCCGAGGCTTCCCCAAGGCCGGTTTCCTTGGCGAGAATGTCCTCGTCCAGATCCTTGATAACCGGGCGATCATGGGGCCCGTTAAAAATAACCTTAACCTTGCGCGACATGGCCAGCTCCAACGCTGTCCAGCCTCGGCTGAACCAAGGCGACAGCAAGATGACGAAGCAAGCCGTCTCGGCATCAACCCAGTCCCAGCTGCGCAGGAAGCAGTCGTGCACCAAGGTAATGCGCGCGTCTTGGTAGTTGTTGTGCATCTTGTCGATGGCCTTGTTCCGCGCCACCTTTCCTCGAGGGATGCAAATAGTATCCCACCAGATGCCGTCGCAGGAAAACTGGCGCGCGACCTTGCGGAAGAAGGCGAACAGGCACTCGTTTACTTCGCCATCTGGCCACGCGCCAGCGCCGGTGCCGTCCGACCAGACGTGGGAGACGGCCATGTATGAGTCGGGCCAGTCGATGAGCGACGAGCCTTCGAGCTTCCATGCTACCGATCTGTCCTGCAATATGCCCTCGTCGAGGAAGGCCTTGGGGAAGAGAAGCGGCTGGCAGTCATCGGCGTCGACACATTCGTGCCGCTGCTTAACCGTTGTGAAATCCTTCTGCGACCATTCGCAAAAGTCGAAAGTGCAAGTATCATGGTCCTTGTGGCCTGGGAGCGCGCCGCCAGGTAGTATTTCGCCAAGGCTCTCCCCCGCTACGGCCCACAGACGGTTAGGACAAATGCCATACTTGGCCACTGTCTCTGAGAAGACATCTGCAGCTATGCGGCGGTTGCGACGTCTTGATGAGGGCGCCATTGATCGTGAAGCACGAAATATGCTGTTGGCTGCGGCGTTGTGTTGGATGAGGGGCGCATCGTTAGCGTTTACTGTTTGCCAGTGTAATTATAGCCTTCCACTCTGCCAATAATCTCGCAACGTCAGCCGCCATGGGTCTTTGGTGAAGACTGCGTGCAGTAGTAAACTGGGTAAATATGCAGACCCCAGCCCAATCTAGCCAATAGCAGCCGCCCCACGCGCCAGGATCCATCAGCTGAACAAGGCTGAAGGGGGGGCTCTGCTTACGCTTCATTTGTATTTCTCTCACCGTTTCCCATCCTCAAACCTGCGGGAAACTATCTACATGGCACAGTTTCCTGCGGACTCCGCTGAACAGAGCTATGCTAAAGGCGGCGATCCACTCGCTTAATGAGTTTTTCAATAATTATGGCTGGGCAGGGGAGATTGCCGGCATTCTCCCCTTCTCGGCTGTCATCGACTTTATCGAAACTGCCCCCAAGATGCACACGTTGCAGCTGACGGGAAACGTCCTTCCCTGGACGTGGATCGTTACGCCATCCGCCAGTCGTCTCATCCTAGATCATCCCGGCAATTTATCGAGTCAGGAATGCTACCAGGACCGCTTCGGAAACACGGCCGCTCTCCAAGGCATAGATGGCCGCTACGGCGAGTGCTACACCGTGAGCAGCGCTGAGACGCTCCGTCTCCTGCGGGCTGCCCATCCTGTTACCCAGGTCAAAAACGACCACGCAAACATGTCTGATGAAGATTTGGAATTCAGGCCGCAATCACTCGAAGTTATGCATATCTCGCAAGCGAATCTTGATCCAGGATCGAAACGGCGGCGGTCGGCGTGGTTCACAATTGGCAACCTATACCATATCTGTGGATGGACCCTATTCATCACAACTGTCATCATCAGCGCATTCTTCCAGGCGTGGATCTCTTTTGCCTACCTTATGATTGTCCCTGCGACGGGCTTCGCCGTGGCATTTCTGTATGGTCGGCAACCGCGACGACTGCATCAGGTGAAGCACAAGTCAGACTACGGATTTGTCCGACTCATTGTTGTTGCCGAGCACATGAACTCCAGCAACTGGATTGCAGTTTACGGAGAAAGCACAATCGTCAACTCACTTGTTAACCGTCCTTTGGTTGTGGACGGCAAGGAGCCTTCAGAGCCTCTGACTCATTTTCTACACCTGGTCCTGCGCGTCCTCATTCTAGGCCAGTGGGCGCTCGCGCTGGCTGCCGCGGCAACTAAGAACTTGAATGCGTACCTCATGTCGTTCTGGATCATATTCTGCATCTTCTCCCACACCTACCTCCTCACGCCCAGGCGAGAAACCAAGGCCTGGGCCCAAAACCAAGTCAACCTCAAAGTGGAAAGACATACTACAACTCTCAGCACTCGCCGCGCGCTGCTCAGCACGCTGCTGGCGTTGGATCCGGACATGGTCATTACCAAGGAATCCGAGGAGGATGCAAAGTCCATCGAGTTTTCTGCGCAGGCATTGAAACTGCTGGACCCAATTCTCACGCCGTCAAATAACCGAACGCGATGGGAGGGAGCAACTCGGGAGGCCATGATGGAATCGCGATCAAGGCTCGAGCCTGGAAAGGTGGTTGATCAATATCTTAAAAAGAGCTTGGAGGCAAGTCTTAGCGCTGAATGGAAAAATAAATACCCTGATTGGTGGAACAAGTTCATACCGGAGGGAATCTACATGGCAGCCAAATTAAAGAGGGAGGCTAAACTACCGGACAAAAAGATTCGAGTAAGGCCGGAAGGTTCCGATTTGGTCGCTGTATAATGGCAATAAAGGAGTGGGTATGCTGTAATTTCGAAACTGATGTCACTGCGCATTTAAGAATCTTTTTTAATGACGAGGGCTCATATCTCATTTCTTGCCCCCGCTTACCGAGCTTTGTATGCGACAATTTTGCTAAGAATGAACATTTTCAAAGGACCTTTAGGATTGATGATGCATAGCAACATTGGAAACCTCCAAAATGCTTACAGGCCTGCCATGTCTACCATTTTGCGTTTTATAGAGGGAAATGACTTCTATTGGTCACCTGTCACAGCAAAGAAGTCTACTACTGGAGGAGGTTCAAAGAAGGAAGCAAATCTTCCTCGTGGAAAGGCGGCTTTTTCTACTCAGACGCCCGTCTTCACTTTAGGCCAGACAGAGACGCCTTGGATAGGTTATAAGAGCATGATATAATTTCACATGTGTTCATTTTCTGTCTTATTCAACTCAACCAACTTCTACTCCACAAAACATCTTCGCCTCCGAGGTCATCAGATACCGAAATCGTTCCTAATGGGGTGACCAAATGAATAGAGGCTACTTTCCAGCACATGGGACCCCATTTCACCCCAAATTTTGTACTTACCACTCGACTGGCCTCAGATTCAAGCCTAGGAGCGCTAAGCTGGCATATTACGCATGTGGCTCATCTTTATTGGTAGCCCATCTGCGTTATTACCGCTGCGGCGGCTCGAGCTGAGCTCCTGACTCCACCTCAACCTCAGCAGCACGTCACGGGTGTCAAGACTTTTGTTACTTCGCATATAGTGCGAAGCTTGGTGTATGTTTTCTTGCGCTCGCCCGTGGTTCATCCAATACCTTGCAGATACGGTGGCGCTCCTTTAGTGCAGATCAAAGGAATAAGTCGTACAGGCCGCAGGTGTCCCAAAAGCGCAATGCGCAAGTAAATCTGGTACGCATACCCTGATCTCCTTATCGATTCGGTGGAGTCGAAATATTCCATCAAAGTACTATACTTGACGGGTGCCCAAGATATGATTATTCGGAGAGTGAGTTTCAGCCTATCATAAAGCCTCTTGCTAATGACTAATGCATCGCACCTATCTAACCCTTGCCCTTGCCGTCTCAAGTGGGACTAAGAGGAAAAGAGGACGAAAATATGCATTCTGACCATACAATGAGATGTGGCGCCTAGTAATTCGTTGAGAAAAAACCGGGTCGTCTTGGTAGATAATGATGATTTTGTAACAAAGTACTTGCCCTAATTACAAAAGCACAGCCTTTTGAAGATGATATCGCTGTTCCGGCTATAATTTGAATTATCGTTTCAAAAGTGCACAATATTCTTTAACCTCTCATCATACATCTGACGTCCAACCTTATCCCACAATGCTTGATAAGCATAAGGGCGAAGCAACGAACCCAATATTGAAACCTGGTCACGCTCACGCTCACGACAGTTGCAATAATGCCACTGCCGCGACTAGATGGAACCAACCACCGCTGACTATGTCTGGCCGTGGCCCCAAGAGCTTCCCCTTGCCTCGCAAACCGTTCGAGGAGAGTCTTGGTCGACTTGACATAGTGACTTGTGAAAATACCGCCTGCAAAAGTCTACGGACAAAACTTGAGAACGTAGCTCCTCCGTGTAAGTGGACTGCATTTTGATCGTGGTCTTTGGTCATAGTGTCTTGTTCTGCCAATCAGCTACGCACCCAGATGCCCAAGGCCTTATGGGCGGCTGGCTATGAATGCTCCAGGCTTTACACTCATTTTGCAAGCGGCGGGCCGACTATTTGGCAGGAATACCAAGACGTCTACGATGATTGGTTTGGCATCTGGCAAGTGGCATATTGGGCGTCTTATTTTGTACTGCTCAATAATGGCTCCGAGATTCTCTTTTCGCAAGTCGAGCTCGACCATCCCGATGTTCGCAGCGCCATCAACAAGCTATCCGAGTTCAAAATCTGCCAACGGCGCCTGTGGAATTTTGTCCTCACCTGCGATAGGAGGCTAGTGGAGTCTCCAGAAATTGTCGCATTTTTAGATCCCAGGAGGTCGCAACTAGAGCGCGGCACCAGACACATCGACTGCACTCCTGAGCAATGTTACTTTGATGACGACAACACTACGAAGGTCGAACAAGCCCACAAGTGCAAAGATGGAAAATGCGGTGACGAATATCAATTTGACCCGAGAGGGAACAACATTGAGGGAGACGGATTCCAGTCCACGGCGTGGCAAATTCCATACCCGTCAGGCGGCCGCAGACCACCCCCAATACCCAAGTGCGAACGGTATATTGCCATTTCGCACGTGTGGTCAGACGGGACAGGAACAGGTTCAAAACCTCATGGAGCAGTCAACCCTTGCCTGGTCGACTTTTTCAGCCAATTTGCCGTCGATGAGTCTAACCAGCCGCTTGGGATATGGTGGGATACAATTTCGATACCCCCAGATCGAGAACAAAGAGAATCCGCAATCGAAAGAATGCATGAGAACTACTCAAATGCCATCTTCACCATTGTCCACGATGAAGAGTTGGTCAATTTTGAGTGGAAAGACGACGGTAGCCCTTGTGTCGCCCTTGTACTTTCCACTTGGTTTTCCCGAGGTTGGACAGCGTTGGAGCTCCAAAATCTGTCAAGGTATTATTTCGCAATCCGGATACCAATGATTCAAGTGCTCCACTAGTCCTAAAGGATCTCGACAAAGATATTCTCGTTCAAACGGTTAATCACACAACACATATAGCCCACCGTGCGGCGACGGAAGTGATTCAAAAAACGCGGAAAGTGAGAAGCTACAAGGCACTTCACAATGTAGTGCGCACTCTCGGGTCCAGGTACACGTCTTGGAACCGAGATCGTCTGATAATCGGCGGTCAGATGCTAAGCCTTGACGGCATACGATCTAATTGGCCAAAGGATCAGATCACGAGATCAGCCTTGACAACCCATACGGAAATATGGCCGCAGGCTTTACTTCATGGGAAGACGACCATGCGAAAGTTTGGTCCGTGGTCCTGGTGTCCCGTTTCCTTTCTTGATCTTGAAGGGTCTCCGGTTATGGAATACTTGCGGATTGACCAAGGAGAAGTGATAGGAACATGGATGGTCGCGGATGCAGAGGACGCTGATATTCTGGAATTGGTATACTCGCATCAATCAATCAAGTGGCGCATAGAATACGCTCTCCAAAGAAAGGAGAAGTGTTTGCTTTTGATTCCGATATCGACAAGGATTGCCAAACGGCGATGCCTTTTGGTAATAAATCTAGGGAGAGGAAGACAGGAGCGATTTTGCCAATATGTTGGAACAGTCATTGCAAACGTAAAGGGCCGTGTGCGAGACGAGACAATACGCCCGGGATCCAATATGGAAGAAGAGGACTTGGCAAAGGCTCTGAAGAGAGCGGAAACGCTACAGCGATTATGGTGGTGGTCTCAACGACTACGTCAGACGCCGAAGAAGGCTGGATCAAGTAAGACTATAACTAGCATGGGGCAGTGTGATTAGCAATTTATTTTTAGTTAATAATAGGGAATACCTTTTAACGTGTCGGACACCTAGTCTTGGGCTGTGAGGGTATTGAGACCCTGCACGCTCACAGGCTCGAAATGAAAGGGACCCGGCGTCAATCGCCCATTTACAAAATGGTAACATGAAAAAATGGCCTAATTTTTTATCAATCAAATGATTTTCAATATCAATAATCATATATTATTTAATCAATAGCATTATACTATTCATGCAGAACTTTCTAATCGAAAATCTACCCCGCGTGGCGCCTACTGGCAGAAGCCTGTGTAAAGCGCCATCCCTTTGACTGCGTGATAGCTGCAATCAGGTACCTAGCAAAGTATCACATCAACCACACAACACAAAATTTAATATATAGTATTTTTAAATTCAATTACAAAATGAAATCAGCATTAATAATTGCTTGGTTTTTTTGAAGCTATTTTGTATTTTTCTGATACCTTTTTTGCCTAAGTGAATATGGTGGGGTACCTGAGTGCAGCTATCACGCAGTCAAAAAGATACTAAGCCACAGAGCCGGCGCGCCACAAGTGAGGTGGCCTGTGCAAAGACCTGGGCGCAGGGTCTCAATCTTGTCAATAGACCAGTAGCTCGGAGTCAATACTCAGCGTCTCTCACTCACACATTTTCCTCCGAGTCCCCAAAAAATACACAAGAAAACGGGCTGAATCAAGCTGGGTTCTAGAACTTCGAAGTTCAGCTCGCCCAGAGACGCAAGGGAGCATCAAACACGGCCGTGCCTATGGAGAAACACGAGCATTCCAGCCATACCGCCCCCAAGGGCGTGGGAAACTTGTTTTACGCGCATCAGTGTGTGTCGGAATTCTGATTGACGCGCAATGATCGGCGAGTCACTGCCTCAATCGGAATTCAGCTTGTCGTCTTGGTGCCTCAGTCTCATTCTTTGTTTCACAATCCAGGCAGGCATATTTGCGAAATTTTCAGGGTCCAATCGTAATCGCTGAAGATGGCCGTTGCTTTTTTTCTTGGTTGTTGGTGTTCCCCTGTCATGTCATTGGCTAGGTATCCACAACTCCCGGGGCCGCCATATCGATGACGCCATGGAAGAATTTGGGGAGTTAGAGAATGGCGATGCAGGCATCAGACCCGACGAAGCAATTGAAGCACCAGCGCAACAGCTACTCACTTTCATGCTCGCTTCTTGCACAATAGATTCGCTTGGTATTATTCAAATGACAATTCTCTGGTAGCAATGACACGGACCAATTGCGGAAGCCATGTCCGGCAGGACTGGGTATAGGGTGGTTATAGAGGTTTTATAGCCATGAATAAAAGGACCACCCACGCGCATTAGAAACAGAAAATCTGTGTTCTGTTTTCATTGAAATGGGTATAAACTAAGATGAATGTACTTGACGGGAAAATCTGCGTCCTTTCCCTAATTTCCTACTTCCCCGTACAAGCACAGACATATTTGCTGGTTCTTAGCAACCCTCACAGGGTTCTTGCAGAGCGCCGTGGGATGTATCATGCCATCTAAATCGAAGGAATATGAGTGTATTCGTCCCCATCAAACCTCATTGGATCTTTAGACTATAAAATTGGGTGACACTAGTTGGTGCAGCTCGCACGTCAAACCACATGCTGTGGGTTGTGGTTTTCAAATTTGTCAGAACCGTCCGTCCCAAACGTGGCTGCCTAAACCACGCGAGCAAAGGATCCCTGCATCATGTGTGGATTAACTTAATCAATTATTTAATTTTCTCCTCCTTGCTGTGGTGTTGATCCTGTGGGACTGCTAGTTCCTGCGCCGACGTTGGAGCACACCTCTTGATTTTTTTGGGTTTCAACGACTCTAAGCACTCTAGCATGGGGATATGGCACGCTGCATGCCCCCCCAATGCACCTCTCAACCGGGTACGGGCCGATTTCTCTTGGGCAAACGGTCGGCCAGAAGCTTCCCGGCTGGTTCCTCGCTCTGCTTTTGCCTGCCTCCATCCCTAAATGTCACAGGAGGCAGGGATCATGGCTTCTCCGTCCAGAACCCCATGCCAAGCAGGGATCAAGGCCAAGTTTCCCCACAGCTAATACGACCCGCTAGATCCATGTGAGGCTCTGGACTGATTGATGCTGACGGGTTTTATACGTGCCAGCGGCGGCATGGTGCAGTTTGGCGGTTAAAACCTGAGCCGAAAGCGTCGTATGGACAGCAATGGCATCGTCTGTTTTGAATTTTGACAATGGAGTGCGATGGTCTACAAAACACTAAAAGGAAACTGGGGAAACCGGGATTTGTCATCATTCCTGGGTTCCTGGAAGGGAATTGCCATGTTGGGTAAACCGTTTTCCCTGAATATCCCGAGTCTCGACCCAAAAGGCGTGGCCACACGTTGCATCGAAGTGCCCACAACTTTTTTTTCGCCCTCGCCCTCGGCCAACGGCCATCGGACGAGGGACGCCATCATGTGATGTCTAAAAAAGAAATTTCAAAGCCATTCTAGCCTGGGGTGTTCGCTTATCTAGCCTTTGGCCATGGCGGAGTAGAGTGCGGCCACAATGAAAAAAATGGCCCTCGGCGCATCGTCTTTCCTCATGAGGAGGCTTTTGGGGTAATGTTTGGGGATTTTTGGGGTAGCACTCTCGGTCCCACTGTAAGGCCACAAAGCTGGATCCTCTTGGGCGATGGGATGAGACATTGGGATCAGACGGTCAAAGGATTTAGTAGCGAGAGTGCATCCCTGCGGCATTTTCGCTGTTGACAAGGGAAAAGGGGACAGAGAGTTTTTTTGATGCCATGTCGGGGATGGGATGCGGTCGGGAAGGACAGCAAGGATAGCGCCGTGTTGGTGGTGGGTGGTGGCCACTACTGGCGCTTCATTTGTCGGCAGCGAATGAGAGCCAAACTGAAACAGGCATAACGAGATGCCAAGAGTTGATGAGGCTGAATGTGGCCATGACGTCTATTTGCTTGCTTGACTCGGTGCTTGCATCTGCACCGGAGGATGGCGTTTTTTCGACGATGCAGCAACGCTCTGCAAACGCTTGAAAGCAGGTGCTGGATGATGCGCTTGGGGACAACACGGGCCTCTCTGCTGTGGCGATCAGAGGACCACGGCCCGCTTCGACTTGGACGAAAGCCGTGCAAGTGACGCAATACATGTTCCAAGGGCCGCAGCTAAAGTGGAAATAAAGGTGAAGAGAACAGACGCTTATGCCCGCCCGGTGGGGACGGTGGAACCAAGAAATACTGCTGCCTGTTCGTCCCCCGGCCACCTCATGACCATGATTTCGCGAGCATCGTCGAGTGTCTTCTCATTCGCCATTGCTTCAATTGCGAGCTACGTCATGCAATTGACTTTTGGACCATCGATCTTTTGCCTCTGAGTGTGCTCGGCCCAATTGATCTACCAAACACTGCATCTGAAGACGGGCGGTGTCGTTGCTGGGCAGGATATCCCCCATCTGCAAGCGTCGCGATTGCCCCGTGGGTACCTCCACAAACGGTGTCTCAGTCCAGGCCAGACAGACAAACACAAAAGAAAAAAGAGGGTCGAGACACAATGGCAAGAGCACACATCCGGCAGATGATAAGCCGCACCCGGCTCTGCGGGAAAAAAGTTGTTTCGTCCTGGGGGCGCCTCTGCACTCCGTAATGGCGCCGCAGATCGGCCGGATAGCACGGCTCTCCGTGTGCTCCACCGGCGCCATCTCGTTCTGGCTTCCCCCACGGTGCTGCTTTGCTGCTCCAAGATGCCTCGGAATGGCCCATTGTGTGTCTCTGGGTGAGCCAGGCCATGGAACAAAACGTGCTTGGAGTGATGTCAAGATGTGGATTTTTGACAGGAATTGCACACACGCCCCCCGTCTCTCCTCCGCCAGACGAGCAGGAGAGGTTCCACCCCCGTCTGGAGATTTTCTTGACGACGACTTTAAATATCAACTGTCGACCCCGTGGGGATATTGTAAAATAAACCACAAACGTCGGGCACACAGCGACAGCTGTAGAATATCACAACTTCAGAGCCGGTTCTCTTATCTTATTTACCCGCCCTTTTAATTCTCTGTACTTGTTGCTCTGTAAATTATTCCAAACCCACCCCGAGCCCTCATCATGTCGAGCAGGAGGAGCTCCGATGCCAACTATGGCATATCCAACAAGGCTCACTCAGACGACACGCCGTCGAGCGACGAGAGGGTGCACGTCGCGCACGGGGGCCCCAAGCAGGAGCCCACCAACGGCAAGAACCCCATCACCGAGGAGGACTGCTACTCGGAGCTGGGCTTCAGCTTCCCCTCGTGGAGGAAGTGGTACATCCTGACCGTCATCTTCTGGGTGCAGGTTTCGATGAACTTCAACACGTCGCTCTACTCCAACGCCATCCCCGGCATCTCGGAGGAGTTTGGCGTCAGCGCCCAGGCGGCCCGCTGCGGCGCCATGATCTTCCTCGTCTTCTACGCCTTCGGCTGCGAGCTGTGGGCCCCCTGGTCCGAGGAGCTCGGCCGCTGGCCCATCATGCAGCTCTCGCTGTTCCTCGTCAACGTCTGGCAGCTCCCCGTGGCGCTGGCCCCCAACTTTGCCACCATCATGGTCGGCCGCGCCCTCGGCGGCCTCTCGTCGGCGGGCGGCTCCGTCACTCTGGGCATGATTGCCGACATGTGGGACGCCGACACCCAGCAGTACGCCGTCGCCTACGTCGTCTTTTCCTCCGTCGGCGGATCCGTGCTGGGTCCCATTGTCGGTGGCTTCACGGAGGAGTATCTTCACTGGAGGTAAGTTGTAGTCTAGCTATTAAAGAAAAGAAAAAAGAAGAAAGAAAGAGAAAAGAAAAGAAAGGAAAAGAAAAGACTAACACGGATTTCAGATGGTCCATCTGGATCCAGCTCATTCTTGGAGGCGTTGTCCAGCTCCTCCACTTCTTCACTGTCCCCGAGACCCGATCCACCATCTTGATGAACCGCATTGCCAAGAAGCGCCGCGAGGAGACCAATGCCAACGTCTGGGGCCCTGACGAGCTCGTTCCCTTCCGAGAGCGCTTCTCCTGGAGCGAAATCTTTGTCACCTGGACCCGCCCCTTCAAGATGTTCCTCACCGAGCCCATTGTCCTGACGCTCTCGCTCCTCTCTGGTTTCTCCGATGCCCTGATCTTCATGTTCATCCAGTCGTTCGGCCTGGTGTATGCTCAGTGGCACTTCAGCACCGTTGAGGTCGGCCTGACCTTTATCTCGATCGGTATCGGCTACGTCATTGCCTGGCTTCTTTTCCTGCCCGCCATCAAGCGAAACATTAGGGAGCGCACGGAAAAGCCTCACGATGAGCGAGCACAGTACGAGTCTCGTTTGTGGTTCCTGCTGTACACGGCGCCGTGTCTGCCCATCGGTCTCATCGGCTTCGCCTGGACCATTCAGGGGCCACCCGTTCACTGGATCGGATCCATGATCTTTGTGGCTATTGTCGGCATTGCGAATTACAGCATCTACATGGCTACCGTGGATTACATGTACGTTTTCTCCTTCCATTTGTTTCAATTTATCGTTCAACGCTGACCAAACTCTACAGGATTTGTGCTTGTAAGTCAGAAGAAAAGTGGGCACGTGATCGGATTGAAACTGACAGTGGCAGACGGACCTTATTCGGCATCGGCCACGGGCGGCAACGGATGGGCTCGAGATTTCCTGGCAGGTGTGCTCACGGTGCCTGCGACTCCCTTCTTCGAAAACATCGGCAAGGGAAGCGGCAAGGAGCTCGAGTACGCCTCGACGATTCTCTTCGCCATCTCCTTTGTGCTCGTCATTGCCGTCTACGCCATTTACTGGTGGGGCCCCACGCTGCGCAAGCGATCACCGTTTGCGCAGAAGCTGGCCGACGAACGCATAGAGCACCAGCACGAAGGACGCAAGGCTCACCAGAGTAAGTGCAAGACGTATTTTTTTATAGAAGGAACAATGTAAAGCTAACTGATGTCCTAGGTACGGGCAAGGAGCGCGTGTAGGATCGCGGGGTTGATTGTGCGAGTATAGCTGTCAGAGGAGGGGTAAATTAATGGGGAACATGTTTTTTGTACAATTGGACGGGAACGGAACGGAATGATTGGACCGGCAGCCCGGCGTGAGACTGTTTGTGCTGGCCGCAGCTCATTAGTAGTGCCGAGCTCCCTTTTGACGACATGATTTGCGTCGGATGAGCATCATCGGGCACCAACGACGAGGCCACCCGCTGCCGTCTGCCAAGTTTTTTTTTTTTTTACCGCGTCGGCGTTGCCGAAGCAATCAATGACATCCAATCCGACGTATTCTGCCCTGTGCCCCGTGTTCCAAGCGTGTCGTGCCTCTATAAATAATTAGCCTCAGGCGATGCTTGACACGGCGTGGGCCTGCCAAGATGCGTCTGCCGAACTGCCGGGCGAAGCGCTGGGACTAGGCGGTCTCGTAAATGGCGGTAGCTTGCTACGGGGGGCTACACCTGAACCCGGCTCATACGTGGCAGCGCTCAGAGGACCCTTTGGGGTACTTTGGGACGTCTTGGTACCCCCCTAGGGACCCTTTCCCAACCTTGCCAAGCAGCGCTCGCTGGGGCGCTGCGTCTCAGCCAAGACTGCTGCCGTGGCCATGATTGGTGTGCGACCAGTGGCGCAGAGACGTCAGCCACACTGGGGACGCGCGGGGTGGAGTTTGTTCCGTACCTTTGGTCATGACGAACAATGGTGGCCTCGTTTATAAAACGAACTCGTTTCCTGCCTCGTAAAATCCATCTCATTCTATCCTTCATCATCAAGCACTGAAGAAGCACATCATCATGAGCGAATACGAGTACCAGCGCCCCCCTCCCGGCGAGTACCCTCCCCACGGAGGTGCTGCCGACTCTTACTACAGTGAGGGGCAGCAGCGCCACCAGCAGCAGCAGCCGCCCCAGCACCACCAACAGCAGCAGGGCTACGGGCAGCCCCAGCAGCAGCACCAGCAACCCCCGCCTTACAGTGGTCATAGCTCCCAGCAGGACTACCAGCAGGGTGGTTACCAGCAAGGTGGCTACCAGCAGCAAGGTGGCTACCAACAGGGCGGCCACGAGCAACACCAAGGCGGTTACCAGCAGCAGGGAGGCTACCACCAGCAGCAGGGAGACTACCGTCGCGACGATGACCGACGGGACAACAACTACAACAACCGCCCCGGCGACTACAACAGTGGTCCTCAGGGTGCCCAGGGCGAAGAGGGCGAGCGGGGCGTCATGGGTGCCCTCGCCGGTGGCGCAGCCGGAGCCTTCGGCGGCCACAAGGTCGGTGGCAAGATGACGGGCCACAGCAAGACCAGCGCCCTCGTCGGCGCCCTGGCCGGTGCCTTTGCCGGCCACAAGATGCAGGACGCCGCCGAGGACTGGAAGGACGACCGCGACGAGCGCAAAGAAGAGGAGAAGCGCCGCAAGGAGGACGAGAAGCGTCGTGATGAGCGCCGCGACGACCACCGCCGTGACGACCGCCGCCGCCACAGCCGCTCGCGAAGCCGCTCCCGCAGCCGCTCCCGCTCCCGCACTCGCGGCGGCGGCGACAGGCCCCGCGGCGGAAACTACGCCGGCAACTACACGGCCTCGTCGCACGACATCCGCCTCGACTCGCACCACGACGACTACGAGCTGCGCGCCGACTGCGGCCGCCCCGACGGCTCGCGCCACTCCAGCTCCCTCAACCTGAACAGCGTCCTGTCCAACGACGACGGCCGCTTCCGCTGGTCCTCGGGCGGCGGCGGCGGTGGCCACGGCGGCGGCCAGCGCACCGTCACCGTCCAGCCCGGCGACACTCTGCGGGGCATCGCCGGCCAGGTCGGCGCCTCCTTTGAGGAGATTGCCCGCCACAACGGCATCCAGAACCCGGACATGATCTACCCCGGCCAGGTCCTCCAGGTGCCCGGAGGCGGCGGCGGCGGCGGTCACCACGGCGGTCGCGGCTTCGGCTCTTCGGCCAAGCACGTGCGTCTCCGCGACGGTGGACGCAGGCTCGAGGCTGAGCTTCGTCGCGACAACGGCGACTGGGTGGACAGCTCCATCATTCTCGACGAGAGGATCGAGAACAACAACGGTCATCTCCGACTTGTGTAGAGAGATAAGAAAAGAAAAGAAGAGGGATATTATTCCCCCGGTGGAATTTTGCGCACGCCTACGAGTGTGGTAAAGGAGTCTTATTTTAGCGAACGAAACCCTCAAAAGATTGTATTGTAATGTTGTCATAACTCAGTCCCTGTGTCAACCTCGTGATGTCTTGAACTAGATCGACAGCGAGAATATCAGAAAATGGGTTTATTGTTGGACTGCACCTTGCACGCGCGATTTCGTCCGACTTGCTACATTTGGCCGGGTTGCAAATCATGTATGACTGCCTGTTGCTCATTTTGGCATCAGAGGTCTGCATATCAAACTGGTGATCAATAACCACCACTAAGTTCAGGATAATCGCGCATAAACACGTGCATATTCTCTATCTTAGGACATACCAATAATGGAGAGATACTCAAATCAAGCCTTCATTGAAAAAGATGCAGGCTTCAAGTTTGACCATGGAAGAGTGATCATGAAAGAAAACGACCACCTCTTCTGCACTAGGACCAGCCGACGTCTACCTCCAGAGTCCATATTCGCATTTCAACCTTCAGGTCTAACAGATATCGATTCATAAAGTGTGGCCGGAAATTGGCCTCGGTTTACACTGGTGCCTGATCCATTACTCTCAAATTGTTACGTCAAGCAACCAAATCTGATTGAATATGGGGATACTCGTGCCATCATTGACTTTGACTCCTGCAGAAAGGAGGGCACCGACTAGAGCGTCAAGGAAGGCACAGTTGGATGGGACACGCGTGGTGCAAACTTGTCGGAACGAGGTGACGATGCCAAGGCTCTGAAGGCTCTGCCAAAAATGTGGTCCTTTTTGGAGTAGACAAAGCCTTGCAGTTGAGAGTTGGGTCTTGTTCGAGCGGATTACAGCCCCTGCGGTAGCCATTAAGCTTTAAACTAAACATTCTTTCATGTCACGTTAGACTGATTGTTTATCTTTATTTGGTAAATTATGCCCAAGAGTGGGTTCCCGCTGAGTGCCGAGAAACCCAGGCCGGGGTTCGGGTAGTTGTCCCCCTTGTGGGGGGCGGGGTGCATAGAGTTTGCCATCCTAAATTTAGGTGAGGCTTAGACACCTGGGATATATCCGAGTTGGTAGAGCAAAATGACGCGCGTAACGACACAGCTGGGGCTACCCTAGGTAGAAACTAGTAACATGGCTTTGGGAACGCATGGCTATGTAGGGGTTGGAGTGTTCCCTGGGAGGTCTCGGGAAACTCGAGGTCAAGCATTTGTCAGTCGGGCAAGTCGGTTCTTGTTGTGCAGGTTCGAATAGGTGCTTTCTCGTCCTACAAGGGACGTTCATCTTTTGCCGGTTAACGCGACACGTCCCGAGCTGGGTTTCCACTAGCCACACTGGCTTCGTTACAGAAATGTAGGATTCATAGTGCTACCCGAATTGTAATCTTTCTACTTTTGTCTATCGCGAACTGTGTTTTGCTATATATATCATGTCTTGCGGCCCATCGGCAATGGTACCCTTTTGTATGGAGAGATGAGTCTTTGCTCATTCAAGGGGTTAGGAGGCAACATGTGAGAAGCTGATGAGGGTTCGGTTGAATATATTAGCTTGCCTATATTTTAATGTCTCACTTTAATAGCAGGATCACGGCCATCTCGCTCTTCCCTCCCCTGAAAACACTGTCTACATCCGGTCGTTATCTAAACCCGTTGCCGCTTCTTCGCCCTCTCTTCAGAAGTTTTATCATAGAAGCCAGGTGTTTCCTTGTGAGATTGAAGCACATGGCAGTTTTTAAACGGAACCACCACGCCCAATAACAGCTTGGCATAAGAGGCTGCTGTAGCTGCTGCATACTCTTGCCATTTCTTATTCTTATAAGAATCGGCATAATCGCAGATACCTCTAATAACAAGGGAAGGAAATATGTCCATGATTCCTGCGGCTTCCATCTCAAAGCACATGACACCATACTCACGGGCCCATCGGTTTCGTATCTGAGCATCTTTCATTACTCGGTTTCCAGACGCAATTAACCCGTAGTGTATTTCTGGATCATCCGTCAGCCGAGGGCTTCTCCTCTTTAGATGATGGTCGCGACTCTCGCATTGGTCATTTTGCTGGCCATTGTCTTGGCACTTGGCGCATGCAGTGACAAAAAGGTCATCGTGCTGTTGGCCAGGATGGGTGTATTTTAATCCATTCGGATGAGGTACTCGTTTAGGTATCTCCTCGAGGTATTCCTTGAGAGGATGACAAGGCAGATCCGGGTTGGATCTAAGTGCACTTATGGCCGTCATCAAGAATTTAGGTGGCGGTGGCAGCGATCCTGTGATCTCAAAGGAGCTGTTCTCATTTTCCTTACCGCGGTCGAATTGTATGACGCCTGGATAATTGCTTGTTGGTAAACTTACAACAACGTCACCCAATCGAATATCATCGTCGTCCGAAGGGGCCCCGCCCCCTACTCCAACCATGAGGCAAAAGATAATGTTGGGGAAACTCCTCTTCATGTTGGACGCAGAGTCCGCAGCGGGGTTGGTGCCGTAGTTTCCCGCTGGCAAGCATGCTGCAACGACCATGTGCTTCTGCATCTGCCCCAGAGCGTAGTGGTTGCTGTCTCCCACAATCTGGTCAATACCGTCATGCTTCTTGTCAAAAAGCGCTCTTACGGCCAGAAGTTCCTTTGGCAGTGCGCATATTATCCCCACGGTATAATCGTCTTGGGTAAAAACCTCTTTGACGGCAGCAAATGGAGAATCGCCCGAAAAGCTCTCAGACTCTCGCGTACTTGTGGATTGACTCATTCTTGGAGTATTGGATCTTGAGGTTGTGACACCGCCTTCTGAATCCGACAGTATACTGGAGCCGATGCCACTGTCATTTAATGAACCGACATCGGATTCTTTGGAAGAGGCGGAGATCCTTCCTGCTTCTGGATCGCCCTGGTCTCCCCAAACCCAGGCAAATGCCGAGTTTTGTCCAAAGATGATGGCTCCGCTGCTTTCTTCCGGAACAGTTTCTGTCCGAGCAAGTAACAGTTTCAGCATGCTTGAAGGAAGCAAAGCCTGTACGGGCTCACTATGATCCGGGTTAAGAATCCCTTTGCATTGACATGCCCCGAATACTGTGGTCGGTGTATGCCATATGCAATTACTACTTAGCCGTATGTGTCCATCGTCATAATAGTCGTTGTTTCTTATCACCTGAAGCATATCCGAAAGGCAGGCCGCGATGTAATATTGATCTTTTGGCAGCTGTGCCCAATAAGCGCAAATATCCGTGTTGGCTGGTTTGATCACTTCTCCAAATCCTCGCCCAAAAAGGGTTACAACGTGCATGGATCGGGTAAAATCGACCCAGCATTTGCCCCTAGCGTCCAAAGAGGCCACTCGAGGGTATAGGGGGTCCCGGCTTGTAGCGAGATCCTTAAAGTCCCAGCCCTCAATCTGACCTCGTGGGTTGTTGATCATGTTGACGCCTTCTTCCCCAGCAATATCAGCTTGGTGGTCTAGGAGCTTTTCCAAAATGCGGTAGAAATATTCGATTTGACTTTTAAATAGGAGAGATCCGTCGTAGTCCTTGTATAGCTTTAGTTGCAGGTTTTCTTGGTCCATCAGCATGTCAATGGCTGAGTCTGCTGAAAGCGGTGCTGGTGACTCCTTTAGTTGCTCCTTTTTGAAGATAAAAGCTGCTTTGAACTTATTGCGGCTTTTGTATTCTAGAGATGATCTTGTAATGTAGAGCAAAGCGCTTGTTCCGTTCACAAGCCAGCCTCGCTTATCCGTCTCATCCCATAAGAGAAAATACTTTGAAGCTATCCATTCAAGTTTCTGTAGGTAGCCATTTCGAGATATATGGATGGGTGTATCTTTAGTACCAAGAATATATGTTGCACCGCCCACTATGCATCTACCAGGAGAGACATAGGTATTTGCTAGGGCGCCGCTTTTGTCAGGCTTAGGGAGTCCTGAGTTTGCAACAAAGTGATTTGCCTCTGATGAACCTGAGTCTCAATATTAGTAAATTGCCTTATGATTTAAAGGATAATTCCTACCAGCAAAGAATTTTGCCTCTGAGCACCAGCCGACGATATGGCGACACTCTCCTAAATCTACACCATCGAAGCTTCCCTTGTGGGCTGGCGTGTTATCCAAGTAGGAAATGCGGCCCCCATCCTCATTGTAGACCAGATGCCAGAACAAGAAATTATTGCATCGTTCCGTAAGGACTAGTAGTGTAGAGAAGCCTTTGATAAAGGTTTTGGAGCCAAAGAAATCCACTTGGTCGGTCCGTGCCAGTCCCGCCATAATGTTTAGGGGCATCTCTAACCCAGAGTTAGGCTTTTGTCGTTTCAGAATGGGATATCCATTGACCATAACCGGATTCATGAACATATTGTGCCAGCAGGTGCCAATAAGATCGTTGGAGGAGGATGAATTAATTAGCTTCGTAGTAAACCCGATGCTGAACACGATTTTGGGTGAAAAGACCCACTCGAACTCGTGCATTATAGAGCAATGACCGTCAACCTGGAAAACAAATGGACAACAGAGGGCCAGGCCATGCTTTTGGGGAGGTGTTCTGAGAGCAGCACCAATCCAAGCAAGCTGCTCTCCAATCTCCACAATAGAAGCTGAAATCCCAGATGCTTCTAGGATGAATTTCGAACCAACAATCTGAGCATGAAGCATGGTCCCATCAGATAGATTACCTATAGACAAGTAAGTATTTAGTCTCAAATACCAACTTGAAAGCTCACATTCGTGCTGGCCGTTCGCCCCTTTCTGAAGCATAGATTTTATAAGTTTCATGGTTGATTCGCCACTCATAGGCCAGGTTTGGTTTAAGTATTGTGCACAGGTCACAGCTTGTGCATCCTGGAACGACCCAGTCAATGTAATTACTCTCGAGACTGCCTCGGCTGGCTCAACCGTATAATCCTGGTTCTCAAGAAAATCCAATACGTCCCAATCAACCATGAATGCGGCCTTGAATACGTTGAGAGAGGACTTTCCGCCAATGATCGCGGAAGCTGGTAGTGAACGACTAATTTGTTGCCGAATCTTATCCCGACTTCTAGGTTCCGTTGGAGTGAGACATGACTCCGTGTGTAAACTTGCAATAAGCCATTCGAATGCTTCCGAGTTGAAGGGGAAACCGTCAGGTTCAGGGTGCCAGGTATCTTTGTCATGTTGAGCGGCCTCATCGGACTCGCTTGATTCGTTGTTTGATTCATCGTCGTTTGATTCACTCTTAAATTTGGGCCTCAATACTAACTTCTTGCTGAGGTCTGGGTCAGGTGCATTGTGATGTCGAGTTTCTAAATCATCGTGTGGTTGAACTTGCTCTAGACTTTGTCCTTCAAACCACGACTCCATGGCTTCATTTAGTGCGACCCTGGGAGAAGACTGTGGTTGGACATCGACAGTCTCATCCCATAGCTGGAGACTCCTGTCTCTGAAAGCGCTAGCAATAGCTCTTTTCATAAATAAATCAGCATCATTTCTAGCAAAAGAGTATAATCTGGGTTGGGCCTTGCGGAATTTTGGATCGACACTCACATTTGATGCTTGTGGAAAAAGTGCATGTAATCACGATGCGCCTTCGTCGATATGACACGATCTAGTCTAACTGCGAAGGTTGCAAGGCTATCCGGAAGGATAGTTAACAGTGCTTCGATGCCTCGTTTGTCGGATTTAAAATTGTTTAACCGTTCGAATAAATGATCCACAAAGCTCTTTATATCGCCTTCTCGATTTGATGGCGAAATGTCAGATGCTCTGGATTTTTCTGCTGGGTCATCATCGATCTTTTTATCGTTTGACTCTAATTTTACAAGATGCGCATCATTTCCAGTCTCATGCTGCTTCTTGTACCTCTGTTCTACAGGGGTTGTGAGATCTAGAAAATGCTGCAAAGACGCGAAGAATCTCCCCAGCCCTGGACCTGGGGTGCCATTATCATGAACTGTGTGGGCCGATATAGAGACATCTTTCCCTCTATCGACGTGGAATGAATCTTGATCTAGGAGGGTGTCTTTAATTCCGGGTAAGAGGGGCCTGAAACTTGCTTGACGTGAGGAGACCATGTCGCTATCATTTGTTGCCGGATCATGTTCAGGGTTTGATTCATTAGTAAAGAGAATGGCAGTTTCTTCAGTGGTAGGAGTAATGGCAAGAGATGTGGTGTCCTCGTTATCGCTCTCCAGCCTCCTATCTTCAAGGGCTTCCGGGATCTTCTCCTCGCAGCCGTTGACAAGCCTGTGCCTCTGTTCCTCAGGTTAGGAAAGGAAATTTGAATATACGTAGTTGACAGTCTTGAAAAAAAAGAATTCACCTTGAGGGCATCCTTTCGTGAGAAGCTCTTGCTACAGAAAGTGCAGGGGAATGGTTTAACAGCCAGGTGAATTCGCTTGTGTCGTCTCAAATCGCGGTTTCGGCTGAATGACTGCACGCACTGATCACACTTGAAGAGTCGCTCGGATCGAGGGGCGGGCTGTCCGTGGCCGTACATCATCGGGTGGCCATAGGGGGGGACCCCCAGGTCGGGAATCATCGGCATCTGGCCTCCGCGCTGATGGATATTTGTCATGACGGACCCGCCCATGCTTGGTAGCGGCTGGTAGGTGTTGTATGGGCGGTACCAAGCCGGGGGGGGCATGGCCGGTCCCTGTGGTGAGCCCGAGAGTGAGCCCAGACCTCTTACAATAGGGTCTTGGGTGGCAGATGAGAATTGCGCAGGAGCAGACGACTGGGGAGCGTATGGTGGAAATTTAGAGTTCTGTGGGGATGCGATTAGTTCTTGCGGTTGACCCGAGAGCGAACCTAGACCTCCTGAGATAGGGTCTTGGTTGAAACTTCGGTGTTGACTAAAAGCAGGTTGAGATTTCTGGAAATGACTTTGAGCTATATTATCGAGAGGAAGAGGAGTCGGTCTGCCGAGATCGAAATCGACATCGGCAGACCGAGCGCTTCGATTATCGTTGGGCTGGCGAGGATACCATGGCTGGTAAGTATACTGGTAGGGTTTCGAATGATACTCATCCTGGCTGAATATGCTGGAGCCATAGCCGCTGTCCTCCGTTCCGTGGTTGCTCGAAGATGAACTTATACCAGACTGGTCGTCTGGATAAGAACCAGATCCGTAATGAGAGCCGTTTAACGTAAATGCTGGGAGGCGCGATGGACGCCTGGCGGAGTCCCGGCCATCCATTCTGTCACCGTGGCCAAACTGTTGATGCTGATGCTGAACGGAGGCGGGGTCAGGCTGAGCCATGGGCTGTCTCGCATTTCAGCCGCACCATGTTGGTTCGCGCGCGCCCAGGCAGCCACACTTTGCTGACTCTCCTGGTAGGACCCGCCAATGCTCAAGGCTCTCGATAAATGTGGGCTCCTTACTATCCCCGTTTTCGTTTTCACAGTGTCCTACTGTTTCATCTACTGACCAAGCAGAATGGCCTCTAGAATGAGCCTGCTTCTCCTTTCTCCGCCTTCATTTCCTCTTCATCCCGTTGGTTCCCTTTAATTCGGTTGCATTTTATTGAATACACACGGCCTCCCGATGATCATGAGAAGAATGGATGCGCTTGTTGACGCGTCGCTGAAATAGCATAGTGGCATTAGATATGCCAAGCATCCAAATGGAGCTCCTAGCCCGAAAGAGTAATAGGTATTTTCCTCTTCTGGCCTCCGCTCAGTTTAAACTATGCAAAGCAAGTACCGTGGTAGTTCGGTGTCAGTGCTGATTCGCGTGAAAGCTGATCAGCACCAGCGACATTACAAATGCTCGATTAGAAATCACAGCAATGGCATCATCTGCCCCTCACCAGCAGAAAAAAAGGTACAAAAGCCGCTGGGATCGTTAAGCCAATTGATCAATCTTATCTACAAACAATCCATTGATATAAACAAAAACAGACAAAATGGCACCAATTCGCACCGCCATCATTGGTCTCTCGGCCTCGGCCAAAACGTCATGGGCCGCTAACGCTCACCTACCGTACCTGCTATCACCCCGCGGCCGCGCCAAGTACGAGATTGTGGCACTCTGCAACAGCAGCGTCGAGGCTGCCCGACGTGCAATTGAGCATTTCAACTTGCCCAAAGAAACGAAGGCCTACGGCGACCCCAAGTCGCTGGCCCAGGACAAAGACATCGACCTCGTCGTGGTGTCTACCCGAGTCGACGTCCATCACGAGACGGCACTGCCCAGCGCGAAAGCTGGCAAGGGCCTCTTCGTCGAATGGCCTTTGGCGCAAGATGTGGCGCACGCTGAAGAACTCGCCAACGCGGCCAAAGAAAGCGGCAGCCGCGCCGTTGTGGGCATCCAGGGCCGCGTTGCTCCATCAATCCTCAAGCTTCGCGACCTCGTGCGCGAGGGTCGCATTGGCAAGATTTTGAGCAGCGACTTCTACGCTTCTGGCGGGTCAAATGATCGCCACCTGATTCCTACTTTCCTCAAGTACTTTACGCAGAAGTCGGTTGGCGGCAACATTGTCACCATTGGCTTTGGTCATCGTGAGTCGCGTCCATCTCGCTGCACACGCAAAATTTCGCGCTAACCAAGATTTCTAGTTTTTGACCAGGTGCAGCATGTCATAGGTGACATTGGCAACTTCACCAGCCAGGTGCAGATCCAGAGGCCCAGCGTCGGGATTCGCGATCCGGCCACCAACAGCATCGTCGAGACGGTCACGTCGGATGTTCCCGACCTGGTCTTTGCGACGGGCACCCTTGCCGGGTCCGAGATCAGCGCCGCAGGGGCTAGCGTGCTCATGCGCTTCCGGCGCGGCCAGACGTTCCCCGGAGAGCCGTCTCTGACGTGGAGGATCCACGGCGAGAAGGGCGAGATCCGCCTCATCTCCAAGACCGCCGCAGCGCTGCAGGCCGGCGCCGATGTGGGATCGGTCACGATTGAGGTGCACGACTTTGCGACGGACAAGGTGGAAACGGTACCGTGGGCATGGGAGTACTGGCAGCTGGAACTGCCGCTTATGGCTCGAAGCGTGGGCGCAGTCTACGAACAATTTGCAGAGGACGGCGCCGAGAGCCTGCCCACGTTTGCTGATGCAGCATTCCGCCATCGACAGCTGGCTGAGATTTGGAAGGGTTATTAGCACGGTCATTTGATGATTCATGTTTAGTTTAGCGCGCTTGTTGAAATGTTTAATGGCCAAATTTGAACACATCAAGTTCTCATTCACGCCGCCGCTGTTGTCTCGACATCGTTGCATGCAAGCCGCTCCAGCTATCAGATTCTTCTCATTGTGACGCTGCTTGCTCCAGAAATAACCTCACTGCTAAGCGACTCGGATTTCAACCAATCAGAGCCACGCCCGGTTAGCTCAATCGGTAGAGCGTGAGACTCTTACGAGTACGCGATCTCAAGGTTGCGGGTTCGACCCCCGCATCGGGCTGTTCCTATATTACGATTGCGAGCATATGCGAGGCTTTCTTTTTTCTCTTTTTGCATATCTTGACGACTGAATCAGTGTGTTAAATTTGGTATGTCGGCTATTTGAAGTATGACCTCAAATCAGTCTGCTTTTGCTCAAAGCGTATTGGGTTGCCTCACGTTAGTGATAATGAAGGTCGCGTAACGGAGAACTTGTGGACGGCATTCAGAGACACGGCATCAGAAAAAGAACAAAGGATTCACGAAAACTTTGCATAAAAACAAGAAACTAGGTCTACGGCTACTCGTACATTCCAACATATATCCAAGGCCCATTCGAAGAATAGACGTACCGCCAGTACACAATAACAGATCCATTTCGCATCCGGGAGTGAATGACTCCTGAAATTTCCGCCGGTCATTTCCCTAATCATCATCCTCAATGCTAAGTCGTTCGAGGCTTTCTGGCTTTTGTCCATAAATGGCACAACTGGTTCAAAATTAGCACATTTTGTGTTTTCGGGGCTCAGTCTCATCAAGGGTTTCCTTACATCGGCCAGTAGGCACGCACTTCCATGTCATCTAGTTCTTCCCTCACTTCGACTAGAAAGTCGGTCACTTCCTCAGGGGTCCAGCCCAGAGCTCTGGTGAACGGCGCCATCGTCAAAGCCTCCAGGGCGGCACCCGTGTTTACGTTGTTCCACGCCCCGAGCTCCTTGAACTTCTCATCCTGCGGCCAGGGATTTGTCGGCCACTTGAAACGGTTATCAACAATATCAGTAAAGCCCGCTTTGGCCATGTTGTCTCGGATATCGTCGAATTTCGCAAACGGCCGGCCAAGCTGGGCAGCTGCTTCTTCGAGAAGTTTGCACCATTTAGAAAGAATGTGGTTCTCTGTTAATGTATCGTCGTCACAAAGAAAGTGGCAGCCTATCTCTTGAACCTCGATCCAGCCTCCCGGGTTAAGATTACTTTGCATGTTAGCTTTCAACATTAGCACATGTACAACATATGGCTTACTTGAAGACGTTTTCAAAATATGCGGGCCAGTCCTGGATGCTGAAATTCATGAATCGGCTATGAATGTAGTCGAAACATTCGGGATATTTCCACTCTTCATCAATGTCATCTATGATGAACTCGACATTTGGGGGAATACTATGCAAAAGTTAGCTCCTGTGAATCGTCGAACAAAGTAATCTGAATTATACAAGCTAGGCTGAATACGGGATAGATCGATACCAACCACCTGCAATACAATGTTAACGGCGCAAAATCATCCAAAGGGATCTTCTTGTCTTACCTCGGATTCCGGGTGCTCGTCAGCGTAGTCCATAGCCCAGATTCCTGTACCAGTGCCCACATCGAGCACTCTGTCTACCTTTGCGTCGGGGTGGTTTGGCGGCGCTACACCCAGTTTGCCACCAAAGGTAAGAAGACAAAGATGGTGTTGCAAATCTATTCGCGGTAAGCCAAGCGCATGACTGAATATTTGCTTCAACGTACCCAATCTTTCATTCTCGACTTCGTCGTTTGGAAGATGATATTCTATGGAAATTGTCAAAACGCGTCATCCACGGAACCAAAAACACCAGAAATGCGCACTCCCGTCTTTGTAACTGTGGTACGTTCTGCCATTCTCGCGCCGATACGCGATGATTGAGCTGCAGATGCTCTGGGTTGATGATATTAAAATCTAATACCTAAATGAGTCGGGCATGTTATTGGCGAATAGTGAGGGTCAAACATACATCAGCTCCAGCCAAATGTCGGTCGGCATTGTCGATCTAGAGCTAAATTAATCCTGCACGCTATTCGAAAAAGGGGCAGTCAAACCTGTTCATCGGGTAACAAAACCGGATCATTCGTGATTGACGTCATTTTCAATAAGATAAATTGCTAGCAAAAGATATGAAGGCGCAGTACAGTCTTTTCTAGGTGAAGAGATGTTTTTTTCTTGCCAAATAATCCTACCCCTCATGTGTTGGTCGGTGGAAGTTTATTGTGGCCCCCCATGTAAGGGGACGGCTAGCGAGCCAATTATGTTGGGGGAAATTTGCATGGTTTTACCATGAAGCAACGGCACAGTGGGCAAGGAAATGATCCGGGGCATCAGTTGAACTGTGATGAGAGCTAGAATTTCGCTGGCATTATCTAGACACACATGATTGTTGGCAGATTGTTTTGAAATGGGTATGCAGAGTACATAAACGAGTCCCTGTTTATTGGACCTTGGGGGTTTGCATGTCGAGCTAAAACTTTCTTGATCCGCAAAAGCAACAGCCGAGAACAGCACGGCTACATTTGGAAGGGGCATGGTTGCAGTCGGCGTTAACCACCCAGGCCTATTCCACTATCAACGCATGCACCCACCCTCGCAGAATCCACAGTAACATGCACACGCAATCAGCGGCTACCGTGTAACTAACGGCGGCGTTACATTGCCATTTCTATTGACTAGGCTATCCATGAAGCAGACACAGTCGACCTGATTGAATTGGTATGGGATGTTAAGGATCGATAGTGCTAGATCAGGCCACGATTTACATGCCGCTGCAGGTTGAGAAAGTAGATGATGTTTGAGGATTTGCACAAAGCTGACGAGTAGTGCGACCCCAATTCTATATAATCTGAACCGAGTAGAGGTCTCCATGCCCTCCATGCCCTAAACACTAGCTGCCGACGGGTACTGCTGGCATTGAAGCCAGGGATCGTAGGCGATTCAAAGCATGCTGAATCGCTCTCAACAATCAACGTATACGTATCCAAATCGTTTCTTCAGCCCTCCCTTTGTATCTTAAGCCTTATGTTATGATACATGTATTCCAGTCACTTCTTGTATAAAAGTGGGTAGAAGTAGCCTGCAATACAGCGCATGCTGCGCGACTCGCTATTTCTGTATTATTCTGAAGCAGTTAATTGCTCTCATCGATCTCAGCAATGGGTCATTTGCGGACGCAAAAATATCAAAAAAAGAAAGCCTCGCATATGCTCGCAATCGTAATATAGGAACAGCCCGATGCGGGGGTCGAACCCGCAACCTTGAGATCGCGTACTCGTAAGAGTCTCACGCTCTACCGATTGAGCTAACCGGGCGTGGCTCTGATTGGTTGAAATCCGAGGACCGTAGCCGCCCAATGATTCCTCGACAGCAGGGTCGACTTGGCAGTAGACAGTCTCCCAGGTCCAGGCGGCACCCAGATGAGGGCCAGGGTTGATGCAGGAACTCGACTGGTTATTAGTTCGGCAGGTCTGAAAGTAAACAGCATCAGCTTACACCTTTGAAACATTTGTCCAGCTTGCACGCTTGGTAAGGGCCTGCTGCGGCAGCTGCAGGCAGGCTGCTAGAGCAAAGTCTAGAAAGTATGAGGTTTTCAAAGTGATTTGGCTGATGAACCAAAGGTGAACGAGTGTGATGCACAACCTATTCAACTGGATTCTTGATATTCATACCTGGTTATTAACTGGACTCGTCTAACTTGAAAATGCGTCGAGAATCTAGCCGGTTCATCTGGCGATTCCCATGCCACAGGTTAGGCAGCTCGAATATGCTAGATGCACACCAAGACACTCTTTTTAAGCAATATTTAGATATTTTTCGCTTGCGAGAAGGCCGGAGATGCCATTCGGGATGCAGGCTTCACCAACGTAAAAGAACGGCGGATCAAGCTCCCAATTGGCACTTGGTCAAAAGATAAGCAGCTGAAGCAATGGGGTGCATAGAATCGGCAATTCCTTATCCAGGCCATGAAAGCTTTTTCCATTGGTGGCCTCATCGAACCGCTCGGAGTATGTTTCTTCTTTGCAGCTCTCAACTAGGAAGCCTCAATCCCAGATCCACTGTTAACTTATCAAAAGTGGTCCTTTGAAGAAGCGCAAGCCTTCCTGGCTCGGATTGAAAGCAAGCTGTTGGACCCCAACGTCCATGCATACGTTGAAGTGTACGCAATTTCATCAACCTCCCATAATATCCTCATTCATAGAACTGACTACAATCCAGATGTGTTGTTGGCGGTCGAAACCTGAGGATTCGTCCTGAGCTTCGTTATGAATTTTTGTGATGTGGATGTCACTATGTGGGCATCTTTATGAGCCATGATGTGGCCAATCAAACGGCAGAGAAGAGATTGGTACGAGGATCATGGCCGTAGTATTTACAGAAGTCCGAATTATTTGTCATGCAAGACCTTGGCGCCATTTTTAGTTACATCCTTCAGAGGCAAATTTTGCAGGCTCCAGCAGTGGAGACAGTGGATTAGGGTGAAGGTGAGGAAATGTGCGCCCATGAGAATTTTGCTAGACCTACCCTAGAGTTACTGGAAATTCTGAAGCACGACAATAATATCGAGTTGGTGTGCTTGGAATATTGTCAATAGCTCAAAGCATTGTGAAAATACTTGATTAGTTACACTAAATAAAGTAATATCTTGTCTTGTGGCCGTGAAAGGTTAATGGTTTCTTGCTTTGTATTTGAAGGCACGACCATCAACAAGTCCGTTTGTTGGTGACCACAATGACAAACGCACACAGAACTCGGTGCAATGGCAGGATCGAACCATAGCACCGGGAGTTGCGACTTAAACTTACAGTATGGAAAGAGGCACATATTAGTTGGCTCCAAACTGCGATTGGGTTATGTGCTTCTCTCTTAGGTGGTTAGTTGCACCCGCCGACCACAACCCAAGGTCAAGCCAAGCTTGATTGGTCTGGTGGTCTAGTGGTATGATTCTCGCTTAGGGAAAACCCTACAGCATAGCTTGCGAGAGGTCCCGGGTTCAATCCCCGGCCAGACCCTTCTTTTTGCTCTTTGCTCAGGAAATTGGGTGGGTCCAACCAACCAAGGTCCAGTACCCTCGGCACGGTAGACAGCCATATATGGGAGGGACAAAGAGCAAGTCAACTCCGTAAACGTTATTTTTATTATTTTTATTTTGTTTCTTGGCGCTTTCTTTTTAAATTACTGTTTTTACTGCAAATTCAGTGTTGATGACATGTATGAACTGTTGCCTCATCTTGACGCAATGGGTCAAATTCTTCATCAAGTTGATTTTTTAGTGTAGCAATGGTTCAGCTAGCAAGGGACTTGGCCGTGAGCAACATGGGACGTGATGACAACCTGGAATCTTAATCTTCAAACGAAAAAAGGACGATCATTTAAAGCAGACAAAGGTATTATTCAAGTGTCTTAGACTACTAGAAACAGGCTGCAGAGAGCAAGAAACGGGTGTCTTGGGTCTCTGACGCGATTTGGAAATGGTTCTGTGGGTCACGCATGGCCGCCAGAAAATTTGTGGCATCCAAAATTAGTCCGCATTGATCCAACTGTACGACTACTATTAACGCTCCCGGATCTCAACCAATCAGAGCCACGCCCGGTTAGCTCAATCGGTAGAGCGTGAGACTCTTATGAGTACGCGATCTCAAGGTTGCGGGTTCGACCCCCGCATCGGGCTGTTCCTATATATACGATTGCGAGCATTTGCGAGGCTATCTTTTTTGCTGTTTTTTATGACACCCTGGTATGATAAGATCGCCCCAGATACCATCCTCTTGGGACTAAGAAGAAACCTGTACTCCAAGCATTTTGTCATCAATGCGAGGCCACTTTCTCTGAAGGGGACAGTATCGGGTTTACTTTTGCTTTATTGATGATGAGTTCAAGACAGCAACTTTGATACCATGTTAGTAAGCTCCAATTGGGGTAGGACCTTCCCACATGGAGACAAGAAGCTGTCTCTCTCCTTCCCACGGTTGCCGCCCATGGGACACTTGGTAATTGTCTACAAATAGAATGTCACCCTCCTCAAGAGCAAGGAAAATCTCCTCTTTGTCCACGACATCAACAAGCTTGTTGAGATATTCCCTTGGAATCGGAGTTCCATCTCCATATTCCGAAGGCAAGTCTATAGAATGTGAGCATATTCGAGTTTACTCTTGGAGGTAGAATGTTCTCACATGTCATGCCGTCTGTGCCGAGATATGGTGCATCAAGAGCTTGCATATCCCTGGTCATCCCATGCCGGCCAACAAGTCCGTTGAACCAGACAGGCCGGCCACTCGCGGGGGCTCGTCGAATACCTGATTAAGTTTATCAACTTAGCAAGCCTGTCCGACCCCACAACATTTGGTTAGGTTACCTGGGATGTGCTGTGTCAATTCCAGACTCTCATCATCGTTCCATTTGAAGTCCGGAGTCAACCGCCGAACTTGTTCTTCCACCTTTCGGCGTCGGGTGTTCTCATCGTCACCGGGGAGCAGCTTTTGTCCAAAGCTAAACTTTCCCGCCCAGTTGAATGGGTTGTCATTTTCTTCACCCTCTTTGCCGGGTGCTCGAAAAACCATCTTCATTCCCAAACCACGGGTGTGCACCTCTTTTACGAGTTCCGGAACCTCGCTGCTGACTTTGTCAAAGACATTGGCGCTATGCGCAATGGGCGACAGGCCACCTGCATTGGTCATTTAGCCACATGATAAAATTTACGTTTCTTCCTCGCAGCCAACAAAAACAATAGCACAGTAAATATTGCCATATGAAACATACCCTTGGGTGCTTTCTTGACAGAATAAAAATGGATGTTGGATGGAAATCGCGTGTATCTCGAATACTACGCATTATATTAGATCCGAATTTCATGACATCGTATCACGAACCTCGTTGTGTTGATAGAATCGCTTTTTGGAGGAACCTTCGTTGGCGGTCCAAATATGTTCCCCCACGGCCGTTCGCTTTCCAGCGAGACCAATCTGCTCAAACGGATGGTAACCTCGTGCCACTTCGGCTGTGCAGACGATCTGAGAAAAAGTGTCGGCAGAAGGGTGACTGAATCCCCGGAAAAGCACTGCACCGTGTTGATCTAGAAGAGCTTGGAGTTTTCCTGATGCGGAAAATTCCTTTAGAGCAGCAATGGATTGAGCGAGAGGTGGGACTCCTTCTCCTTCTCCCTTGACATGGATGCCGTGCGGCAGGGCATTCCCGTAGTAGGTCCTTGCGCCAGGGACTTCAAAAGGCTCAAACGTAATCGTCATTGTGTTTACAATCCTTGGACGGATATTGTCCTAATACGGCAATGGCACGGAAGAGAATTTTATACATTTATTTAGCTCGGCACTTGATGGAAGAATAATTCAATCCCCTCCGGGCTGTTCTGGTTTGGGGTAAGAATTTACCAATGAGTCGCTGATATGCGTGGCATTAGCATCACGATAGCCTGGGCCCCGAGCACGACATCGGCTCATCCCACTCAAATCTACAATTTGGCCCGTAAGCCAACATTCGGTTATTTTTACGCATACAAGACTAGCTAATAACGGATTCTTTATTACGAAAGAGAATCCGGTTGGTCCGCCATATTTCCGTGTCGCATCGGCTAGTCGGCACTGCGACACCCAGCAGCGCAAGCTGGTTTGGAGGGACAAGGGCGTGGAAGAAGATTATGAACAAGTGCAGAAACAGCCGACATTTAATACTGAAGCCACTAGTATCCACTTATGCACCACTATGACACAAATGCGATTGGGACAAGCAGCACGAATCTATGGCCTGGCATTACGTGCTTGAGATGTTCTCACGATGCTCACCCACGTTTGTTCTCTCCCTTCATGTCGGTCTTTTCTGTTATTCATTTCTGGGTCGAAGGTCTGTTTTGTACCCTCTTAAATACTAAGCTCCAGCCAGAGGAAGAGTCTTGGGTTATCTCTTGGTCTCTTACTTCTTTGCCCGCTTTTAACTATCTTGTCTGATATCAAGTTGGACAGGTAATACTACGATGGATTCAAAGGATGATAAAATAAATGGTGGGTAGAGTCTATGTTTGCGTGATCGGCTTTGCATGCAGCTGACCTTGCTTGTTACAGCTACCACGTCGGCGCAAGCCACCGACAGCGGTAGCGATGAACCGAGAAGCCAGGAAGGACTGGTGGTCAATGAGAACCATATTCTACAGGAACGAACAATCGGCTTATTTGGTGCAATCTCATTGGTGGTGAACAAAATTATTGGCTCAGGGTGCGTTCATGCCGCAGCCATGAAACAGGTACCTTGCTAATCTTGCGCAGAATCTTCTCCACGCCAAGCACAATCTACAAGTCATCAGGAAGCGTTGGCATGGCACTTATGTGTTGGGTCATTGGCTCGATCATTGCCACATGCGGAGCCTTCATCATGCTAGAGTTTGGTGCCGCCATTCCGCGATCAGGTGGCATCAAAAACTATCTTGAGAGATCGTTTCATCCTCGACTCTTGCAAACATGCATCTACATATTTTATTGTGTTTTTCTGCGTAAGTATATGCCTTTTTATTACTCGATGCGCAATCCTGACTAACCTTAACGTGTAGAGATTTCGGCTAGCAATGCCATCACTTTTTCTTCATACATCCTGGTCGCAGCTGGTGTCGACTCTACTACTTGGAAGCTGCGGGGAATCGCCATTGTAGGGGCCGTCTTTTCCGTAGGAATTCACACGGTAGCTCCTCGGTATGGAAGATGGCTTCAAGACATACTGTCAGCAGTGAAGCTCTTCACCCTCTTCTTCATCGTTTGCTGTGGCTTCGCTGCTTTGGGAGGGCATTTGAGAATTGAGAAGCCCGAAAATTTTACCAACGCCTTTCAGGGGACCTCTACCAGTGGCTATAGTATCGGAAACGCCATCTTGAATGTCATCTTTGCCTACGGTGGCTATGACAATATTAATGCTGTGGGTACAATCGTTTTTTCTTTTGGCAATCACCCCCTCTGACAATCTCTAGGTTCTTTCAGAAGTTCGCAACCCAGAAAGGACGCTGAAAATCGCACTGCCAGCCTCTATGGGAGTCCTGACAGTTCTTTACATCTTGGCGAACATTGCCTATGTAAGCATCCGCTAGAGCTCAGAAACCTTTGTCGGCTATTAACTAGGAAATGTTAGTTTGCAGGTGTTTCGAAAGAGGACATGCTTGCGGCCAAAGTTACTGTGGCTGCCAGTCTCTTCAGGAACGTCTTTGGTGACTCGGCAGGAACCAAAGCCCTCCCTGCCCTTGTAGCGCTGTCGGCGCTCGGACATTTGCTCGGAGTGGCCTTTACTGTTCGTAAGTTATGAAGCCGCCTGCCTGCAGCGTCATGCACTGACATATGTAGCGCGCATCATCCAAGAGCTGGCCAAGGACGGTGTTTTGCCCTTCTCCAACCTCTTCATGGAAAACAGACCTTTTAAAACACCCATTAGTGCACTGATGCTCCATCTTGGTGTTACAATCTTGTTCATTTGCGCTCCTCCGGCAGGAGATGCATTCACCTTTGTCGTCAGTTTATCAACCTACCCAACCACAGTCATGTTCACGGCGGTTACTGTGGGTTTGATCAAACTGCGTCTTTCTCAACATGAGAATTTTCACTCCCGACACCGCACACCATGGATAGTTATCGGCATGTACATGGTCGGAAATATCGTAAGAACCATTTCCCATCTTATTATATAAGCGATGCTAATATTAGGCAGTTCCTCATCGTCATGCCTTTTGTTCGGCCTCCAGGTGGCAAAGGAAGCACCTCACTGCCATACTGGCTGTCGTCGGTTGTCGCCTTGGGAATTTTATCATTGGGCATTGTATACTATCTTATTGGATTTGTTATAATTCCTTACGTTTTTGGGTACAGAAATAAGGAAGTTCAGGTTGAGCTGAGCGATGGGTCTAAGGTGACCCGGTTTAGAAGAATTAAAAAGGAGTAACAGGTGTGGTTCTAGAACATTAGGGAATCCATCATATCGGTGCAGTTTTATTTTTATCATTGAAAAAAATTCCCGTTCCAATGCTTGTTGAACAAAAACCCAGCAGTTTGAATTTCGCATGTTATGGGCGGCCCGCCGTTGCTGGTATGTTAGCTCCGGGGAATATTTGCCCTTTTTGACAGCAGACCAAGGATTTGACCAATGCAGCAACGCAGCTAAAAAGAAGGTGAGTGAGGCAGGGAGGCGAAAGGCGCTAAGGCAGCAACCCATTCTGGGCTCTGTTTTTTCTCTTTTTTCTTGCCCTTTCGGGAGGATCGCTTGCGGCCCACCATCAACAAGGATTCAGTCTCTTTTCAGGATCCCAGGCAAATCCAGTCAACTACTACGTTTTGTGGATCGATACACCCTGCGGTGAATTCTTTCACGTGGTTCATTATGGATTTAACCAAGACCCACGTTTTCACTGTCAGATCATTTGAGTAGAAAGCAAGAGCCTTGTCTGCACCGCACGTGATGAATGTACGGACTCATGCGATAAATAAAGCTCTGTGCCTTTTCTCCAAAGTTTAAATGCCTCTAAAGAATTGGCACCTAAAATGTTGTTCAAAATTTAGCACCTGTCACCACACATTTGCATCTGTACCGACTACTACTATGAGATTGTACCTTCTAACGCACCGTCAAACTCCTTGTCTGACTCATTCCCGTTGGAGGTTGAGAGAAGATATTCTTAAAGTACTTTGAATGCCATCTGAAGTGGGCGGCCCCATTAAAACCTGCCGAAGGTGCCGAATGCGAGCGCCGCATGACGTTTTCGATCTTCGGTGGAACCAATCAACGGCACGCTGGCCTTGAGTGATTACCCGATTCGCGTTTGAGCCTCCGCTCCACGCTCATTTCATTACATGCAGAGTACCATGCAACATTTCCAAGACGTAAGCTATTCGATTGAAGTTTGTTGTTGATTGATAAAGTGATTCGATCAAGCCTGTTCTACCCGAGTGCGGGGTCGGCGGCACTCTGTATAAATACTTACTGAAGTCGATGTGTGACCACTGTCTTCGTTCCCCCATCCAAGTACCTCGAATTCGAAATGAAAATCACTATTGCTCCTGCCAGCCCAAAGACTGGCCGATCAGCGGCCCAGGCCCTTCTTGATCTTGGGGATGAGTCCATTCAGATCAACGCTTTGTACCGAAACCTGGCGAAGGTCCCCGCCGAGTTCAAGTCACGATCCAACTTTACTGCCACACAGGCTGACGTCACCGACGCATCAACCCTCGACTTTTCTGGGAGCGATGCGGTGTTGATCATCACTCCACCCATTTATGATGGTCGCGATATTATCAAGCATGCTGAACTGGTGTCGAAAAACGTTCGTGACGCCATTGACAAAACAGACAGCGTGAAAAGAATTGTGCTTCTTACCAGCGTTGGCGCGCATCTAAGTGAGGGAGTGGTGAGTCTCCAGCATGCCTCTCGCACAAGTGCAATGCTAAATAAATAGGGCGAAATTGAAACAAACCACATTGCCGAGACAATTTTCGCATCGACCAATGTTCCTGAGATTGTCTATGTCCGATGCGGATACTTTATGGAAAATTGGACGGCTGATCTGAGCACACTGAAGGAAGAAAAGCCACACTTCTTCTCCACTATTGTCCCCTTGGATTGGAAGATTCCTATGGTCGCGGTCAAAGACATTGGCCAGAGGCTAGCTGCTGAGCTTACCAAGGCTGCGACGCCATCCTCAAGACCCCAAATCCTGGAACTCCATGGTCCACAGGATTACTCGCCGATCGATGTGCAGCAAGCCTTTTCCAAGGCACTTGGGAAGGAAGTCGAGGCCAAGCCGGTTGGAAAAGACGAGCTCCACGCCTTTTTTAGTTCCTTCTTGCCCCCCATTGCCGTTGACGGTTGGGTCGAGATGTCGCTTTCTTTCCTGCCAGGGGGGGTGATGAATGAGAAGCCATCTAATGATGAAATCGTGCATGGGGAGACTACGTTGGATGAAGCAATTGATGTTGCGGTTGCCGACATCAAGGCATAGGTTTAGTAGGTTTTTTTTTTGTAAAGCCAATAAAGGAATGAAGAGCTTTGCAGACAAGTTCTCAATGTGAACTGTGTTTTCGTTGCACTGGCTGGCACATGTTGCAAGTCCTGGGGCAACTGAATTTGATTCCGAGCTGTTACATGGCCCACAATGGGTCGCGTTGCAGGCGAGACATCTGGCATCCAATCAACACCATCAAAGGTCAGACAGCTGCAATGTAATCAAGACGCCAGCGGTGATCACACCAGCTAAGCTGCGGTCAAAAACTATATGTCGTAGCATTTCGAGAATGACAGAGGCCAAGTGATGCTCTCTCACATCATTGCCCAAGATCTCATCAGATGGGGTGCTGTCACTAGCATGCAATACCTGGTCAAGGGCAGTAAGGTGATGGCAATTAATTTGATGGCAGGGCACTAATAGGGAAACGACTTCAAATGCTAGAATTGCAGTTTCGATATTACTAGCTTCCTGCGTGCTAAAACTGTGGTGTAGAGTTGGAGGGCCCTTGGGGAGGGCTTTAGTGACCTTCAAGTTCCGCACATCCAACGTCTGATTTGTCCAGATACCAAACATGCATACCAAAACTTCAATCTTGCTCAGCCTAAAGCTCTCACTAATAACCCATAAATGCATCACGAACAGTGCCAGCCTTGTTCTTGAAACACAACTACTTCGATGGTGGAGCTTGAGGCGTACGATGATGGGGCAAAGGAAGGGTACCACGAGCTTAAGGTGGTGACGCAGTCGTACTGCTAGGTGCTGGAGGAAGAGCACCAGTACCTCGAGGTGGCGGAGGAGGCGCATTACTGGGCGGAGGAGGAGGCGCACTACCACCAGGCGGAGGAGGAGGAGCACCACTACCATGAGGTGGTGGAGGCACATTTGTGGCTAGCTCCTTTGGTCCCTTGCCAAGAGGCCCATTGCCAGATGGAGCAGGAGCTGTATTACCAGGTGGTGGGGGAGGGGCAGTATTCCCAGGTGGCGGAGGAGGTGTGTTGACAAGTAGTGGGGGAGTAGCATTTACAGCTGGTGGAGGCGTATTGCCATCTAGCAGAGGTGGTGCAATGCCAGGCGGTGGTGGAGTGCTTGCAGGTGGTGGAGGAGGTGTATTGCTAAGTAGTGGATCAGTGGCATTGCTAGCTGGAGGAGGCGGTGTCTGCCCAGGAGGTGGAGGATGAGGCGGTGTCTGTCCAGGTGGAGGAGGAGGCCCGTTTGTAGCCAGTTCCTTTGGCCCCTTGCCAGGGCCAGGAGGCGCATCGGAATTGACAGGCGGTGGCAGAGGCGCGTTACTACCTGGTGGTGGAGGAGGTCCGGTACCAGACGGCTGAGGAGGTGCAATCGATGGCGGCCCCTTTGGTCCCTCTCCAGGAGGTTGGGAGGCCTTGGCCGTCTCTGCGCCCGCAGGATAGCCCTGGGCCGTCAAAAGAAAAGGAGCGATGGCGAGGACAATGTATTTGAAATGCATGATGATTTTGGCAGAGTAATTAACGATAGAGAGATAGAAGAGAATGTAGATTAGTTTGGAAAAGATGGTACAGCTCGAGACAAAGCCAGTTTGCGTGCTGTAAAAGCTCCAGGTTCTGTCAGAGTTGGCAAAGGATGGCATTTATATACGAATAGGAAGCAAATCGTTGTCTCAAACCTTTGACAGATGGTTGTCATCTCGAACCTTTCACGTATCGCAACGAAATAACGCTTGGAGTACCAACACTCGAACTCATTTTCATGCCAACTTCCTGTTACCCAATGCTAGATTCTCATCACTTTGACTTTAGAGGAGTCATCTTTTCCCCGTACATACGCTTGGCCTTTGTCATAATTGATAGGTTAGCACTTTTGACTGCCTCTATTTCTACACAATAACTGCTCATCACAGTAGGAATCGACTCGATCCGAGACAAAAAGAAGCTGAACCGCAGCAATCCTTGGCGAAAATTTGACTAACCAATCGCATCTCATTTGGGCAGGATGTTGCGGCTTTAATAACACACAATTGCCCGCTACTACCCTGTATCTTTCCAGGCCTGCTGGGGGCGACCAAGTGACTTGTTGACACATGTGATATGTTCCAAAACCCCAACAATAGTTTGTGTGTCTAGACCGTATCCGGATGAAGGGATATTTCTGGATAAAGTTGTTTCATTTATATAATGTGCGCTCATACAAATATACCAGAATGGGAGCCCCGGCTACCATGAGACAGGCACAGCAGTATCAAAATCCGATATCAGAGTAGTTGAGGCAGTTTGAGTACCCTGTATCTACGCCTGACCCACAAATCCATCAACACGTTGTAGAGTTGATGCGACCAAAAGCAATTACCCCGCCACCTTCTACAGATACGAAATTCAGTCGACATTTTGACTTCTCGCAACGACCAATCAAACTGGCTCAGTAACTGCCCTTCTTCAAAAGGTCGAACGGACGTTGGAACTAAGCTCATTAGCTCAGTTTGATCAGTTTGATCAGTTTGATCAGTTTGATCAGTTTGATCAGCAGAGTGGGAACATAAAATGTGTCGTATTGGATTCAGGAACTCCGTTTCAACTTGCCGCGCTGAGTCAGAATTTCCCAAACAGGTATTCATGAGCTTGGCCACAAGATTAAAGGGGCATATGCGTTTCTATTTATGGATTTCTCATCAGCAATCAGTTTTAGACGTTAGAAATTACTTGTTTTATTGGCATTGATTGTCGCTTCGATCCCCGCCACCACACCCTTCGGCAGCTACCGTGAAACACTAGCTCCAAACTGGTTCCCAAGCTTAATTCGAAGGACCTCTTGCGCTGATCTTTACTCAATAAATCAACATGCGATGGCCCCCCTTGTGCACTCGACATGGGAGTATCGGATGATTCCGATCGGACAGCTCATGCTGTGCGATGAGTGTAACAAGAAATGCAATAGCTGTTGCTTGAAAATCCTAAAACTTTTGCTTGGCAAGATGGGGCGAGGTAAGCAAGCCAAAAAAAATAAAATGTCATCCATTGGTCCGCTCGTAATATTTGCAGCGAAGGCCCCGATTTCTCATAATCATTGTTTAGGTGTGAGTTGGGTTACGATCGAGAAATTATACGGAGCATCCAGTGCACCAGGCATCGGAAGTCGCTGTTTGGCGTGCCTGCGAGCTGACCGAAAGCGCGAGGTCGCCGGGGGAAGCGGGGCATCAGCTACTGAAAGAGCCGACCAAGAACGTTCGAATCGACGTATTCTATGCCAGTAGTATATATCATATTTTCATATATCTCAGTCATCCTCAAACAGCTTCAGTCTGGACGACCCGTTCATTTGCGGGCAAAAAGTGAGGATGGCACGAGGTGGAAGCCAGGTACCGCATCTATCATCGGTAGGGTTGAAAACCTCTGTGCATAGAGAGCAAGCCCAAGTTCGTGGCTGGGAGTTATTCGCTTAGCGTGCAATAAGCCAGGGCAAGTGGACAGCTGTATCTAGCCGAAGCCGAGAGGAACTGAGGAGTGGAAGGTCTATGACATCAACACTACTCCTGGCGAGCTGGTTGATCATCATTAGAAGAGCTTGGAATGATGTAACGTTAGTTAGAGCATTGGGGGCGATGATTTGCAGAAACTGGAAAGATGGATATCTAGCTGGACATGATTGCAAAAAGAGGCTGTAAGGAAGCGTCTCATATTTAACCTTGTATGTGATATTCACAGTAACCATTTTCACGGCGACTTTTAGTTGACTGGACTGCGTGAACCGTCTAGTCCACACGCTTGATAAAAGGATCCCCTAAGCTGCTAACTTTTGCCTACATTTGGAGCATGGTTTGGACCAAGATAACGGAAACTTTCCTCCGAACTCTTGTAGGACACACGTTTCTGATCGCATCCAACTATTCAGAGATATGATTCTGAACCTCGAGGATGACCTTAGAAGTTTGGACTAAACTTCGTCTGAATGTTCGGCTGGGGTGGCTTGTTCTTCACGTTCAGCCTTACATGATTGCGTGTCCAGATGCCGGCGCCGATATTAACGCTCTGAGCTCTGAGCATGGGTCTGCACTTTGTGCGGCTCTGCACGAAGGTGACTTTGGGCACCGAAATCAAAAGATAAAGGATCCGCTGCGGACTAAAAGATTAATCAAAATTTTGCTTGAAGCAGGAGCCAACCTTAATGAGATAGGAGGAGAGCACGAAAGTCCGTCTTGTTACTGCTGAAAGCAGGCGCTGACCTCAACGAAAAGAGCAAATCATTTAGAAGTGGAAAATTCAGTGTCAATACCCTGCAGATGGCTTGTCAGAAAGCATCCGAATGGGTAGTCAATATGCTCCTAGACCACGGGGCGGTGGACCTGCTGTTACAAGCCGGCGCCAACCCAAACGCACAGGGAGGGAAATACTGCAATGCGCTGTATGCTGAAATCAAAGAAGATGAAAAAAAAAAAACCGAAACACACCACTACAGGCAGGGGGCGTCCACGAAAATAGTGAAGCTACTGCTCAATGCAGGTGCGAACGCAAATGCGCCTGGTGGGGATTATGGCAACATGCTCCAAGAGGCTTGCCATCGAAAAGACAAGTCAATCGTGCAGCTACTGGTTGAAAACGGCGCCGAGGTCAACTCAAAAGGTGGATATTATGGCAGTGCACTCCAAGCAGCATGCTGCCACGCAGAGCATCACAAAGATGAAGAGATAACGGAGCTACTGGTCGAGAATGGAGCTAATTCCAATATACAGGGAGGACAGTACGGCAACGCGCTCCAAGCCGCCTCCTTACGTGGAAACCAGCGGCTGGTGAAGATACCACCGAATCATGGAGCCCAAGCCAATGCACATGGGGCAAGTACGATAACGCACTCTGAGCGGCTGCCGTCGGCTATGCTCTGATGATAATTAAGCTACTGCTAGAAGCTGGAGCCGATATCAACGCACCGGGTGGAGACTATGGAACCGCACTACAGGCGGCTTCCTGCCATGGTGACAGGGGAGTTGTAAGGTTACTGGAAAATAAAGCCGACCCCAATATCCAGGACGGGAAGCAGGGCAGCGCACTGGAGCTTGCTTCATTGAACCGTCATCGAGGGGTTGTGAAGTTGCAGGAGCATGGGGCAGTTTGGCGCCCTTCCAAACGGAAAAGAAGCATCACAGAAGACGGAAATTAGCTAGAGTGTGGGAAAGAAGAATACGATACTGGAAAAGATGAATTTGGTTTTACTTTTGGTCTGCCTTGGACAGTGAGTTTTGGCTATCTGACTAATCTCTTGGGTGCACAAGTGTAACACACGCAGTTACCCAACAGCTCTAAACCCAAGCCGACAGCAGGCTCGCGTGCTGTTTGCGCCTTCACATTGCGGCTGAACCAACAACGCGAATCATGGTGACTAAAACATGCCTCATAACAGACCGTGCCTGGGCGTTGATGGGTATAAAAACATGCCAGCCCCGCCTCAATTGAAACAGGACCCGACCCGACAACACTCATGTAGCCGAGATGCAAAATGCCCCATGTCCTCATACATCCGGTTTTTTCAACTTGTCCCTAATCGCAACGCGCGATGAATACTTGAAGCGGGTTGGGTTTTCGGGGTCGATGGTGTATTCCAGAATATGGCCTTTTCGGATGCCGTAGAATTTGGCATCGTTGGTCAATGCGATTCTGGTGAATTTCGGAGATCGTTTTCCACCACGAAACTTGACACGTTTGTCAGCAACCCATACTCCCTTCGTCGGGTCCCAGTATGTTGCTTTAACATGGCCCTTGTTCTCGAGCTGCAGGACCATGATGAACCAAGATGGTTGCTGAGTGCTCAACCCTGATGGAAATGATGTCGCCGCGATACTTTGTCCCGGGAACGTCTTTTCCGTTTTCAAGGCGTAGAATGCATCTATTTATTTGTTAAGAATGATTTTTAAAAAAAGAAAAAAAAAAGAAGTAAAGATTGGATGATAAACGTGTTTTGACTCACCATCAATGTCCGATTTCGTGTCATTTTGCCAATTCACCATCACCAGCTTCTCATTGTCGGATTGGAAAAAGAGACGCATCTGTATGGGACCCTCTGGCGGACGATAAGGGGTAGCCGCTATCGCTGTACCTAGGAGTGCGCGTTGATTGAACTTTGTCTGAACCCATGGTGTAGTTGTTGCACCATGCAGATGGCTGGACTTCTGGAAGAATACGCGCACTTTATCCTTACCATCTCGGCTATTCTTGCGGTCAGGGTGGGAGTTGAGCCAATGTGAAGCAAACTGGGAGACGCGGTCCACATGAATGCTGGTGTCATTTCTCAAGCTGGTCAGAGTCCAGAAGCGCAGCGAAAGGTCCTTTGAACGGATTTCGACCGTTTTGTTGGACCAGTCCATGAAGTGCAACACGGTTTCGAAGGAAGAACCGGGAGAGCTGGTTGCCGCCATCGCAGTCCCAGGCCTGGCTATGATGGGTTTGCCTATCATATGAAGAGAGTCTGTGATGTTGACTGTGACCCATCGATCATCTGGATGGTTTCGAGAAGAGACAATGATGGCTCCGTCAGGATCCTGATAGTAGAGCAAACTCTTTTGCACGCCCAATGCCTGTGTCCCATTCGTTGACAGCGTCAGATTGACGGGCTGCGTCAGATTGCCCAGCTCCGCGTCATTGCTTAGCCTCGTCCAATTGGTTGCAGCAATATCTGAATATGCATGCACCAAGTCCGAATGCTTGACCTCGTTCTTCGGCTTGATGGCCAGGAAGCTTGAGCCAGTACCGAGGCCGAGAAGAAGACCAGCACCAACACCAGTGGCACCAGCAGCAGCGACCGCAGCAACCATTGCCTTGAAACTAAGGCCAAGGAGCCACATTGATGGGTAAAGGAGCCACTCAAGCATGGTGCCGACTTCAGAGAGTGATCAAATAAAAGTTGAAAGAGAAGAAAGAAGGCGAAATAAAGTAAGAGAGTCTTTGCCTGCTTAAGTACTGCTTTGTAGGAATCGCTTGATACGCACCGTTGGGAGAAACGGTTGAGAATAAAGTTTTAGGGGAGCTTTATTTTTTAAATTTTAATTTGATTCTGTGCATAATTATACCCAAATTTCTGCCCACATCAAGGCCCGGAGAGCTGGCTGTGGTGCTTGTCCACGCCACAGTGGACAAAGTAGTCAAAATAAATGATGGCTACGGGATCGCCATGAATTAAATTCACAGGCATAAATATGCTATTAAAATGATTAGCAAAATGAGGGGGGAGGAGATAGCACGGCCAAGGGTTCAAGCTGCTAAAAATCAAAACAACGCAATCATCAATGGCAGTTGTGATTCCTTGGTGCTGGAACGAAAGGTAATCTCTTAACGGGGCACATTCGAATGCAATGCCAAGGTCTAAAATTGAAGGATCCGCCCACTTATTAGTGAGCCTCGCCTTTGCATAAATTTAAATCTTTGCATTCTCCGAGGCCAAGACATGCGCGACTGCGAAGCGTGGGGACCCAGGAGCAGGGAGAGTCCGCACCACATCATGCTCGATAACCAGCGCGAAAGAAGTTCAGCATCAGATGATATTCATTAAAATTAGGTACTCCATCGATAGCAATGGCTCAATGCGCAACTCTGGGTCATTTCTGTTACATGATTTCGCCATCAGTGGGTCCGAGGCCGGCTTTCGGCACAACCTTTAAGCTCATCGCACACCAACCAAAGGTTTCAACGGCTGGGTTCCACGGTGGACTTGACAAGAAAAGGATGAAGGTTCAACTGGGCTCCAGCACATGAGATGCAACTGCCTGGCTTCACCTTGGTCTCCCATGGGACCAAAAAGAAATAGTTTCCAATCACAGCAATACACCGAAGAACGCTGAGTGATGAAAAGCTTGACAAAGTAAATTGTTTACATGACCTGATGCGATGCAATCGATGCAATGCGGCTTAGCAACTTTATGCGCTGCGAGAGCTTGTCCGCCACCACCCCAGCTGGTGCTCTCGCGCGGCCTGGTTCAGCATGATGTAAATTTCTTGTGCCAGGTTAAACGTGTGACTACTGCCAGCGCCCAAGCGATCAAAAAACCCAGGGTTCGAGTACGGCGTCAAAGAAGGAATGAGTGCAAAAAGGGTCGCGTTTGCTGTATCTTCAAGATGCGTATTGCGTGTGCATAAAATGAAACAGGTTCATCACTTGCTGAGCCATGATCCTGGTCCTGGTCATGGTCATGGTTATAGTGGTGATATTCACCATAAACACGGGGGGTTGCCTGCAACTATGTCAAGATGGATGATAGCACAGACATGCCTATCGCATGTGCCAACGGAATGACTTTGGATGCGGAAAATTCCATGGCCAGGGAGATACAACAGTGACTAAAACATGGCGAGCCACTGGTGAGGGGGTCTATATGATGTAGGCTGCCAAGGTCTGCCTTCAGCTTGCTGATGGCGTCTCAGATAGCTTTTACACCACGGCAGACTACGGCTGTGGGTCGAAACACTTTTCGAAGAAGCCGTAGGTGCCGCGAAACACATTTTCTTTGGCCTCTTGTCGAAGCAACTTGAGTGCAGCGCCGGAGACCGGATTATGGGTAGTCGTGTGCTAATATTGGACCGAGGCAAAGCCGAGGCACGGGTGCGGATAACAGAAAGAAAGGGTGCCTGCCACTTTCGTTGCAGTTCCCTATAGCTGTGTATGCAAAATGCTAAACTAGGAGCTCAAAACAAAGTCATTTTTCACCAAGCCGCTGATGTTTATAGACATTGCTCCATATCTCCAACTGTCCTTTATCTTCTTTGATGTGTAAATTATACCGGCCTTGAAATGTACTAGGCCTCCTATAACATTTTATTCATATAATTTAATAGACCATGTGCTCTAATAGAAATATGACTACAAAACCCCAAAATCACCCATTCTCCATATTGCTGAGTCTATTGCGGGGGGATTGAATGTAACTGATTTGAAAACACATTATACGAGGTAGTAAGATAGATGTTAGTATTTTTTGATCGGTAATGCTCCACTTCTTCTTTTAGTTCCGTACAGGATTCCAAAAATGGGCGTCAACATTGAGCAGACAGGTTCTTGACGGGATCCCATATTTTCTGAGAGCTATGGTCGTATCTACTTGGTTGGAGCGGTTCATCGCTTTATAAACAAGCGGTACCAGATGACAAGTGTCACATACCTTGCCCAGCCAGCAGCACCAACATACCTGTCTTGACAGTTGACTCCCACGTGCAAAAAATGATTCTAATGATTATAGCTAGCTTAGTTATACTATAATGATTATTATTACAAGAAGAAAGCCCTTGGTAGCTTCTTCTGTTATGAGTATTTTTAAGTTTGTTCAGGCTACTCCGCACGAACTTTCCATTGCCTTCGTAGAATTAAGCGATTTGAATTCAATAGTGTTTATCAACGGTATAGCAGGATTAGCCATTGCCCCATCACTTAATATCCTGACGAAAGAGGGTAATACTAGAAGGGCCCAGAATCGTAGTGAACCATGTGGCTATCTATTCCCATTACTTGCACTATTGGTCAAGCGTTAGACAATTTCTCTCGTGACAGGAGTGATCGAATACACTTACTACACCGAAGCCGTCATACGTGGACTTCACACAGATGAGGGATTGGCAACAATTTATTGAGGGCGTGGCTGTCGGTCTGCAACGTGCTCCGACGGGAGAACAGCTGCCCGACGACGCACCCAATGGAGTTATTGGAGGATTGACGCACTATTGCCCGATGTTCAGCAGAGTCCTATGATTAGCATTAAGTCCATAATCGTACCTTGCCGGTACCTCCCAGTTGAATTCCCAGAATATAATTTGTGGGGGCATTGCATATGAACGGCGAGCAGCAACTCGTCGCAGACAAGGAATTTATAGAGCCAAGGATGCCTGTGCCACAGGCCCCCCCTGATGCGGTACATTTAGTGGATCCAGACTCGGCTCGGGGCGTTGCAGCAGCAATTGCTGTAGTTGCGGAAAGAATGAGACTCAGAAAATTCTTCATGGCGGAGGCTTCGTGTCGAAGGAGATTGAAAGTGTTTGAACAGGACGTCTTGGAGCAATTGTTCTCTAGATTTTATACAACTTTCACAGCCGGCACACTGGAGTGACAGCGGGTTCACGTGGTCCAGCTTGCCCCTCTCGTAACATTCCAATTGCCCTCTACTGTTGAGATCTAGTCCTTCATCTTTTAAGCCCTAAGCAAGTATATTTGGGCCGATGGGCCGATGTGCGCTGTAGTGGTCGCGAACTCAAAGCCTATTGCTGTTTTTACCAACGATGTCAGAGGGTCTGGAGCATCCATTGCCAGTCTCGAATGTGAACCGATCCGAAATGCCATTTACTCTTATTAAGGTTCGCCAATGAGGGGAGTTCGCTATAAAGAGTGGCCCCTGAGAAAGGAATGGGGCCAAGAATTCCAGTCATGATATTTGTTCTTAAGAACAGCCAATAATAGGCTTTATCGAGAGATTAGGTTTCCCATGTGCATCTTGCTAAAAACACGCTTAGTGGCCAAGAACGGCCGAGACCATGGTCAATTTTCAGCTAGCGCTGAGAGTACTTGTGCAAGGCAAGAAATAACAGGGTGAACCCCAAGTGAGTACCAACCATTTCTATGTCGACCGCCTGCAAAACCCCGCGCGGCCGAATTCCGACGGGCCACTTATCCGTGATGCTATACACGAATCCGATACCAAGCTGTCCAAAATTGCCAATCTTAACCTCATTATTTCCACATTGATTGGTCGCTCCATAGTTTTTGATGACAGCTTCATCTTTGTTGTCACAGCTGTCGCGGCAATTGCAAAGCACCATGATTATACGACCGCCGCACATGCCTTGTGCAACATCATGAAAGATATGGGCGGCCATTTGCAAGGCGTCGAGTACTCTTATAGTGTCAGTCGGACTCGGGTGCTTCCTTTCCTTCAAGAATCCGTCAAGAGCGCCTACCTTCACGTTGTGAATACCGACTACACTCACCACAAGCTTCTAGTCGAATTCTGCAAGCATCCGCTGGAACCTGCAACCATGGTGGCAATCATCATGGCGGCTTCTAGAGGCAGGCGATACCAAGACATGATGATTATTTGCGATCTTTTCCCATCTAATCCTGTCTCTTGGCTGTTAAGCTACTTCCGTGCCCTATCGATTGGTGCTGCAAAAAAAGCCCCAGTAAAGAGGGCGAGCGCCTGCTTATTTCAGTAAGACAGCCTTATGCCGAATCGGGAGAATGTCAAAGGACGGTCTATCCAGATCTGTTATAGCTGTTGTCATTAGCATTGCCGGTGTTTGATGAGCATATCAAACTCCTCATAATTCGCGAATGGCTGCGAAATGTCTCATCAATCTTTCATTGTTACCAGATTGGCGAGCTCATCTTGGAAAACACAGCAAGTGAGCTGACCTGCTGGTGGTACTCCCTCAGCAATCGACGGCATCTCGGCAACAATTAATCCGACGGCTGTTCTTCTGTTGGGACTCACAAACCCCGCACGAGGATGATTCTGTGGTCAATAGGATCCAAGGAAGTGGAGACGGCAGCCTGCAGATGGCTTGGATGACTTCATGAGGAGCCGGCTGACTTCAGCCCTGGTCTATCTGACGAAAAGATTGACATCAAGCTCTTTCCCAAACCCTTTTTCTCTTGCTTCTCCCTTGAGACGTTGGTCTCTCCGTCTGAGCGATAACAATGGGCTTTTTATCCCTGCCGAACGAGCTTCTTCTCAGAATATTGTCCAGCCTCGCTGCGGACGATCTCTTCAATATTTGCCGTACTTGCGAGGATCTAAATTCGGTTGCGAACACCTTAGTATGGACTCGTATTGATCTATACTGTGAAAGGGTACACACGTTGGAACCCATACACATGCATGAGCAAGGAACGGAATTACAGGTTCCCCCGCCTTTCATATCTCCGACTCGAAGCCTTCGTCACACACATGGACAGGCACGGGTTTTTTTCATCACACTGCAGGCGAATGAACGAAAGGGCTTTCGTCGTTCCAAGCGTCTCATGGAACACGTGAAAGTCCTTCGTGCTACCATAGACCCGACCTACATCTACAATGTCTGGTTTCAACTGCCGCATTTCACAAACCTCGAGGCCCTAGACCTGCATGCTGAGTGCTGTGAATCTGCAGACAATACTATGCCCATGAAATATTTTGAGTCTGAGCCCCTCTCCAATCTTCGCTCTGCCTCTTTATTTGGTTACATACCCCGCAGAGTGGCCAAGTGGGTGCTGATGGACTGTTCCGCAACCCTCGAACGGCTGGAACTTGGCATGCTAGATCGCCCAATCTCCTACGAGCACTCCACGAAGGAAGAATTGATCGCACTCCTTGACGGCAGAGTAAACCGACGAGGTCTAGAGCAGGAGGATACATGGTCGGATGATGAAAGCTCAATCAGAAAAAGTGTGCTTCCTCGCCCTCTGGGTGATATCATGCCCGTACAAGCCGATGAAAGCAGTGGCCATGGCACACATGAATTGGTCTTTCCGAAGTTGAAGCATTTGCACCTTTGCCGCCCTTGCCCGTTCAATGCAAGAGCGTTAGGGGATGGTTATTTTTGGTCCTCAAGCGCCGAGGAAGCAAGCCTTGCGGACTGGCGCCGCATTCTCGAGGGCTCCAGCGGAACCATTGAGACATTGGTAGTGGATCAGAGGCCAAGTCGCCTGGATGATGATTCAAGGCCAAGCACAATCGCAAGATTCATGATGCTTTTCACAATGAGTAAAGAAGGCGACGGCTACGGCGAAAGACTTGTCAAAATGCTCGAAGAAGTACTTTCCCGGCCAGGTGCTTTCCCGCAATTGAGACAAGTCTACCTGTATGGCTTTGCCGTGAGCGGCTCCGATACTGAACCCACGCCGCATTATCACGCTGGGCGGTTCATGAAGATGATGCAAGGCCGTGGTATCAGGTGTGAGGCCCGGCTCGGCTTTTGGTCTTTCTTTGATGATACTGGGGGCATGACGGATTGGTGGCGACCCTCAGAAATCTCTGATCGAGATACGGAAGTCTCATTGCGGTTCCACACGCCGATTTGTATGGTATGAGAGGTACCTGAGATAGGGCTTTCGAACTCCCATTCGGTACATTGGCAAGTCACTTCGCCAGATAACCCCATTCATCGCTTTATGATGCGACTCTAATCGCGTCAGCCAATATCATCGGACCAAGACTGCATGTGACAGCTTAAGAATAATATTTAACGCAACAAAGTCACGCAATGCCAAAAGTCTTTCCGAAAAAGACCTATTCTTTTCCCATTCTTCGCTTCTTCATATACAAACTAGACATAATAAGTTAGTCCGGTTACATGTCCTGCGCAATAGACATTGTTAGTTTACCTGGCGCATCAACCATTGAGATTAGCGTTAAAATTCCTGCATCGATGAGACCTTGCAGGGTGATCATTCTTCTGCTGTCATTTAAGTACGAGGCGCATTCAGTGGATAAAGATGAGCTACTGCACAGTAAGAAGACAAATGAGGTTAGCTAGACATATTACACGCTCAATTACTCACCCCTGCCTGTCCACCGGCTGTCACCCGTCCATCAGATGACTAGTTTTGCACGGAGAATTTCATAGTTGGTGCGGAACAGGTGCAATGTCATCTGAGCGGGGTTAAGAGGCCGCCCTGGCAAAGCATCCCACCGCATCCCACCGGAGCCCACCGGACTCGACGAGATGGGACGAAAGATGAGAGGAACGGATAGTCGTGGTAAAAATATGCTCCGCACTCGTCGATCCGTATTCCTACTCGGTACTATGGCCGGCAATCTTACCCCGCGGCTCGTCCCTCATGCCACCGCACCAAAGGAGCGACATGCAAGGTACCCACCGGGAGACGATCGCCAAGCCATGTGCGGCCGATTGCCAGTGTTTCAGGAACTATAAGTTGGGGTTATGCGCGTCGCATTGATTGGGTTCGCCTACCAGGTACCGAAAACCGCATAGAAATCTGCCTGCATCGCCATGCTTCTTCCGCTGTCTGTTGTCCTGTCCCTCGCGGGTGTCGCGTTAGCCGCCCCAGCGTTGGAGAAACGCGCAACCGTCTCAGGCACAGCCAGGGTGTACCTCAACCAGTCTACGGGCAGCCCCCAGAAGCTTGCCTCGGGAGTTCTCTACGGTATTCCCGACCAGCAAAACCAGATTCCTGACAAGTTCTACACGGACATTGGGTTCAAATACAACCGAGCTGGTGGCGCTCAGATTAGCGGCCAAGGGTGGATTGGATCACTGGCTGGTTACAAGGTCAGTGCCCTGCTGTCTGTAGCGTGATTTGCCTGCTTACAATTCAAAGACTCGATTTGCATCAGCATTGAGCAACTACAAAACAACCCGCAAGTATGGAGGGACTTTTATCCTTCTCCCGCACGACATCTGGGGCGCGGACGGCACGCAGTCGTCAACCGCCGTCTACCCTGGAGACAACGGCGACTGGACCAACTGGGACAACTACCTGACCCAGCTCATCTCTGACATGAAGGCCAATGGAATGACAGAGGGCGTCGTGTTCGACATTTGGAACGAGCCAGATCTCACAGCCTTTTGGAACCGCGACCAGTCGCAATACCTCCAGCTCTGGGGTAGAACCTATCACCGAATCAAGTGTGTGCCCTAAAGACCTCAACGACTAACAAGCTGACAAAATAAATCAGGACCGACTTGCCATCAGTGGAAATCTCAGGGCCCTCTTACGCTGGGTACCCCTCCACTTCGAACTCGTGGTGGACCAATTGGGCCTCGTTTGTTGCCAGCAACAAAAGCGCGCCCGACCAGCACAGCTGGCACATGGAAGGAGGCGGCGGAGACATGCAGTCTTCGGTCGCAAGCCTCAACACCATCCTCCAGAACAACGGCCTGAGCACCAAGACCATCAACATCAACGAGTACGGTGTCTGGGCCGAGCAGGTGCCCTCTGGCAGCGCGTGGTGGATTTCTCAGCTGGAGCGCGTCAACGCGTTCGGCCTGCGCGGCAACTGGCTGTCCGGCAACGCCTTGCACGACTTCCTCGCCAACCTCCTTGGAAAGCCAAATCCCACGGGCTCTTCGTACGACTACACCGCTGGTGGCTACTACCCAACAGCCGACTGGCAGGTCTACAGGTACTACAACCAGAATATGACGGGAACGCGCGTGCAGACCTACCCGACTTCCGACCTCCTTGGCGACGTGTACGCTGTTGTTGGCTCCAACACGGTGAGAATCCTCGTCGGCGCGCGCGTGGCCACGGGCACATTCAACATTGGGCTGGAAAACCTCGCTGCCGTTGGCCTCCCGCAGAGCGGCACGCTCCAGATCCACACGTATGCCTTCACTGCCTCCAGCGACCACTACGCCGAGCTCGACGCACCTAATGACCTGGGGTGGTATGGACATACCTATAGCGGCAACACGCTGTCGTTTCCTATCTATCAGACTGATGTGTATACCACGTGGGCGTTCGAATTCGCCATCTAAGGACTAGTAGGTCTAGTGGGAATGATATCTACCACCCGCTTTGTCACTAGCTTTCATGTATGTAATTTATGAAGAAAATACGACGCTGCCATCTTTTTCGCACTACAAGACCACCTAGTTGTGGGTGCTTTAAGAATGACGACACGTGTATTGGATGAAATAAGACGAAGGGCAAGCAGTATTTGTAAATTTATCAGGATTCGCTGAATTGCGCCTTGTAGCACCAGCTCTAAAGTACCAGCCGCAAATCTCATTGCACTGGCATCCATCAGACAGCTTGGCCTTGTAACATTGATCATCAATTTAGTATCGCGGTAAATGTATTGTGTGCCTTCATTCAAGAAGCAAGTGCAAATACAAGCATTAGATCAGCTGTTCTCTCAAATCCTCAGTGGCTGGTTCAGGTCCGTCATGGAACCAACCGAGAGCTGGGGTATCTGCGAATATCGGCCCTTGAGCAGACCCCTCGCGTTCTGAAGAACCTATCACGAGTTAGTATATGCGCACTTTCGGCAGGAGGGGGCGGATACAAACCTCAACATAAGTCTGATTGGGGTTCTCGTTCATCACTCTCAGAAATGCCCATGACATGGCGCCGACGTGTGACCCGTCAATCGTCGCATCCGAAGACGTCTGGTCGTCCTTGCACCCAGAAAACATGAAGACACTCTTGTGTTCGCTCTTCCAGTCTTCCTGAAAGTGCTCCTCTCCCAGCCCGTCTTCCTGGGGCTGCCCCACGTGCTTCAGGCTGTTGAAGAAGGATTTTGCACCCATCATTAACTCTCTGGCTTCCCCCATCTTGTCCATGGAGAAGCCGCCTTGGATGAGATGGTTGGCCGCATTCAGCAGGCTTATGCCCTGCTTCACATTGTCCACGAGGTTGACGTTGCCAGCTTCATCGGAGCGGTACACGTAGGGCAGCTCGATGGCCGAGCCGCTGTGGCAGCAATCAAACAGGACATGAAGCGTGCAGGACGGCGGCAGCTTGGACACGAGGTGCCGATGCAGGGTGTCACTGTCGATCTGGCCGGTCTGCTCAAAGTCCACGGGCACAATGGTGTCGTCGAATCCAGACTCGCGGTCTCCGTCAGGGTCCTTGACTTGGCCGCCGTGCCCGGAGTAGTGGAGGAAGAGGCAGCAGCCGGGCTCGCTGACCAGCCAGTCCATTGCCGCTAGGATGTTGTGCCCGGATGGGTAAAAGGGTCCCGAGCGAGCGTCTGTGAGGATGACCATGCTGTTTTGGTCTTCTGGGTAGCCCCGCGATGCGAGGAAGCGTTCCATATTCTGAACATCTTGCTGGCAGCCCTGGAGGGCATGTTGGCTGCCAGTATAGTTTATGCCAATAAGCAGCGACTTCCGCCGTAAATTCTGGGATCCGCCCTGGTTTATGCCTTGGGGGGCCGTTTGATACTGGTTTCCGTCATTTTCCTCCCCCATGTAGTTCATATTTTGACCTGGGCCATAGTCAAAGTCCCGCTTTTCATTTTGGTGATGATGGTGATGATGCCCGAAAACCATGGCTTGAAGTGTGCGTGTTGGCAGTGGAAGTCACAATCGGCAGGGATGACGCAAAGTCCCAAAGTTCCAAGTAGCTTAGTACCACGCACCAAGGTGAAGCGACGTTCCAATCTGGATTTGAATGACTCGGTGATTCCTTGCAAAAACTCGTAAAAGGCGACGAGTGCTGCTTGCGTGTTCGTTGGCAGGCCTATCCTCTGGTTTCGCAATGGATTGATATCCTCCGGTTCGAGCAATACAGATAAAGCATGCCAAGAAAAACCCCTGAGACCATTGCAGCGGGGAATACAGTATTTAGCAGCCAAAGGACGCGGAAGCACATGCCGATTCATTGGATAGTTTGAATAATGGGTCTATTTTGGAGCATGGCTGTGCAGGGCCCAGCTAAGCTCCATTTTGGCTTACTTCTGAGACGCTTGTCGATACCAGGGCCATGGTTGGTCGCCGCAACGCCATGTACGGCAATTTCGGCAATGGCTGAGCGCCCGCCTTCATGCCACGATTCTAGACTCTGAACAATTTGACCACAAAGAGGGCCGTCTCCGGCACGTCTCCTGCCGTCCACCCAATTTCGCCACCTATAATATTGGCGGCCTCATTTGGGAGAATTCCATTTTCCTATCACGAAATATAAAATAACCCAAAATGTCACATCCAAAACATTGGCATTGATCGGCGTCCGTCTCGCGCAAGGGGTTCCAGGTGACTGGCCAGGCTAGGATATCTGCGTCAATTTTGACGTGCCGGACAAGCCATGCCATCCGCACCTCAGCGAAAGATCCTTTTACCATCTGACTGAGAAGAAAAAAAAGTCTCTCTCTGTTATTGAGTTATTGGACTTTCAGGATTGGTTCAGTTTTATGTAGCGCCGTATGTCTCTGGTTAAATTCTGCCCGATGTAACCCCTTGTTCTAACCAAGAATGCAGTCTCTATGATAGTGGATTTCATCACAGTACGATCGATAGCCCGTTGCCATTAGCATGCCCTCAACTTACGGGTATAAGCGCCCCACAGGCCATCATTGCACCACGTGTGCCGTGCTGTCTTAGCATCCACACCGGAGATGCAGCCAATAGCAAGATCTTTTAATTTGCTCCATAAGGTTCTTATTATTGATAGTCAAGGAAGAGCTTTCCAAGCGCTTGCCAACTCCGGCCTGCACTCCAATGAGCTTGTGGTGTGTATTAAGACCAGGCCGCCATGATGCAAGATTCTTTTCATCTGTGAACCCGAAACTACAGCTCCAGTGCAACCATAGCTGTGCCAATAAGTAATTAATTTAGAAGAACCACAAAATGTCTATTTCACAATCCCAATATTTCATGCATCGCCGTGAAGAATAGCGAATTCAGTTGTGTGTCTATAGCTCACAAATGCACAGGCGACGGTAATGAATAAGACAACACCGGAAGGTTTCAGGGCTGTTGTCTTTAATACCCTACAAGCTCCTCGCACCATGTCTAACTGAGGCGCAGGGTCGACTGTTTTTTTTTCATCAAGACCGAGCCGATTTAGACATAAAAATAGAATTATATAGAGCAAGACCGTTTTAGATCATGTGGTTAATGCTATAGTAGCGGATCTTAAGGCATAGGATTCCTGGGGATAATGAATGGAGAGAATGGAGAAAGTGCACGGGTTTTGCAGGCGAATAGATTGCATGAACAGGTGGACGGCTTGCCCGCGTGATGAATTTCCCTTGTGCTCGAGCTCTCTCTCGCGTAAAGCTGGATTTTATTTTGGGACGATTTTTTTGGTGGCACGTCTAGAGCCAAAGAAGCGCACCAGCAAAACCCTCAACCAGCGACTAGAGTAATACTTGATATGCGTTCACCAGAGAAATATGGCGACAATAAGCCGAGATACCATGTGCCATCATTGAGGCGGTCTTGGGGGTTATTAAAATCTTGCGTGCGATCAGGCTACTAGGGGGGTCTCTAATCCGACCCCTCCCCCGTGACTGTTCCACAATCATAGGGGGTCCACTGATTTGCAAAATTGACAGCAATTTGCAAAAAAAAAGCTACTAATTACCCCACTTAATTAATATGAGAACCCAAGTAGTCTATATTTGGGGAATACTTTTGTTAGTTATAATAGGGTTTAGTACGATTATTGTCGCGGGGCTAGGGGATATGTATATGTAATTGTGAGTTATATATATATGTATAAGAAGGAAAATACTCTTAATTTAACTATTAATATTACTATTTTCTTTACTTTTAGGTACTAAAAAAATATCCTAACTAATTTTAATATAATCTTCTATTATAATCTCTAATTTATTAGCTTCTAATATAAGTATATTTTGCCTAGTAGCTTATTTTAATACTTTTAATATAAGGAAGTTGATAGTTTCTTAGATAATCTTTTTATTATATAATAATAATTATAGTATAAAAAAAATTTAATTTTTATAAAATAAATTATGCTTATAAAGCTAATAATATAATATATATTATTACAAAAGCTACTTATTTAATAATAAGTATATCTAGTAATCTATTTTTAATTATTAATTTTTTTATTTTTATTTAAATAATAATTTTTAAGCTAATCTATAATTAAAATATATATTTAAAAGCTTTATAATTATAATATTATTTTAAATATATACCCTAATCTCCTATAATTATTATTTAAGAAAAGTAAATTTATTCTAGGCCTATTTTCTTTTAAAATAATAATTTTTATTTTTCTAAGTAGCTTATTTATTATATTTATTCCTTATTACTTTAAGTCTACTATTAGAGATATTAATTGGCCTATATTTATATATAATTAATATCTACTTTTATAAATATAATTTTTATAAACTCTTTTCTTTAAAATAATATATTTTGGTAGTTATAGTAATACTATTAAAAGCCAAAGTAATTGTGGTTTTATTTGTTTGGTTAAATATATATAAGATTAATAGTATAAGCAATATACTAAATAAAATAAATAAGGATATTCATATTCTTATATATTATTAATATTATTTAATTATTTTTATTTAAAATAGTAGAATTAAGACTATATTCTAGTTAATCTTCTTCCTTATTAGTGGCATCCTTGGTATTGTAAAAGGACTAGGTTATGAGGGTATTAATAGTATTGATAGTAATATTAATCTAATCTTAATATAATTAGGCAGTATTTTTTTTAAAATAATAATTATTAATAAGGATAATAGATCTTTAAAGATATCCAAAATAATAATAAGATTATAAGAAAATAGGCTATATTTCTTCTAAGTAGATTTAATTATAGTTAGCTTAAATATTTTATTTTATATTTCTTGAAAATTAAATAAGAAATTAATCTTATTATAATCGCTTATACTATTTAATATTTTATAATAAAGAATATATTAATAATAATACTTTAATATATTAAAAATATTAATATTAAGTAATTATAAATAATAAGTTAATTATAGTAGCAAAAGGAATAGCTTAATATTATATTAATTATAAAAATAAAAGATTTTAATTATAAAATAATTTTTATAGCTATCTATAAGAAAAAGCTATTTCTAATAAAAATTATTAGATTAAATATGTTTCTTAAAGTATTTAATTTATTTAATAATTAATATATTATTAATATATTCTTTGGGGCTAATTATAATGATTATATTACTATAGAGATCATTTTCAAACTACTGTACCAGTAGTTAGATATTAGGAATAATAATAAATAGTAGAATTATATTTCTTACTATAAATATTACCTTGATATCTATTATCAATAATATATTATATATATTAATAAGGATTAGCTACTTAATCTCAAGGAAAGTCTATAATAAAATACCTTTTTAAAGATATTTAACTTAAAAGCTAGTCTTATTAAAATTCTAAGTATTCTCTAATTTAATATTATAATCCTAAATAATATAATACTAGCCATAATAAAAAGCTTTAATATAAATATAGTTATATATTGATTTTTAGCTTGCCTTAAGAATTATTAACTTTTTCTTATAAAAATACTTTTTATAATATTATATAAAATAATATACTTATTTTTTTAAAGTTATAGACTTATAATTAATAATTTTAAGGATTATATTTATATAATATTAAAAAGCATAACTTTAGATATAATAATCTTATATTATATAGTAGTATACCTAATATAATATGATCTACTCCTTTATTTTAGAAAGAAGAGTATTATTACTATTATTTTTAGTATATAGATTCCTTTTTTTTATATAGTTATAGAATCTTAAATATAGAACCCCAAGCCTTATTGCTACCTTTTTAATATTCTTATAAAATCCTGCCTTATATAGGTTAATAGCTATAATTGTATATAATTCTAGAGTTTTAGAGTTAAATTATGAGAATATAGGTAAATTGGTCTTTAAATTAATTTATCTTTAGACCATAGATAATTCAATATTTAATATATTTGAATTTAAATCTATTCTTAGATTAAGCAATAATTATAATTATTATAGTAATTTAAAGTTACTATAATTATTATATATTTCCTTTATAGTAATTAAAGCTAAGAATAAAGTAAGGTAGCTAAAGCTAGTGATAGAGGCGGCATTGCATTAATGAGGGATATTTACTAAAGCCTGAGTACCTTGGTCGCCTAGTAATTTACATACCAAAATAAGTAGCTGACTTTTTTTGCAAATCGCTATCAATTTTGCAAATTAATGGACCCCCCGTGATTGTGGAACAGTCACGGGGGAGGGGTCGGATTAGAGACCCCCCTAGTAGCTAGACTCGGGCCTGTATTTGGCAATCCTCGGCAAAAGGGCGTGCTGGGTCCGATCTAGGCGGGCCAAGCATCACCCATGATTGGGCCGACGGCAACCGATATCGCGGCCCGCCGGCCTCTTGATCTCACTCCCGCATCAACACTCATCTGCGACATCAAAGCATCAAAATGGCCCCTATCATGCGATCCAGCATCTCAATTGGGACCGCGACAGTGTCCGCCGCGTTCCGTGCACCAATTGCCTCTATTGCAACAGGTGCAACGCGTCAATTCCACTCAACCCGCCCCGCCCGGAAGAACCACACCAACAATCCCCGTTGGCTGTCCGAGGTCAACCAGCGCCTCAAGCGATTCCAGGAGCCGGATGTTTCACAGGCAAAGGCCCAAAAAGCAAAGGAGCTTTCTAATTACCTGCAGCACCACTGGCTGGAGCTCTTGGCTGGAGGCGAAGGTTACCTGACGGCTAAGGAATGGAGGGGGCTCGACCACCACCACGTCGCTTGGGGGGATATGGTATGTTTTTGCGTAGGCCAAAATCACTGGATATTCCAGACTGACGTTTTTTTTCTGCGACAATAGGATAGCATGGTAAGTTATACGGTGCTGCGCTAAAGAATTCGCTAACATTTTTATTCTAGGGTAAATATTTCATGCACAGGTTTAATCCATTCTAACACATCAACAGGGCACGTGAATAATGTCATGTACAACAAATATGCCGAGTCTGGTCGTGTGAACTGGCTACGTAACCATGCAGAGATATCCGCTCCCGATCATCGACAGGAGTGGGTCGATTTAATGACTCCTCGCGGCCTCGGCCTTATTCTGAGAAGCATCAAGACTGACTACAAGTTTGTGAGTAAATCAGCTGCCACCCTTTGGGCATCTTCTGATGTGATACAGCCCATGGACTACCCTGACAGAACAACGGTGCTCCACAAATTGATCTCTGCTCCAGACTACGACTCCGATCATATTTTGCTGGAGGCCGTCATCTTGTCAGAGCGACACCAAAGGCCGGCGGCCCGTTGCTTCGAGGATATTGTAGTCTTCGACTATAAAGCCGGCAAGAAAGCGCCTTTGAAACGGTTCATGGTGGATGAATTGCGAAAGACATTTGAGAAGCAGCAATTGAGTAGGAGAAAGTGCGAGGAGGAGATCACCAACCTTGTCAAGGCAGTAGATGAAATTGAGGGCTAAGCAATGAACCGAGTGTTCCTTTCTATCGTACTATTAGACTGAATTTTTGGGTTTGAGTCGCTAGATAAGCTGCCATGGGCAAGGATCGAAACCGTCTGGTTCGTAATTGCTGCACCAGCCTTGTGTTTTCCTGAATTTCAATCCACCACCTAGGCCCGCTCGTTGCACTTCTATAACCGAACCAAGATTTCACCGGCTAGAAGTGGGTCTTCAAACTCCACCCACCCGCCACCCCTCTCGCGATAATGAAGGCTACAACCGCTGCAACATAAAATACTCCAGCAAATACGATAAGGCCCTGGTAAGACCCGTGATTCGCCTCCAAGATGGCCCCGGCGATTGGAATGCCCGTCAAAGCCCCAAAGCTAGCGATAAAGAACGACGTGCCACTACGCTTTCCGTAATCTTCAATGTTGCAAACTTGGCCCACACAGACGGGTGTCAAGCTGATTGCGGCACCAGACCAGAAACCGAAGAGAATTGTAAAGGAGGTTGTCATGGCTTTATTTCCAGCAGCAGTTTGCCACAGCGCCAGGATCATGGTGGCGCACGTCAGCGCTGTCACGCACATAGTATTAAAGGTACCGAATCGGTCCGCGACATAACCTGGCAGCGCACGCCCAGGAACCGCACCGACATTAAGCAGCGTGTTAAGAAGGTATGCATCCCTAGAATTGAAGCCATTTGCAATCGCATATGATGAGATGTAAGAGTAGGGAATGAAAACGGCAAACTCGACCAGAAATACCGCCGCCGTGGTTGTCGCAAACTTGGGGTCGGCCAAAGCCTTGAGATCAATGGAAGATCCGCCCTTCTTATTCGGAGGCAATCGCTTGCGCAGGGTGCAGCACGCGATGATTCCCACAACACCAAAGACCAGTGCAATGATTCGCATCGCCCAAGGGAACCCAATTTTGGGCGCGAGATAGAGGATGATGAGCGGGAAACCAACTCCGCCCATGCCTCCAGCGGTGCAAGCTATCCCCGTTGCAAATGCTCGGCGCTTGTAGAACCAGTGTCCAATGGCGGCAATACTCGGGTTGAAGAGGAGCGAAGCCGATAAGCCGCCCAGGAGGCCGAATGATAAGAGAAACTGATAAAATTCTGCAAACCGTTAGCCAACGGCGGAGAGGATGAGAATGAGGAATGCGTATTACCTGTAGACAAGCTGACAAAAATCATGGACAGGACCATGCCGATGGAACCAGGAATGATCAGCACCTTGACATCGTGAGCATCAAAGATGGGGCCTTTTCGGAAGAGTCAGTTGTGCAGCCGTGGAATGCATCTCAAAGCCAACTCACCGACTTGGGCTCCACAAAAGTAGAGCAAAAAGGCGTACAGGCTGAATATCCATCCTATGCTGGACTCTGACATGCCCGATAACTCGTTCTCTAGAACCCAGGCTTGCAACACGGCAAGCGTGTTTAGCAGACCCATGGAAGGAACCATGGCGCACCAAGCGCCGACGACAACCAACCAGGCCTGTGTCCCGCCCTCAGGATACTCCAGCTCTTCATTGTCGGCGATATTGAGTTGCGCATTCTGCGTGTTTACGACAACATCATCATTTGCCAAGGTTGTGCCATCCGTGGCAGGCGGGGTTTTTGGTGAGTCCATTGATGACACGCCGGTGATCGGGAATAATTATCCATTGCGGCGGTTGGCTTTAAGAAGCCTTGGGTAACATAGACTAGTTGCAGGGTGCTGATTAATCAGGGCCAGCGGTGAGAAAATTCACCATGTAAGTAGAGGGCGCTTATCGTAATGAACCAGTGAGAAATTTGCCCCAGTTTGGTCGGGGTGTGAAGGCCCATGAATTTCGAGACGCAACAACATGAATTTGCAGACCGATATCGCATCTTCGCTAGTGTATTTTTTTTTCCAGTGTCAATTTTACAGCTATTATAAGCTGTCGCAACATGAATTCTTCAATATTTTGTCCAAAAATCTTCTCTATTTGACCCCCAAACCGTACGAAATGTGTCTCGGGTACCTCTCCGGACGGGTCTAGTTCGAATGACTCCAGATCACGTCCGATCCGGGAGACGCTCTTCCGGCTCCATGGCCCCACATAGCTTGCGAAGAAACAACAGCCGGAAACAATTCAATTCGTCGATCTGCGGGGTACAGCAGGTGATTTGTAAAGGCATGCTTAATAATTAGAATATATAGTCCTCAGGCGCCAACCAACGATTGATGCAGGAAAAACTCAGACTGGACCGTGACCACTTGACGCGTTACGAAATGACGTGAATGGAAGACATCGCCATGCAGTGCAAAGCCTTGGCAGGACCAATTTCGCTACTGGCTGCCGGATGGGTATAACGATTCATCTTCGATTTCCGTGAATCATCAATTCAATCACAACCTTATTCCCGACCCATGCCACACGCATCAAAATCGTTTGGCGCGAGCCGTGCACGCCCCCGAGGAACCTATCGGCTCAACCAAAGGAGCCCCGAACAATACGGCTCGTATTTACATGAAACATCACACTATAGATAGAGAACAGCGTGGATCGATTACGTATGGCGCTAGAAGGCTTTTTAAGTAGTCGGCAGACCATTGTTGCAGCTAGGGGCCGTCCTGGCCTGACTTTCAGTTTCAGTTTCAGTTCTCCGCACTAGCCGCAGCCTCTGCATAATTCAGCACTGGCTTTCATAAACACGTTTCACTTTGCAGGAGTCAGTTGCGAATGGCAATCCGACATGTCAACTCCAGGTTGCAAAAGACTTGGAACTTTGGTGGAGAGATTTACGTCTGACGCTGTGTGGCTCCGAGTAAGCCCAATATGCAAGCTGTAGCCAATCATTGGATGCCTACACAGCCAGCCCAAGATGAGGGTCACGACTCAGAAACTGCCTGCCCACGTTTCTATGGTCAGCATATCAGTTCATCGGCATCTATTGCAAAAGCGCCACCATGTCGATGCGGTTGTTGCATGCATCGACATATGAACTAAAGACATTTCTGGGGCACAATGTACCCCGCTATGCCATCCTCTCGCACACCTGGGGTCAAGACGAGTTTGTCTTTGAAGACCTTCAGCGCGGCATCGCGCAGCATCTAGACAATCCCACACGAGGCCTCCGCAAGATCCTCGATACGTGCAAGCAAGCTGTTCGCGACGGCTTCGAGTATGTCTGGGTCGACACGTGCTGCATCGACAAGTCTAGCAGCGCAGAGCTGTCAGAGGCCATCAATTCCATGTTCAACTGGTACAAGGGCTCGGCGGCTTGCTATGCCTTCATGGAAGACGTGACGCTAGAGGCCGATGGCACCATGACCGGCTTTGAGTCCAGCAGGTGGTTCACCCGCGGGTGGACTTTGCAAGAGCTGATTGCTCCCCACGGCGTCGAGTTTTTCGATCGGAACTGGAACCACATGTACAGTCGACACAAGCTTGCTGCCAGAATTTCTGCCATTACCGGTGTCGGTGTACCCATACTGTTGCGACTGCATGGGACTCGTCCTGGTCAGCCCAATCCAAATTTTGCTTGTCCTGCGTGCGGGAATTACGAAAGCCTATCCAGTATGCTGTCTGATGAGTCAATTGCTGGCAAGATGAAGTGGGCAGCCAACCGCACGACCACCCGCGAAGAAGACATGGCCTATTGCTTGATGGGTATATTTGACATCAATATGCCTTTGCTATATGGAGAGGGAAAGAAGGCCTTCCAGCGGCTGCAAGAGGAACTTTTGACAAGCACGCCCGACCAAACCATCTTGACCTGGATGGAACCACATCTCCGGCAGCAATCTCCCCGTCGCCTCAAGCCATATCTGCCGCAAATGCCGTCTGCATTTCAGTTTGAGGTCTACAACAGAGACACCAGTAGAGTCGGCCGAAGAGACATGGTCAGCACCCCCAGAGGTTTGGAGATTGACGTTCTGCTTGTGCCTTGCACCATCACTTGTCAACGCCCCAACAACCAACCTGACATGGTCAAGGAGCTCCAGCTGGCGGCACTGAGCTGCGCAATAGAGATTGATCATTTGACTCGCGTTGCCATATTTGTCTTGCCCCTGCAGCGACAGCACCCGGACGCGGGTTATTTTCGGGAAAACAATGAGGCACTAGTCGTGCTGAGGCCGGGTGCTAAGCCTGAAATCGTGGGGAGGCTTGAGAGGTACTATTACCCTGAAACGGCAACAGGTATGTATTTGCCCTATTTCTTTTACATGTCCGCTGTCAGTATGCTGTTGCGTGACACGGCGCTTCTGACTGCTCATCCCAGTAACTTGCAACTTTGAAAAGTTTGAGCAGAAAAGAATCCTTTTGCCGAACATACAGCCTCAAGCCTCCGAATTGTACAACACGCCTCAGGTGCAGCTCGATCTTCGAGCCCCGAAAAAGTGGGCATTCAGAGCCAGCTCGTCAAATTACATGGAAGATACGGTGCTCCAGCGCTACGGCTCGGCATTGATTTCCACCGTGGATATTGAAAGCGTGACACTTTTGGATACCCTCTTTTTCAGCAATCTAGAATCCGGATTCTTTGTCCTGTGGGGTGTGCAGGATGCGGATCCGGAGCTGCCCATCTCGCCCCAGTCGCGACTAATTTGCTGGGTTGAAAGTTGGGATTCCTTCCTAGACGAGAAGCTTTCCAGTACAAAGGTTGAGGATGTGACGTATAACACTGTTAGAAGAGCAGAGGCCAGCCATGTGAAGCGGTTTGATGCAGGGCTACAGAATACTAAATCGGAAATATGGGGAGATGGATTTCACGCTCGAACAAGTATTGTACCATTTAATTTTTTGGAGCGATGGGGCTACAAACTATTGATCGAGATCGAAAACTTGGAAAATAGTGCATCTGCCGGGGAAGAAAGAGGAGCGCCGATTTGAACAACTGGGGAACAGGAATCAACCCGCCGCACATCACATGGATGTTGCCAATGGCCGCCCGGTGCATGATTCCATATCAAGACACATACAAAATCAAGTGCATTATAAAATGACGAGAAATGAATGTCAAAAAATAAATATATTCAAAGAATTAAACCTTGTCAAGATGAACGGTTGCCTGAAACGTTGGCATATCGTGTTTTCGTGGCCTCGCCAAGCAATCCTGTCGTTTGACGCGCGCGAGCCGAGATGTCGATCAACCCGGACATTTATGCGACATCGCAGACAGGAATCCACCACCATCCTTACAAAATAAACAGAGAAGGAAATCAATAAATAAAAATTCATGGTCCTAGCGCTCTGCGGCAAGGAAACAAAACAAAAACGAAAAAGTTTATTGGTTAGGGCACTCCTCAGGCATCACGCAAGCATTGTCCTATTTAAGAGCATGAGCAATCAACTTCAAAATTTGCATTTCAATGAATGAAAAACCGACCTGGTTCCGAACATAGCCCTCGTCGCAGTAGCACCCTTCAATGCATACGGCGGTGCAGACCCCCCCCTCGGGGCTCTTGCAGGTACGATCGCACGGGTGGCACTGTTCAACTGTGCTGTATGTGGAGTTTTCCTGTGTTTCAAAACACCCGTTAGCGCATGCAACGCTCTAGTTATGACGTGGGGGGGGGATATTTACCGGGCACTCATCCTGTCGCTTTGCCAGCATCGGGCTAGCTAGGGCGCCGGCGGCGAAGAGGACAACGACGGAGCTGAGAAACTTCATTTTCGGAATTGTTTTTGGCTTGTTGACGCGTAGTAACGAGAGCGTTGTTTACTTGACACAAGGGCGACTTTGTGGAGATGGGATTCTGCAGATCTGATGGAAATGGCTTGGTCGGGGGGAGGGAGTCTCGGAGCTTAAGTAGCTGCAGCGCTGGGCAGATGACAAAGCGCACTGGTTGAGCTTTCGCACGGGCCGTCGGTGTCAGAGACAGCACTAGGTAATTAGCATTCCTCATGGTTTCTTGGCATTTTCAGAGATATAGGAATTGTGAATCTGACGGCTGAACAAAAAGAAGCACAGTCAGAGCGTGGCCAAGTTTGGCCATGTGGTGGAAATCGCCTAGCGAGTCAGGGGAGTCGCACACTACGGGCTGCCAATGGGCTAACTTAGGCGTGGTGGGTACGTACAGCACAGCTGCTGCAGCCTCTTCTCTCAGCGCACGTCACTGGGGACTTTTGGGTGCAACCCTGCTAATTTATGCATGCTTCTCATCAAAGTCCCCGACGATCCGAGTGGTGGCAGTGCCCTGAAAGGGCCGATCGCCCACGTTTGACCTTGACCAGTGCCGTTTGACAGTGATTAGGGCTGACACGTCTGCTTTCTTTTGTACCTTATTCCATCTTGTTTGGCGTAAATCGCATCCTTTGGGTAGATAAATCGCATATGAGAGCCGTGTCCTTTTTTTTCTCCCGCATGCATCGGGGCCAGCCAATTCATCTCGTCCTGGGGCAGCACGCATCCAAGCTCCTGGTGGACGCATCATCCCCGTATTCTGAGACAGCGCCAACTCTCACTTTTTTTCAGCCAGCCAGCCTCGCCTTGTTTTCGGTCAAATTTGGGCTTGATCCCGTAGAAATCCCGCGAGGGCACTGCATGTGGCTTCATGAACCCTGGGGCAAAAGACCATCACGCGTTCCAATGGCTCTCCAATCGGTGCGCAAATCGACAAGTTGGTCAAGTCTTGGCTGCAATTCTATCACAAAGTGCAACGCAGCCATTCTCGTATGGAGCGGAGCATATCAGCTCGCCCTTCCTTAGTGCTGAGCACCTCTCTTTTTTCGCTGCCCCCCCAAGGCCCTCCGCGTCTCAGGGCACTGTTATGCGGGGGACCGACGGAGCACAAGCAATGGACAATTCGGGTAGAAACCGCTGCCAATCCGCTGTGAGCGACGCAGGTGGCTTGCAGTAGCTGCTGGGGCCACCAGGCTCCACGGGGCTTGGATCGACACTACGCGAAGGAATTCCAAAGGGGCCTCACCGGGCGTAGAAGCCGATGGCTCATGATGATCGACCACTAAGCCCCCCGCCATCAGACGGCAGCGGCGCCGCGTTATGCTTAGAGAGGTTAATGAGATGAGAGAGATGATGCCGTCTTACTTGGCGTTGCGAGGCGAATCTCTCTGTGCCGCAGCCTCTTTTTTTTTTTTTTTTTTTTGCGGCGAGCTACCCTAAGCCGGGCGATCCACAGCACCGTCAAGGTTGTTCACCTCTAGCATAGCCATTTGATCCGCGTCTTGGTCAGCTCAGGGATATTACTTTGTGCATCATGAACCTATTAGCTACGAAACTTTCTCGTATGTGTGTGTGTGTGTGTGTGTGTGTGTGTGTGAGGAGAGTTGATAATGCCTTGGCCATTGGTTGCTTGTTGAATTGCAACTACGTCACTCATTCGAGTTGATTGCCTCTCAATATCGCTCGGACAAAAGTCTGGCAACCACAATCGTTCTGGTGTACTTCTCGTTCGCGTTCCTGGACACTAATGGCCTAGCGTCTTGTCATGCTGTGTCACAAGAACAAACCTTAGTTTTTCGACAGGTTACATTTCAGCAATTGTCTACTTGAAACGTGACGGCCATCTAGGGTAAGCCACCAACACAGTCGGCGCACCGTGTTCTCTGCAGGTTGCAACCTATTTTTCCCGAGGTTCCTAAGCCTCAGCCGGATATAATTCTCACATCTGACATAGCTGTTTTGCAGCCGGTGATTTGTCGCCCTGAGATTTCGGGCGTCAGCATCGGCGAAGCCCGCTCCACCACCCTCCTTGGCACTTACAGGTTGGTTGACAATGGCACCTTCATTGGTGAATTCGTACATCTCGTGCTCTATTAATCTCTCCGCTCAACTGATAATATGGCCGAATAGAAATAAAACCAACTCCATATTTTCTAGTCAGCCGTGCTGACGGCGACGTGATGGACGCAGTCGCCACCTTGGCATCACATTCCCTTGGCTGAGGTCATCATGTCCGCGTTGTGCACGGGAATGCTTTCGGTAATAGAAAGTGCAAATGTCAAGACTCCTTGTGACTAAGCGGATGGATGGAGCAATTATCTCTAATAGGCAATTTTGAACTACGACAATTTGGCGACAGAGGTTGCTGCAACTTGACCGAGATCATTGTGGCCCACCCGTGGTGCACTTTTGTCCCCTGCTGCCCCTTCCGGCGGATTGTGGTACGACAATAACAGCCCTTTAGGCTTGTTGAGATAGGCCCCAGAAGCATAAAAGTCAAAACCACTGCAAATCGGACCCAGTAACTCGGTACAAGATGCCGAGAGATCAGGAGAAGTCCGTGTAAAAAACCACCCACTTGTCGCATAGGCCCTTGACAGGCAAGGTTGTGAGCTCGAAACACCAAGATCGAAAAACCTCATTGGTGGGTCGAGTTTTCCCGATGGGTCGCCCGCCCAATCAAATCTCGAGCATTTTGCAACCCCATGCTTAGCCGTCTCGTATTGTAGCATGCGAGACCGAATTGATCCATTGGACTTCCTTTCATCTTAGCTTGGCAAGCGACGTTTCAAGACGTCTTTTGGAAGAAAAAGATGTCGATATAAATGCATCGCGATATGCCTCTTGGTATTCGTGTCTCACATACACTTGTCGCCAAGACTCATTTTCAGTTCAACAACAGACAACATGCGTTCTTTCTATTCGGTTTCAGCCCTCGCCTTTGCTGTGCAAAGCGTTACTGCTGGTCAGTACGATGCGTGGAAGTTTGGCAACATGTTCACCATTGGTTCGTCCACCAGCACCATCAAGAAGGCGACTTGGTCCTTGATCCCTCCGTCTGTTCCTTGCGGTACCGTCATCGAGAACAAGAGCGATCAGCCGTGGATGTCTATTTGGATCGGTGTCTCTCAGTCTGTTAGCGATGAAGGAACGGATCTCTTCCAGCCGTTGTTGAACTGGGCCCCCGATAACTCCCAGGCGTAAGTTGATTTTTGTCATTGTCGATGCAGCCTAAACTAACTAGGTAACAGAGCATGCTCCGCCCCCGACACCGAATGGTGTGTTGCGGCCAGCACTTATACCTCCGGCATGTCAATTTGAGTCACAAGTAACTTTTCACCGTTCTAACTAGTCTATGTAGCTGGACAAGTGGCACAGGAATACGTCGAGATTCCATCTGCCGCTGATGTCGACTTCGAAAGTGAGTGATTTCTTCATCCGAAAAAGGATGTCGTAAAGTTAACATGATATTAGTCGATGTCGACAGCTCCAACAGCAACGCTGTGACCCAGAAGGTTTGGATCAACGGCAAGCTTGTCTCGCAGCAAACCGACAGTATGGATCCGCACCCCCCCCTCGAAAGATATTTGCTAATGATTTGAACAGAGGATAGCAACGGGAAGCCCCCTACCTATCTCTATTCGAGCAACGAGTGCTACCTTGGCACCTGCGGAACCCTGAATGCTTACAGTACGTCGCTCCACTAATGAAAAGAACCCGTCTGTTGAATTCTAAACTAACGCTAGAACGTAGCTTGGAGCAACCTTACCATTGTCCTCGACACGGCCGACAGCACTTTTGGCAACACACTGGAGCTCACCGGCGCCTCTTCCAGCGGCGTCAAGACCACGGATAACGGCAAGACCTGGCACGTGGATTCTATCAAGATCAACGAGGACTACTTCTACTCTGATGGCTCCCAGAAGCAGTGCTAGAGCCTAGCGTTTTAGCATTGAATTCGTTGTATATTTATCCTCTGATGGGTTTCTTTTCTTCCAAAACATGTTGCCTACTACTAGACAAAAGCTGGGATAGCTTTGTATGTTTTATCTACTTAAAATTATATTGCTCTTTGATAGAGCGAGACACAGAAATATTGTGTCATGCGGCATGTTCAACTGCGCATCGAGCCTCAGTCCTTGATTCCAGCGTTGCAGAGAGTGACATCATCTAAATGCGCAGGAGCCCGTGGCTTCCTTTTTCGTAACGCCGGTTTGAAATTTCACCGAGTTCTTGTCCTTGCAGGCGCTTGTGAATTTCGAAACATCTCCGTCTTGCACAGCGCAGGTGGTAGTTGAGGAATCAACGCAAGATTGCCCACCGACAGCCTTGCAGGCGGCTATGGTGGCGGTCTTGTCCATGAAAAACTTGCTGTTGTCGCAGGCCACTTGGGAATATAAAGGGATGATCAAGCTCAGGGCGCAACCGAATCGGGCTGGACCGCCAGGGGTTGCCGGGAGAATATTGACAAATCGGCCTCCGGTACACTTTGCCGCGCAGTCAACGTTGTCGCCGCATGGTTCGCCACTGCCGAGAACGCTAACAACAACAGCAGCGATGATAAAAAGATACTTCATTTGTGGCTATTTTGCGTGTTAAGGAGGAGCGCGAGAATAAGTTGGTTTGTCTCGCAACTCACCTTGAATGATCTTTCTTTGACTTGTTAGATGGAAGAGTGTACAAGAGGATGTATGCCGTGCAAGTAGTTGCAATGCGAAACCCGATAACTTGAAGCAAGACCTGGGTAATATATAGCTAGGAAAGACAATGGAATGAAAGGTGGCGAGTCATGGTTGCTGAATTAGTTTTTGGGTTATTTACAAGACTAAATCGGACTAGACACAGCAGAGCTGGGAATCCGCCTCAGCTGAGGGCTAGAACAACCGTGGCTTGGGGAAGCCGTGACTAGTTGATCAGCTGCCCGATAACGCAGTGCCGACTCCCCGGGTCTGGAACATGCCTTTTGAGAATTAGCCATGGTCTGCCTGTCTCAGTGTTGTTAGGGAGAGAGTAGAGATTACTCAACATTCGGTGGAAATGCGTAATTGGTTTTTGTATAGTATTAGCTGCGCAAAAGGTATAGCAATGATGGGTGCACGTGCTTTTTTGTTAAAGCCTACGCAATTGGTTCTGTTGATGGATAGATCTGGCTCACGACAGCTATTCCCTCTCATTGACCTTTTTCGCCGCTTGTCTCATTGGCGCCAAGCATGTGATAAACTCCTATGAATTGGCTGGTTCCCTACCTTTTAAAAGGAGTTTCCATCTTGCCAAGTGTGTATTGGCCAAGCGCACAAACTTCCAGCCAGCCCTATGTCGAGGAGGTGGCACTGTGTTCCTGGTGGATCTGCGACGGGCGAGAATGGAACACGCCACCTTTTTCGCCACATCGTGGGTTCGATGCAGAGAGGCCGTTTCTTGCGACACGCAGCTGTCTGGATGAATGCATCAAGACATGCGGATATTAAATTGATTGAAAGCAGCTCTCTATTTGTACTTCACTGCTTTGGTGCTCTTTTGTCTCACTTTCCCTTCTTCCACGGCGGGCGAAGGGAGGGCGCACGCGAGTGGAGCCACTAAGACGTTTATCTACCCCTCTCGACGCTGCATCGCTCAGGCACCATCTCCTTCTCCAAAAAGACAGATCAAGCTCCAACCATGGATTCCAAAACAACTAACGTGACCGAATTTTCCTATGTTACCCTGAACCAGGGTGCTGACCCCTTCGACGAGTCCTCAGATGCCGGCAAGGTCCTGGCCCATGCCATTGACACGGCCCTGAAGCAGCCAGGCGCACAGCGTGTGTATACGGGCGTGGAGATTGAGAACCCCTCGAATCTCTGGTTGTTCTTGGATTGGGAGAGCGTCGACCACCATCTGAACTACAGCAAGAGCGAGTAAGTGCCCATGTAACCCAAGAAGCATGCAGCAGAATTTCCCTCAAGCCCGAATTAAACCACCTCATTATTCATTCCTGACTCCATACTTTAGACAATATGGCCCCATTATTGAATCACTTCAGCCGCACTGCGATCTCGCAAAAGGCTTCAATAAGCATGTCAAGGTCAACCCATTCCCAGCTGAGGATGTCCTCGACAAGGTGCGGTCGCCCGTGACCGAAGTCCTGCTTGCCTACTTCCCCTCAGACTACAGCGAAGAGTCTCGTGCCAACGCCGCGCAGCGATTAGCCGAGTTTGCTGGCAGGGGTCTCAAGAGCTGTGCGGCTTGGAGAGGCATTAGCTTTGGCTGGAGTGTCGACAGCGATGTGCCCGTAAAGGGCGACGAGTCCAAATCGGGCGTCATGTTGGTTGCCTTCATCGGCTGGCCCAGTGTGGAAGCTCACCAGGCTTTCCGCGAAACTGAGCCCTTCAAGGAGAACATTGGCCTGCTGAGAAACCTCCCAGAACTCGTCAAGCTGACCGCATTCCATGTCAGTTGTGTAAGCAAAGTATCTGAGTCGGCTCCAAAGGAGGATTATCTTCCGCACACGCATGGAGACGGTTGTGGCTGTTGATCGATTGATGGTTGAGGGGGTTGCGTCTTGGACTTTGAGTTGCATTCTCAGAACCTCGACAACATCAGCTCCAAACTAAAGAGAAAATAGAAAAGTCCTCCTATCATCTAGCCACTATGGTAACAACGTAATAGAAAGAAAAATTAATTAAAATTTACTATCGTAAAGCGAAAGATAGCGACTGTGGAATTTACAGGGGAGATACAATGTAGAAGCTCGGGGTTCGGAACCAGCACTGTACACAATCGAATACTTCGCTTATGAACTGCTTAGGCTTTCATGTCCCCCTCATAATTGACCGATCGAAGTCTGGTCTGTTTACCAGCTACAATCCACGTGTCGCTGCTAAACAGCTCATTCATTTCCTCCAGAGGGAGCCGCGCAGTCTCTGGTAGGAACAACCAAAAGAAGAGGGCATTTGTTAGATTGCAAACGACAAAGAGAAAGTAGAAGCGATATCCAATATCCTCCATGGCTATTGGTGTAACTTGACCCTGGTTAGGAATGTTAGAAAAAGTTTATTCGCGACTGGCGAGAGGAGAAAGCTCACAATCATTGTATTGAATGCAAAGGACGTCATTGTGGCAATACTGACTCCCTTTGAGCGGGTCTTTGTGTCAAACACCTCGGATGGGATGATCCAACTCAGCGGACCGCACGCGGCACTGAAGGAAAGGTTGTACAGCCACGTCACCACAATGAAGCCCCACTGCGCACCGCGATTTGTGGATACTCCGGGCGGGAATTTTGCCAATAGGACAGAGGCAATGATGAAAGTAATGGAGTTGAAGATGTTGCCTCCAATCAACGGCCAGCGACGTCCGGTGCGATCGATGAGGAGCATTGTGCAAGTCTGCGCAACAATGGCCAGGCCATTGCTGATTCCCTGATACTTCATGGTGTCTTCGCTTGAAATGCCTATCTTTGCAAATATGGTTGGTGAAAAGTACTGGATTGCAGATACACCAGTGAGTTGCGCGGAGGCTTGAATAGCCGAACAGAGAAATAGCCGTCGAAATGCGCTTCTTGATTTGAAGAGCTCAGCATACGACCTCGCCTCTTGCTGGTGCTCAATTTCGATTGTTGTTTTGATGAGATCGAATTCAGCCCTCACAAACGCGTCATTCACGTCGTCGTTGGCATGGAGTTTGGCAAGCGTTTTCAGAGCCTCCTCATTTCGACCCTTGTCTAGTAGCCATCTGTAAAGTGCATCTTGTTAAAAGCCTGATTCATAACGTGTTTTTGAAGCGAGGGCACTGACCTTGGGCTTTCCGGGAATAAATACGTCAGTGCAGCCAGAAATACAGCGGGCACATTTTGAATGGCCAAGGGTATGCGCCATTGAGCACTTGAGTTGTCCAGTCTCACGAGACAGCCCCAGCCAATCCAGGTGGCGGTAAAGGCACCAATGCCAATCATAAGTTGCTGAAGGGCTGTGATGCGGCCTCGAATGCTTGGATGGGCCAACTCAGCTTGGTACAGCGGGACAATCATGCACAGGGTGCCAACGCCTAGACCAGAAACGAACCGGCCACCCCAAAGATAATGTATGTTTTGGCCGCCTGTTTGAAGTCCGCCCCCGAGCAAAAAGACTACGGCGCCGATAGATATGGTCGCTCGACGACCCAATCGGTCACCAAGAGGCCCAGCCGCACCAGCACCGAAGAAGGCGCCGGCCGTGAACATAGAAACGACGAGGCCACTGGTGGTGTCATTGGGCTGGAACTTGTCGATGAACGACTGAGATGCAACAACCGCCGCGATGACGCCCAAGTCGTAGCCGAATAGGAACGCACCGAGAGCGGCAAATAAGCCGACAAATAGTTGGTAAAGCTTTGGAGACAAGAGATTTGCCATGTGGAAAGACTGGTTGGTGGGGAATCAGGCGAGGTGAAGTTGTCTCAAAACACACCGTAGATAGCGGTTCATTTATACGCATTTATTCGCTGACTTCTCCCGTATACATAAGCTTGGTACAGCGCCACGTATTCACTAATTGGCGCGCTTCAGTTGATTTATTGGCATGGCCTTGGCCAGATACCAGTACCGGAGGGCTTGGCTACTTGGCTCTTGGATCATATTAGCCACCCCAGAAGGCGTAACGTCTGCCATGGCTCTCGCTAGCTCATTCGGGAAAAACGGGGATGCGGAGATGCGGGGGGTGGGGTGGACAAGGTGGCGGGATATCAGCCATTCACGACGCTCCATTGCCGACCCCAGGATGGCAGCATCATGTGATGGATGCGAGGTGGTCGTGTTGGGATGCAGATAGATGGCAGCATGCCTCTGATTATGTAGTCCAGGTGCTCCATATCTTTCCTATCGCCAGACACGCGGCCCCGCCTGACTAAATGAAGCACGCAACCGCCTGCAACCAATGCCGGCAGAGCAAACGCCGATGCGCCCGGGCCGGAATCGGTGAGCCCTGTGGCCCCTGTTCCAAGCGAGGGTTGAAGTGCGCTGGCCGAAACCGCGTGAGGCTTGGTCCCAGGGCGAGTTTGTTCCCAAAGGAACCCAGCTGCAATGAAGAGTCGAGTGGGAGGACACTCAATATCCCGCAGAGCACAATCGAAGAACTGGTCGAGCATTATTTGATCAAGATCCATGATCGGCCTCATAGTCTCTTTCACCCGCCTACCCTGAGAAGCCAGGTGCGCGACAAATTAGTCAACAAGGCACTGTTGTTTGCGATCTGCAGCATGGGCTCGAGGTTTTCTTCGGACGCGCGCATACGCTCTCTGGAGTCCGCTTTGACGGCCGAATCAAAGCGCCTCCTCCAAGCTGACTTGGAAAACATCTGCTTAGAAAACATCCAAGCATGCATATTGGTTGGTAACCTCTGTGCCTGTCACTCCAACCACAAGTCCGAGGTTCTCTTCTTCCGTAAGGTCTCCGTTTACCGTAATACAAGACTGTACCTGAACATGACTAGGAATCGCAAATAGCATGGCGCAGATTCTGAGCCTCAACGCTCAGTTCTTCACTGGCCCGGTTGTGGAGTGCGAGATAAGACGGCGAGTGTGGTGGGCCCTCTTCATGGCCGATCATTGGTGTTCTTCGGCCATTGGTCTCCCTCGCCAGATCGACGACTACGATGATACAGTTGGCTTGCCCATGGATGAAAGCCTATTTTACAACATGTCATATACGCAGAAAATTCTTGAAAGCGAGTGGAAACCTGGCCTATGGGCGCACATGGTTTCGCTGGTCCAGCATTTTGGCCCAATACAGAAACTTAGCCGCCTGCAAGCTGAGGGGGGTGCTGCTAACGAGCACCTCAGATGTGAAGTGGAGCGCATATTCAATCAACTTGAGCTCTGGGAGAGCATACTACCGGCTGATGCAAAGATGACGCGCGAAAATTTCCGCATGCACCAAAAGCAAGGAACCGGAGGAGCGTTCATTGCTTTGCATTTAGGTTATCACCATTACTCAACGCTGCTGCTGTTTCCTTTTCTCGAAGACCAGAGCTGTCTATCGGAATTCGATAAAATGTGCATTTCGCGATGCAAGAGACATGCTTCAGAATATAGCTCACTTCTTCGCTTAGCTCGAGAAGAACCGGACTGTGAGGCAGTCTATCCGACGGTTGGCCACATGGCTGTCGTATCCTCCTCTGTATTATTGCATACCCTCTTGTTTGGTGACGAGCTAGAACTACAAACCGCCCGCGCTAGACTTCAATCCAACTTTGAAGCCCTCATTGAACTGAAGCAATACTGGCCAAGCGTTGATGCTATGGTATGATGGGATTTGGTCTCTTTCAATAGACAGCTGCTAACTAGGTATAGGTTCAAAGATTGAGTGCTTTCCAAGACGTGTGCCTGTTATCTATGGGAAACCAGGCACATAAATTGGATGGCTGGATGGTTCGCTTCTTGATTGAGCATTCTCTTCCTCTTGGACAGAAAGAAGTGCAAATGCTACCCCCGGAGTTTGAATGGGAATCTGAGAGTCTGTCCATGATTGCTTATGGTCTAACACAACAGGGACGGTATACAGAATTCAGTATTTGAGATCTGAGCTACTGAGGGACTTACGGTTGAATGTACGGATATTGCTGTGAGGGAAATGAATATCCTTACTGTAGCCTTTTCTTTTCTGTTTAAAACCATTCCATCCAGAAAACTAGCCTAAGTTTAGAGATTGAAAGAGAAATGTTCCATGTTCGCTTTATTTGTCCCTTCAGGCGGAAACATCTAACACCCCTGGCGGAAATGTGATGGATACATGCGGGGAAGCTGAGCAAGGAACGGAAATGCAGGCCTCTAATAGGCTAATTATCCGCAAGCTTTCAATAAACTAGCCATTATTAAATTTCCCCGCACAGTTGCACATGAAAATTATCTCGAGGGGACCCTCCCCTGCAGGTCAGGGGACCGAGTCGGGGTTTAAGTTCGTATGATATGCCTGCCGCTCCAATCCAGTTCGAAGATCACCAGGATTAGTCCTAAAATACGAGAACACACCGTGGGACCTTTCTTCTTCTTTTTTGTTAGACCAGCACCTAGTCCTATGGTAGATGAAGTATATAAACACCAGGTCTTCTGGTCCACGGACTGATGCTAGTTCAATTGACCGCTCGCCTATCAATAATCCCTTCATTCTAAAAGTCCCCTCAAAATGAAACATATTCAACTGGTTACCGGAATCACATCACTGGCAGCTCTCTGCCAGGCCACAGCCGCAGGAACCACTCTTGAAAAGAAGTCGGCTGAGCCATTCAGCGACTTCACAAACAATGTGGTCTTCAAACCCGGCGCGGACTACACCAGCTGGAAGACTATTTATGGAAGATCTCTCCAGCTTCCAGACGATTCCATTCTCCTCACATGGGAAAACTATCCACCCGAACCACCACTGGCTCATTTCCCCATCTGGAAATCAGTCGATGGCGGGGCAACCTGGTCAGACTTTGTCAATGTCACAGATCAGGTCAACGGCTGGGGATTGAGATACCAGCCGCATTTATACCTACTCCCTCAGGACTTGGGAGAATACGCTGCTGGGACCATCATCCTCGCCGGCATGTCGCTGCCAGCTGACCTGAGCGAAGCTTGGCTCGACATGTACACCAGCAGCGATGGCGGGGAAACCTGGGAGTTTGCAAGCCACGTTGTCTATGCGCCAGGCCCCGAGACGGTCAAAAATGGAGACAAGGCTGTTTGGGAGCCTTTTCTTCTGCTGCATGATAACCAGCTCATCTGCTACTTTTCAGACCAGAGGGATGGTGCACACGCACAGAAGCTTGCACATGTCATCACAACAGATTTAAAGACTTGGTCTGATCCAGTGGACGATGTGGCGCATGCTATATATGAGCATCGCCCTGGTATGGCTACAGTCGCGCACATTGAATCTACCGACCATTACATCATGACATATGAAGTCTGCGGTCTCAGTGATGGCTGTCCAGCTCATTTCAAAGTCTCCACTTCGCCATATGATTTTGCGAGTGCCGAGGAGTACAAAATCCTATCCAATGCTACGTCCACAAGCCCAGGCTCATCGCCGTTTGTTATTTGGACCCAGCACCCCGTGAGGGATGATGGCTCAGGCGTGATTATTATGAATGGAGCTGGACAAGAGTCTGTTTTTGTAAATGAAGATTCTGCTGATCCAGAAGGATGGAGGATGGTTGACGTGGGTCAATGGGCTGCGCACTCTCGCTGCTTGGAGATAATCAATGTCAAGGGACAGAAGAAATTGATGATGTCCAATGCCGGGTTGATGGAATCTGGCCATGATAACTATGTGGTTGTTGGGGTAGTTGACGTTCCTTATTAGTACGGATGATTCCTTTAGGACGAGGGCTCGAGTTAGTCTGTGAATGCCAGCACAGTACTGTATTGAATGATAAGATATGGCGAATTCGCTTGCATCTTCGATGCGAGCTTGTTATGCCCGTTTGTATAAACCATGAAAGTGTACTGAAAGCACATCCGAGGGGCTTCTAGAGAATATTTCCACTGCATCGCATAAATCCGGAAGCCGCTATTGGTGAACTAGTATGCAAGACCAAGAATAAATGAGCTTTCATTTGGTCGACTTGTGCAATTGTGACTTATTCAATGGCTGTGCTTCTGAAGTGGAACCCAAACCTGAGTGCCGCGATCATCAGGCATTTGCGGGTTGGACGGATGCTGGAGAAGACGTATGCATGGCCACCTGGCTAGTCGTGTCGGAGATTCAGCCAGTAAGAGCCCGCGAATCCCGACGTTGCATATGCGGAGACTGGTACTACCACCAACCAGCGCTGAAGCGGGGTGATTGATGACTGTTAAATAGAAGATGAGGTCGGCATTCATTCTCGATAATTAACCATTTCTTTCATTTGGTACAATAACGAACCTATTGGATTTATACCTCTCAGAACACAGCCATGAAGAATTGGTCTCACATTCCGCATCTTGTCGATGGCCCTGCATCGAAGCGCCTCGTCGTGACAGACCAACCATTTCTCATGTTAGCGGGGGAAACGCAAAACTCATCTTTTACGTCAGCCGAGTACATGGGCACGAAATGGCAAGAATTGGCTGATGCTAATTTCAACACCATTCTCGGCTGCGTTACTTGGGAAATGATTGAGCCCCAAGAGGGCCAATTCAACTTTACTGAATTAGACGGTGTCATTGCTGGAGCGCGCGAACACGGCCTGCACATAGTTTTATTGTGGTTTGGATCCTTCAAAAATGGTACGTGATCAACTGATAGTAGTGAGATGTTTCTTACCAGCCTAGGGATGTCTACCTATGCACCAGCATGGGTCAAGCGCGACCAAGAGCGCTTCCCTCGGGTAAAGCTTCGAAAGCCTCGAGGCATCATTCAAACAGCCGATGTTCTGTCATTGTTCAGCCCCAACGCGATGGAAGCGGATGCCAAGGCCTTTGCGAAGCTCATGGCCCATATCAAAGAGGTCGACGAAGCTCACTCAACCGTGCTCATGGTCCAGGTGGAGAATGAGCCTGGAGTATTGGGTGATTCTCGGGACGCTAGCGCAGCAGCCGACGCGAAATTCAACGAGGCTGTTCCTGGTGACCTTCTCACATTTCTTGAGAATGATTGGGATGAACTTCGTTCAGATCTGAAAGACAACCTACGATCTTTGGGCCCCAAGGGTTCTCATCATCATAGCGGAATGAACTGGGAGGCTGCGTTTGGCAAGAGCCCCAAGACCGACGAAATATTTATGGCCTATCATTACGCAAAATTCATCAACCATGTCGCAGCGGCTGGAAAGGCAGAATATCCTCTGCCTCTCTACACCAATGTTTGGATGAACTATGTAGGCGAGGACGGAGAAGGCGATGTGCCAACGGTTGCTGCAGGAGGGGATTTGCCAGGTGATTATCCTTCCGGGGGAAGCACAAGCAATGTGCTTGATATCTGGCAACAGTTCGCACCAAACCTTGACTTTATATCGCCCGATATTTACTTCAACGACTACGCAAGCACTTGCATGAAGTATCGTCATCGCAAACAGCCACTCTTCATCCCCGAACAACGACGAGACGGGTATGGCGCGCGCCGGACATGGGTCGCGTTTGGCTCTCATTATGCGCTGGGCACGTCCCCGTTCGGAATTGATACTCTGAAGCCGAATGAAACAGACTTCAAAAATACGTACGGCCTATTGAGCTCTGTCAAGGAAATTATCATCGATGCCCAGGCCCGTCCTGGCTCCAGCATAGGGTTCTTCTTTGACGAGTTGCCCGATTCTGGTGTCGATCCTTCCAAGCCCGTGGTCCACCGATTTGGGGATTATGAACTCACCATACGCCGCTGTTTTGTCTTTGGAAAGCCAGGTCCTGGAGAAGGAATGATTATCCACCAAGAAGATGGCGCGTTTCTCTTGATTGGATGGGGATTCCAAGTGGAGGCTCGCGCGCTGTCTCACAAGGCATCCATGACGGGCATTCTGCGCTTTGAGGAGAAAACAACCAAGGGCTGTCCCCCCGGGATTCTTAGAACACTACGAACACTCAACGGAGATGAAACGCGTGGTGGCGTGACCGCCTTGATGCCCGGCCCAGATCCAGATTATGGCGGGTTTCCCATATGTGTGACTATTCCCGCACAGACCATGATTGCTGAGGTGCAGTTCTACTATTTAGAGTGACGCGGAGGTGACCATGTTCCGTTCCAAACAGGGCTGCGCATTAAAAGTAAATCAATAAAACCAATTTATTTATAAGAATGAAAATACGAAATTAAGTAGTACAGGTTGACCGAACAACCATTTGGCGCGGGTTCCTTGCGTTATCTGCTCGTCCCGCCTGCAAACATGTGGTGTCGATAAAAACTCTACTCGTCACATTTGAGAACGTCATAGACGGTCCTCTCAATCTCATCGTACAGTGCCTTGACAACAGGGTCTCCGACTGGTTGGACATGCGTGAAGAGGAGGCCAGCTATTCCGGCTTTGCGGTCAATCCACTAGAAGTAAAATTAGCAAATGATCCCGGAACGCCTGCAAATAAAAAAGCAGAAAGACTTGGACCTACCCAGCGAGAACCAGCCAACCCAAACCATGCCATGGATCCATTGCGCCGCTTTCCAGGAACATCCTCCATGTTGAGTATTCCTCCGAGTCCCCAGTTCAGCGACAGACCTTGAGGAAATTCTGCTGCAATTCCATCAGGGCTGGCGACGGCTGCCTCCATCAGCTGTTTTGTCTGCAAATCGTCTAATTGTGGAGAAAACATCAAGTCCAGTGTTGCATCAGAAACGATATCGCCAGCTAAGAAGGCTTGCAGGAAGGCAGCGTAGTCGTGGGCTGTAGTGAAGATACCACCGCCGCCGCTCTGGATTTCGGGCACTGGTGGAAATAAGGCCGGACCCAGTTGCAATGTGCCATCACTCTCTCGAATGATCCAGTCCACCTGCCTGCTCTCAGCACTCTCAGGGACCGTCGGCCAAAATCCTGTAGAGTTCATCTCCAAGGGTGTGAAGAATTGTTCCTTCATGTAGTCTCCAAGCGACTGTCCCGTGATATGCTCCAGGGCTTGGCCAGCCCAATCGGTCGCAGGTCCATACATCCAACCATCGCCCGGGGCAAATAGGAGAGGAGGAAGAAAAAGCTCCTTAGTCCATAATGCAGGCGCGCTCCCAACCGCTTCATAGTACTGTGGCAGAGTCGGGCTTGTAAAATTGTAGGCGAGGCCGAGAGTGTGTGTCAAGATTTGCCTAACAACGTTAATCAATTATAGCTGCTCAGTTATTTACCAAGTAGCAAATACTCACTTGAGAGTGATCGGTCGCGTATTATTCGTCATTATCGGGCTGTTGGATGCGTCAAACCCATTCAGAATTGACAGGTTACTCAGTTCTGGGACAATGGAGCGGAGGTCTTGATCAAGCTGGAGCGCACCCTTTTCCACCAGTTGCATGGCAGATGCAGAGGTCAAGAGCTTGGTCAACGACGCAACCCAACTAAAGGAATCAAGAGTCCATGCCGTCCCGTTTTCTCCAAAGTTTGCTGCACCGGCGGCCCCAGAATACAGCACTCCTGTGCGGAGATTAGATGGATGATGTGGGCTTTGCTGATCGGGGAAAGGATGACTTACTGTCCTTGTCCACGATGATGGATGCCGCACCAAGCAATTTGTTGGCGGTGCCATTGCTGGTGTTGGTATATCTTTGAAGGATTTCGGTGATCTTTTCCATTGTAAAGAGCTTTGTGTAATTATTGAAGCACTTGGCTTATTCTTTATGTGAGGATGAAGTTAGAACCTGATTCATACGCTCACCGGTTATTTATAACAACGAAGATTATTTTGTACACTTTCCTAGTGATCATATGTCATTGAGTATGTTCTAAATTTTTTTTAACACGGCCGAGCAGCTTACCAATCTGTAACGACGGACGGATTGACTAACACGCCGGTCCTAGAATCCCGGCTCCGCGTCGCAAACGTCGATTCGTTGTGTACTAAAACTTTATCGAGGGGCACAGACGCCTTGGCAACATGCAAGTTCTCTATTTCACTTCTTTGCTCCTGGTCTACTGCATGACCCACAGAAGAGCTTCTCTTGTCATCGTCGGTAGCTAAAAGTAATGCTATGATTCATTATTTCTTAAAATTCCATAGCCTATATATCTGCACCGCCAGCAAAATGTCTATTGCTTTGTCAATTCTTTTTTTCTTCTTTACTTTACTCATGATCGGCGAATTTGTTGTCGTGAGATGAGCTTGGACAGAAATTAAGGTTCGGTAACAGGGTTCTCCCCTTCATATAGCCTGGTCAATCATCTCGAAGCGAATGCGAATGTTTAATAATCATTCCGTAGTATTACCTTCATAGAAGATTAGGTCGGTAATATAGAGTCTTGTGAGGACTCCTCACTAGAATGAGTAGAAATCTTCCTATAAATTTATTCTGGAGACGAGCTACAGCTCCATAATCTTTGCTTTGTGGCCTCCCAACTTGCAAAAGTCCCAGTCCCAGTCTTCACTGAGCTGCCCATCCCGCAAATAAGTTCTGTGCAGCCATTCGGCATTGTCCTTCAGGTCGCATAGCTTCTCCTCCAAATCAGCTCGAGTAAAGCTGTGGATGAGGACCTCTTTGAGAAGAGAATCGCGCAGGTCGGACAATGTTTCCCCTTGCGGCAACGGATCGAATCGCACATCAAGAAAGCTCCCATCTCGGTCCCACTGCGCCTGAGATTGGCAGACGACGACAAAGCGGCGCCAGTAGAGATGGTTCCATGTCGGTGGTATGAAAAAATCACCATCTTTGGCCTCAGTGCGTGCAGTGATCTCGCCCTTATGGTGGTTGGTTGATGCAAGCGGCAGCACGCTCATCGTCGGTCAAGTCTTCTGCGAGAGGCAGCCCGTGAATTTCAACGCAATCAGGAGCACCTCTACTAACCGTTCTGCGGCCATTCAACCTCATGGCGTGGATAGTCTCGCTAATAGCTTGGACATGATCAGGATCACCGGCATTTGGTGATGTATCATAGATCTGAATAGACCACTCGGGGCGATTCGAGCTAGCGATGCGAGTGTTGGGGGCTGCTGGAGACTCACGCGTCTCCCACGCCGTTGTGAGACGGGGCTTTCTCGATGATATTTCTGAAGAGGGCGGCGCGACCCATGGTGAATGTCTTTGAGGTGGTGATGATTGATGATCTGACAAAGGTGGCGAACAGGGCCGGCCATGTTACTGTCTGTCAAAATCAGAGGATGCGCTAGCTAGAGGGCTAAGCCTTGTGCACGTTTGCGGATGAGATTTTGGCGCGTTTCAGCACCCAACCACCCCACTGCTCAGCTTCGTCAACTGCCAGTCATGATCAGTCCGGAACGTGAAAACTCCAAGTTGATGTCTTATCATCGCTTGTAGTGTCACAGAACATGATGAAATGATTTTACGAAAAGTCTTTGAAGACCGTTAGAAACCAACGCGATCCGAAATCACAACATTGTAGACCATTTCGGGTTCACAAACATCAACATCACGCTCACCATATTTAAGGAATACGACTACAACAGAATCGCTGAGTTTGGAATTGGATATGATTGCTTGAGTACAAGGTCGGGTGTTGAAGGTGTGAAATCAGTTGAGAATGGCTGCAATCAAATAAGAAGCCAGCCCACCCTATACGCGAAGTTTTAACTACGACCAACTCGATATTCTCAATCTTTGTGGAATTGTCGAAGCGAAGACGGGATCTGATCCTTTATCAGAATTCAATTGACTGTGTCCTGCCTGCTCTCCCACGCCCAAGCTGAGAAGCGGTGGGTTAGTGCCCTTGTCGGTGACGACCGGGACATCCTCGATGCCAAGAATGGCGCTCGAAACTAGCAGTCCAGACCTCTGGTAGCTTGCAATTTCAGATTTGAAGCTAGCCCCTGATTCACTAGAAGTGGCACACATGACACTACCAACCATCTTTTGTACCACCTCTCAAGCGGCCTTACTCTAGTACTTTTTCGTCCAAGGCGCGAGAAGGCATAATTTTTCAAGCGGTTGGATACCTCGAGGTTCAAAACCCCCGCCACTTCAAAAGCTGTTTGAATGAGTAAAAACCAGCTGATCTTTCTCTTGTGCCTATGACACGTAGTCTATCTCGGTCTTGGTTCTAACTTGGGGTGAACAGACTATTGAATGTGGCGCAAAATTAGCGTGAGAAGCTGAAGTGGCCATGGCTTTCCAAGGCCTGGAAACCACATGTATAAAGACTTGATCCATCGGACAAGTAAACGTTCGCCTCCATCTCATTTCGCTCACGGCCGACTCCTCGTTTGAACCTCAAACATGAGGGTATTCAATATTTTGGTTGCGGTAGCACTCCTCGCCTCAGAGGCAGTCGCTGTCCCAGGCTATGCGTACCCGCACTGCAAGGCCAACAATTGTCTCAGTTCTGTATTTCCCCCATGGGTCCTCGCCGATCTTGTTGTACACTAACTCATATCTTAGCTCAAATCCGAAAAAGATCGTCGCGCATGCAGCTCATTTCTGGAGAAGACAATCACCCCCTGTGCAACGTAAGGTTCCAGCAACTTCTAAATAAAACTTCAGAAAGCTAATGGAGCGCAGCACTGTCGTTAGAACCAAGACTGTGACGGTCACCAAGCCAAAAACTACGACATTGTCAAAAACTACTGTCGTTGTCCCGACCCAGATCGTCCTTACCTCGATGACATCGACCACTACCCTGTTCGATTTTGAAACTGCGTATGTTACCGCGACCGTCAATGCTCCCGTACCCAACAACTCCGTTAAGAAGCGCCTTGCCAAGAACTGTTCTCCAAAGACCGGGTCCGCTACGGTGTTGCCTACTTGTGCCAAAACCTGTGGTAGCCAGGCGCAATTCAGCTCGGCCTGTTTATGCCTTGGTGTCGCACCCAAGACAGTCACAGCACAAGGCGCTACTTCAATCGCGACGGTTACAAAGATGGTGACCTCGACTCCTCTGGTCACCGTTACCAAGCTCCGCACAAGTACCTCGGTCTTTACCGAGTTCAAGACGACCATAGTGCCTGCGACTGAAAGGATAACTTCTACACTCACTAGCACATCTACGGTTTCCCCGCCCGCTACCTGCACCAAGTATGCTTTGGGGCTCGACATGCCCCCGGACAACGTCAATTACTACCTCTTCTCCATGGATGATTCGGTGTACATTGGTCCATTTTCTGATGCTATGATCTTTGAGCTCACCGACGGCCTGTTGCATCTATCGGGGGACCCTGCGATGACTTTTTGGGCCTTGGATGGGAATGACCCGGCCAGAGTCGTATTCACGAATGCTCCTACAGACATCAAATACAAAAAGCTCACATACAAGACAGAAGTTGAAGGGGGTTTGACAACATTGACAATGAAATCCCTAGCTGGAGGTGAAGTATTGATGCGGTGTAGGTCAGAAGGAGATTTCTACTTTTTTATCGGCTTAGGCGATTCCTCGGTTAAAAGCAACTGTGACAGAGTCACAAATATGAGATTGCAGCCTGTTTGCTAGATACGCAATATTCGTTAGAGGAACTCTTATGGTTTCCTCATAGATTCGGTGTCGCATGTTTTTTTGTTTGCTGCAAGTGAGCCGTTTTTTTTTAACTTTGGATTTCTCCTCTCTGCAGGTTCGTGAAAGTTGTGGGTATTCCTATACATCGTAGAGAAATAATTTCAACAAGGGCTCGTGTAATGGCTACTTTCCCTATCACGGATGCAGTTCCTGCTTCTTTTGGTGGTCCTGCATGTCGCATTCGTATCAACAAGGCTAACAAGCGCGTTATCAGGGTGAGAGAAAGTAAAGTAACCACTGAGCGCTCGTCGTCCACTTCCTGGACGGACTTTGCGAGATTGTACGATCTAATAATGCGGCCAAACCCGGCAACGCGCAGAGCCATCTGCGGTTCCGTTGGTTGAAGATCTCACAAACCTTAATTTCGCCCGGTTCAACTTCTGAAAACCTGCGTTTTTTTGGGCTCGGTGTTGACCATTGTGGTCTTGCATGATGCATCGTCAAAGTTTGAACCGTCAATCCTCACAATTACTAGCAGGCCGGAGTAAGCGGTTAACTTGGATGAGTACTGAGGCTCAAGAACCTCTTTGAGGCAGGAAGTTCATCGCAGTTGCATTAGTCTGGCTAGTTTGGGGAGCAGAACCTTCAGCATCCACGCAGTACTCAAAGCTAAACTTAGGATTTAGCTTCATTGGAGAAGTTCTCTCAGTAAAGAATAGTAAGAGTAACCATATTAATACACTGTCCTACCTAGTTATCTAGGTCTAGAGTACCTTTCTATTGTAAACCGCTGGGGGAAACCTAAGAACTGAGTGTAAAAGCCTAGCGCTGCTGCCACGCTTCGCTCGCGCTGCGCGCTCTTGCCTTCTCCTTTATCCAAGGTCGCTTGCTGCAAAAATAAACCTAATCTAGGCAGTATGGTTTACTGTGCCATCGGTACCGCGCGTTATCGGCGTTAGCGCGCTCGACGTGTAGTGACAGTTTGTTGCCGGCTGGCTGCCACCACTTCTCGCCAGCCTGGCCCTTTGCACGCCTTATTTCGACCCTTTTCCCTCTTCCCTTTCCTCTTGTTCTTTTTCTCTTCTTGAAAAAACAACACCAACAACAACAAGGTTCGTCTGCCCCCTGACCTCCGCCTTGGGCACGCCGCGGGCGCCCCGCTGACGCTCCGATCGGTAGAGAATATAAAACGTGGAAGATACCCAGACCAGTTTCCCCCACCCCACCTCGGCAGTCTTGTTTTCGGCTTGCGTTTACCATCTACTGCAAAGGGTCTCAACTCATCACGATCCACGGATATAAAAATGCCCGAAGCTACCAAGGGTGGTGGCAATGCAGACCTGGAGCCTGGCATGTGCAATCTTGACTCTTTGTTAGCTCGCTTGGCCACGAGTTTGAAGGACAGTTCTGGAAAGGATGTTTTTGCCGTCGGTGGCAAGATGAGCCTTGCCGATCCATCTGCGAATCCGACTCCAGGCAAAGGTCCTCTTGTAATCCGATGGGAGTCAGGCAACGAGCATAGCAAGATCACACTCCCCATCACACCTGAGCATGAGTCTCACGCATCCTTCATCAGGCTTCTGGAAGACTGCGAACCCGCGAAGTTTGGCCTGGGCGGTCAAAATATTTATGACGAAGAATATCGCAAGGCGGGAAAGCTGGACGAAGCAAACTTCTGTACCAGCTTTAATCCATACGAACACGGTATTGTCGACACTGTCCTCCAGTCCTTGGGCCTCAGCGACAGCACTAATCCCACAGAGCATGGTATCCGAGCGGAGCTTTACAAGTTCAATGTAAGCTTCAGATACACGCGCTGTATTACCAAACTGACACTCGACAAAGATCTACTCTGCACCTTCTGGCAAGTTCAGGTCCCACGTGGACACACCTCGATCTACAGATCAAATGGGATCCCTTGTCGTCTGTCTCCCGTATATCCACGAAGGCAAGCACCCAACTCCAAAATCCTGCAATCACCCAAGTCTCTAACCACCCACAGGCGGCGAACTCGTGGTCCGACACGCGAGACGGGAAGCCCTCTTCGATTGGAGTACTCAGGGCTCCTCTATGATCCAATGGGCTGCATTCTTTTCCGATTGCGAGCATGAGGTCCTTGAAGTCACCTCAGGCCATAGGCTCACACTGACTTATAACTTGTACTGGACTCAGCACAGGCCATCCATGATGGCCAACAATCTTGATGCCCTGAGCCAGGAGTCTCTGCATTTCTACGGTGCCCTGCAAAGGCTTCTTGAGCACCCCCAATTCCTTCCTGAAGGTATAGAAATGCCCGCAAGCCTTCCGTACTTTGAAACACTCACTAAATCTATCAAGGTGGTAAACTGGGATTTACTTGCACACATGCCTACCCTCACAGTGCAAAGGCAAGCTCGACCGAAGGCGTGACATGCGCCCTCAAAGGCCTAGACATGGTAGTCTTCCAAGCCCTTTCGCGCCTCATGCCGGATGTCCGTGTTGTAGCTGTGATTGACGAGGATTATCCCTCAGGACAACAGTCCAGCCCTGCATGGGTTGCCAAAGGCTTGGTTTGCCAGGGAACCGACGATGGTTTCGGGGAAACGGACAGAGATTTCAAACCCAAGCACTTCACATCATCCAAAGGCCAATCGCTTTTCCGAAAGAGAAATGTCACTTGGCTGAACTATAGCCCTGGTTCAGTTGCACACAAGGAATTGGCCGTTGCGTTTTTACAGGCAAGCCTACAACAATTACTCTCAACGTGGTCAAAGGATCTCGACACTGACCGATCTTCTAGTACGGTAATGAGGCTAGCATTGGCGAATTCTACTCTTCCGCCGTCATAATGGCCGAGATAAAGAGAGGAAATTGAGGAAGTCAAAGCCGGGGTTAATCCTCTAGCATGGAGGCTCTGGAGTAGACAGTGGTCTCTCCCCTTGACAATAGTTAGTCAAAGGTTCTGCACGAAGAAGACAAATGGGAATTAGGTATCACCTTTCCAGCACAAAATGAATATTTTGACACCGAAAATGAATAAATAAATATCTTAAATTGATTTCAAAGAGCACCACAACACGCATGCACTTAACCATTGTTTGGGTCACACCTTTGTTGCATTGTACTTACCAAGCCTTAAATCAACACCTGGAGATGATAGTTGTAGAAGACGAATTTTTATCAGTATGTCGAACGCCTGACTCGGCCTAAGAACTCACCACACATACGCACTAACAGACGGTTAAAAATTAAGGGGGATCCCGCGGCAATTCGGTTTCAAGGAGCAATGAAAGCGAAGCAGCAACGAAACAGGCAAATATATTTAACGGTTAATGAGCTGCATAAATGAAACGCCTTTGATGAGCCTTGATACATCCGCTTCTGAGGCCTTTATCGGACTATCGTCGACTTTCCCAGAAGTCCTGGAGGGCTCTCATGTCGTCTTCAATCTCCGGGTAATTGAAAGCATCTTTGACATCACGCTGGGTGCGATAGTAGTCGTAATCTCTGATGGGTATCTCACGCTCCCAGCGATCGCGAAAAACCCCGTGCACGTCAATGGCATCGTCTGGATCTATCCGGTCTCTGTTTTGCTTGCTAGCTAGGATGGGCAAGCCCGATTTCACGCTAGCTTGCTGGTCTGAACACAATACTCGCCGCAGTGCCTCGATCTGGTCGTCAAGAAGTTTGTATATACGATAGGTTACTTCACGGCGATCAGAATGGAAATAGATGTCCCTGCACTTGGGTTGAAAAATCAGTACAATCTTTGAGAGCAATCGTGGTGTGTGCAATACCTACTTCAAATCCTGATTCACCGCGATCAAACAATACCACGCCGCCAAGGATCTGGTTTTCAGCCCAGTAACCAACCACGTCGGCAAGCCCATTGGGATACCGATCTCGGCATTGATAAGCCGTGTGGTAAAAAAAGGTGACTGGGGGTGCTGGATGTGTAGGTGTGCGTAGTATCTATCGATATACGCGTCGACGGTGGGAAGTCCGTCAAGAATCTGTGCAAAGGTTAACTCGGCGGCGTCAGTTGCGAAAACCGCCGAGACAGCCTTCGAGAGCGCATTAGCATGGAGAGGGTCCATCCTAGTCAGTGAGAAACATCGAATGAATTATAAGATTGAAGTGACCGTTTGCGTGCTGAGCTAGAAGATGGGCAATGAAGAAGCGACTATTGGTTGAAGGATTATCGGGTCATCATGCGTCTTGCCGAAAATTTAGGCATCCGTCTCCCGGGCGCGGACCAACATCGGATTATCAGTGACCATCACAAGCGCTAAGAGCCCAACGAATGAGGTGTAAGAAAGTGGTATGAACTCAAGAAAGTAACACATGAGAATTGGACTATAACAAAAAGCTAAATGGTTTGAATTTGCTTCCGAGAAAGTAAAAACAAAATGGATGAAAGCGAATCCAGGATACAAGTTTATCAGAATAAAGGTGCCATGGCACCAGTGGCTATGAAAATCGAGACAATAAACTATTTCACTGGACCCACAAAGGGGCAAGAGCTAGTTGGAGATGCATAATTGGTGATTGATGGCTGAGAGCTATTGAATCCTGCTGGGGAACATAAAGAGTAATCAAGCTGATCCTACGCGCCACATCACACCGCCTCGTGTGACGGCTGAACGCTTGGCTAGTCATACTACAGCGCCACGCATCGATGCATAGTGGAGGGAGTTCTGAAGTAAGTCGCGCAATTAGCCTAGGTGGGTGAGCGTATCACACATTTTCCGCCTTGCATCGTCCTCGGAGTGTGCCTATGTCATAAACGTACATTCTAGCATCTGAGTAGACCGTTTAATTCCGAGATAGTCTGGTCAACGTTGGTGTGGTTTCAAATCACAACATTCTCTTCTCGGAACAAAGTGTTTAGATTCAGCATCCCCATGATTCCCTACATAATGGAGAAGGCAATTATCTGTCTAGGCACTAAACCTATCATCCTCTTGCTTCTCTTTGAAATAGCATTCGAATTGTTGCATCTTTCGCTTCAGAAAGTCCTCTTTCTTGTCGAGGGTAGATTTATCTAGAGCGATTGGTTCTTGATGCCTTTTATGCAAGGCTGTCCAATAAATCTCATCGACATCGAAGCTGCACCGTGACGCAAGATTGAACCAGAAATGCCCACTGTCCCACGATTCGCGCATCCGAGTTGACAAAGAGAACTCAGCCACAGAGGGTGGTGCGATGGCCTCGGCGCGCTCCATGGCGCGAATAAACTGGTCCTTTCGTGGCTCAAAGAGCTTTAAGAATTCATCCATTCCATGCTCCTCCACAAGTCGTGGAGGGGGCCTGAGAAGTAGCCACCATGGAGGATCATAAGCAAGCTGGGCGGGCATGGCATTGGTAAATTCAAAATCGAGTAGCGCTGTGATTCGCATTGTCTCGGGGTCCACGAGCATATTGGTCGCTCTCAGATCATCGCAAAAGACCCGAAATGGCCCCTTGTCATCGACATTGCCGTACGACAGGGCAAGTTTCCTAAACGACTGCCTTGCGATGAAGCAGTTCCAAGCCAGGTCCTCATCATCACCAGCTATGTTTTGTTGTGCCTCTAGGTGCACCTCAAAATTGTCCGCTCGGGCGGCAAAAAATTCGCTCGCGCGATCGAATGGTTGGAGAGTTGCAAAGTTGCTGGCCGGAACATCGCCAAGCGTGACAGCCTCGTTCATATCATACGTCAGAGGCCTCCCGGTAACGTTCCACTGGCCAGACACATCATCTTTGGATATGGAACCGATTCGGTCAAATTCGAGCCGTGAAAGCTCCAACATAAAGCTGGCTATTTGTTGATAAATAAAGTCAAGTTTCTCGCCATCAAAATGCGGGTTTAAAACGGGCGGCGCCGTTATGTCCTCGTTCGGCACTTGCAAGATATCGCTTAAGTCGCAACCTCCCACCAAATCCATTATAATAAAGGGGCCCAGTTGTAGTGGGCTGGCTTCTGTGAGACCCCAGTCGCGTACTTTTGGGATGGGAATGCTGGTGCGCTCGCTGAGAAATTGCATGGTCATGACCTCGTTTCTGACTTTTTCGTCGCGCCAAAGAGGGAATATCCTGCCGGGAATCGGAAAGCGGATGATCACATTCTCCTCACTGTCGCCACGCTTCACACTGAGACTGATGTTGAATGATCCTTTGTAAAAGCGATGGAAAGTCGCCTCTTCCACCCAGCCCAGCCGATGAGCGACGAATGATAGGATGCTGTCTCTACCATCGATAATCTTTCGCGCAAATTCCAACAGCTGATCGTCGCCATTCTTTTCGGCAATAAAATTGAACGGCGCCATTTTGCGTTAACGGGCGTTCCGATGGGAGCGTACGATGGTGAGGAGACTAAAAATATGCTGGCCTCGCAGGAGAGAGGGGAACGTCGGTCTGTGGCTTTCTGCTCACCGCCCAAGCCCCTGGAGTCCAATGCAAACTGACTCAGATTTTGCCATTCACTTTGTACGATAATTTGTAAGTGAACTTTTTTCCCTTTCCATTTCGTTTCGTTTCAACCAAGTTGTGCTATTTTTGTGAGCTTTTATCCACATGTTTCCTGCATCGAATCTCTAATCAACCCTTCCATCACTCTCCCTAGATCAGCATTTCGCCTATCGTGGCCGTTATATGCTACTAGTCCATTACTATCATCTCAAACATCATGGCAGCATTAACCTGAGTTCCTTCACCGCGACCCTCTCGACAATCCTTCGCAGCGTCTTCCGTCAACTTCTTTCCTACTTCCTGCTTCCTGCGTTGCTCTGCAGCCGCTCTCGGCTTCCTTTAGAATTTTTTGCCTGAGCTGATCAGTTGATCCAAAGCATTTGGATCAACAATTCTGCCACCTCTGCTGTCGGACATGGTGATAGCGCCGGAAGTTGGATTGGAGAGTTGATGATAATACTGTAAACTGATCTGAAGATATCATCGTTGGTGATTTTGAAAAATTGAATGGATATCAGGATTTGGTCAATTTATACATGTTCCTTTCTACATGAAGTGGGAATTTATTTTACGTTGGCTTCAATTGCATCCAGTTGCGTCAGTAGCAGTACAGTAAAGCACAGTAACGTCGGACATAATCAAAATGGAACATTGGAGGATTTGGGGCAGTGAATAGTTTCATTGTTATTGTAATAGAGTAATAGACAACTGATCATTATCTTTCTCGCAGCTACTTCAACCCTCTCAAGATGGTTCTATCCCAGTTCCATCACAGACATAGCATTTTTCTCCACCCCTCGCTTTCGCTCCATCACAAGCTCGACATTTCATTTGGTCGGCACTCGGAGGGAGCTTGTCAGATGCATGAGTATGGATAGCACTGTCCAATGCCTGGCTCTGTGCTGATAGTGCCTGCCCCGATAGCGTCTCTGACAAGAGTTCACCTTTCTGAGCGAGGGCAATATCGATGTCTGAAAGAGCCTTGGAAAGGAGCGATCTTACGTTCTGGAGTCGGGCCTGGGCCATATCAGTCAGTGAGCCTCATATTCGTATGACAGTAGCATACAATATCAGCCGCGATCGACTCTTGCAGCTTGGTTTCAGTTTGCTGATCCATTCTTGCTGCGCCGCGAATGTTTTCGATCCCGGTGAGAGTAATGTGTCAGATAAAGTGGCAGGCTTGCCACGTGACGGAAACCCCGCTCGAAAGGGGAGGTGCTATTGTGAAGTCACAGATCTCACTTACAGACTAAACGCCGAAACACCCCCCACGTTCTGAAGTCAGCCTCGCTGCCTGTTAGGGAAATTGAGCGCTTGCTAGCCGAAGGTCGCCCACAATTTAGTGTGTTTTACGTAGACCTCAAGTTATCAAGCGGGGGGTTGGGGGGTAGAGAGCGTATGTCTCCATCAATTATATATATGAGCTTGCAACTAATCTACCAGAGACAGATTTAGGAGAGCCTTAGAAATGTCATAGTTGGCTGTGTAAGTCCGACCAATGGAACCCGTGGTAAATTTCCCACATTCGGTCTCAGCCTTGACATGCTCATCCAACAGCTTGGCCATCTCGACCATGACTCCCTCGCTTTGCTCTGACTCAGGCACCAGCTCCTGAGCGGCCACGGCGAACATGAGGCCCGCATAGTCGGCGGGCTCAGCCATAGCAGTCGGCAATGGCGGGAGGCCCATCTCATCTGCAATCGCCTTTAGTTGCCCGATCATCCCTCGTGTCGCCCCCTCCACAGCGAGGTAGTTGAAAGTGAGGTCCGGGATCTCTGCTTGGATGGTCTTGGCCACATGGTGCACGAGATGCGGCGCAGTCAGCGTTGGGAGCCCGGCCTTGGCTTCGGACCCATCGCTCCAGCCGCTAGCCTCTAGAAGCTGTATCACTACAGCTGTATTCCAGGTCCTCCTCGCGCCTTCATCTTTCTGAATCCGCGATGCGCACCAGTTCGAAGCCACGGCCTTGAATTTGAGCTCGCGCACACCTGCGCTGGATGTCTGCACCTTGACTTTGCCCTTTTTCCCCTGGCGGCGCTTCGACGCTGCGATCCAGTTGGCGGCTGAGATGCTGCGGCTCATGCAGTGGCTCTTGAAGTGACCCTGCGCCGTGGTTGGCGGCTCGCTTCCAATGAAGAAGGCCTGCGGTCCTTGCTGGTCGAGCAAGTAGTCGAGATCTGGCCACTCAACCACAGAGTCGGCGTTGGCGCGCTGCTGATGCTGACGCGTTGCCGTGTAAAGCTGCACAGCGTATAGCAGGTTGCCGGCCTTGGCCGCGTACGCAAGACCGGTCCTGTAAAACACTGCGCGCATGTAGTGAATCCACAGACCGCAGAAGAGCGGGTTGTGAAGGAGAAAGGTGGAAGGTCTTTCTGCCGCCTGCCTGGTAGGCGACGCCATCCGGATAATTGAGAAGACATCTGTGTCCCCCTGTTGAATGGAGATGGTCTTTTTGAGTTCATCAAGCTCCCTGCGCATGTACTTTGGATCTCCGCACGCAGACTGTGCGCTCTCGATCATGGCTTTTGTGTTTTCGTTGAAAATATCGAGCTCGGCTTTCGGCTTCTCGACCTCGGGCCCCAGGAAGTGCAGGGTGTCGAGGTAGTTCTGAGCCGCAAAGCACAGCGATATGGGGATGGTCTGGGTCTCAAACATGGCTTTGATGCCGCGCGCGAACTCGTCCTGCATCGGGATGCCCTGGAGCTCGAACAGCATCACCATGTCAGGCACAGCCTCCAGCATGGCTGCCTTGTCGTTCTCCCACCGACGGCGGTCATTTGTTTCCTTGAGACGCGCCGTCTTGTGCTCATACCACCCAAACTTGCCATTGTAAAAGGGTATCTCCTTTCCAGCTCCAACGTACCCCAGGCCCTTGAGAAGCGAATCTAGAAGGCAAAGACTATTGTACATGAAGGCGGAGCCGTACTCGTAGCAGGCGTAGTTGAAGTCGTCGGTGGGCCGATCCTTTTCCAAATAATCAAGACCCTGAGACACGCAGATCTGCTGGAAAGAGTTCGGGATAAGTACCATGGAGCCGCCCAGCTTCTCGAGCATTGGCGCCACCTCCTCTTCCATTCCACGAGCAAGCTCAAGGGCCGTGTTGACACCCACGGCAGTAGCGGGGAGGTCCATGTTGCCTTTCTGATATTCACCCCACAAGTTTCCAATCTCTTCCCGGAGACTGATGAGATCTTTGAGCAGAGCGATGTAGGCAAGGACGTGCTCCGTCTCAGAGTCCTCGACCTCCTCAACAGTGTACTCAAGGGCAACGGGAGCAGAACGCTCCGCATCGGGTGCGTTCAAAAAGCCCTCAGATGGCTCGTACATGCGCAATGCCTCGAACATGTTGAAGTCTGCAGCCGTAAATTTGCGACTCGATTCTGGCTCAGCATTGGCCTGCGCATTGGCCCCCTCATCGGAGGCGTCATCCTTGGCGTCCTCGGGCTTGAGCAGGATGTCGCGGACCTTCTCCAGAACAAGAACAAAATAGGCATGTGTCGACTTTGATCGGGCGCTAATTTCATGCCCGACGGCCCTGAGGCGAAACGAGAAGATATTGCGCACCTTGATGGCGCGCTTGAGGGCGGTGCTCACCAAGGACGGGATCCCAGCCTCGCCATTGCTGGCATCCGACTGAGCCGTCTTGAGCTTTCCGGCGATGAACTGGGCCAACGGTACAAAGTCTCGGATGGCCAGCACGTACTTGGGTTTATCGGCCTTCTCCTCTATGCTGGCAGGCGCAGGATTCTGCGGCTGCTTCTGGGCCAGCTTGCGCGCCTTGCCCTTCAGACGGGTCGAGGACGGTGCGGGGTTCGACTTGTTGGAAACGGGTGCTGCAAGCGGACTCGTGTATCCGTGTTCCTTTGCAGTCGTGGCGAGCCATGAAGCGACGACCTCTGTGTCGTGCTTGTATTTCATATACGTCGAGATGAAGCCTGCGGGAAGCATGGTGGGCAATCTGATAAGGTGTGCGGATCGGAACGATGGCCGGCCAGCAATGTCTCAATCGCAATCATCTGTCACTTTGTTTCGCTTCAGGCGGTGGCCCCTGGCAGAATAACATGGCCAGTGATGATTCATAATTTGATAAAAAATAAAAATAAAATAAAAAGCAAATCGAGGATAAAATGCGATCAATCAAGCTAGCCATAATCTCTCCAGGGCGTGGCGTGTTTGGTGCACCAGCAATCAATGAACGCTAGCCAGATTATTCACAATACTCACCACACATTGGGCTAGAAAATAGAATTAAAAAATATTCTGAGGGAATATACTTGGCAAATCGTTCTTATTTATACTGTGATATCATTTTTAGTTGCTTTAACAATACGTACGAAGAATTATCGTGGCTTTGTAGATCCCCCTCTAATTTTACGTGTAAAGGTGGTATTGGCGGTCGGACGGCGCCCCACCCGGCCAACAACAGGTAACTCTCCATAGCTGGTTAAGCGACTCTTGCTCAAACGCCTAGCTCAGGGGCTGCGATCTCCAAAGTAGACAAAACGTCATATCAGCCACGACAGATTATTCATGGTGTCCAATCTGAAAAATCAGATGTATCGTTTATGAAGAGTTTTCATCGCGTGGTATGATAAGATGATTACCCGTTGGCGTTGTGGGGGATGCCCCACAACGCCAACGGGTAAACTTTGCTTTGTATTTGTCTTGCTGGTGATAGACAGCTTACCCTATATCAAGTGCAACTTCAAATTCATTTACCTTCTTAATGATCTATCTTTATTACGTTCTAGACTCTTATAATCTATAACTATACTATTGGCACTGGTGCTAGATAATCTTCCGGTATTATAGAAAGTTTACTTTTATTTTTATGTTCAGTTTTCTAGTGGGTATTACACGGTAACTTGCTCCGGGGTCATCTATTTTCAGTCATCCTTAGCCTATAAAAGACAGTAGAATAATATATCTACTACAGTCCTATATCTAACTTAATAAGAGAACATCACCAGTTCTTTGAATTACTACTCTCCATATGCTGGTCAGAGTCGCTCCCGGACACGGTCCTTGTTCCCAGACTTTGGACAAGACTCGATAATCCGTCCTGACGCAGCCGAATCCGTAAACCTCGGCCTTGGTATACCACGTGCGGAATCGCTCTTGAAGGGCCTGGTCAAAAGCTTCGCTCGCCGCGATAAACACGGGCCACCAAAGCGGCGCCGCAAGGATGCCGGCGTTGTCTTTGATCCGTTCTATAGCTTCGATGTCTTCGATGACTTTTACGACAAACGGTTGTATGTAGCGATATCCCAAAAGGCGGACGTGCTGGGCAAAATAGATAATGATGGCGTTGTGGAAAGCCCGTGTCATGTGCTCCATAATGTCCGAGTTGGTTGGGGATATGCTGGATGGAGAATGGGGGTCCTCTGCTGGATCAACCAGCCAGTCCATGATGCTTGTTTCCATCTCGTCGCATTTGCGGGCCAATTGAGAGGAGAGAGCCCTGATTCCAGTGCGCCCTCGCTCTTCAATGACCAGGTTTACCACCCCGACAGTTCGAGCCAAGAGGACTAGCAGGCTATGAGGTATTCCATAGATATGTGAATATGTACACATATCTATGGAGTAATGCCCCGGTGTTGGACAGCCTGGGGCCTTTGTTGCATAATCAGGCAATATATCCGACAAACTCTCCAGCGATGGACAAGTCATCATGGGGTCGCCGTTGCTGCCAATGTCACTCACTGCGGGTTTGGTTCGCGTGCTCTCGTATATTGTTCGCAAGAAGAAATAAATGCGGTGAAGGGCTTGTGCTTTGTTGGAGTATTTTGATTTCCAGTTTCTTGCTTGGCATATCATGCGGTAGGCTCCGTCAAGATGCACACCGCATGATTCAGTGTCACCCGACATGACCTGCGTTCAAAAGTCAGAGGCCATCACAGCTGAAGAGATGCATGGCTGAGCAGGGATTCTTGACTTACATTAATGGAGATCATGGACAGCATTGTCGCAAGACATTCCTTGTACTTGAGGCGCGACCCATTGGAGAATCCACTTTCAACGGCCTCCTTCAGATATTTGATGGCGCCGCCACGAAATGAAGTGGCCACTCTAGTCCACATCTGAGCTTCCTCAAGACGCGATTGTGTCTTGTACTCATTTGCCATGGAAAATGCGCTAATGGAGAGTAATGCATTCCGCAGAGCATTTTTGGACGGCGGCGTCGTGCCGTGGATAACCAACTCACCAGCACTTTGTAGAGCTCTTGGGATATGAATCGTCTGCCAAGGGCTCTTTGTGTTTTCCAAAACACCAAAGAGGCGCACAACTTTATTCGTGTAATGATGCATGAGGAACTTCTCTTGATGAGAGATATTGTCAGAGGCAAGTGGACTACGGGGGATGGAATCGACGCAGGGCTCTAGTAAAGGGTAACTCCCTAGTGAGTCGCCTTGCTCGTTGTGCACATCGAGATCCTGGAATATATCGGAATCATGAATGAAGAAAGACCACTCGTCTATATCACGTGCTGACGTAGAGTTGGTGGTGTGGTGATCTGAGGTAGTGATGGTTTGGGAGTTTTGGAAGGTGGTGACCGCGAGCACGTCGTTTTCCGTGGATGGTTGAGAGAAGTCGAAAGATTCCGAGTCCAGGAGAGATTCTAATTCAGACGAGCAGTTGGAAGATGGGGTTGCATCAATGTTGTTGTCTTTTGACTGTGGGGGTGATGTTGCTTGAGTGACTGGGGCGGCTGAGCCCTTGCTCTTGAACGTGTCAAAAACTCCGAAACATTGGAAAAATTGAGATCCATCTTCCTCTTTGCTAGTATTGCGTAGTTCTCGCCGACTCATTGAGTCAAGTGCGAACATGATTTGCTCAATCTTGTATAAAGGCAGCACGGGTAGCGGAGGGCCTAGAGACGGCCCCAGGGCAATGGTTAGCTGGACCTGATTGGATAGATAGGAGATAGACATGGGTTGGCAGCTACTCACTCATAGCTACCCTGCTCCTATGGCCACATGGGATAACTGGTTGGATCTTGCTGCCATTGGCAGTGGTGTCACTGGTTCCAGGGGGGATCCACTGCAGCCGCACACCGTAGCCGTCGCACGTAAAGCCTTTCTGTGTACACTGACGGCACGCAGGCCGCCTTTCGTCACACTTGACCTTTCGCGCTCGACATGTCCAGCAGCCAGTAAAGGTCTTGCTGTGCCTGCGATAGGTGGGGAGCACCCCGCGTGTCGACATCGAGCGGTGATGGGTCCTGGGATCTGTTGACAGAGAGTCCACTTGCCAGTTGCAAAGCAACACACGGGCAGAACAGCAAATGAGGCTCGTTTCGGATTCCTTTGCTTGCTTCTCCAGAGACAGTGATATGGCATGAGAGAGCGGAACGTACGAGCCGGCGAAGAAATGGGTGAGAGATCTGTCCGGTCAATCACCCTAATCGTATTCATAATCGTGACTATGTGGAGCAGTCCCCATTTTCCAACGCGGGGTAATCTGTGCTGGACCGGACCTCTAGTGCAAGCTTGACCGCGGAAGCTAGGGTTGCCATCCGCCGAAATTGCAGAGTATTGTAGATAGATAACTAGATACTTTGCTTTCATCTTTATTTTCATTACCGAAATATGAGAGAAAAGTACGTTATAAATTTTATTCATTAGATAGGATTTCAATTTTCTTTTACTCTTCCTAAATCCAAATGCTTCTACCACAACAATCGCCCGCTCATGATTAAGAACACCTCACGGGACTTACTAGTCCGGCCGTTAAACCACCCGAACCAAGGTGTCCTTCACTAGCTCCACACACACACCCACATTAGAGTGGGTCTCTCCACCTACCTTTACCATCCAAGTGGAAAGCGCAACCGATTGGCTGGTTCGCTGTCGCCTTCGTTTTCACTCAATGCGGCAAGTCAGCGTCTGGTTGTGGGAGTGGAAAGAATCTAGTTGCAAAGCCCTCAGCACCCCAATAGCACAGGCTGATAAATGGATACAAAATTTCAATATGATCATGAAGTGCTTTAAATAAGAATAAAACGCGTCATTATGATGCTATTGGCCTCATCTGGGAACAAAAAACCCCCCATCCCAATTGATATTTCAATCTTTTGATTTCTCAATCATACTTTATCCGTGCCAACTGAGCCTTCAAACACAACATTGTATTAGAACAGAAAGCTCTAATTATGTCTTCCACTGCTACAGTTACGACCGAGAAGACCGTCACTCTCGACGGTCCATGCCCTCCCACCACTCAACCGCAGGGCGGTCCAAGTGGTTTGTCCGGGGTCGCCACGGGGGGATATGAGTTTCCAGGCATTCCCAAGATTGATGACCCGTACAAGAAGCGTCAATGGCAGCTCGAACACATGGCTGGTGCTTTCAGAGTTTTTGCTCGTCGTGGCTACGGTGAGGGCACCTCTGGCCATATTAGTGTTCGCGACCCCGTGGATCCCAATACATTCTGGATCAATCCGTGAGTCCCTTTACTTCTGAATGACGGATACCCGTCATCCCAACCGCTATCATAGGCTAATATCGAACCAAGAATGGGCGTCCATTTTGGTATGCTTAAAGCGAGCGACATGGTTCACGTAGACGAAGATGGCCAGGTCATCGGAGGTAACAAGGTTGCTGTCAACGCTGCCGGATTCATGATTCACAGCGCCATCCACAAGGCTCGCCCCGATATCAATGCCGCATGTCACACACATTCCAAGTATGGCAAGGCTTGGGCCACCTTTGGTCGGCCTCTGGATATTATCAGCCAAGACACTTGCAACTTCTACGGAATTCAGGCTGTTTACAACGATTTCAACGGTATTGTCCTCGGAGATGCCGAGAGCCTGCAAATCGCTGAGGCCATGGGCGATCATGCCAAGGTCGTTATTCTCCAAAACCACGGTTTGCTCACTGCTGGTGGCACTGTCGATGAAGCTGCCTACCTTTATACGCTCATGGAGCGTTCCTGTGAGGTCCAGCTTCTGGTAGATGCCTGTCCGCACGAAAAGCAGTTTGTTAGCGAGGAGGCGGCCAAATTCACTGCCAAAGTGAACGCTGACCCGGTATGAACCCCGCGATAATCTGTGCAGTCAAGATTACGAGCGCTAACATGGAACTTAGGAGACACTTTACACAGAGTTTCAACCCGACTTTGAGTATGAGATTTGGAAGTCTAACGGGGAGCTGAGCAAGGGCGAGTAGAAATTTGGCTCAAGAGCGAAATCACATTAAATATCCAAGAAATCTTTGTTTTAGTCCAACATGAATCTGATATAGTTGTTGTCTGTTCCTGTGGCCTTTCTTTTACGAGGAATTTCCTACCTATACTAAGCTAGCCATTTTTGGACGGCAGCAGGGCATGATGAAAACAAGATATCGGCTTTCATGGTCGCCGCAGAATGTAATCAATCGTCATAACAGTACAAGGAGGCTTATAATATATCGAATGGAAGAAAAGGCACATCCACCAATACATGTTCAATTGTGTAAAAGAGCAAATGGAATTTTCCAGCACATTATCTACTTAAAACTATAAAGTAGGTCAAGAAAAGCGGCTAGTACGTCCTTGTGCTTCTCCCATCACCATAGGCAATACACAGAGCCAACTGATGGAAAGACTCCGATTGCACACCAGGCAGCCACAACTAACCCCCATCATAGACGAGCCGCCAAGCCATTGTTTAAGCCATCAATAACTTCCTTGGCAGCCCGCTCACCACTCCGAACAGCACCCTCCATGTAACCCTTCCACTCGCCGGCGGTCTCAGTGCCAGCAAAGTGCAAGTTCCCAATGGGTTCGCGCAATGAGTCTGGTCCGAGCGCATCCAAAACTCCGGGAGGCAGGTGAGCGCACGGGCAGCCGTAGCCGGAGTATTCGTCCTCATTCCACTCATGTATGAAGCACTCGACAAACTCTTGCTTGATGATATCTTGGGCACCAAATAGCTCGCCCAACTGGTTCAGAAGCTTCTCGTTCTTTTCGGCCTTGGGGAGACGGGACCACTCTTCGGCGGGTGGTCCACACATGAAGCAGGTGAGGACGGCCGTGCCGTCAGCTGGGCTGCAAGAGTCGCGGATGACGGCGGCCGGCCCGATGAAGGACTGCGCAAGCCCGCACCAGCCCTTGCTGATCCAGAAGGGTGTCTTGAACACCATCATGGCCTTTGTGTAGTAGCCATAGTTGGCCGACTCGGACCACGCCAGCTTGACTGGGTGAAGAGCTGGCTGGAAGTCAATTGTTTTTAGCACCGGGCTAGGGACAGTCGTGATGACCTTGCGGCCCTGGTAAGTGGTTCCGTCAGCACTTGTCAGACTGACAGAGTGAGGGCCGCTTTGGACAATCTGCTTGACAGGAGAGTTGAGGTGAATGGAGCCAGGACGGAGGCTCTCGGCCAACTTCTGAGAAAAGCTCTGAGTTCCCTGGCGAATGCGGAGGTACTGGCCACCGTGTTTGCGATCGGAACGCATCTGCAGCAGGCCACCGCCAGATTTGCAGTAGTTAAGGAAGTAAAGAGCAGAAACGTCGCGGGGGTCGACGCCTAGCATGGCACGGGTCCAGACAGTAGCGGTCCAGAAGGCCTTTTCCGAGGCGTTGTTGGATTGCAGGTATGCCTCAAAGGTCATGGCGTCGAGAGAAGTATCTTGGGGCTTGAAAATATCCAAGAGTTGGCAGTCAGCTTCAGCCTTGTCGCGGATGCGAGCCACATCCTGCTTGGAGGCGCGGTCGAACTGGTGGAGAAAACACTTGTTAGCCTTGCACTGAATGGCATGAGCCAACTCAATTCATCATGAACTTACGTTGGGAAGCTCTCCGTAGGGAAAGGGAGAAACACTGCCATCAAGGTCCTGCAGTGCTACATTACCGTTGGTGTTCTGCTCAATCAGTTCCAAGCCAAAGCGACGGGTCAGCTCGATCATGCGCGACTGGTTCGTGTCATTGATCCAACCAGCGCCTAGCTCAACGTTTCCGCGGCCGCTTGGGAGAGGGTGGGTGAAGGTCTTGCCGCCCACACGGTTGCGAGCCTCGAGAATAACGTAGGACAGACCTGCGCGGTCGAGATCCTGGGCCGCGGAAAGACCAGCCAGACCGGCGCCGATAATGACGACATCAACGGTCCTTGCTGCAGATGGACTGGACAGCGGGCGCGGGATGGATTCGGTCGGAAGAGGAACCGCAAAGACAGCATCGATCTCGAAGAGCCATGCGGGGTTCGCGAGCTGAGGAACGGGAGCCAGGGTCATAGCAGGCCTGTGCCCGCGCAGGAAACGTTGGATGGGGCGGGTGTGCTTTCTCCGACTTGGACTGTAGTCGACAATGTAGACCGTGATCTTGGCAATATCTTTGACTGTGCCACCTGCTGCGATGATTACGCGGCGTAGGTTCAGGAGCGCCAGGTTGATCTGGGACTCATAGTCTTGCGGGACATGGCCGGACTTGGTGGCTCCCACTTGGCCAGACACGTGGACCAGCCTGGTGTTGGGGCCGGCGATGGTGGCGGGCGCGTGGTAAACATGAGCCGTGTTGGATAGATCAAGGATCTCGAGATGGGGAGCCATGGTGGGTGGTGTCACGCAGTCGTAGAGCTTCCTTTGAAAATCCCTTTATTTGCGGTAGTTTAAAAGAGTCGATGACACGAATGGATTCTTTATGGTACTTGAAGGGGAATTTTATGTACATTGCCAACACTCACCGACGTGGTTGGTCACAGCTGCCTGTGTAAATCGACCAGATTACAGACTCGCATATCTAGATCCACTCCAAACCGGAAATCCTGCCGCAAGTAAACGTAGGGCTGGTATTCTCACTTACAGATGGAGAAAACAAGCAAGGAGGCCCGACCGAGACGCAATGGCGGGGAATAGTGGAGACTGGTACAGGCATCCGGCCCGTGTTCCTGATCTACCCCCGCATGTGTAGCTTACTAGTTTTCATCGCTAGTTCATGCCAAAACCGTAATAGGTAACTGTGCGGGAGATGGCTTCCTGGTGACGTGGGAGCCCCATCCTCTGAGTTATGGGGTTTCTCCGAATTGAGCCAGTTTGACTCGGACTTGTTCTCAGTCGCGGTCCAATGCTTCCGGCGTCGGAATCGTAACAAGATCGTTGGAAGTTGAGAAGACTTCTTATATTCGTTTCTTGCCCCTCTTGCAAGAGCGCAAATCTTCTTACCAGACTTGTTTAGCCTTCCTTTATTCTTGATCAAGACTCCCCTGCCGCGAGAAACCATGCTTCAAGAACGCCGTCTCAACGACCCCTCTTTGCTCATTGGTAAGAATTACATCAATGCCGAGTGGGTAGAGTCTGCTTCGGGCAAGAGATTCGATGTGCACGGTAGGCCAAGAGAAACCCTCCCCATTCCGCCAGGGACCTGCTAATCTTGAATGAACCCGCAAGACCCGGCGACTGGGAAATTAATTGGATCCTGCCCAGAGTCAAACACGCAAGATGCAGAAGAGGCTATTCGCGCCGCCGCTGCTGCCTTCCCGGCGTGGCGTAGCCGCAGTGGGCGTGAGCGGGCGCGCATTCTTCGCCGATGGTATGACTTGGTCATGGAAAATGCCCAAGATCTTGCCACCCTTATCGGCTGGGAGAATGGCAAGGCGAGCTTTGATGCCAATGGAGAAGTCCTATTTGCGGCTAGCTTTCTCGAGTGGTTCTCTGAAGAAGCCGGTCGTATTCACGGCGACGTCATCCCCCACAGCTCCGCAAACTTTCGTGTCTCGGTCCTCAAAGAGCCGGTTGGTGTAGCTGGTCTCATTGTTCCGTATGTTGAAGTCTTCTTCCTATTTTCTTATTACTCCCACGTGCTTGGATGCAAAGGAATCATCTCTAACGCTATAGCTCTCTAGATGGAACTTCCCAGCTGGCATGATCACCCGCAAGCTCGGTCCAGCTCTGGCCGCCGGTTGCTCCGTGGTTATCAAGACTGCAGGCGAGACGCCGTTCACAGCAAATGCACTTATCGCGCTAGGCGAGAAGGCTGGTGTGCCCAAGGGTGTTGTGAACATTGTTTGCGCATTGGATAACACACCTGAGATTGGCCAAGTCCTGTGCGCATCCCCCATTGTTCGCAAGATTTCCTTTACTGGGTCAACACGAGTGGGTCGCCTTCTGATGAAGCAGTCGAGCGACACCATCAAGAACCTCAGTCTAGGGCTTGGCGGTAACGCTCCCGTTATTGTTTTTGACGATGCCGACCTCGACCTCGCCGTCAAGGGTGTTGTTGCTAGCAAGTTCAAGGGCACGGGTCAGACATGCGTGTGTGCCAATCGTATATTTGTGCAGGACGGCATATACGATGAGTTTGTCAAGAGGCTTGTTGAAATTGTGCGGACGTTCAAGGTGGGAAATGGCGCTGATACTGAGACCACGCACGGTCCGTTGATCCATGAAGCCGCCGCAAGTAGAGTCGCGGCGATGGTGGATGATGCCGTCAGCAAGGGTGCCAAGGTTGCCATTGGAGGCAGAAGGAGACAAGATATTGGTTCGTTTCGCGTGCTGCCGGATCTAAGAAGCATGCAAACTAACGGCACCATTTAGGCCCCGCATTTTACCAACCCACCGTCTTGACTGATGTGACGAGTGGGATGCGCATCTTCCAGGAGGAGATTTTTGGCCCGATCGCACCAATCCAACGTTTTTCACGTGAAGAGGAAGCGGTTGACGCAGCTAATGCGTGTGACGTCGGATTGGCATCCTACATCTACACTCAAAACATCAACAAAGCTCATCGGGTCACAGAGCTGTTACACTTTGGCATGGTCGCCGTCAATACCGGCATTATGTCCGATGCTTCCGCACCGTGAGTTTCCCCGATCAATAATGATGAGCGTCATGCGAAGAGAATGTGTGCTAATAAATGTGCTGAAATAGATTCGGAGGAGTGAAGCAATCCGGGCTGGGACGTGAGGGTAGCAAATATGGAATCGCCGATTATCTTCAAAACAAGACTGTTGTCACTGGGAACATCGAGGTCACGCACCGCGCTCACATTTGATGGGACCAAGACCAGCTGAAAAGAGCCAGAATGATGTTTTATGGTACTACTGATAGAAATATACGCATGAATGTGAAAATACGGAATTCTGCTCTGCCAAGTTCCGAATTTAGGAAGCAATAATACTTGTTCAACAAAGCATCAAACTCTGGGCATCAATGTCCGCTATCCCTAAGAGTTACGGCTAATATACCTTTTGTACACGGATAGAATGAGTCTAACGACCAAGTTCATGGATATGCATGCTGGTGGCTGAATTGTGCAATCTTAAATGAGGCGTGTGTTAGAAACCCAAAATGATAATTGCGGCCCGAGCTTCACCCTGGATTTTACAAGGCGACGACATGATAGTGGTTTCGAAATTCTTTAATTACTTGTTGAGGATTATTGGTGTTTCAGCAAGTACTCTACGCGTAACGTTAAAGCCTAGATGGCGCGTCTTTCGCTTTCAGCTGCATTCAACCATTCGAACAGCACACGCGCACTAACCAGTCTTTGCCCAACCCTTTCTTGACCTCATGGCCAATGATGGTGTGCAATCTTTCAAGACAATACTTCCTGACTCATGCGAATGGCCGAGACCCTGTACCCTTTTCCATTCTCGGCTCGCTCGCTGGCAAGCAAGGTTAAAGGCGCTAGCGACAGGTCAACGCGAGAGATGAAAGAGCTGGCAGCCCCTTCCTTTCTTGCACCTGGTAGGGCCCACTTACTACCCCGCCACCTATCTCCACCTACTCAAAGTAAGCCTTATCAATGCACTGCCCCCAGACCACCACCATGCCATCGCCAAGATAAGCTCATCGATGTTAGTAGTGGAGACCGACCGAGCGTATCAGTGTTAGTCTGTTTACTCGCCTCCAACACTAAGACTAACCGCCGAATCGTCAAGCCGTCCACAAGAGCATTGGTGACATCACCCTTGACTCGTCTAGACCCCGCAAAAGACTGATCTGACGTCATGCCCGATTTGGTAGTTCATCCCGCCGCCCTATAGGACATCCATTGCCGTTTCTTGTGGTGTTACCATCGACGCCACCGAAAGGAAACAGCTTCATTACCTACATTGATGGGGCTAGTAAATTATCACAGTGTTCCGAGAAAAAAAAGACAGTCAATGAGATGAGTTTGTACTACAGCACCGTTGTAAAGGCTAGGGCCCGAAACAGTATCGTTGTAACAGTTCATATCCAGACTAAGGTCACAAGAAACAGAGTTGAATGAAAAATATTTTGGATTATTGTAAAGCCATTCTAAAGCAATCGGTACAAGGACTGCATATTAGACCTTCCAGTAAAGCTATTGTTTTAACATGATCTATCTTGTCGATGACGTGATACCACCATCAACCACCAAATTCTGTCCCGTAATGTATCTTGAAGCATCCGAGGCGAGGAAAGTGACGGCATTGGCGATATCAGAGCTTGTTCCCTGTTTTCCTGTCGGCACGGCATCATCTCGCTTCTTGACAAAGCCATCAATGTCACCGCCAGCATATTTATCCGCCAGGTAGCCGACTAGAGGTGTGTGCATGAGCCCGGGCACTACCGTGTTCAGACGAACGCTTCTCTGGGCATAGATGACCGCGGTGGCTTTCGTGAACTGCATGACGGCAGCCTTAAACGTGGAGTAAGCGACTTGGGGCTTGCCAATGTAGCGCAGGCCCGCGATAGAAGCAATGTTAATGATGGCGCCATTGCCTTGAGCCTCCATCAGGGGAAGAATCTCATGGCAGGTAAGGTATACCGACTTGATGTTGAGATCCGCTTGAGCATCCCTAAAGTCATGTCATCAGCAATTTAGAGATACTCCCAAGGTGTCACCAAAAAGTACTAACCAGATGTGCTCCTCCATTGTCGCGGGACACCCGGGCTCTGAACGGCCCACGTTGTTCACCAGAATATCAATGCGACCAAAGGCTTGCAGAGCTTCCTTTACGAGCCTCTTGACGTCCTCGGCCTTGGTCACATCGGCTTCGGTAATCTCCAAGACACCCCCAAGGGCTTGGATTCTCTGCTGAGTGTTCTTGGCGCTGACCATGTTGATGTCGCACCCAAACACCTTGACGCCGTTCAGTGCAAGTAGACGAGCCGTGGCAGCACCGTTACCCCAGAGCATCGGGTCGTCGCCCCAGACATTTCCATCGCTGCCAGTCTGGCCGACACCGGTAATTAGGGCAACCTTTCCTTTGAGGTCTGGGAAAGAAGCGTGTTCCGACATTGTTGTTATTGGGCGGGATTGAACGTTGTGAGAAGTCAATTGGCTTTTCTGCATCAACGTTTGTAACCAGGGTAAAGGCCAAGGCTAGGTTAAGGTTGAGGCTGGGGATATTGCGAATATGAGAGAAACCTGGAATGACTTTCTTTTGACATTCGGGTATTAGAGCGAAAGTTATTAGAAGCGGCGTTTTGTAACAGATGCCGACTGAAGCTTTCCTACTCTTAGTCTCCAGTAGTGTGGAACCGCCTCACACACACTAGGTTCCGCTCGGGAATTCCTTTTTCGGATATTTTGCGGCCGACGCGAAAGTCTCCAGCTGGCGGGCGGGCAGTGCTGATGCGGCAAATTGCAAAAAGTTCCCGACGGTTCACAGGCAAATTTTAAAAAAAGGTGCTATCCATTGGTGACACTAGGTGATGAGATAACGTGGCAGCCAACGGCATGGGATTCCATGTGCCCGAGAGTGGGGATAGTCTGACAAAAGCGCGGGAGGAAAAATAACACCAACATACCCTATAGCAATCGGTCTTCATTTTCCAGCTCACAGGTGACTTCACAATGCTAGCTAATGGTATTCTCAATGCGGATAAATCACTAAAATAGTTTTATTTTGACGCGTTACAATTAGTCATCTATGTTCTAAACATCCAAGGTGGCGGGAATGTTGGGCACAGGCTGCGCACGTTCTTTCACATGGTAATTTCGTACCAGCAACAAGGTGATATTGTTGGAGTACTGTGGGGTAGGTGCCTAATATCAAGATCCAAGCGGAGTATCGTACTAAGTGAAGGTGGTCTCTAAATCGCGGGGAAATGTTCGGATCAGGCATACCTTGCAGTAGCTCCTGGGTCAGGGTGGGTTTAACGCTTCCAAGGCCTGGCTTCCATCTACGCTCTCTGCTTCCCCAAATCCAAATGCGGCTGTATTACCACACTGTCACGCTTATCCTTTATACTAACCCGACTTAATCCGACTATCCCTGTGGTTAAGAGGACCCAGGTCAACGCAAACTTGATTGACTTTCCATTTACAGAAAGCACCTTGTGATGCGCGCTGACTGCTGAAGCTCGAGTGCGATCAAAACACATAAGCTCATGATAGTGCGGCTAGAAGCAAGCCCGAGATTGACACAATGGATAATGTATGTGAATTGTTAAAGTATTTAGATTTATTGAATCGAAAACGTTTACAGACTCAATTCTGAACCAAAAGAACACGGCTATCAGGATGATGTTGGTTGGTTGTGGTGAGCACAAGGCAGCCCATTTCTTTCAGCCCGAGTTATCGGCACACGACCAGGCAGCTGAACCACCTGACGTCTTGTACGAATCAATGATAGCGTCAATCGATCCCCATGTGCCTGTGATCATCAGGAAGGTGCCGACGATGATGACAAGCACGCTCCAGCCAACCATTAGCTTCCACCGTAATGGCTTCAGCTCAACCCCCTTAGCCCAGTTATCGTAGAGCCACATGCACCCCATGGGGTGGAAAGCAAGAAATGTGATAAGCAGAGCACCGATAAGCGAAACGAGGCTGCCAAAGTTAGGGATTGCACTGGCGATGATGTATGCAATCAGCGTCGTGCCGATGGTACAGCCCAACCAAACAGCCCAGTGCGTCTTCGTATTCGAGTTGAGATGCTGTGAGTCTCGAAGTGCGCGGACCATGATGTACTTTGCGGGCATCTAGTAACTTGTTAGCGCATTGGAAAGCTCGGGTGTTTTGAGGAGGACATGCGTGAAGAGAGAGGGTGGTTGTAACGAGCAGCCCTGGCAGGGCGATTCCGTAACTGGCTTTCTTGATGGTCGCGCCCGCAGAGCCTAGTGCCGGCGAGGCCACGAAGGATCCGCAGTAGTAGTATACAACAATCCCAACGACGAGGTATATGACGGTCATGGCGGTCTGGCACGCGATGAGAGCCTTTGTGTATTGTCGTGGGTCGCGCATCTCAGCTACGATACCGAAGAAGGCTGGCGTTCCAGCATAGGCAAAGACGAAGGTCGTGAGTGCCGTCGCGGCTTCGAGGAATGTAGGCGACCCGAAAAGCTTCCAGTCCGACTTCCATTCACCCACTTTGGGCGCGGATGCTGGCCGATCTTGCACGCCAACCGCCACAGCAAGAATGAAGACTACACAAAATGAGTCAGCAGGGTCCACCCAAGCGCGTATGCGCAACGTACCAGCAATGGTGATGCAAACAACTCCAACCCACGCAAGCCACTGGATCTTGCCAAGTGTTCGAATGCTCCCGAGCCCGAAGGCGACGATAGCTGCCACGGCAACAAAGACGGCAGTGCAAGCCCCATGGTCGGAGACAGCATTCAATGCGATGGATATGCCCAACATGCCGGAGCCGGCGACGAAGATGTATGCTTCTATGAGTTAGTATTGCCTGCGCATTGTGGGCAAGCTTTTCTTACTTATGCAGAAAGCTCCTCCAAACACATAACGGCCTGTTTTGCCGAATAGAAGGGCCCCGACGTCATCGATTCCGTATATCTCAGGATGATTGATTTTGAAGATGCCAACGATGTAGCTTGACCAAGTCGTGACGGCTCCAACCACCAGCAGGCAAATGACACCTGGAATCAGACCGAGTGTATCAAAGGCCGAAGGAATAGAGAGAACACCGAGACCAATCGAGATCTTTAGCATCAAGGCGATGGTTCCTAGAAGACTGACCTAATAAGGTAGTGAGCTCTCTGGGAATTTCCCAATACATCTGTGAACAGACTCACATTGCGGAAGTTGGGCCCCTCTGTGGTGATTTCGCCAAAGACAGCGTCCGATATTTGGTTATCGACGGTGCCTAACTTTTGCGAAGGGACGCGACCCAGCTCGACAGTGTCATGATCGACCTTGGGCGTTATCAACTTCGGTTCTTCGGACATGACTGCTTTCGAGAATCAGAGTGTACAGCAAATGGTTGGCAAAATGTGTCTGTATACTGTAAAAACAAAAGCATAAAAAGATCACGTGTGCTCGAGTTTCAAGCCCAAGATAAAGAGCTGATGAACATGGGCCATTGGGGAGGATCGAATTAGTCCTTGTATTTAACTACTTTCGACTATAGACTATCTACAGCTCATGAGCACGAGCCATGATGCTGAGGGGGAAGCGGGGTGCCAGATGATAAGCGTCGCCCCTGCTTCATCACCCCTGCCTTCCATGTACTTAGATAGTTTACCCCGGATTTGATATTTACTAGACTACCAGCCGCAAATCATATGCTACTTTGGGTTTGGGGGAAGGACAACGCGGGCCACACATACGATACCTCGCCCATACATCGCTTGGCCTACACCAAGGTGATGGCACAGGGCCCCTGTTAGCTTTCCCATTCATTCCGGGGAAAGAGGAACAGGCCAATGCAGCTTGAGACGTGACCAGGCTAGTAAATTAGTTATTGCCTTGCCCCTATTCGCCTGCGCACTGTTAATGATACATTATCTTTGATCCAGACGGCAACACGCAGCCCGTATCGCATTTACTCCACATGATGCTAGCAATGGAATCTCTTGCCAAGGCCCTAATGCTCTAGATGCGTGCTATTATCAGGTATCGATAAAGAAGGATTACACCATGTATGTTCATTCGGGACAGGTATTATTGAGGCTGCAAGATGATTAAAGTGATGCCCAATGCGATCTTGATGCTTATTTTCTGGGGTGACAGGGAAACTTTACCCGCAAAATGAACATCAGCCAAGCCCATCTCATAGCATCGTGCATACTGCAATTCGTCCGTGCCACCCACGCTGATTAGTGACAAGGCCAACAGACAACAAGGATTAGAAATTAAGCTATCTGTGGGGACTTGCATTGCCGCAAACACCAGCAGCGACTTCCATGGCCATCATCTCCCATGTCCGAGTGAAACTTGAGCATATGAAATGAGCGGTTATTACCCACAGGCTTCACCCCCAAGAAGGGAACCGAAAGAAAAGGAGAAAGAGCCTCAAAGAAGTATAACCTCACAGTGATTGCCCACGTAATTGGAGATTACATGGATGCTGGTGACATCGTTTCGGGGTCAGGTAAAGCCCATGTCTTATAAACGGCGGGGGGAAATAATGGACAGTTCTAGACTTGGGGATGCACATATCCTCGAGATGAAGACATCTCATATGTGGAGCGTTTTCTTTGATGAGCCTTGGGAGAAAAAACTGAAGTCTCAAGCACCATTCATCGTAGATTAATTTTTTCCCCCATAGTAATCTCAGCATGTGGTATAATTTAAATAATCAGTCCCCAGTCGTTCTCTCCGTTTTGCCTTGTTGATGCCTTTTTTTCGTTGGTTACTTGCGATTCTCCGAAATCCACCTCTCGCGTCGCTGTTGAACGAAATTCCTTTGGAGGGCGTTGGCGCCTTCCCCGGGCGATTTTCCCCCGCACGTGACAGTTGGCTTAGCCTGCGGCTCTGGTCACACATTCGCCGCATGATTCTCCGGCTGGACCCATTCTCTCGCTGCCAACTACCACTTCTGAAATGGGGCTAGCGTAGCGTGCACCTTCCGACTCCATTTCCATGCGGGGCAAGGGGACGCGGCGGGGAAGGTACAACCAGAATGGTCATTTTGTCCCCGCACATGTCCCTCGATTGTAAGAAAATTGGTCTGAGGAGCCGAGTCGCGGGCGCCGAGTCAGGCTTTGAGTGGATGGTGCTAGCTCGGCGAGGTATTTATTTCCAGATCCGGTGTCATCACAAGCCTCTAGAACAGTGCACGGTTGAATCCTGCATTATTTAATAGAGTTTCAAGCCGCCCAAATTCCTTGGATATCATCACAACACGCACATACAGGATTCTCTAAGGATTTACTTCTCTTAAACACGCAAAAAAACCCGATACAAGATGGCCAAGTCTAGAGTTCTCGTCGTCGGCACCGGCGGCATTGGCACCATGGGAGCCTATGGCCTGGAGCAGGGCGGCCTGGCCGAGGTGACAGCCGTCATGCGATCCAACTACCAGGCTGCCGTTGACAACGGCATCGACCTGGACTCGGTCCAATGGGGCCAGGTTAAGGGCTGGAAGCCAACACACAGTAAGCGCACAAGAAACAGCCAAGGCTTGGAAGAGGTTACTAATTCCATTGCAGTTTCCAAAACTGTCCCTGATGTTGCCAAGGGCGAGGCTGAGCCCTTTGACTACATCCTGGTCACAACAAAGAACATTCCAGATGTCCCTCCCTCAGTACCAGACATTATTGCCCCTGCCGTCACACCTGGCAAGACGGCCATTGTCCTCTCACAAAACGGCATCAACATTGAGAAGCCTCTCATTGCCAGATTCCCCACAAACCCCCTGATTAGTAGTGTGGCTTACACCGGAGCCACCGAGACCGCACTGGCCAAGATCTACAACGACGACCCCGATTGCCAGAAGATTGGCGCTTTCGTCAACCCCGGAGTGCCCCAGGATGTTGCCGACGAGGCCGCCAAGAAGTACGTCGCCATTTACAACCCCACCGGCAAGCTCGACGTCATCTACGAGCCCGACGTCAAGAGGGTTCGATGGCGCAAGATCGCCTACAACGGCACCTTCAACCCTGTAGCTGCCATCCTGAAGATGGACACCCCCCGCATGCGCATGAGCAGACACATTATCGATGACCTTATTATGCCCCTCATGAACGAGATCCGCGCCATTGCCTTGGCCGACGGCGTCACACTGCAAGCCGACCTTGTCCCTGCCGTGATGCACCAGGACCCCAACGACACAGCCTTCAAGCCCAGCATGTGCCAGGACTGCGAGAAGGGTAACCTGATGGAGATTGAGAACCTCGTCGGTGAGCCCGTGCGTGAGGCCGAGAGACTCGGTGTCCCTGCTCCCACATTGCGCATTATTTATGGCCTCATGAAGGGTCTGCAACTTATCCCCAAGGAGGCTAAGGGACTTTATACCCCCAAGTTTGAGCCTGGTAACCCTTACGAGTAGATAGAGCAGCTTTCTTGCTGCACATAAAATAGAAATAGAATTACCTTTACCTATTTAATGGCGCTTATCTGTTGTGATGCTGATGGATTAGGGTCCAGTGACCACTTATATGATTTAGTGATGTATATAAATGCTCTCAAGTGACTCGCCTTCAATTAACCCATGTTTATTCCCGTAGAGTGCCTACCCATTGTGTCTCTCGCTGTCCCGCTTTTTGGGATTGATCGACTGCTTGGCTACTAATTTTTATACCTTGAAATACCAAGACAACAATATCATTTGAATTTCCCGAGAAAAAATTGTTTAATCCGATTCAATCTCTATAGTTTTGTCTCGCCATGAAATAGTATTGTTCGTGTTTGTTCCAATAGATTAGTCACAACATCTGTGGGCGGCCTCAGAAGTTTCGTATTGATCAATTTGCCCCAGACCTTTTACTCAATAGTATTAGAATGGGCGAGACAGAAAAAAGACATCAAATATGGCATTATACTACGATGAAATTCGATAATAGTCACATCTTGATGTATTGTGATGTTTTTCCAAGTCAGCTTTAGTGCAAAAGCGGGGTTGCATCGCAATCTAACACAGATAAGCGATTTTTACCCCGCTCGTGTTCTGGGCAATCCATACCGGAAACCCGATCCAAGTGGAACGCCACCGCCTTCCTTTGCCACTCACGCTAACTCCTTCCTCTCCCACTCAAACCGTCGGCGTCGGCATCACAATATGTTGACCGGGCGGCTGGACCTGTCAAGCCGGGACGGTAAAATGCGATGAAGCCCGGCCAAACTTCCAAGACTGCAGGCCTTCAATCCGGATGCCATATTCAACTTCACCAGCTGGCTCCAGAAACGGTCTGGCATGCCTTTCAATATTGCTTGGGAGATTGGGTCATTGATTTTGTTGTCAATCAAGTTAATAAAATGCACAAGGGCAGAGGTAACACACAAGACCCTATTTATTTTGCTAGCCAGTGCGACAGGTTGGAACGAAGAATTATGGAAGGGCACTAGGGCACAGGGCCGTCAACTGGTGGATCGAAAACACCATCAAACTTAAATATTATCCAACGTATGACCTGGGTTTTATATAAATAACTAATATTATTACATATATGGCTACTGGATTGTTTAACTACCGAACTTAAAGGTATTTGTATATAAAATAGGACGACAGGTAGCCTGAGGAAGGCTGTAAGATGACCCTATCGCTCAAGGGTTTCTCGGCGAACCGCCCACTTCGCTCTTGTCCGATTGATCTCCCAAATGTAATCCTTTGTAGTCCGCAATTAGACTCTCCACTCTTTGAGCCTCTGCATCATCGGCAATGCTCACGACGTCGATTGGGAATTGAGAATTAACGTGCTGGGCAATTTGGGCCTTTTTATCCTCATCCGCTTCATCAATGGCCGTGATTTCATTGGCAGGCAAGGCCTTCTGAGACTCTGCTTTGTCTCGAAGCAGTCGAAAGATGGTATCGCCGAGGTAGGAATTCTTCCCTTGATCCCTTAGCCCCAAGGCGGCGAGCGCCAGGGTAGACTGCAGTGCCTTCACGAGAGAAGGCGATTGATCAAGGTCGTCTGAGATGTTATTCAAAGCCATAAATCCCACAAAACTGTGGAATTGCAAGAGAAGAGGATCAAAGACGTCGAAGCCGTGGCGCATGTAGTACAGACGAAATACCGTCTCCAAGCTGGTCTTTGCACTGAGAGCTATCGCCTCCGCCATGGCTTCCCCACCATTGTCAACTGGAAAGGTCACTCTTGCATTGGTGTCCCCGTCTTCCTCCTGAGAGGGTTCGAAAGACTCCATCAGCCAATAAATAAGATTAAAGTAGTGCATGCTATTTTTGTTTTTATTATTAAACTTTGATCCCCATAAATATTGGGCACTTGAATGGAACTGCGTCAAAAGTGGAATGGGAAGCACTTACTGAAGCGAAAGCTGCCAAGGAAAAACGACTTTTCTAATTGACAACGAATCAGGAAGCTCCTGATACCACTTTCTGAGCCTATTGCAATAGCCTCGCACTTGTCGTGACGAAAGTCTTACTCGAGCGCCGATGCTCGGAAAGGCCGCGGATCCAATACTATTCATGATGACTTGAAACTCAGCTGCAGCTCTGAAATGCTCACCGTAATGAAGAGAAATCGGATCCTTTTGCGACGGGTACAATATCCAAAGGTTCGGGTACCAGGCAGATGCATCTCTTGAGTGTGGCAACAGGATCTGCGGTGGAATTTTAAGGAGCGGTGGCCGATAGTAGTGGAAGCAAAAAATGCTGTGCCGTCAAGTTAGACATTTTAGCTCACTCTTCCAGACGAACCATACCTCTGCCAGATAAATAAAGACCAGGCAGTAAGCATTCTGGCCGCTTGCATCCTCCTACCGGTAGGGGCTGGGGGGTTATGAAAGAGGTGCAACTTGCTCGCCATCCTAGTCGTCTGGACGAGATAGGACCAGCCGACCTTGTCGACTCCATTCACGTTGCACGTAAGAGACATGATGAGGCCAGCTTGTACCGTCGTAATACTTGGATCATCGACTTCCATCTCCCACAGCCGTCTTGCCTCTGCGGAAAACTGATATTGGAGAGTTTGCGGGTTCCAAAATTCAGTGCGGTTCTGAAGTTTAGTATAGCTTTGCTAAATACAGTCTTGTCAGCCAGCGAGCAACGCAAACATTCTCTTTGAGTGGGGAGGACATACACAGCCGGCCGCGAGAACCGCGTTGACTAAGAGCGGTGAGCAGAAACGCTGTCGACCATTGACCATGTCATCCAGAAAGGAATCTTTCTGAAGGAAGGGGAAAATGGGGTACTCGAAGAGAAAATAGCTGTGGAGCACCTCATCCAGCAGCTCCTTGCTCGCAGACACACATGTCCATTGGTTCAAATTTCCGGAGCCAAACCGCGGATCCACCACCTTTGCAGCATGGTACGGAACGTGGTATTGGATGAGCATATTGCGATGAGTTTGGCTTGTAAAAAATTGACCGGTACCTTCCGGCTGCCGGCGCTCCATCGCCTGTTCATAAATGAGAGACTTCAAGTACGGGTTCTCAAAGGCACTAAGGGATAACGGCATTTCTGTGCTCAGCGGGAAACTGTAGCGATGCCAGGTTTCGGGCACAAGAGACAACTGCAAGAAGAGATTGCCACCCTTTATTTGGCGGAGCATTGTTTTCGCATCCTGGCCGCGGCGGATGCGTCGGACTATGTCCACTGCCTCTTCTTCTGTCATTGAACGCATGATGTCGAAGAGTTGCTGGTGCACGTCTAATTGGTCTTCGATGCCCCTATGCTTCTTCTTACGGCATTTCTGACCCTCGTCTTCATATTCGCACTCGGCACCTCGTTGTTCACAAGCCCAGCATCTCGGTTTGGCGCCACTGCACTGTGGGCAGGGTTAGCAAATGGCAATGAACCTCCTCTCTAGCCACCACCAGCACCTTACCTTGGCTTTGCGCTTCCGGCATGATTGGCATGCGTTCTTGATTTGGATCCGCTTCCGAGGCAGAGCAACATGTCGAGCCTGAGCGGGAGCTGCATCTTGTGGTTCGGAAAAAAGCGGGCGAAGCCGACGCTGATGATCCGGATTTTGAGCCATGGGCAGTGACGTATCAGTCCGGCCACGCCCACGCGATTCTCAATTGCTGTAAGAAAAAGTCCAGTTACTTCTGTCCAAAATGCTACGTGTTCCTGATTTTATGGCAATCGTAATCCTGACGTCACTCATGCGGTTAATCCAATCCGAGAGCGCCCTTTGAGACACCCATCCGCTCTGTCCGTTCATTGGCTCAGCAATCTCAAACAAAGGGTGAATGTCTCACTCAATACATGTTGATTGGACTCTGCTACCATCACTACTCTGAAACACTTGTGCTCGTGATCATGACCAGATTCTCTCCGATTTCCACCGGACACATGAAATGCTTTCGCATGTGGTTTGGAGGGTGCCAAGGGGTGCAAGCAAAGATGCTTGACCTCGTGAAGGTTATAGGACCAAACAAACCTTGTTATCAACAATCCAGATACACCATTCACGTCAAATATGCCCAAAGCACTCCGAGCTCTCCATGTACCGATATCCTTGGTGGCATAGAGCGAAAGGTCCAGACCAACAAAAGCGTACCAAATAGATGTATGAAGAAAACAAATCCAGGTCAATACCGTGGAAAGGTCAGCACGGCCATTGCATTGAGAATTCCCTGGCTTAAGTTTACAATATATCCACAAAGAGGTTCAAAGCGACGTAGATTTCATGTTTTACCTGGTCAATCAACCAGAAGCTTAGGATCCGTCTCAACAAAGGGCGCTTTACCGGCAGCACGCAACAAAGACTTTGACGCCGTTAAAGCCCTGGTTGGCCACGGAGCAAAAGTGGACTTGGTCAACAATTTTAACGCAATGACTCTCAATACTGCAGGTGCTGAGGAATCAACCGAGATGGCAGACTTTCTTCTTGAGTTTGACGGCTATCCCAATATTCCAGATGCCAAAGGCGCAACTCTACTTATTTGCACCGTGTGTCAAAGTAAGCACTATGCATTTAAAAGTTAATCTCATATGGCGCTTTGATGAGTATGTCCAGTATATTTGGGAAGATTATTTTGCACCACTTCATTGCAAATAACAAAGGCTTGGCATACGAATGGATATCCAAGTACAATTCAATGCATCACATTCAAAGACATTGAAGTTGGATGAGTTGCTAGACCGTTTCACCGTCGAGGGTGCAAAGTCATGAACATCATCATATAACTTTGCATGGCGATGTGCTAGCGACCATATTTCAATGTTACCGGTAACAAGAAAACCAAATAGAGAATCAGATATAGATTCTTTGTACTCCACAAATCTCAAAGAGAGGACAATGTATTTTATACGTGAGCTAATTAAGGAGTGACAATATGAAAGACTGGGTTTGGAGGGTCTAGGAGCATACGAAGACCCGTAATTGCCTCCTTGTTACCTTCGATTAAAATACCCTCGTCCTCAAGACTCTCAACATTAAGTTGAGTTAGCAGCAGGAATGGTAACTTCTCCGTTATTGTAGTGATTTTCACGTCCGCTTCAATGCACTTGACGTGATCATAAATAAGAGCCCCGTTAGAGAGCCAAACATGAAAATGGCCGTCATCTGCCTTGTCAGTGAGGACTACTTCCATGCTGAATTTCTCATCGCACGCTTTTAGGCCATCTATCTGGATGGCAAGCGAGTCGAATACCATGGTTGGTTCAAGATGTCTTATGATATCTTCTGACTGATTGGAGTTGAATTTGGATTCGTTGTCCCGCAGTTCGGTAGCTCCCGATATGTAGAAGTTACGCCATGGGCCGTTTTCCGCGCCGTATCCCAATTGCTCATACGTGTCAGCTAACCAACGCTTGGCCCTCTTATTTTCTGGCTCGGCAAATACTGCGTGATTCAGAATCTGAGCGGCCCAGCGAAAGTCACCCTCATGAAACGCCGTTTTGGCATGCTCGATAATTTTATCAATGCCACCAGCCAGTTTGACGTAGCGAATAGAACTCTCAACAGGAGGATGCTCCCACAGGTGAGCCGGGTTGCCGTCGAACCAGCCCATGTAACGCTGGTACACAGCCTTGACATTGTGGCTGAGGGAACCGTAGTAGCCACGGGCGTTCCATGCTTTCTCAAGAGCCGCCGGTAGAACCATTTCCTCGGCTATTTCGATACCGGTTTGTCCTTGGTTAAGCCTGCGCAGCGTCTGGTCATGTACGTAGGCATACAGGTCGCGCTGCTGGGTGAGAAATTCGCAAACCTTGTCGGTTCCCCATGTAGGCCAGTGATGGGTGGCAAAAAGGACATCTGTCTTGCTGCCATAGCGCGAAATGGTCTGAGTCAGATACCGAGACCAACCATGCGGGTCGCGAACCTGGGCTCCTCTGAGGGTCAACAAGTTGTGAAAGGTGTGGGTTGCATCCTCAGCTGTACACAGGGCTCTCAGGTCAGGAAAGTAAATGAGCATCTCTGCGGGAGCTTCAGTGTTGGGTGCCATTTGAAACTCCATCGTAATACCGTCAACTTCCACCGAATCATCGCCCTCTTTGATGATGTGGGTTGGAGGTATAAAAGAGACCGTTCCGTTTGGAGTCGTCTGTCCAAGTCCAGTGCCAATCTGGCTGCTCGGACCTTTGGGCAACGCCGATCCATACATGTAGACCGCACGACGTGCCATGGCAGTCCCCGCGTACACGTTCTCAGATACTGCATGTTCAACGAATCCTTCTGGTGCAAATATTTTGATTTGGCCCCTTGCGACTTGACGCTCTGAAACCAACCCTTTGACACCGCCGAAATGGTCGACATGTGGGTGTGTATAGACAATGGCCCTGATCCGTTTATGGCCGCGGTGCTTTCGGTAGAGGTTGAGCGCGGCTTCAGCTGTCTCCGTACACGTTAGAGTGTCGATGACTATGATTCCTTTGTCACCTTCAATGAACGTGATATTGGACAAGTCTAAACCCCGTACTTGGTAGATTTTCTCGGCAACGCGGAAGAGGCCATTCTTGGCAGCAAGTTGCGATTGACGCCAAAGGCTTGGGTTCACCGTATCCGGCGCTTCCGCATCGAGAAATGCATAGCTCTCGTTATCCCACACAGGACGCTCCTTATCATGACCGGGAATTATATTAGGATCTAGGCTGGCTATCCAGCCAGATTTTGCGTCGCAAAAATCGTCTTCATTGTCGAAGGGCAATTTTTGAAGCACATCTTTGTTTTGCTCAATAATGAAATCTGTTGCCGGCTTGGGGTGTGGAACAAGGGATGACATTATGTCGGATTGAATTGTTGGTTGAAAATCGGGGTTGTAGTAGCTGTGATGTCTGATGATCCAAAAATGGTTGATTCTTTCACTTGGACAAGGGGGTCTGGGCGGTATTTAAGTTGTTTTGTGATACTCTTCGCTTCGTACAAGCTATGCCATCTTGAGTGACCGCACATCGTCCCGAGATAAAGTTTCTTCCTTCGGCCCGACATGAATCAATCAAAAGCAAATTCTTGAGACAACTTTAGGTAGGATTGCATAGATTTTACAAATCCTCTTGGGACGCCTTTTGCACAATTATAAGTGGCCGATCCGTAGAACCTCTTTGATCTAGTGTCTGATTGTTAAACGCTCTAAATCCTGCGTTGTGACTCAGTCGAGAAGTGACAAGCAAGCGCGTGATCGCGATTTTCGTTAATAAAGACCGTGTAAAAAGATATTAGGGCAGCTATTTTCACAATGTGCTTTTATGTGTAAAATAACGCTTGCAATGAATCTTGCATTATTTAAGTTGCTGTGGTTTTTAAATGCCCCGTCCTTGCTGAAGGTTTGTGGAATGTCCTCAACCCGATTTCCATGTGTCCTTTTGGCCGGATTCGACCGCCCAGCCATAGTGACACAGGGAAATCATCTTAATATTTTACTGGTATGTGCGTAGCTAATTGACTCATTTTGACCAAAATCCATGAAAAGGTCCCAATTCCGGAGATTTTAGATGTGGTTTCAGCGAAGCCCAACCTATAATCTCCACATATGCAATCTAAGGAATGTAGGCTCCAACCAAGTGGAGAACTACCGCTTTGAACAGTTTCAAGCCAGCTCGGCCAAATATCTTATGGATCAACGTGGGCTTCACCTCAAAAGGGAACGCAAATCTTAAACATGCTAAGCTCGAGTACCAAAGAGTTTCGGTTAACCTCGGTGATTCTTATCCATGAGATTTTGTGGGCAAAGAATACGGAGGCCAAATATCAATTTTAACAAGCGGATAAATGGACTAAAAGAGAGGACGATCAGCGCAGCCACAGTCAAAGTCTAATCGGAGCCTATAGCGAGCAAGTAATATGGGCCGCCCCGTTCCGCATCCGCCACCGCCCCGAATGCGGAGCGGCTCGGGCCATACCTTGCCTTGCCGTGCCCTAGTCGATCGACAGCGGGGTATGGGAGAAATCCCCCTCATCCTTTAGCAAGAGGATCTGAGGGCGCGGGCTGGATTGCGAGTGCAGCGGTTCGGCTTATACCACGTTCATAAAGAGACTTACACTATATCCCATATGTTGGTAGATTTCCATACACAGAAATGACTCATGTTGCTGATTGGGATGGTGGCGAAATCCACAGCAAGGATTTTGTGTCCAGAAGCTCGACGACTTGGGACAATTCCGGGGATGAGCTCTCTAGTTACACGATTCAAATCGTGTCTCCGATTCTGTGCATCGGGTGCAAGGTCATTCAGAAGACGAGGATCGTCAAGCCTGAGGAGGTAGACCTTGTGTAGGATAGGCCACTAATTGACGCGTATGAGGCCAACCTGGACGAGGAGCCGATCAGTTTCTGGGCGGCAATTTTATAAATGGCTGATATTAGAGGAAAGGAACTGGCAAGACAAAGCGCTTAGTTGACGGGGCATGATTCTGATGCTGGTCTGATACATTGTTCGGACAACATACTCTATAGTCAATGTCGAAACAGGAAAAATGTCCAACTAGTATCGCCGTCATTGCTGGTGTCTCTGTCGCCTTTCTTTGTTATGACATGGACTACACCTTCCTTGTCACATATCCGATTGAGATCTGCGTAAGCTATCTCGGCTAGGGAGGTCATACGGGAGTTGATAACTAGTTAGCCGCGAATGCCACTGGCTGCGGCGACGAAACTTTTGGCAATTTCGCTGCAGTAATATACTCCTTTTGAATGTGAGGTGAAGGTATTTTCTGTGTTTAAAATATGATCATAACAAACGAATAGAATTCCTAATTTTTCGGTCTAAGTTAATTCAAAGAGGACTGACAATCCACCCTATTGATCTCAACAACGTCGAAATATTCTTTTCATGAAACCTTTGAAGTTATTTGATCCTTTACCCGGTTCGCTCTCCCTGAGCGCAGGTGGTCCTTTCATCTCATTCTGGTTGACCGTTCCATTCTCCAATCCGTCAATCCTGCTTGTTGAAGCTGACGTCGACTCTGTGTCAATGTATGCCTTCCAAGATCTCTCTATCCATTGCTGGGGTGTGAGATTCCAGAACTCGTTAGAGTTCTTCCATCCATAATCTTCCCAATACGACTGAAGTTGTCCACTTTCACCGTACGGCACATGGTTGCTAAATGCTTTCCACAGCCCGACAATGCTGACAATTTCGTCGCTTGAAACTTTGAACCATCCAGTATGTTTTGGCGAGGAGTTTAATTCACTGCATTCCTCGCTTGTCACACGCTTATCGCTGAGCGTAAGATGGATGAGCGTTTCCATTCTAGCGACAGCGCACGGCATGTACATGGCGAATTTGGCGGAGATTTTATGTTGGCCTTTCATTTCTTGTTGCTGGATCCCTTCCCAAACTTGCTCGTAATCAGTACCCAGTAACAATATTTTGTCTTTGTCATCATCATGAATCGTTATTTCGGGTGCCATGTGTCCAATCTTCCAGTATTCCCCAACCTGAAACCAGTACACAAAACCCGGGTTCAATGACGACTCTCTGACTCGGTCTCTCATGCATTCGATAATTCCGCCCACTGGATTCGCAGTTCTCGATTTCGAGATGGCTTGAACATTATTTCGACGGGTTTGAGTGAAGTCTGGCTGCCTGATTGGCTGTGGGAGTTCGCTTTGTGCAAATGCTGTCACTAGGTTCGGCTTTTGTAAGTCGGAACCCTCTTCGGCTTGGCCACCCCATTTGCTGCGACCCGCGAGCTGTGATTCGGTCTCTTCGTCTTTCATAACGCATGCCTTGTGCGAATAACTCTCGTCAGCCGCACTGTCGTCTTCATGCAAACTTCGATTCAGCCCATGGAAGGCTCCTACATGTTGCAAATCGGCTTTTGTATCCTGCTTTCTATATACCCGGGAAGAAGGTCCCCTTGTTGGAGTGGTCTCGTCACACCTGGAAGAAGAGCGAGTGCGACACCGGCATCGGCAGTCGCTATCAGCAGCGGTTGTACTGGAAGCAGTGGATGCAAGGCTAAAGATTTCGCTGGCTTGTGTTGAAGCTACCGAGTCCGGACTTTCTGAAGATGTGTCGTCTGCCGATAATAAGAGTCTAGGAACACTTCTGTGCCGTAGAGATTTAGTAGGCGTGATAAAACCGGCGTCTAGGAGCGATAGACTTTTTGATATGTCAATGGAATTGACTTGCTTTGAAGTTGGATCCCAGCTGTCATATCCTCTATCATGCTTTTGATCCTTTCCCTCGGTGTCAGAATCATCATCCAACTTGTCACAGAGGGATCTTTTTTGACCTGGATTCGCTCCAAATGCGTGCCGATACTTCAGCCGAGCCGTCTTAGACCCCACCAACCTGTCTCTGAGTACATCGGCAATGTCATGAATCTGCCCGTTCCGCTCATTGCTATGTCCACTTTTGCAAATAAGCAAATGTGCTAAAGTCTCCAGTGATTTGGAAACACAACTCGAGAGAACTTGACATCCTTCTTCCAGGTGAATGTGGATTTCGGGCAAGATTGAATAGATATGATCCTTGTTGTAGTTGACAGTCTTCTTGCACTCGCGGTTTTTTTGGGTGCGAGCCAAACAGGGAATCGCGGTTTTCTGGATGAGCACTTCATAGAGATCGTCCATTTTGGCAAAGGTACGGAATTGATAGCTGAGTAAACAACGGTATGATTGAGGAGGACGTGATAAAGTGAATAAACCAGAAAGCCATGTGTGTAAGAGAACTTTCTCTCGGTATCAAGGGGGCCTTCATAAATAATGATGACCGCAACTCGCAGTACATGGCGAAGCATCAGGGCTGGGTGACCCCAGCATGGAAATATGCATACGAGATATCCTGTCACCAAGCTAATGCATCAACAGAGAGCGCGTAATCCCAATTTGGTACGGCTCAATGCAGGCTGGAGGGCTGTGGATGGCTACTGGAAAAGGCTAACTAATTCCCCCAGAACCTGCATGCCAAGAATGACTAGTTTAGGTGAGGCGCTATCGTAGCAGTAATCTCACGCGAACACTGTTATTAGGGTGTCGTATGTAATGCATAGGCACCCAGAGGCGAGTGGAAACTGTAAATATTCCAATTACGATGGATTTTTCCTTTTTATTTCAAAATTAACTGGCCTCTCACTTGCTCCCGCATTCGAAAGGCATCCAACTTTATCCGCCCGCAGCGGAGAGGCCGGGCCGATGTGGGGGCAAATCCTGCACAGTTCTCGTGGTTCACTTAGCGCCAACATCCCCAGGGCTGAACAAGTTGTTGGTTGGGCCCTGCATGGAAGTGAAACGCCAGCAGGAACGATTTGCCGAGTTATCCGCAGTTCACAGGGAAGTAATGAATCGCATCTAAAAACAATGCTTCAAGCATGATTTCAGGTTCATGATCCTGTGTGCTGCTGTCGATGACGTCTCTAATCAAGTTCATTCCGAATGTGTAGTCTCTCAACACTATGTTCAAGCTCTACATTGCTCCTCATAGTAGTTGTTATACTTGTTCCCATGCAGGAAGTGAATAAGAGACTGAACCAGCCCCCCCTCTTGATGCATGCGGCAGATTATGAAACATTGTTGGCGGCGACGCCGAAGAAACTATGGGTTCAGCCACAGCACCTGTGACTTTGTGCATAGGAATAGGTCATATCTACAATATCCCATGCATTAGTGGGAGGTTAGCGGGTGGTAAATTCTTGTTCTTCTTGCCCCTGAAGAGTCCACGATGGATCCCTTTCTGGTATCTGTGCTTCTTTTTCTTTTTCCTCTTTTTTCTCTTTTTGGCATCCTTCCAAGCTAACTCTACTTTCAGTGCGGCCTCTGTTAGCTGTGAGTCAGCCAATTACTTGACACAGCCCTTCCCGGGGTCACTGGCGTAAATTTCTCGCGCCACCGTGGCTTTTATCGACATGAGCACCGCCCCTATTGTGCTTCAACGATTGGATACGGCTGGTCATATTAAATTCTGTAGTCTGGGTAGAAAGGATTCAGTTAATCGACAAGAATCGCACCATGTGGCTTTTAGGTGGAAATGCCTCGTCTAAGAGCTGTGAACCTGCTGTGGCTCAGAAGTCTGAAGTGGTTGGTTGCATCGTGCCGGGTGGCTGGGATTTTGGTGTCGCGATCCAACACTGCACCCAATCACACGCTAGGTATTATCTTATCCTGCCATGAATTCGCCTACGCCCCCGGACTCGTAATGTGTTTCATACATATCTTTGCCCCAGCTACGCAGTCCCATTTGAATTCATGTTAACATAGGCTCGATCCCGCTCCACCTTCCACTCGTCCTGTAGGCAAGCACAATCCATGTACAAGCGACAAAAAGCTGCGCGAGTATTCGGAACTGAACTGCGTTTGACAATGTTATTTCGATGAGATTCCACAGCCGGGGTTAGTTTGGGTGCTCCTTTGATCATGTTCAACGGGATTCGCCCCCTCACCAGCCCCTCGTTGCTGTCATTCATGGATGCCTTCTCATTCACTAACACTGGCCACGTAAAGATAAGAGAATAAATAATAAATAATATGGCTTCCCCTCTCCTATTTACAACGCCTCGAGTATGGTTGGTGTTTCGGTCCAATGGCGATTGATGCCGTAAAATACAGATGATTGGCTCTAGAACTCTGTTTAGAAAACCATATTCAGTGTCATCATAAGTAGATTGAATTCTATTCATATATTGATCCTGACTCGGCTAGAAATTCTAATACGTGGCCAATCAGTCAAGTGTAGCGAGCCAAAATGATAGACTCAAATTTTATGGGTGCATCACCCATGCGTAGCATCAAACCTATCATTCCGAACTCAAGAGCAGACAAGACTGTTTTTTCTTCTTCTCTTCATTCAAGGATTTGAGACTAAACAGTTGCCCCCATTTATATATGCCAACATGCATATTAACCTGGCGATTTTATGAGCCAAAAGCTATGAGCCTCCTAAGTGTCAGACCATCCAATCACCCGCATAACCTGCTCAGTGCACTCTCGCTTCACCTTTGCCGTGGTGGTCAGTATGAAGCTCGTAAATAATGGTAAATCAGCATAGATATATATTTTCAGTCTGGTGAAGCCGTATATTAATGACGCTCTTCCATATTATCCCTTTAATTACAATCGCTTTCCTTCAATATTCTAAAAACGCCGAAACGGTCCATTGCTCCTTGCTCAAATAATAGCGCACTTGCACAATAATGGTCTGCGCAACTCCGTGGACGCGTAGTCCGATATTCCCAAGACAACCTTGATCATATTTTCTGCGCATATACATCAGTTCCCAATGCCTTCACGTCAGGGTCGGAAAATGCATTGGGCTTTGTCCCGTTCTTTAGCCAGCAATTCCCTCCCGCCTTGTCGGTGCGAGCTCCTATCCTGCTGCTGAATACGACGCTCGAACATTCGGACATGCTAGCGCATGCATCCATGCAGTCATAAACGCTATACGCAATGAGTATGACAACATCGGCCACTTCCCCTCCGTCCGTGGTTTGGCCTCCGGAAGCAAAGTTGATTTGACATGCCCAATTAAGGCTGACATTGAACTGCTCTGAGTTATACGCCGATACGGAGTCAGATGGACAATATAAATGTACCTGCGTAATATCCCTTGCTCGCTCAGGTGCGTAATCGTTCGCATTGATAGTAGTCGTGTTGTTACAGGTGGAACCGCTGCTGTCGTCGATGGAGTTTCCGTTGCTGTAAATGGAACTACTATTGCTATGTCTGTCTTCGCAATGACCTAACCTGATTGTTGTAGAAGAAGAATCAGTAATCATGTTTTATTTGACAAAAGTCCAAAAAAAGAAGAAGAAAAAGGAAAAGGTACTCACTGTGAACGTGACAAAGACACACCCATCCCTCCACCAACACAGCCTCCAGTTATGAGAGCAATTACCATTGAGATGAAAAAAGGCCAAGGTGAAAGTATGAGACCAAATATGCGACTTTTCCGACCCGGTGCATGATCTGACGAGCATCTGGCTTGGTGATATTCGATTTGAGGAGAATCTTTCGGACCATAATGATGGGTTGAATCCCGTCTTTCGATGCCATCGCCAATGCAAACCTGAAGTCCATCCATATTTGTCCCAAAATGCTGCAGCCCAGAATTAAAAAGAGGTGTTGAAGTTAAACAAGAATGAGAAGTGGAGTTAGCGGGGCAATCTCGTCCGGTACACCGAGCGATCCACGAAATTGAATGCCACGGGGGCAAATCATAGTAGCGATTTGGTGGCCCATTAAATACAGCCATATGCCACAGCCTGATTCTCTCCCGCGGAAGGTGTAGCCTTGTCGTGGAGATTGAACTTGCAGGATCATTTTGACTAGTGACTGTGCGCATCCGCGCCTTTGCAAGGGTCTGTTCCGCGTCGCGGTCGACCTTTACAAGGCAAAGCAGACACAAAAGAGCATACCACGTCATCTATGGCTTTTACCATACACCTAATTGTGTATTGAAGTTGCTTATTCAATCTCTCGTTCTATTGGACGCTGGCCTGGCCAATTTTAGTCACTGCTAAAGTTTGTATGGTCTATTGCTCGAGTCCATTCAGAGAGGAAATCACCGTAGCACGAGCTATGTTCCAGTATGTTATTTGAGGTCAGCTAAAGCGTTTATTCTATCCAGCTGCCTCTATCAAACCCGACTGCGATTCTGGCTAGGCGATCAGACCAAAAGCGCCGGCCGTCGTCGTGAGCTCTGGGAATGGGAACCATGCTGTTGGTAGTGCGATTTAGAGGTAGGTGTGGCGTTCGGCTACTACCGCCGCCCCACAGAGCTCCGCGATACAGGGCAGTGCCACAGCGAAAGCTTTGTTTAGAAGCCGTTGGTAACGAATTCCCAGATGTGGGGATTCTTGATGGTCGAAGATGTTCTTGGCGACATATAATTAGAATCTTTCCGTGGGCATGGAACTATTGTAGAAGGGGAGCCCTCTCGCCTCGTCTCAAAGCTGCGCATAACATCAGCGTGTTGATAAAACTGGCACGTTATGCTCTCTCTCAGCAAGAATTGCACCGCATAACAGGAGCCGCTGTCGGGTTTGTTTCGATCCAATTCCTTGTGAGAAGTAAAGTCATAAAGACGAAAAAAAACATGGGCGAGAAATCCGGTGATGACAAAGAGAATACTTCCTCTTGATCTACGGTCCCAGCTTCGTCCCGAAGTGACGGTGCGTCGGATGTCCCTGATCTGCCGCTTGTCCCGGAGAGGCCGTAGCGCAGTAATCCCTGCTGCCAACTGGCAACTGATCTTTCCAAAAAGTTTACCTCCTCATTGGACATCCCTGATGCTCGAAACACGAAATATGAATTTTTCTGCATATCGAATCAGGACTCGAAAATTTTATTTACGTCTCCCCAGTTCTACCTCGCGGAATGCAGGGTTGGTCAGGTTCTTGGTGCGCTGTAGCGTGGTGGGGCATTTCCGCTGACTAAGCATGGTTAAAACTCCAGGGTAGCTTATCACGCAGCTACAAAAACGTCTCTTACAAGCCTCATGGCAATGAGTTTGTCATTCCTGCTTCTCAAAGGTCATTAGAACTTACTAAGAAATACTGGAAATACAGAAGAATAGTTACGGTTGGTGTGGATGTGGGCAGTCTCGTTAGTCTGGTATGGAGCTTGACGCAGATTCGTGATGGACACATTTGAGGCAGACTTTGCTTACACCAAGGAGTCCTAGGGTTTTAGGGTTAATTGATCTATGAAGATCCTATTTTTGTCAACTACTGTATCTATTCTAAACATGCAGCGGTTTTTATCTGCATATAATCAGTGCATGTCTCGTTGCTTCGAATTGCGACCCCCCTTCAATGGGTGGCAGCTGTATCCGGAATCGGCCGGAATAACCAGTCGTTGCTTTTTCCAGGCCCCGATTCCGGCCAGCAGCTCCGCGACACGCCAACCAGGTTATCATTTACCTTGCGAGCTCAATTGGGCGCATTAAACCGTCGCTGGGGCTGGATTAATAAGGAAACAATGACAAAAATGCTCCCATCCGCGGATGATGGCAGCTACATTTTGCTTCATTGGCCCATTCGTAGCAGTGACGACATGCGAGTGCACGCCCCACCCGCGTCCATCTCATCAACGCGTTGCTAGCGCCGATGGTGGAAATTTGTCCATCCGATGATGAAGACGACAACCACACTTCGTGCTCGTAATTCCGTCTTTTCCCATCCCACGCCCTTGGTGATTTGATTTGCCCCAATCCGCCATGGCTTTCTGGCAGGGCTCCGTGTTCGTGCCGCTGCTCGTCTCCATCCTCGTCATCGTCTTGGTTGCGAAGCGATTTCGACCAGGCGACCGTGGCACCGAGATTAACAAGGCCCTCTCCAACATCCTCCAGCCACTGCCGCCGCCCGACGACATCGTCAGCCTCCGCATCTATCCAATCAAGTCATGTCGCGGCATCGAAGTCAAATCGGCGCGCCTGCTGCGCACCGGCCTCGACCTGGATCGCAATTGGATGTTCGTCAAGGCCGATGACGGCAAGTTCATCACTATCCGCACCAACTCCAACATGACGCTCATCCGCACCGCCATTGATACGGCCAAGGACGAGCTCACCATCTCCATCAAGGGCCAGGACTACAAGATGGTCATCCCCGCCCACCCGACGGAGGAGTGGCTCCAGGAGAACACCAAGATTCGCAAGACTGAGATTTGGGGCCAGGAAACCGACGGCTGGGAGTATGCCGACGCTCTGACCCGGCCCATTGCCGACTTTCTTGGAATGGACATTCGCTTGGTCTACAAGGGCCCGACACCCCGCGAGCTCCGAGGCAGCGGTGGGCCCGAGCAGCTGGGGCGTGTCGAGGCCACCAAGTACGCCGACATGCTTCCTGTCCTGGTTGCTTCCCTGGCAAGCATCAGCGAGCTGAACGGGCGGCTGCGCGCCCAAGGCGAGGAGGAGATCACGATTGAGCGCTTCCGGCCCAACATCATCGTCCGCGGCCACCAGGCCTGGAGCGAGGACCGCTGGAAGACGCTGCGCATCATCAGCGAGAAGGGCCGGCCCCTGAGGCTCGACGTTGCGTGCCGCTGCCTGCGCTGCCAGGTGCCCAATGTCGAGCCCGACACGGCCGAGAAGCACCCGCGCCAGCCCTGGAACGAGCTCATGAAGTACCGCCGCATCGATCCCGGGTTGAAGTTCAAGCCCAGCTTTGGCATGTTGTGTGCTCCGCGGGATGAGGGATTGGTGCAGGTTGGTATGAAGCTGCACGTTGCAGCCGTGACGGACGATCACTTTTTTATTAGCCCGATGAATTGAATTGTTCGATTGACCTGTACTCATGTCATTTGTGCAGATACTCGTGTCATTTTGGTGTGCTAGTTCAGTGCAATTTGAATGATGCTACTTTGATGTACGCTCTCTGATTTAATCATGATGGCCGTGAGTATAAGGTGACGGGAGACTAAATTGAAATGCATCCTAAAAGAAAAACAACTACAGACTCAAAATACATGAGAAAAGATCGTCTAAACATAACGTGAAGGCTCTACTGTTGCCGCAAACTATTCTGCCTTCGACCGAATGCGACTTAGCCGTCCCAAGGGAAGCTATTGACGAGGTCCCAATCACCCCCAGTAAGAGTCTCATTACCTACCACTGTATCCGCCACTTCTGGGAAAAAGAACTCGGAACTATCATATACCCTGTCAGCCCAGTTGAATGTTGTTGCCATCTCTCCTAGTGTCACATTGACCTGTTCGTCTTGGCCGTTTGACTCTGATGAATTGATTGAGGGTCCCGATAAAGCCTCAAGAATATCACTGTCTGAAGTATCGGCGACGTTTGTATCATTCCACCAAGTCGTTGGGAGTGGTGACTGAGATCCTGATGACGCAGTTGAGATACTTTGCCGAAACTCCCGACTGGCTGATTGAAGTGCGGTACGCACTATACGGTGCAGGCTCGGGAGTAGATCATCAGGAGAAGAAGTCATTAGTTGATAGAAATGACTATGCACCGTCTTGGCTACAGCAAAGGAGCCTTGTTGCTGATAGAACTGGGTCAATTCCTGGACATCTTGTGATAAATGAGAATCAAGGTAAGGAGAGTCAGGTTCCCGAAGGTCATTGAACAGAATTCTCCAAATAGTATACCATTGCTGCGGAATAGGATGTTCTGACTTGGATTTGCATCTCAATTGTTTGGACTGCAGGTGGTCAATACCATCTAGTTTTCCATCGGGGCGGACCCGGCAGGTTTCAAGACTCAGGTGCTCCTTGTAGCTTTTCTCGTTCTTGAAGATAAGAAAGCACCTCTGACAGTAGCGATCTGGGGTATGCTTCCTTTGCAAGTGTTGTTTCACATCTCGTATGCGGGAGAGCTGGAATGAGAAGCAAGCTCGGTGCTTAACGGGGTCCTTTTTCCAGAACGGACAAGCCAATTTTGGCTTGCCTCCACAACCACCCGACGGCGGCATTGTGGGAAAGTCTGGCTTGGAGTTTACAGGGTGGATCTGGGTTTATGGGCGCGGCTGAAGTTGAGCCAAGGTTTGGAATGGCGCTTTCGCGACTTTTAAAAGGCGCTACCGGGTCAGCTAATTGGATTGTGAGGCGTGGAATATGCCAAGGCAGTCATCGGAACTCACGAGTACAGTTTGGTTGATAAGCAAAACGGCTTGCCTTTGGAAGTTTGCGGGGTTTATGCTTGAGAGTGAGGTTGGGGATCAAAATCGGACGATCGGAGAGTTCTTGATGACGGTCGCTTTTTCCTGCGAGACCGCCACAGCAAGAACAACAAAAACAAAAAGAACAAAAAGAATAAACGGAATAGATCCGAATTACTTGGGGGGCCGACGCCCCCCCGATGATGAACGCTTCTCAGCATATTGCCTTCATGGCAAGGTTATTTTGACCGCCGTCAAAGCATTCAAACACGGCGGCCCAAGTAATGTTATCCAAATGAGGCAGTCATATGAGTGGAATTAAAATTTTGAGACAATTGGATACTAGATGATTTGAATAATATAGAAGCACAATTGAAAAGAGGGGTAGAGGAAGACGACTTTTAAACAAATCAGGTAGGTGAACTGTGCAGCCCTAAGCAGAGCACAGGTGTGCTGTTGGCTTCTACTGGCTGAGGCCAACTGGCCAATAGATAATCAGCCTGGTACTGGCGAAATGATATTCCGCACGCGAACGCTCTGAACTGGAATCTGTTTTTCTTTTATAGAATTGACGCAGAAAAGACCTCAACTGATGGATGGCACCGTGCGAAAATGAAGAGATTAAACCAGGTTTGGATTTGAATCGGTGCTGACATTAACCGACTGCAGGTATGCGTCGTGATATTAGTGGAGGCGGACAATTCGCACAAATACGACACACATGTTCACCATGAGCTAATGGTGTGTTATTCGGTTCCATCTTTTTATTGCTTCTTGATGATCCGTCCTCGACGGTTTACCAAGTCCAAGGGAGATTGATCATCTTGGCTACAAAATTGCTACAATATAGAAACCAGGTAGGCAATAGGGTATTGTTGCCTAGCTGTTTGACCTTACTGTGTAAAGCTTATTGTGTTGACTTGGGCCATCTTGGACCTCAAGGTTGCTAATAATAATAATAGAAACCAGGTATGAAAACAGGCTATCGAACTCAATGTGCATTTCATAAGTAATAATCCCAACAACAGTACCTTGTCAACTCACGCCATTTCAATATGCCATGCAATGTCTATTGCGTATTTTTAAATCAAAGACGGTCAATCTTGTCCAGGGGCTATATAACATATGGTTAGAAACCTTCTCGCACTACCAATCTCTTTTGAAGCCCAGGCCATGCTGGACTGCTTCCCACAAGTCCGGATCAATTCCCGGGTTCTCATCAAACTTGCCCTCCCCTAGATTCATGATGGCTTGGCCGATTCGAACCAGGATGCGTGCTCGTCGCATTTGATTTGTGTATGCATTTTTGGGCTTTGAAGTCAGCAATTGCGTCCTGACGACACCCTCTTCCTCTTCGACCATGATCGCTCCGCTTAGCAAGAGCTCGAGGGCACTGCGGACCTCTGGGATCATTTTTACCTCATAAGTGGGGGTTTTGGCTGGTTCCTCGACGATAGACTCGTCGTGAGATTCAGAGGCGCTTGTATCATCTTTGCAAGCCATACCCTGACTACCTGAGCCACCTGTGTCGTCCATATTTGCATGTATTGCTTCAGGATACCCGGAGTGGCAGCTTGCACGTCGCTTTCTTGGTCGCTTGGAACGACCTCTCTGCCCTCTCCCACCTGTAGCTTGGTGATTCATTTCTGCGCCTGAATGAACTGAAGATGCTTTGGATGCCTTCTCCATCAATTGAGTCTTGCTATTAGAAGAGCTCTGGGTCGAAACACAAGACTCATGCCTCTGCCCTTGAGGCATTATCTCAGCAGTATGGAGGGGGTTTGCACTTAAAGGTTCAATGTTGCCGCGCTCATCCTTAGGAATAAGGCCCTGCTCACGGTCATGCTGACTTTCAGATGGATGTTGGCGGTTTGTATGCCGTTGCTGTGGAGTTCTCTCAGCTTCAGAAACGCGGGTGCTGCTATCGACGGGCTTGGAGGCTGGATTTGATGCATCTGCATCTGGTGGAGCCGTCCCAAGCTCAAGCTGGACATCTTGATCATTTTCCGGCAACATACCCATTCGATGTAGGCGCCTCAGCCGGTAAAACTCGTAGTCATCTTCATCAACATCAGACTCGGAGCTAGGCCCCCGTATCCTCATATCGGCCGGTTCATAGCCTGTGCCGAGTCCGCGGAGTCGGTCACGAGGTCCCTTGTTCGGAAGCTCCTGGGCTCGTTGTTTTTGGACCTGCTTGCTCTTTTCGTACACTTGCTTCTTCACTTCTGCCGGCATGGAGGCGTGGTCACCGTGACCCGCAAACAGGAGCCCTTCCTCGCCCGCCGGCACTATGATGATGCCGTATTTCAGGTCCGGCAAGGGCGGGCCGCCAAGGGATACAACGTAGCTGGACGAAGCGAGGTAGGTGCCCAGCTCGGCGACGCCATCAACGACGCGGTGAGGGGGGAAGGTAACGGGAACTGGTGAAGAGGCCTCCACAGGCTCATCATCTGGGATTGACTTGTTGTCCGGCTCGCCTGTAAACGCATTCATATCGAACGTGCCAAAAAGTGATCGCAACTCTGGCCGGAACTTGGCCTTTTCAAGCATCTCCTCCTTGAGCAGCTCGCGTTCAGCGCTGATTCTCAAGCGGGAGCCATTTCCAAATGGTGATATTAATTGGTCGTAATATTCTTCGACGCCCGTTGAGACAGCATCTGAATCGCGGCTCGACATGGCCTTGGAATCACTGTATGTATTGGACCTCTGCTCAGCTCTGGAAGACTCTTCACCTATAGACTTCTTCTTGGCCAGAACCCTTGCATTTGTGTCAGGGTTTGCATCTGCCGCAGACTCCTCATCCGGGTCTGAACGGTTGGAACTTGAACCAGGTGGTACTATCCCATTGTTGAAGATGTTGTATGGCTCAATGGGCATTCCCTTTATAAAGGCCTATGAAAACGACAGTCAGAAAGGATACAGATACAGTCGCCTGTCGTCGAGATAGTGCAACATACTGCCAGCTCTTTACGTTTCCTTTCGGCCGCCTGAGTTTCATACTCGCGCCGTTGCCGAGACAGCTCAGACGGAGACTCCTGTAGCAATCTTGCATCTATTTCCTCAAGGGCCCTCCAGAGCCCGCTGCTCACCCGGGTGCCATCATGGATGCTGCTGGCAGTGAGGGTGGGAGCGTATTGTGTCATACCTTCGGTGGACTCACCGCGGTCTCGCATCTCTTGAAGACGAAGCTGGAAGAGAGCGTGACGTGTCAAAGCCTGGGCCTTTGGGTTCGCATTGGATACATTTTGGGTGCTCATGGCGGCGTTGTGCGTGCTGAGAAGATGCTAAGAGGAGAGGATGAGTCTGGAAGTAGATGGGAAGTCCTTGGGAGCGGCAACCTCTTGAATAGGTATCCTCGCACTTATCGGCCCCTTGCGGCTGATTTAGCTGAGCGGCTAGACTAAAGCCCCGCTGCTCCATTTTCATTGGGCCCTTTCTTTCAATTAACCGCCCAGAGAGCAGGTCGGGCCGTGCGCCACCAACAACATTTCTACATTTAGTGTCAGCTGCGTCACTTGGCCCATTATCACCAACAGTAAACAACCAACAGACCCCAAAAAGAATAATGACTCAGAAAGCAGGACGGAGCCAATCATGTCGCCTTGAAACGGGCACAGGAATGCTGCCGCCCTACCCCTTTGGACCAACCACATCCTGAACCAACAAACACCACGAAACAGAGCTGCCCTGTCCAACACTGGCCATCGTGAGTTGCCAACTACACTTTGAATTGACAAGTTTGGGTACGCAGCTATAAGCGCCCATCTTCGAAATGTTGGTTCCAGAGATGTAGATTTGTGTGATTGTTTCATCTGTGCGGTTTGTTCTTTTTCATCAGTCATGGCCACATGGATATCCACCCTTGTTGTTGCGACTACTTAAGCACACCATGGGTTTCTTTCCTTTGACCCCTAAACCAAAATCATTCAAAATTGTACCAAGACATCAGCTGTACTTCGACTACACACTTTCATACTCCATTTCCCCCTGGCCTCTTAAGCGTTACCCACCATGCCGAACGATTATCTGTTCGCACTTCTGCCCGTGACAGATCTCGCTGACACCATTGTAGAGAATAACCCCAAGTACCACACTTTTGTGGGTGGCATCAAGTCACTGGGCTTTGAAGCTGACCACAAATCAAAATTCCCCGATCATTTTCTTTCCTTTGGCCGCCAATACAACATCAGTGATATCTGGCTTCCAGATGTTCGATTTGGCAAGTGGGTGGTGTTTCCCTATCCTCTTCCAAACATGCACCGCTCATCAAATTTTGCAGGATTCATTGTCGTTTTTCCCTAACCCTGACTGGTGAACTTATGTTTGAGGATTGCGATACTTGTCACAACACAAGCATTGTATGGTCGGACGCTGACAAAAATGCGATACCCAAATACAGCTTCCAGGGTGAGCCGCGACAGCGCATTATTCCTCACGCGGAACCAAGCCAGAAAATAACAATCAGCATTGGGAAAAGCCTCAAGTTTAGGCTGGTTTGGGGTGTGGGTAACAATATCGATGGCTCGAGGAAGGAACTTGCTTCAATTGCGCACGCAGCAAAGCTCAACGACATGCTGCCGCAGAATCTTCACATTCCAGAAGCTGATGCGGCATTGGACGTGACTAAATACGAGGAAATATCCCGGTACACGCCTGAAATTCCTAGAGAACTTGGCGCCCCCCTCAGGCAAATTCATGTGTATAAAGTCCTTGGCTCTGGAAGCTACGGTACCGTTTCCGAGGCAGTCGATCTGCATACGGGAGATCTATACGCAGTAAAGGAGAGTAAGCACCACAACCTGAAAGCAAGGTCTGAGACCTGGAAGATAGATCTCAAATGCGAGGTGGAGAAATTGGCCAAACTCAAGCATGTATGTCAATGATTCCTCAACAGCCTTGACCTAAATGCTAACCGCAAGCCCTAGCCAAATATTATTCCTCTTTTGCATCACCAGGGGTGGAGCAAGGGCAGAGAAGTGCAGGTCTTCCTCCCTCTATGCGATGGAGCCGCCCTCGACCTCATACCAAAACATGAATGTATGAGTATCGCGGTTGCAGGTCCGTGGACCAAGTCTTTCGTTCGCCAAGTTCTGTCCGGGCTGGCCTTCATTCACGAGCAAAAGTTTGTTCATCGCGATCTCAAACCTGAAAACGTTTTGTATAAACGCGGCGTTGACAAGCAAACATTCAACTTCTACCTCTCTGATTTCGGCACGACCCGGTCCTTTGATTCTGCTGACGGCTTTGCTGGCACCCATTTCTACATGGCACCTGAAACAACGCGTGAAACGCACTGCAGTGCATTGTCCGACCTTTACTCGTTTGGCGTCATGATGCTGGAAATCTGGGGATATTTGTGCCAAGGCGAGAAACACTGGAAAACTGGGAAGTGGCAGGATAAGCTCAAGGCCTTGGGCGTCAAAGGCTACAGGGACTATAAAGATGGGTCGTACCCGGGGGCGAAGGTCCCGCACGTGCAGCCAATGCATTCCCGAGTGAAATCGCTCATTGATTATGGCATTCTCAAGGATCCAACTCTGCGACGTGTTCTGAGCGAAGACCCGAAATCTCGACCAACAGCCCGTGAGGCGTTGATGAGACTCTGTCCGTCTCCTGACGCTGTCGACAACCCTGCGCCTGTTGCTCGACCGCGAAGACAGCCCGTGGGACAGCCTTACTTGGAGGTGCCCAGACAGAGACTAGGGAGACGACTTGATGGCAAGCAACGCTTTGACATAGTTGACGCGCCATCCCGCCCGGTCATAGTCGATCCTCCCTATGACCGGGGAGAGCATATGCAGCATCCCCCTGCGCACGGTCGAGGGCAAAATCCTGAGATGATGCCGGGTGTGAGACTGGTGCGAAAGCCGGACATGGACGGTGTGCCACTGCATCCAAAAGCACCACCATTGCGCGTGCAAGCCCCAGGCACTTATATAGAAGGGCCTGAGGTCTTTGAAGGTCCTAAAATGAGGCGACGACGTACAGAGAAGGAGATGGGGTTGCCTATGAGGCGACGATGAACTATTCCGTCCCGTTTCCTGCTCCAATACAATGGATAGATTATTTTGCAACTGTAGTAGGTTCGTCACGAGAGTCCCTGGGTGAATCAATTTCTTTTCTTGCCTTTCCCAACTGATATCACATGAGCTAGGAATGGAATAACTATGCTGTGATATGTGAACCATAGCTTAGATAAGCAGGCTACTTGCTACAGCGCAAGCTGGTACGGTCTTTTGGACCGGAGGAGAACAATGAACCTACATTACATCTATTTTCTGTCCCTTAGTGTCCATTGTCGCATTATGCTGTATGCTAGAACTAGGACAGAGTTTACATATAGCGGAGCGATTGGAGACTTTTAGAGAATCACATGCCTTGCACAGTTTTAGTTTGAAACTAGTCCATCAGCCAGGGGACATCTTGAATATTCTTTTGTACATCGCTGCCTGTCAGCCACAGCAACAGTTTTGACGAGGTGATCCACAATGCCTTGCAATCGGCCTAACGACTAAGCCTCGCCACATTGGCCCACTTGGTTGTGTTTTCAGGCCCAAACTCCCCGGCCGTGATACTTCATGTTTCCCCATTTCTAAGTTGTCTTTAATATTCGCACTCTACATTATGCCTCCTTACCTGTATCAGCCCCATCGACTTGAGCATCGATGCTTTTCGACTGGCGCGCCTTAGAAAGGGATATTCCACCGTTCGTCTTCGTGGTTTGGTTTTGATCGGCCGGTGCGGGACTCAGTAGTTTGGGTCATGGACAACCAAGGCGCCAAGTCCAAACCGGACCAACGGTAGCACTCTCAAAACAGGTCTCAATACCGTTAGAACCAATCGCTCCCACATTTGGGTAAACCAATTGTGAAGGGCAACGTGTCTGATAAGGCTGTTCGTATACCGTTTATTCTTTCTTTTGGTGTAGTGTGTGGCGCAACCTAGACTCAACATTTCTGATTGGGTGATTATTCATCTGAGGCATGCCCGACACTATTCGGGTTTTTGCTTTTACCATGCGTGCATGCATGGTCAAAATGCGCTGGACCCTTTGTGCAGTAGCATCGGCGTGGGATCCACTTTTATCTGGAGTCACAGCCAGCGTTTCATCGTTTGAGGTCTAGAACGCCGTCTAGATCGAGATCTAGAGTCAACAACTTGGCTCAGCTGAGTCGGGGTATCGGTTCGCTTGGATACACTTGCTGAAGCCCCAAAATGAAAAATCCCATCCCGCAACATCAAAATATTCAACTTGCCGCGTTGTGTGGGCGACTGCACTGCGTCCCGACCACACACTTTGACGACACCAACCTGTAACCAGCCTGCTTGGAATGAGTAAAGAAGCGTGAGAGATCCAGACCCCAGATAATGCGTGATTGAACTGACAACTTTGCGAACAGCCCCAAGAGTACACTCGAAGCTATCCTGGAGGATTTGCGTCACATGGAAACCTGCTTCCGGAGCACAGTCCAGCAACAGCAGAAAGCCGTGAAAGCTAGCTTTGAGGAATGGGAAAAGGCCAAATCATCGAAGAGCTCTGTTACAAACCCACCCATCAAAGACGAGGATGTTGTTCCCGAGTAATGCATAAGGGTTGGAATGCATTCCTCGTCGAGCGCGGGGACAGTGCGTGGATGAGCGCGATGACACGAGTTGAGGGAGACACACAAGAGGGCATGTCTTGTGGATTACTAAACTCTATCCACTGCTGTATTTACTGAATATAGCGCCAGAGTGGATAGGAATAGATGTATTTGTGTGGGGGGTATGGAGAGAGATCTGAATGTTGGTAGGAGGGCATCGTGGATGTCTGCCGAAAAGGACATGAAAAGCCCCGTTGAGCGGCCACTCCGAGTAAGTCAGATGTTTCAAAATCCCAAATTAGTTGCAAACACTTGACAGAGGTGATACGACTTCTGTCGCATGCAGATTTGCTCATGGCTCTGTTTATTTCGTGTGGTGGTGACTGGCGGACGAAACGCGTCAGCAAAAGTGAAAATATTGACACAAAACAACACCCTCAAGAGCGGTGAAGAGAATGTCACTTTAGCTCATCGGCAGGTCAGAGATGCGTACGCGGGTAAGCCGATAGGTGGGAGAGACCGATAGCTCCCAGCTGCCGGCCGGTCCGTTGAGCAACTAGGGAAGTCCTTTGAGACAGGCTGCCTCTAGGTTAGCTGGTCAGATTCCAACGTAAATTGAAACAAATTGGTGTCTATGCGGGGAACCGGACCAAGGCGGGCGCGTGACGTTTGCACTTGGTGCCTGAGCCAAGCGACTAAACCGTCAGCCGCTCGTCGGCTTTTCACGGAAGTTTTATCCCGCTCTACACTAACCAACCAAACGTGACGCGGTATTTTTTCCTTTTCTCTTTTCAGCTGCCAGTTTTTGCCACCCTCTAGATCTCGCTGGCCTGTGAATACTACGGTACGTCAACACTGTGGCAATAGATATAATTACTGTGCTGTGTTGGACCTGTCTATCACTTCCCCTTTACGGTTAGTCCAGACGTCGTTAGCAAAAGGAAATCTTACTGTATCCGCCAGGACTTCTACTTTGTATGATTTTACTATTCCCAACGTGTCTCGTTTAGATGATAATATCAAGAAAAAAATTCAATTCGGTCGGATAGAAAGCTGTCTGTCTTCAAATCTAAGAGCCAGTCTCATCTAAACACTATGAAAGCTAGTTTTGGAGCTCCTTGAAAAGCAGCTTTTTAGATGGGTCAGGGGACGTCTATGTCACATTAATGCCGCTCACCATATGGGGCTGTGGTAAACTCACCGAGTGCGAAAACTCAAGATTGGGGTATCTTTGCTCCGCGCCATCAACGTTTTTGAACTCATAGTACATCAGGGCATTGGCCAAGATCATCTTGATCTCGTTTGCCGCAAAGAACCGCCCCGGGCAAGCATGGCGGCCATACCCAAACAGTAGGCTGCTCTGGCTTACGCTCACGAACTGGTTGACGGCTGCTCCTTCAACAGAGCCGCGCTCCTTGGCGTCTTGTCTCAGATTGTAAAACCGCAAGGGATCCATCTCCTCGGGCTTGTGGAAGATTTCCGGATCGGCGTTGACAGCAGCGACAGGAACTTCAATGGTGACACCAGCCGGAATGACCTGACCATTCGACAGCGTAAAGGTCTTGAGCACTTTGCGTTGGAAGGATGCTAGTCGAGTTAGCGTATTCTGCAGTTGTTCCGTGCTTGGTAAAAAAAGGAATCTTACCCATTGAGCCCGAATTGATCCTCATTGTTTCCTTGAGGAAACTGTCCATTTTCTTCATTGACTGCAAGGCGCTGCTAGTGAAAACTCCGTTGTTCTCCGATAGCGCCTGCCGAGCTTCCTCTCTTAATTCGGCTGCAAGCTCTGGCATAACAGCGAGATCATAAAATCTGGGCACGTTAGAATGCTTATGAGCAGACAAGAACAAGGAGGGAAACGGACGCGTTTGTGGCCGAATGCGTAGTCGTGTGAATGGCGGCAAATGTAATAGCCAGCTGGACTTTGGCCAAGTTGCGGCTGTTCTTGTCGGCGAATTTCGGCGACTCGTCAAGAATCCACTGAAGCATATCAACGGGTTTCTCCATGGATTCATTGGATGTTTGTCGCGCCTCAATAACGGGCCTCAAAAACTCCTCAGCCTCCTTGGTTCGCTGCGCAAGTCTCTTGACCTCGGGCAACCGGCTTGCGAGGAAAGGTCGAAGCCATGGGCGAATCCTCTGTACCGCCCGCACGGCAGTCATGACCTCAATGGTAAAGTTAATCGCTGCATCGATATAATCTTCATTCCGACAAAGTTCGGGACCGATAAATAGTCGACCAGATACCATCGTAACTATTCGGAGGAGAACGCGGTTAATATTCAGCTCCTTCCAAGATTGAGTAAGTGGTATTTCCTGTCTCAAAACCTGTCGGACTTCTTCATCCAAGATTGGATTGAGTTTGGCTAGTCAATTGTTAGTAATAACGAGCATATCGATGTTTGCGGGCCTTACGGAGCGATGGCGTCAAACGCATTTTGACTGTGTGGGGTATAATGGGCACGTCTGTGTCGATCCCAGTGTATTTGACTTCAATTGACTAGAGCACGGTGAGCAGGTAACAGGGCAATGTACGAGTAAGATCAGTCATACATCCTTAACAGCGGCGTCCATGCTAATAATGGAGTCGGGCAGCTTTTTCAGTTCCGAAAGAAAATTAGGTGATAGAACCACCACATCGCCGTCTAAAACGTATTAGGGCTTGTGTGCAAACTGCATCATCCTGGCACCTACCTCGTTGGGTTGTGATCCTGAAGATGCCATCTTTGAACTGTTACCAGGTCAGTGGCCAAATTTCCAGTCTCTATAGCCTTGGTCTTGCCTTTTTGTATCCTTCCTTGTATAGCCTCCTAGCTCCAGTGTGGTAGGCCGTTCTCCGCTTCTCTATGTGTCCTAGTTCATGGCCGACAATTGGAATTCTCCAGATCTGCCAAACACTGAGAAGCTTTGGGACCAAAATGGCCGTAGCAAGTATCAACGCGAGTGCCGATATGGCAGGTAGGCGATCCGATATCAGAGCCCAAGGGGTCTCAAGGGTAGACATTCTGTTGGTAGTTTTATAGGCCGGAGGATAAGAAGAAATGTAATCGGGTAGATGGATGCCTTTCGCTGCTGAATTTCCCTTTATTGCCAGGAGGAGAATCTAGTCTTATTTATTTCTCGATGGCATAAGCTATTTTTAGGGTTTGAGCATAGTTGGCTCAGCGCAGCGTTCCAGCCGTATCAAATCCGGTTTGCTTGGCCCTTGACTGTAGACCGACTCAGCCATTGTATGTGACGTAGAATGGATCGGCAATTTCGAAACAGGGGTTTCCAACCGGCAGTTACTCTGAATGCCACACCAACATTTTGTTGTTATTGAGATCACCAATCAGGGGCTACCCCATTCAGACGCGGCACAGGATCCGACCGACAAGCCACCAGGCGCGGGGTCCAATGGCAAGAGAGTGCACGGATGGACCCATGTTGCCGTTGGTCGATTAGCCAATGCCATGGACGGCTAAACGAAGCCATGGCTGGCTGGCCCGTGCCTCGTTCATCGCTCATCGCTCATCGTTTATCGTTTATCGAGCTGAAAATAAGCGCCAAGATTTTAGCCACGCATGGCACCAGTCAGGAGTAAGTTATATGTCAATTTTTACTTTACTGGGACTGCGAAAAGGAGTGCTTTCGCCAATGGCAGCTGCCTTAGAACGGATTAAGATTGAACTAATGCCCTGCGAAACCGAGTCCGAGTTGAATGGATGCTCTGCCGAGCTGCACGAACATGATATCATGGCATTATGGGTCAAGTCTCAAAGTATTACTAATAGGACACGATTGATTTTGGTAGCTCAAGTTGATCTGTACTACCATCCAGATACACCAGGCAAAATGACTCTTTCATCAGAGGCCAACTTGAGATAAAAGTGAGAGTCGACGTGTCAAATGAATAGATGCCCCTAATTCAGCCCCAAATTTGATCCACTTACCAGTTTCCATCTACTGTCATGCCCTACCTGCATGTCCCTGATAGAATAAGAATAGCTCTGTCCTAACCTCTGAACATAGAGTTGACTTGGCTGAAGAATTCAATGTGCACCCAATTCTTAAAATGGTTCTTTCTTGATCTAACTAGTATATCCAAGGAAAGAAAGTAATAAAATGAAACAGGCTACTTTAGGTAAAGAAATTGGAAAGCTTATATTTCCCTACATTGCTGGCTTGATCCTTGCCAGGGCTGCGAAGCCAGTCAATGAGGATGCAAACATTCTACCATGGGAAGGAACAGTCCATGTCGCGGTGCTAGTAAGAATGTTAGCCAAAGAGTCCAGTCATTAGATAGGTTAGCATACACGTGAATGGCCATGACTTACAGCGGGACTGTACTTGCTGCTCCAAGAGCCCACAGTGCACTCCCTGTTGTCTTGTTTGTCTGAGATTTTCCAGCTGCTGTTTCGGTGGGCCAGGGTCCCTAGCCCGGCTTGATCTAGCTTGGCTGGTGGGTGCAGATAAAAGCAGCTCCTCTGATGACAACAGCAGCCAACAACAACGACCTGTCCAACCTCACCTCGAGAGACTTAGGGGCTTTTGCCCAGAAGATTTAGACTACAGTGTTTTAATTTATTCCTTCTTTTCTTGCTGCCCAATTAATATGCATGTTGGTTATCTGAATTGATCAGATCAACTGCTCTTTGCCTCTTTTACATTCATCCCTCAAACTTCAACTTGTTCCAAGAGTCAACCGGACCTACCCTATAGGGTAGCAACGTGGGTTTGTAAGACTTTTTGGCCACTGTACCACGGTGCAAAAGGGTGGAACCACCGCTAATTGCAGCAGTATTATGCACTATAACTCCGTTCAACAGGGTTTGGTGCCTGCGACGGTGAGCATTGACCAGTCTCAGCCACCTGACTCCGCCTTGTTGGTGCTGGTTACCACAGTTGGTTGTTGTCGGTTGGTCGACTTACATAATATATTCTGGCGCCTCTATAACCTCGTATCGATCCTTCCTTGTTTCACTTCCCCACAACTCAACTCCCAAAAACACCAACGCACTCCAGTTCTCAGCATTTCCATCTCTTAATTTTTTTCTCTCACCTTCTCCCACTGCTCTGACCTGCTCGTCAGCGACTATGGATGTTTCACTTCGTTCATGTGTCCAATTTGCTTTGCTTTTCGGTTTCCATAAAGTCGCCTCTGCGTCGGCTTTTGCGGATGGTCTCATCCAACAAGCATCGATTGACGCACTGCGAAGTAGCGAACGCCTCATGGTGCCAGGCGTGTCTAATGCATATTACTGCGATGATCCCGTGGATGACGTCTTTCAGATTGACAGACTTGACTTCATCCCCACCCATCCCTGAGTGTAAGTTGCCTGGCCGTACATGTATGATGAGATATATTGACCCCTCGCAGTGGTTATTATCAAGATGTCCGCTTTATAGGCCACTTTGTTGCTGAAACAGGTGATGTACCATGGCTGAACATCACCGGCTCTATCGATGGCCGCCCGGAGTTGTCACCAATTTACTATTCGCCTCTTTGTGACATTGATGTGTTTCAGGAAGTCACGGTACCCATTCCTGGCGCCAATGGCGACGTGCATACTGGCCCGCATCGCTCGTGCCCTCCCAGCATCCACAAGGGCTACGCCGTTGTCAGCGCACCGCCTATGCCATTGCGCCCGGATATGGCGCCGACGGGCAAGTATGAGATCAGAGCAGAGGCTACAACTCAGGATGGAAAAAGAATCTTCTGTGTTGAGGGAACTTTCAATGTCACTTCGGCTTACCACCGCCCCCGGAACCAACATGGTAGTGAGGCGATCCCGATTTAATGCAACCAAAGGTGGCCCCGGAAGGAATCCTGGGTGTTTATGCTTACAAAAAAGGTAATCAGAGGCGGCTGAAGATATGAGCCGAGCTGTAATAACAAATAAAGTAATGACCGATCGAGAAGTAATGGAGCCATTTCGCCAAACCATCAGAATCATAATGGGCACTGCTTTGCGAACTTTTGACACGGGACGATTTCGTTCAATTTGCGGACCTAAGAATCTTAACCAAGTCTAAAATATCTTCGAAAGGTACAGAATTATCATCCAGTCGCAGGCTTCCGAAGGCGCCACAGCAAATTCCCAAATAGCTCATGGCCCGTGTTTTGATGCTCTCTTCGTTGCACCGGATGCAATAAATGATGACGTAGACTGATACGAGCATCAAGTTGAAGAATCTCCTAACAATTTGCGTCAGTTCGGAATAGCTATTAACGATGTCGACATGCGGATCTTGGTCTTACTTTTCTATGCTCCTATCTAGAGCAAGAATTTGCCTTGAATTTTGTACGATGGCGTATGCAGAATCTAAGCAGCTATTCAAAACCCTTTTGAGCGGCGCTTCATTTGATAGAGGTAGCCATGTGTGCATGTTTGTGTCCTTTGCTTTGTGTGCTTGAACAAGCAGTGGCCGTATCCAAGGTCCAAAAATAATAAAGACCATCTCATGATGCTGACAAAATAACCGCAGCTGGAAAACCACGTCGGTTTGTCCAGCAAGTTGGTCGAATTGGTGGCCGACGAGCAGCTGCCTCATATTTTTGAAGGCGAGAAGGCGAGCGCGCCACTGGACCAACAGCCGCCCGCATGTCTGCACGCCGGCGTAGTGGTCGAGCTCTGGTTGGCGTAGAACACTTGGCCTGTATAGACGATCGATGGCAGTAAATTGTAATGTAGCTGCAGCTACTTGGATGAGAAGCGCATCGGTTAGAGGGTGGCTGAGGGGCTGCGCAGGAAGATGATCGACTCCCTCATGGTGCAACATCTAACCGCGTTAGTAGGTCTGCATTATTAAAGACTATAGTTTGTTGCATAGAAAACTTACGGGAAACAGCCCATGTCGTATGGAGTAGGTTGTCTCTATCCAATAGAGCATCCAGACAGCTCGTTTAACCATGGCTCGGTCTTCAACGGTCGCAAAGGCTCTCTGAATGAATGCTCCACTTGTGAGTCTTCGTTCTCGCGTGCAATGTACCGCTACAGCAAGTATCTCGGATATCAGTTCATGGTTTATGTCCTTTGCGACAAGTATCTGAAACATGGTCAGCTTTGGCTTCTGGGGATAAAGCGAAGCCGTATCATTTGTGAGACGGGGTACAAACCATTAATAAACAAGTCTATTGATGATGCGAATGATCCAATGGTTAGTCTGCGTTTGTATCAAACTGTGGCTTTTGTAGAGGCTCTGTTTTGGCCAATTTACTCACTCGAAGTTTGAGGACACTGCTCTGCTGACCACGAATAGTTGCAAAGGAACTGAGAACTGTCCGAGAAAAATTTTCAAGCGTCGTGTCGCTGGTTCCAGAGTCGTCTTGGGCTTTGTGTTTCAAAAGTTGGCATCCAATTGCAATAATGGCATTCGCGAATGTTTGTAGCATAGGGTCCTGCTGTGCTGTTTGTTGTGCAAGGCGCAAATAATTGTCTACTATCGACCTACTTAAGAACATATTGATGCTTCGAATAGGTTCAGCTCAGTCAGCTTGACTGATTTCCGTATATACTCTTGGGCAGAAATATTAGTGTACTCACTCGGATGTGTCTTCGAAACACGCTACCAAGAATTAATATTTGTTGCCAATCTAGCCACCGAAGTCGATTTGAATAGTTTACCTACCGTCAACGTACTGCTGTACTTTGCCGTGGTTCAGATGATTCCATAGTGATTGTGCTGGATTGGAATCTTTTGTTTGGTTGGTTTGCTTGCATGGGCGTGACGGCGTGCGCGTGAAATCTTCGAGCTTCTCGAGAACTCGTCGAAGCTGTTGCCGTGGTCTATTCTCTAGATTGAGCGCGTGCAGATCATCAAGACCAAATATTGTTGTGAATGAGAAGTCGACTTCCAGTCCATTTGGCACTTGAGAAGTGCACTCAAGGTCAAAGTTGCATTCCGATTCAGGTTGAGGGCCGGTGATTGGTGAGACAAGCGACTCATTGTCTCTTTGGGACTCCTTTTCCCTATTGGAAGGCCACACTTGGCTATCGGAAAAATTGCCCTTTTCTGATTGCAGGCCATTGGAAATTCCGCAGTTAGTATCAACATTGCTTGAAAGCGGTGGGGTGATGGGCGGCTTTCTCCACGGCCTGTGGTCAAATATGCCTGTGTCTGGAGTGTTCCAACCTATATCGGGCACATCGTCGTCTGCTTGGTCTAAATTCGCATTTTCTGACATTCCGGAGAGCGTATACTCCGGAAGAGACGAGGAATACATGTCAAAATCAAAGATGTGGGAATTTGCTTCATTGTAGCCGAGGGGTGCTTGTAACTGTGGTAAGTGGAAACTTCTGGGAAGCTCATCGCCAACTTGAATCAAGTTCAACCGATGATTTGTAGTTTGCTGCATATTTCGACCACTTTGAAAATCCATTGTTTGGTATACAGGAATGTGTATGCTGCTTGTACTTCGATGAGACTGCTGTGGGTAACGACACGTCTGGTTGCTCCGCTTCAGATTTGGTTAAGATCGTGTGCCAAGACGCGGGTGATGTTGGCTTACTTGGCATGCTGAACAAGGTTTCCCGCCGTTACCTAATCTGCGATTTAGCGACTTTTACCGATCTCTCTCGGCTTCTGCCAGGAATTGACACGTACAGCGGACTTTTCTTAGCTTGCAGATGTCACATGCCCCACGACGGCGTCGGATGGGCTTGGTGGACTGGTCTGTGGAATCACTTTGGTCCGGCATTGGATGCGTATGTTGGATCCGGTGGAGCAATTCTACGGATTCGTCGAGATGATATATTTCGGAGGCACCAATTGGCCTGGGTGATGCTGCTTGGGGATGCCGTAGGCGAGGATGTAGAAAAAAGCAGTCGACCGCGACGGAGATGGACATGGGTCGAGTAAAGAGGCAAGACTCGTTGTGAGGAGCACTGACCCTGCTGGGTATCAACGGCAGTTAGCCGCTCCTTGCTTGTGTGGAGGGCAGCCCCTCGGTCAAAATCCACCGCATCCATACTGACGTCAGCCAAGTCAGGCTGACAAGCTAGATGTGAATGTCGAGAAATATTCCATAAAAATCTTGCAGTGTAAAAGTCAGTGCAAAAGTCCCCTGCCATGCCACCCAACGCTTCGGGCATGTGTTGTAGGCATTTGCATCCGATGCTGTGTTTCCGATGCCTATACTTGCTATGCTGATAACATGACCAGCCGTATCGATTCCGCATAATGCCGATATAGCCGTGTCGCTTTTGTGCAGCTTCCAATTCACGTTGGTCTTGATCGATTGTACGGAGACTTCATGGAGCTTAATTTGCTGCTAGTGTGTCAACCCCAGCAGCGTCGTTTCCGTCAACGAGCACTCCATCGCTCGGGGGTATTTGGCAATGATGCGGGTGCAAGGGTTGGAGGTGGAGTGTGCCGAGGACCATTTTTTATCAGAGCCGTACGATGACTTGGCGACATCAGAAAAAATGCTGCTTTGCCCCCCCCCGTTCTAAGGTTTCACACCCCTGCCTCCGCACAATCCCCGAGGATCATGGCGATGCCGTGACATCGGCATACTGCGACTACGGGAGCGGTCCCGTTCGCACATTTCGACATAGAAGCATCCGCGGATAAACGCGCGGCACAGTTTCGCCCGATGGAAAATTTGAATGATTCAGTTGCAAGTAATCTGGGGCTGTGATTGGACTCAAGCGGGCCAGTGTCAAATTCCAATCCCTGGGACACTAGGTTCTCTAGCGGAGCCCGCCAGCTCCGCTTCCAAAGAGATCTTGCGTGCTCGTGAATCGATAAGCAACCGGGCCAATGAGAAATTGAACAAACCTCACGTTTGGCTCTTCTTAGATCGATAACCCGTAAAAACAAGCTTAATGGATTGATCTCCCGATAGAAAAGTGTAAAAGGCTTCTGGATGCGAAGTGATCAGCCTCATTTGTTCGGTTAATTGGGTCGCTCGATGCTTTTTTCGCGCGGTTCCAGCGAGATGTTCCAGATCGGAGATTGCAAGGTCCAATTGTACAAGGCGGCGAATGCATAACCTAGAGCCCTTTCAGAAGAGGATAACAAGGAAGGATGAAACAGAGTTAGCAAAGAGAGATCGTGAAATTAAAATTGCTAGTCGAAAAGAGCAAATAAACCCCAAAGCAATCAAGGATTCCAAGAGTGCTTCGAATGGTGATGGCAACGTGAGCCTAAATAATGGCACGGCACAGCTCCGCGATCGCGAAACCACCCTGGAAAGAGAAACATTTATCGTACCTGCGTGGTCCGTCGCAAAAATTCACAAGGGGTTCATAAAGTAATACGGATTGAATGCAAAATCGTGTTCAAATAAATCATGGTACTCCATATCATACAAGTATATATATCCATATCATTCTCGCTGTAGTGTTAGTGGGTTATGTGACAATCTATGTACTTTTTTAATCCTTTCATTGCAGTCATTCTTGAGCGGCGGCCAGGGCCTTGCGTGTACGGATCGCCTCCTGCTCGTAGTCAAACGTCTGAGGGCTGATGTATGTGACGACTCTGAGCTTGTTCTTGTGCAGGGCACAACCGATGTAGTAGTGAATTTCACATTTCTCATCAAGTCGCTTGGGGTCACTATGAAATATTAATCGTGTGCCCAGGCTGACACGGTTATGGGGTGACTTACAAAATCTCCTGCATGGCCTTCTCGTAGCTATCCATCATGGAATCCGAGCGGCGAGTGCTAAAGTATTTGCGCAATCTTCCCAAGAGGTCGTTGTCGCTCTTGCAGAAGTGGATGGGCGAAAGGTAGACCTTGGGGGAAACCTCCTTGTTCTGGCTGACGGTGTAATAGAAACCGGGGCTTGCGCGACCGGGGGCATCCTTGGGCAAGACATCAGGTGCGTCAGCAAGGACCATGTTCCAGAAGTCCTTCAGGTCTTCCAGAGCCTCCTTGCTCTCAGACATCTCTAGCCTGCCTCCGAGGGTCAGGCAGTCCATGAGGTACTCAATTGAGGTGTGGGGAGCTCGGACGTAGATCTTGATTCGCGCCGACTCGGGAGCAATGCAATCGATACCGACGATGCCAGTCTCCAGACCGTACTTGTCGGTGCCTTCCTTGAGGAAGTCCAACAAAGGCTCGACCTGGAGGCGCTCGAACTGGTTGGCTGGCAGTTTTCGAATAGCTCGGTCGACCAATTCCAGGTTTGAGATGCCAAGCTGCTCCGCCTTTACTCCGGGGTACAGATAGACCTTCACGACAGGGCCTGAGGGCTCAATGTCGTATGCCACAAATGTACCGGCATTGGGTGTGGTCTCCTCAATAAACTCGTCCGCAATTTCTGTGCGCTTCTCCTCATCATGAGGGAGAATGTTTTGCTTGAAGTGCTCATACCACTCCAGGTTCAGGTTTGGCACCAGTTGATGCTCATCCAGCTTGGCGATCCATTGGTCGGTAGCATACTTGTTTAGAGGATCCTCGGGAGTACCAGCGAGAGGACCAATGGGCTCAAAAGCATAGCGAACGGTGCCCTTGTTACCAGGACGCCACTCCCAACTGAAGTCCATGGGAGTCAGGTCTGCAGTAGCGCAGCTGCGCCATCTCACGGGGTGGCCATTCTCATCGGGTGCCGGGCCGAGCTCCGGGGCAACGAACAGAGCGAAGAAGTTCAGCTCACGGTATTGCTCAACAGGAGTGTAGCCTGCTCTCTCAAGAAGTTTGGCAAAAGTACGGCCAGTTCGGTTCCACCAGAACTGAGCATCTGCGGAGCGGTGGTGAATGGTCCTGCTCATAAAGTTCCATGGCTGCTCTCGAACAATCTCCGTCTGGCGTGAATGGGCATTGGGCTTTAAGATGGAGGAGGTTGTGGCGGACACTGTCTCGGTCCGGACGGCAGCCATGATGAGCTAGGTATGCAAGCCAGGTATGCACAAATTCTGTAGACGGGATGGATGAACAAACTAGAGAAACAGCTAAGTTTTGTGTCGTACTCGTACCATCAACCCGCTTCATGAACTCACCGCCACGCGTTATCATGGGAACAAAACGTTGATCTTTATCGCTAATCCTATCAAACAAAACGACAAAGCCGATACACACACACCTGAATAATATCCAAAGCGGCTAACCGGCTCGAACCAGGTCCTCGGAACCTTGATAAGTGGAGGCCTCGGAACTCTGACAGGTGGGTACTCTATCGCGGTCGCAATGTAACACGGTTGAGCTTCCGGTTTGGAATATGGGGACTAGCCCCGGAACTCAATGCACGTGCCTATTTCGATGAAGAAGGCAACTATTCGCTGGGGCGCACTCCATTTTGTTGGAGGGGAAAAGTGACATATGTCAGAGGATGAGCCTAGTCTTATCGCCGCCTCTGTGCGCGTCTCTCACGATGACTGAGCTGGGCTAGGCCGGACCGGTCGTGACGTACGATGTTGCCGCTTGTTAATATGGGCAACCACATAGGTCAATTCCTACTTCCGGATTTAATAAAGGTCGGCTAGCCGAAATTCGGCGAGCGACGGCCCTTGATACACGACCTTGTCCTGCTACACTGCCCCCAGCTGGAAAGACATCATCGGCTTCAGAAGTGCGGCAATTGAAGCGCCCATTCTGGAACAATGTTGGGCCTGGCCGTGGGATCCCAGAGCTTATGGCAGACCTTGGCCTACGGGTTGCTGGCGCTGCTCAACGCTGCGCTGTTCTTCCTGCTCACCAAGTGCATCTACAATCTCTACTTCCACCCACTGAGCAGCTACCCTGGTCCCTTCTATGCCCGTGCAACAAGGCTTTATCATGCCTATTACGATGTAAAAGGTCTTGGTGCATGGGAAGTTAAGAAGTGGCATGAGAAATACGGTCCTGTGGTGCGCATTGCCCCCGATGAATTGTCATATGCGGATGGCCGGGGTTGGCCGGAAATCTACGGTACGAACACGGAATTGCTTTGGTGTTGTAAAATTGAAGCTAAGTTTGGGCAGGTCAACCGAGGAATGGTATGGGAAACTTTGAAAAGGACCCCCAGTACTGGAACAAGAGTCTCAATGGTGTGCCTAATATCCTTGATGCCGATGATGAGGGCCATAAGCGCATGCGCCGGCTGCACAACCCCGCCTTCTCAGACAAAGCCCTGCGATCTCAGGAAGGCATCATCAAGGGCTACGAAGAACTTCTGATGCAAAGACTGCGTGGCCTGGCTGACAACCCCAAGACTGCGTCTGTCAACCTAGTAGATTGGTATACATTTATCACCTTCGACATTATCGGAGACCTGGGCTTCGGTCAGCCATTCTACTGCCTTCGAGACGGAGTAGCGCACTGGTGGCTAGATGTGGTACCACAGGTGTTCCGCGATAGCGTGTACCTCCGTGCTGCACGTCGGCTGTTCCCTCCTTTTTCGTACATTGCTATGTTGATGGCTATCCCAAAGCGCTTGCGAAAGGTTAGGGTGGACCATTGGTTGTACGGTGTTGATCAAGTGGACAAGAGATTGGGCGAGACAGAGGACCGGCCCGACTTTTGTAAGTGATGCTCGCAGTTCAATTGGCAGCAAAAGCTTACTCCTATAGTGTCTTACATCCTCAAGGTTGAAGGAGAAAAGGCCATCTCCGTAGAGGAGACCTACGTCTGTGCGCAAATCCTCATTATTGCCGGCAGTGAGACTTCTGCAACCACGCTTGTGGCTGCAAGCTATTTTCTCACAGAAAAGCCTGAGTTATTGGAAAAGCTGAACAAGGAAATCGAGGATCGCTTTAATAGCGAGGACGAAATCACTATCCAAAGCACTGCAGACCTGCCATATCTCAATGCCGTCATGCAAGAGTCCCTGCGACTCTGCCCTGCCGCCCCCTCTATTTTCCCACGAAGAGTGCCGGAGGGAGGCAGAGTGGTCTGCGACAAATTCGTTCCTGGAGGCTATACGGTTGGCGTGCACCAATTGGCAACCAATCTTTCCAAGGAAAACTTTACCGATCCCGAGTCCTTCATCCCCGAGAGATGGCTCGGAGACCCGCGCTACGAAAAGGACAACAGGGCTGCCTGCCAGCCCTTTTCGTACGGTCCTCGTAACTGTCTAGGCAAGAAGTAAGTCACGCCTATGGATGCGAAAAAAGAAGTGCGCTAACCCCAAGTAGTCTTGCCTATGCTGAGGTTAAAACGATTTTGTCCCGAATGGTGTGGAACTTTGACATGAAGCTGGACCCGGCCAGCCAGGGATGGCCCACTAAGCAAAAGTCGTACACAGCGTGGGAAAAGGAACCAATGAACGTGATTCTCTCGCGTAAAACTAGAGATTAGATGATTGATAGAGTTATTTATTAGCTACAAATTTAAAATAAAAAGACTGAATGTTAGACATGCATAGTTTGTGAAATTTGCGATGGTCCGTAGCGTATCAGTCCACTGGGAACTCGGAATCCTGACTAATCATAGTTTACCTAAAGTTCCACGGATGCAAATTGATCCATTGTCTAGTTTGCTCAAATTCCGATAGCTTATTGGATGGGCCCTTGTGGGCCATTATTATTTTCTTCTTTTTCATGTTGCTATGTAAGCATTTTGGCTCCTGGTATCGACGCGCTATCCTTGTCATTGTGGTGCAAAAGGCCCTCCAAACTAGGCCTGAACGTTTGGGTCCAAGGTTCGATTCAACGTTGCATTTATTCGGATACGCCGTGGAAACTCTACTCGGAAAGAATTCAAACTGCGTATTGCTCGTAAAAATTCACAAACACCGCCATTTCGACCCTACTACTGCGGGCGTAATGGGCGTCAATTCCCACACTTATTAGGGGCATTGTCTGTGGGACGTGTGGACTTTCCCCATGCGATAAGCCGATAAGGTTCTTCTATCGTCATCCTTAGGCTGGGGCTACTCAACTTGGTTAGGGCGGCATCGAAATTCTTGCTCCTGCGGCATTCTGTCATTTGTCGGCCAAGTGCTGCTTGTTGGAGGGCGCCAGTTCCCAGGTCCGAAAATCTGCCCCTGGTCTTTGCGAGCCCCAAACCGCTAAATGGCTTAGCAAAAGCTTATTTTTCGGAGCCGGCTTGTCAGAAATGCCGTTACCCCAAAATAAGGGGTAATCGTTATCTGTGGATCTGCCCACCCGGGGTCCGATAAAAACGCCGGCAAAGTGGCAGCCAAGTGTTACGCAACCAAGTCCAGTCCCGCCCACACGCGCGGCTCCAATCTCGTCCTGATAGAACTTGTTTTATCGATAAGAAGAAGCACCCATGATTGCGAAGTTGCTTCCATTGACTTTCTTTTTTCCAGGGCCTGGAAGGGTCTACGCCGGGCCGGACCGACTCGACGCTCACGGCGTGCCGAATCTATGGATCTGCCTCGGCGTGTGACCACCCCTTCGGAATTGATAAACCTTATGCATGTACTTGCTCCTCTTGATCTGATTAGCAGTGTCGGTTAGCGATCCCGATGACCTCATAGCCTACTGCCGGATGGATAAGCATCCAATACCGAACAGCAATGCCTATCCATGTGGAAAGTACAGCCGCTACCGAGGAAAACAGACGGCTCCTATCTCTAGCGCTGTAAAGTAAAAATGCATGAGCGTTCCGGCGCGGTATCCTGGTAGAAACGGGGCCCTCCGATGATCGTTCTCGCTGGAATCGTAGCATAGCTGGCTTGTTCACAGCAACTGTGGTCGTCTAGCGCCCTGGTCTCAACGACATTCTGCGAAGTCAATCTCTGCCTAGAAGGGCACAGGAATTTTTCTAGTGGTGCTAGGCCGATTAGGGATCGTATCCCCTTATGCTTGCGCAGTCCTATAGAAAGAGTAAATAATTTTACCCTCGACGCATCGCATGTCTTGAAGCTTTTTTGTTCATTTCTTGAGATAATATCATATCTTTAATCAAAATGTTGAGCATTCTTCGCCCACGTGCCCCTGTGGCCAGAAAGCTCGTCCAGTCCAGGCTGATGACCACTGTGGTCGCGGGTAGCCAGCATGAACTACCACCGTTCCCTGCTCGTACTGTTCAAGGCACCTCGCCTTGGAAGACTACTGAGCCCGTACCCTTCACTCGTGACAGCGTCATTGACCTTCTCTATGGCAAGACGCCACTCATCAAAGAGCCTGGGTTCCTCTCACCTGAGGAATGCGCCAAGTACGAGGAGTACCTCAGTCCACTAGTGACACCATACAAGCACAACACCGGACCACCCCTACACAAAGTCGGACTTGCACAGGTACGTGAAGCCATTTGCAACTTGATAGAGCATATTCTAATATCGACAAGTTTGAGTACCAAGCCCAATCTGCAGAAGACTTTTCAAACCGCACCGACGGCAAGTGCACATTTTAAAACAAGGGGACCGAGACTCGACTAACTGTGCAGCAGAGCAAGAGCAGTACTTCAAGGACACAGCAGAATGGGATGACTTCCACGCCACCATAACAAGGGAGCGAGGCTTGAATGCCTGGTTTCGCATCTTCCACCGATTTGCCAGCCTATTCCCCGAGTGGGACGTGCAAATCGCCACAGAAGGCCCTGGCCGCAAGTACTTCTCCGGCATCTTCAGAGCTCTCAACAACTCAACCTATCTGCACTGCGACTTTTCGCCCTTTGACAGTCTCAGCGAGGACTGGGTCATCAACTCGGTAGAGCACCAGATTGTCTACAACCTGTACCTAGCCCCGGTAAAGAAGGGCAGAACCGTAAGTATTTTGACCCACCTGACGAAGCTTTTTTCTCGAATCTCCGCTGACAACACACTCTGCAAAGTTTGTCTACGACACTGAATGGACAGAAGAGGCCCTCAAGTACCGCGATCCCAAACACTACGGATATCACCACGATCTGGTCAAGAACGCCAAGAGAGTCGTTTGCGAGCCTGAGCTTGGCGCCCTCTGCATGTTCAACTCCCGAAACATGCATGAGGTTGAGGCCGTGACTGTGGAGAACATGCCGAATCTTGGCATGACCTACCGCCCCAGGTTGACCCTGAGCAGTTTTATGGGGCTGATCCCGAGCTCCAAGACTGGAGGAAAGCCTCGCCTTGTTTTCTGGTCGTAAAAAGAGATACCTAATTGTGGAAACGTTTGATGCACATATTTTATGCAGTTTTAGCTAGCCATTTGCATATTTTGAATGAATTCATCACCTAAATCACAGAGCAAGTGATCTTTTTTTCTCACTACGACTTTCGTGACATCAGACCAAACATGAATTGCAGAATGCGGCTGTGTGGGCCCGTGCCAGGACACACACCCTTGCCTACTTTGGCCACCACTGAAAGAGGCATCTCGTCCCGTGGGCTCGCTCCCTGCTAGCTCCTACTTGTCATACTTAGCTGGACCAGGGCGCAGAGAACGGCAATTCGTTCTACAAAGGTGCTTTTCTTGAGTTTACTCCGTGATACACAGAGTAGTATCTTTTACAAATTCTCTGCCCTGGTGTTCTCAAACTCAATTATACCTTAGTCTGGTGTTGCGCCCGCAACGCCCAAAACGTCTTCGGGCCTTCGGAGCCAGCTGTGGGGAAGTCAAATCCGAAGGGGGGGCTGGCCAATAGCTTGGAATCGAGACAGAGATTACGGCTACCCCACGGCGGTGACGACATCCTACAGGGCCTTGATTGTCACGATATGAATGTGGAGGAGGTTGCTGCGCCCTGGCGGCCGCGACGTGTCAAGCACCCCGCACATCAAACCAGGCGCTGACGAGCTAGCCCGGCACTATTTTGCATCCCCCAGCACGCGAGTGGCCAGAATAGACGACCCCCCGGGCGCTGTCACGTTGCCGCACTACCGATTTCCCTGCACTGATAAAGGGGCTCCATTTTACCCCAAGGACGGTTCCACGCAAAAAAGCTTGACTGCTGATGCCCTCCAACGGCTGGTCCCGGCACTCACGGGGTGCCCGATGGTCCGATGGTGGAGGCTCTTTTGTGTTATCTGGTGTGTGTGGATGAAGCCACGGAAAGCTTAGCACTTAGCGCTGCCGAACCCGCGCGGCCTAGGCTGCGTTGAGTAAGTGTTTCGGAAGAGCAGCAGCGGCCAGTCCAGTCGTATGCGACATTCGAGCAATTGGTGCAAGGGGAATCTTATCGTCGCCAACTCTTTCCCGAGGCCACATTTCGGCGCAGCACCGGTCCGTGTTAGTCATGCCGGGTCCGACTAGCTGGCTGCCGCTATGCAACGCGTTCTTTTGGCGCAGTGGAGCGTGATCAACCCCCTCAATGGCAGTCTGTAGAAGTCGATCTGGGGGCCATCTCGGAGTGTCTTGGTCAGGAAGGTTGGCAAGAAAGCAGCTATATCTGATCCGATAGAACGTATATCAGTGTAATTGATATGTGCCAAGTCTAAACAAGAGCCCAACCCTATCTGAAAGCAATTCTCGAGTAAATCATGGCCTGCAAAGCGAAACTGTCCGTTCAGCTGAGCGTGCTCGGGTGTGGCACTCTTGGATCCGCCATCGTAGATGGCATCGTATCTCAGATCCATCCCACGAGATCGTACCGGCTCTGCCTCACGGGCCGAAGAGAAGAACACATTCTCAGGCTTCGCAAGAAGTACCCCGACGCCTATGTCTCTATCAGCAACAAGGACCCTAATATCTGGGCCCTTCCAGAGAAGACCGAACACCATCTGGTCATCATCGGCACTCAACCCCACTACACTAAGGAGGTGTGTCAAGAGATCAACGAGTCTATCAAGAGATCCAGCCCGTCTCGGCTACCGGTCATCTTGACAGTATGCCCCGGAATCACAATCAGTCAGCTCCAACAATGGCTCCCTGCAGAGACACCTATTGTTCGCTCTATGCCCAACACTCCCGTTGAGGTGAGGCAAGGGTCGACTGCATTGGTCAAGAATGATTTCATTCAATCCGACTCGATGGAAGAGGTCAAGACTGTCTTGTCCTTGACGTCACCTTGTATCGAGATTCTAAGCCAGGAGAGCCACTTGGACGTGGCCGCAGCAATCTCAGGGTAAGTACATTACACTCCTTGACTCTGATAGTTTTCGGGGTTGAGCGACATGGCTCAGGGGCAGGTTCGCCTAGAGTCTCCAGCAAACCTTGATGATCCATCTTATCGCACCCACGACATCCACGATCAGAGGCTAACTTGATAATTCTTAGATCGGCACCAGCCTATGTGTACTACCTAATGCGGGCAATGGTCGATGCCGGCGTCCAGAAGGGATTACCCGAGAGCCAAGCTAAGTCATTGGTGATACAATCCATGATCGGTGGATCGATGCTTTCGCGGACCTCTCCGAGCTCCTTCTCGGAGCTATTGTCTGATGTTTGCGTCCCAGGAGGAAGTACGGAGAAGGCCATGGCAGTTCTCGACAAGGAGAACGCTGACTACGCTATTAAGAGTGCTGTGTACACATGTTTGCAGGCAAACATCGAAATGGGAAATTAGATTTGGATAGCGTTAATACTCTTCCTCATAATATTTGATGCATCATGAATCAGACGAAAAGTCCAGGGTTTTCAATTCCTTAAATTCGGAAACCAACAGTGTCCGCTATGTAATTAATTATCCGGTACTCAAATTAGGAAAGACGATACGAAGATATACCAGGCCCCAGCTGCATATGGTGAAAAGTAATTTCGGCTACAAATAGATTCGAGGTTTTTCGCGGCCCTCAACACGAGACCGATGACAATATTAGAAACATCCATCCATACAAATGAAAACAAGAAATTCTGAAGCCATTTTTGTCTAATCCATCTAAATACTATTACTTACTTATCTAACAGAACCTGATAACCAAAGTTACGTGATTCCATATCCTCATTCGCTCGAGGGGTTTGAACCTTGATCTCGATTTCTAACTTCAAGTTCGGTGGATGTTTGCTCCTCTTTTTCCTTCTTAGTCCAAAGGCTACCTCGCATAGACTCGGGCACATCAATAGCCAGCATGCTTAAAGCAAAGGCAATTCCAGAGAGGATGGCGCAAGAGTAGTAGACGCTCTTGTAGCCAATCTCGGATAGCTGATTGGCATTAGCGCCAGCACCCCCGAAACGAAGATTGATACCGTCGGCGACAGCGGTTAATACGGCTAGACCCAGCACGCTACCGCCAACCTGCAGTGCAACGTTGAAGACGCCGGCCACGGCACCCTGGTCGCTCTTGGAAGCTGATGAAACAACCACAAAGTTTGCGGTGATGTAGACCACGCTAAGCCCTACAATGTAGAGGATCATACCAGGGAAGGTGAACCGCCAGTAGCTAGCTTCTTCGGTAATAAAGCTAAATAGAATCACGCCAGGGATACACAAAGCCCAGCCGATAATAAACATGGCGCGTGCCCCAAGAAACGGGAGCAAGCGCCCGCCAATGGAATTGGCGATCAGGGCAGACACGCCAACCGGGAGGAACAGGATTGAAGTGCGCAGGGGCGAGTTTCCATAGGACTGAAGCTGCAAAGTCAGAAAGTAGGAACAGGCTTGTCGAACAGCATAGGTTGCGACGGCAAGGACCAATGTCAAGTTGAAGGACATGCTGTGAAACAGGCGAGGGTTGATGAGAGCCTGGCTTGCTCGAGACTCTTGAAAGGCGAATAGCACCAACAGGACAACAGCTATAACCAAAGTTGAGACGATTGATGCAGAACCCCAGCCCTCTTCGTTTGCGGATGTCAGAGCATATGTCAATAGGAGAAGACCCGGTACGCCCAGACAGATGCCGAGGACGTCGAACCGGATGAGGCGGGTCTTGATGGAGTGGAACAGCTTCTTCTCGATGCCCTCACCCCCGTGTGCAGCCTCATCGCCGCCATCTGCCGAAGACGCCGGTGTGGACTTGCGGGGCGAGCGCGGGAGTGTCAGCAGGGCTGCCGGCACGACGAACCCGGACACGATGAGGGAGATCCAGAAGATCCAGCGCCAGCTGAGCTCCGCCGTCAGGACGCCCCCCAGAATCAGGCCGGCGATGAACCCTACCGAGCCTGCGGCGGCCCAGAATCCCAGGGCTTTGGCGCGCTTGGCTGGATCGGGAAAATATATTCCGACGTGGGCCTGGGCCGACGGGATCGTAAACCCGGCGCCGATGCCCTGAAAGGCCCTGCCAATCGCGAGAGCCTCAAAGGTCGGCGCTAGCGCGCAGACCAGCGTGAAGACGGCGAAGAAGCACGAGCCAAAGATGAGGACGCGCCGGTGGCCGAAAATGTCACCGCCGCGACCGCCAAGGAGGAGGAAGCTTCCAAACTAGCGATATTTGTGTCAGTATTCGTGCTCTTGCTGTGGTCCGACACACGAGATGGTTTGTCTTACTGTCAATGCATATGCTGAAATGACCCATTGCAGTTTTGCTTGGTCCGTCTTGAATTGCTCTCCGATCGTGGGTAACGCGATAGTAACTGCTGATAGATTGGACACTGGCGCGAAAAAGGAGTCAGCCAATGTTAAAAACACGTGTTGGTTGTGCACACTCACAGTCAAGGAACATGGCTGAGCAGACCACTGCGAGAATCACCCAGGGCCGGGCATCATCGGTCCCTTCAGGGATAGAAATAAACCGTAGGTCTTTCATCACTCCTACTTCAAAAAGAAATGCCCAATGAAACAAAAGGACTGAAGTGCGATGAAGAAAAGGAGATGTTGAAACAGGCGATTACTTCGGTTTTATGAATGAGAATCTCGGTGCGAAAAAGCTCGGTCTTAAAAGTTCGGCCTTAAAAGGTCGGTCCAAAGAAAAGCTCGGTCGTAAGCCTATTGGCTGATGCAGATCTTGCACCCGAGCAGCAGGGATTTCGGGAGGCCTAGGATCGAGGATCAAAAAGAATAAATTAAACCTTAAATAAAATCGAATCATGGTTAATTCTTGATTACTACTATGGAAAGATTGCGTAGGAAATTAAAGAGTGCAAATGTCGGTCCTTTCATTTGTCATTACGCTACCAGATCCTTCGCTTATGTCAGGTAGAGTATGTTACTATTCTGTCCTATATCTGATTACACAGCATAAATATCTAGATACAACCAGGAAATCCATTCATTCATTTATTCTATTACGAGCTAACCTCATTTCTGGATTCTGCAGACTTGAAATGCGACAGAGCCACAGTTGATTGAGGAGGGTTGTTTATGTTTAGGGTAGGCTCAAACATCGCCGAGGCCGAAACGGGGCTATGCTTATGCCCGAGCCCGAGGATGACATCAAGCGCGTCGAGTGGGTCAACCGTTGTCAGGAACAATTTCAATACTCCACCTGTATTGTAAAATCAAAGTGCGAAGCCCTGCTCATGACAAAATTACTTCCAAATTCGTCGATGTTTTTTGCGGTCTCATCCCATTTCAACTAAAGCTATGCAGATGACTGCGCCAAGCGAAACCCGTGAGCAGATTCACAGCTCCCTATCATTCCGATCCTTGGCCAACTTGCATCTTGTATCATTTCGACGCTCTTCTTCGCATTCACAAATACCGTCAAGGTTCAGGTATGGACAGTCTTTAGGGTCGGCATAGAAATCCCCGCCTAGCTTCTTGATCGCCTCGCACTGCTCTTCCATAGTGATGCAGTTGCGAACAATGCCTAGACCTCTTTCACTGGCTTCCTTCATGGAAGCTTTGATGGCCCAAACACCACCGCTTGAAGGCCATCCAAAATATTGAAAATCGGGTTCGTGAGGGTGAATAGAGTTTGCTTCAAGATGATTCTTCAGCTGCTCCTTTTCATTGGGCCAGTACTGGGCACCTAGCTGGCGCATCCTGGCACAGTGGGCGTCCTCTTCCGCCTGGTCCATGGACGAGTAGGAGAAGGATAGCCGGTCCAGACCCAGAAACTCGAGTTCGGCGAGGGAGCAACCAAGATCATACCAACCGCCACTGCTCGGGTAACCCTTGACCAATGTTCCACGCTGTGCGCCAAAGACTGTTCGAACCTGTGGCTCAGACGGGGGTAGACTTGCGCCCACATGTTCCAAAAAGCCTTTCTTAGCCATCTCAGGCATTCTGCCTACGGCTGGAGGAGGAGGTTCAACGTGTATAGGACGATAGAAAAATGCGGCTGCAAGAAGAAGAGGAACGGCAATGATGAGTGCAAACATAAGCGACGCTGGGTACCTCGCCGCTCTTGGGGCAGAGTCTGTTCGTTCTGAGTCTGGATGTGAGAGGCTTTCGCAAAGGAGGAATAAGACGAGGGAACCGAGTCACCGAAGCACAGTAGCGCCCGTGGTGATGATTCGGGACAGTTTTATTCCGTGACCCCACCCTAGCCAAGAATAACCGCCGTGCGTACATCATGCCAAGATCCTGTTGGTTGCCGGCTTGGCTGAACGGCTGCGATGGCCCTCCGGCATGTTATCATTTGCGTTTTACCAGCTCTTGAACCACCCGGATAAATACCGAATGGCCCAACAAGAGGTAGATGATGTTGTAGGTCGTGGCCCTATTCTAGTCGATCACATGCCCAAGCTTCATTACATCGCTGCTGTTTTGCGAGAGACTCTACGACTCAACGCCACTATCCCGATATTCACTGTCGAAGCGTACGAGGACACCGTTATTGGTGGAAAATATCCTGTGGAAAAGGGAGAGGTTATACTCAACCTCCTTGCCAAGGTTCAACGTGATCCTAAAGTCTACGGCAATGATGCTGAGCTTTTCATCCCTGAGCGAATGCTTGACGCCGAATTCGACCGTTGAAGTAGAGAATTCCACAATCCCTGGAAGCCTTTTGGCAATGGCATGCGCTCATGCATTGGTCGGCCATTTGCTTGGCAGGAGGCGCTCGTGGTCATGGCGATGCTGCTGCAAAACTTCAACTTTATTCTTTCTCCGTCATATGTCATGGACATTAAGCAGACTCTCACAATCAAGCCTAAAGACCTATATATGCGTGCGATCCTTCGAGATTCGTTGACTCCCACAACACTCGAACGTCGGCTCAACGGCGCCTCTGAGACTGCTGTTCCTTCCTCTGCACCTTTATCGAAACCAAGTCACCACAACAGTAAAGCAGAAGGCATACCGCTCACAGTTCTCTACGGATTTAATAGTGGCACTTGCGAGTTTCTCGCTCACCGTATCGTTCCAGACGCCCCATCACACGGCTTTCGGGTTTCCAACATTGATTGTCTTGATAGCACCAACGGCAAACTACCCACCGACCAACCAGTTGTTATTATCACTGCATATTATGAGGGCAAGCCACCGGATAATGCGGCGCATTTTATGTCATGGGTAGAATCCCAGGACAAGCCCAAATCCCCGTTCAGAGACGTTGACTACGCCGTTTTCGGAAGCGGGAACCGTGATTGGGCCCAAACCTTTCACCGCATCCCGAAGCTTGTTGACGATGCTCTTGAGAATGGTGGTGCTAGTCGAATTACTAGAATCGGACTTGCCGATGTTGCAGATGGTCACATACTTAGCAGCTTCGAAACCTGGGTTGACGAAGCCCTTTGGCCAGCATTGATGCAGAAGTATGAAGTTAAATACGATGAGGAGTCTCTAAACACCTCCATAACCGCTTCCTTTAATGTTGTTACCGCCAACCCACGCGTCTCGATTCTCCGTCAAGATAGGGCAAAGGCAACTGTTGTCGATGCCAGAAATCTGTCTCCAAGGGGGAGTCGCGCCGCCGGCCTTCCCAAGAAACACTTGAAAATCGAACTACCTAAAGGCATGGCATACACAACAGGCGATTATCTCGCGGTACTACCCATCAATCCAGAAGAGGTTGTCCATAGAGCCATGCGTCGATTCAATCTATCAAGGGACACTCATATGATAATGCCAGATAATATGCCGACACTCGCTCCAGCCACATCCAGTGTTTCGTTGTACGACATCCTCAGCAGCTACGTAGAACTGTCGCAGCCAGCAACAAAGCGAGTAAGTTGATACAGCTATCTTACTGTATTACAAATATACTGACTCATGACACAACATAGGGCATTAATAGTATTCTGGAGTATGTCAAGGATGATGAAATCAAACAAACACTCAGTAACCTTGCCGGGGATGGATACAACGTGGATGTCGGTTCGAAGCGTATGTCGATTCTTGATTTGCTCGAGCGCTTCCCTACTATTACGCTACCCGTCGGTGTGTTCCTAGCCATGCTGCCTCCGATGCAGATACGCCAATATTCCATCTCATCTTCGCCACTCGCAAATGAACACCACGCCACTATTACGTTTACTGTCGTTTCCAAATCGGCCTTATCAGGAACTGGACACTAGTATCTGGGGTTTGCGTCAACCTATTTGGACTCTCTCCGACCGGGAGACGTCCTTCACGTTGCTGTTCGCCGTCCCAGTGTTGAATTTCGACTGCCAGTTGATTCTGAGCGTATTTCCATCATCTGCATTGCCGCTGGTACCGGATTAGCGCCATTTCGTGGTTTTATGCAGGAACGAGCCGTTGTGGTAGTTTCCAACCAGAAGAAGCTTGCGCCTGCTGTTTTGTTCTTTGGGTGTCGGTCGCCTGCACTGGATGATCTGTACCGTAAAGAGCTGGATGATTGGGAGCGTGGTGGTATTGTGTCTGTAAAGCGGGCTTACAGTCAAGCACCAGAAGCGAGCGACGGCTACAAACACGTCCAAGACCGATTTTTTATGAGCATGAGGAAATAATCAAATTATGGGAGCAAGGCGCAAAGGTATACATTTGCGGATCGCAAAGCCTAGCTAACTCAGTAAGAGATGTGATTATTAGGATGAGAGTGGAGGGGGAAAGGGGGAAAGGGATGGATGAAGTCGAGCAAGCTGCGATCGCGCCTCAGCCCAGTCTAGTGCAACAGTCCAAGCTATTGATTAAGCTTATTCCGCTTTCGGATACCTGCCAAGCCACTAGATCAAGGCTTATTTCAAGCCTTGTTGCCCAAACTTCCAAGAAGAGCCAGAGCGTAGACAACTGCCCAGCGAGAGCCAATTTTATGTAGCATTCGATCGATAGATTGCGCACGTTATGATGGAGTGCGTTTTGTGGCACTCAATTTGACGGGGTGTATGGTGATATTCTTTCGTCGTCTCTGTTTTTGACAAAACAAAAACGCCCCATTCCATGTGGCGTTCTTGGGTTCAAACTATTGAAATTACCTTACGCTTTTAGCCTACCTTTAACTAGCTTCAGTCGCCATCAGGGGGTGGCGTTGACGGTACTTTACGGTTGAATCGCCCTGTTTTTGGCAAAATACTTGCATTATTGTCCTTCCTTACGGCATGCACGCACTGTCTGATACCCCCCAGCTCAATTCGTGACTTGAAAAAGTCATCCCGCAATGGTTTCAAAAAGATTTACTACGATAGCGCTGGCGGCAGCCCTAGCCATCGTAGAGGGCGATGCAAAGACATGCAAACCAAGGACCAAGAGCGTGACGACTACCTATACAAACGCACCAACAGTCGTTCAACCAACTGATTCCACTACCACGACAGAAACAACATCTTCCAGCCTCTCTAGAATTGATATTGATACTGCAACTGCTCCTGTTGACACCACTGGCTCATCTACTTCTAGCCGCAACGATTTCACTAGCGATTCAACTGCCAGAATAACAACCACTGATTCAGCTACCTCAATCCCATTTTCAAGCCTTGCTACCACCACATCAGCTTTCATCACCAGCGATTCAGCTACATCAGCCGCAATTTCGAGCGATTCGACTGGTGCTGCAACTGTCCCGCCAACAAACATCGACTCAACTACCTCGATCACGGTGCCAAGTGATACTGCTACTGCCACATCAGCTTTCACGGTCGACTTACCTGCTTCAACTATATCTATTGATTCAACAACTTCAACAACCCTCTCAAGTGCGGCTACTACCACATCAGCTTCAAACGCCAATGATTCCTCTACCGATTCACATGTTCCTACTTCTGCCATTGACTCAACAACGTCTGCGATCCTATCAAGTACGACTACCACCACGCCCGTACCTCCTACCAATACGGGCTGCAGCACGAATGTTCGAGACCTCGATTTGAAGAGTCTTGTCGCCCAGAATATAGTCACAGAAGATGAGCTCGTACAATACCTACATATTGTTGGAACACTGGGTCAAGACTCCACCATAGAAGAATTCCACGAGGCTGGCTTTGATCTCCTCTTCGAACCACAGTGCTACAAGACCTTTGCAAACGTCAACCAATTAGGAAAAGTGGATGCTCAGAGCCGAATTCAATGCTTGGGCCTCTGCACTGCCCTCGCAATTGTTCTTACCGTTAGCTCCAGCGTCCAGATCGGCGACAGGGCTAATATTCAAATATGTGCGGCAGCGGCATTTGATGCCTCAAAAACAAGCGATAACTGCGCATATGTTGTTGCCCCTCAGGCCTCTGCCATCCCGAGTAACTTTGTTGATGACCCCAATGCCATTGTCTTTGTTCACCTTTCCGAAGACATACTTAACTCATAAATTGAGATTTGAATTGAAATTTATGTTGCATATTTAGTACAATTATTTGGATTTAAATCTTCTATAAAATATTAATAAAATAAGATGATACAGACGCGCCATCCCAAACTAGCGAGTAGAGTTGATTGCTTACATGAACGTGCAGGAAGAAGTGAGACCCAGCCATGAAGCAAGCATAGGTCTGACGAGAAAATCTATCACAAATAAAAAACGCTCCAAGACATGCAGCAGGCGGGTCAATGCATTGATGGATATTTGGTTCTTCGACCACCTCGCGTGTTACATTGAAAAGTGTAGAAATCAATACCAGGGCTCATCCAAATCGGATACAGCTCGACCTAGCCCGTAACGGTGATTGTGTCACCAATAAATAACTCGATAAACAGGAGGGTTTCCGTTCTTTATGTCCATCCACGTCAATATTCTAATGATGGCCTCTACCTTTTTATCTGAAACCTTAATGCTGATGCTGCCAACTCGGAAACGCAGTGCTAGTCATAAATTATTAGACTGGAAAGTGTGGTTGGTGAAACACCATTAAACTCTTAACACGTCAACAGGAAGATATGTTGCTCACTGCGAGTGCTGCCTTCCAGCCACTAATTTCACTGCAGTTCCAGCGTCGGGTTAGAGCCAGCGTGTGAGTGCGTGGGTATACCGGGCAAGTTGAGAACACTAGGAGCTTTCCCGATTTCTAGAGGAAGAAATCCATGGCCCAGGACCACAAAGCAGCATGTGTTTAATGCAGAAAAACTGGTGATCTTGCGCGTGGTCGCAATGTAGCCTACGTTTGCATGGGAGCTTATGTGTGGAAATTAGGGCGTACAAGAAGGGGACAGCCTTTTAGCCATGTGACTGTGTTAGTGGCAATTCTAAACCAACAGCAACAGGCAATTAGGGATTGAGGCCTGCAGGTCAAGCGATGCTCTGGCTTTCAAGAAGCCGCTCTCTACTTGGTCATTACTAAGGGAAATTGTTGGTTATCCCGCAGTTGTATTCTTGAGGCGTCGGCTGTGCTCGTATTTTTGACATTATCTGCAAGGATGAAAATCTCATGGTCCAATGTTGCCAAAAACTTCGTGGTCTGGATGAGTTGCACCTGCAGTTGGCTCGGACGAAGGCTGTACTCTTGACATATCATGGTAGTAAATTGATATATCTTAGTCTTTTAGCTACCCTGTATACAAGAGGAATCCTGATTTGCGGTGCCTTGAGAACTCACCTTGGCAAATGCAATATCAAGGTGAAGATGATAATCTTTTGACCTGTCAATATTTCCAATAGTTACCTACTAGCCCTAGACGCAATATCCACTTAAATCTAGCCAGCGGGGATATTCCGGGAATAGGAGCGGCCATTTTCTCCGTTTCTGAACGACAACTCGGGCTGGTGACCCGATCCAGCTGTCCAACACACCGTAGGGCAGTGGCGCAGCACATCCTACAGAGTCTTCGCCACGAAAGCCGGCGATCTCACACAGCTTCAGTTAGCTTATGCGCGCATCAGTCAAGATTTTTTGTTTAGGTATTCACCTGAGCTGCGCCATTGTTGATCATAATCATCCCATATCTGTGCGAGTTGAGGATTCATCCAATGAATGTATTCGTGCGGCAGTGGCTTGGCAGAGTCGATTTTGATGGCCCTGAAATTGTGCTTATTATCAGGACCTGTGCAAGCCCAATGACAAGGGGCTCAACCTCACCGCCAAGACCACCGGGTAAATCAACGTGGAGTCAGCCTTGCCAATGTGCTGTTTCATCCGTCGACCCGCAGCGGGGCCCTCCTCAGCCGCACTGTAACTAGTTGGTTGATAAAAATCCACTGTCGCCTTATTTTCCTGCTTCTCGAGGCAATGCTCATTTAGCATCCTCATCCAGGCAACTTGCCACACATCACGAGCGATGCCACGTTCAACTGTCTCGGCTCAGAGTCAGCCTCTGACTGCTGATTTTGATGTGCCAGTTTCAGACACTGTGAGCGTCACATCGTCCATGAGGCGGAGCCATGAGTCCAATCAAATCAGGCTAGATGGAGAAGCGCGCCAGACAAATGCGCACACCGTTCAACCGCGACACAGCGACGAGCGGTCTGAAAATTCTACGAATACCGGACAGGACGAGTTTGAGCGCAGAGAACGACACGAAAACACCCCTCATGCAGCAGAAATCGCAACTCGTCCTGAGAAACCTCTTGAAGCCAAGGCTTCGCGTACTCGATCCCTTTGGCTATGGGAGATTTCGGCATGTGTATTAAGTTTGGCCTGCCTATCCGCTATTATAGGTGTACTGCTTTACGAACAAAACAAACCTTTGGATGACTGGGGTCTCAGTCACAGCATATCACCTACCGCTGTTATATCCTTTATCGGCGCTATCGGTAAATCGGCCTGTCTTTTAGTCGTCACCGAGGTTATCTCACAATTGAAGTGGATCTATTTCGACCAAAGACCGCAGAAACTCGTCGACTTGGACACATTCGATGCAGCAAGCCGTGGCCCCTTGGGTGCTGCTAAACTTATGGCATTTAAGCATAAGACTACGCTCTTGGCAACAAGCGCCTCCTTCCTCATGTTGCTGTCTCTACTCGTCGATCCGTTCTTGCAGCTTGTATTCCGATTTCCCACCAGGTTAACAAATGTTGATGGGACGCCCGCGAAAGTCCTTGCAGCCCAGATCTATGACCCAACAGCCTTGAGGGCTAGGATAAACAGTTACAGCTATGGTGCTTCCTCGGTAGATGCCGCGATGCAATCTGCCATACTATCGCCAATTTGGAACGTTGCCAATGATCCCGACGTACCTTGCTTCTATGAACGTTGCGAGTGGCCAACGATAACCACACTGGGAGTTTGCGGCAGGTGTGAGGACCTCACAGACACTGTGCAAACATCCTGTGGCATCGGTACTAATCTCCCTAAAGAATGGATTAAATGCAACTACACTATACCTTCTCTTAACGAGACATTGAGCGCGCGATTTGGCGAAATAGGAGGATCTTCGGACATGATGTCCTCCATTACGATATGGAATTCTACATCTCTACCGAGCGCTTCCGACGAAAGTGCTCAGCTCGGCGCCTTTGCTTATATCAAGATTGACTCCAGTTTGAATTGGACGAGCTACCTCAAGGATACTTCGTCTTCGAAGATATCGCTCCGGTCAAACGTTTCGGTTGCAGAAGCTATGAAGTGCACTCTTAAGCTATGCGCCCGCACTTTTACAAACCCCTACTACGCGAACTTCACTGCAAGTCCACTGTCCGGACCCAAGACGCCCTTGGTGATGGCGAATGATACCATCAGCGGATTTGAGGGAAGGCTCGACGCTGGGACAGCCGAGAGGGTGCTGCTTGCTGAATTGAAACCCGAAAACTCGGATCACCCATCAATGAATACTACATTCAAAATCAACTACTACGATTACAACGACATACAAGATTACCTCTCCCAGCTATTTACAGTGGCTGCTTTAAACGCAGGTACCGGGGACACGTCTCAATACCTTAAAGTCACCCCGAATCTTGGACTGCTCTTCAGCCAAAACAAAAACATATCAAGCCTTGTGGATAATATGGCAGACAGCATGACAGAGGTTATGCGAACATCTCCGAACAGCACATCCACCTCCGGAATCGGCAAGATCTCAAAGACGTTCATATCTGTCAGGTGGCCGTGGCTCGCGCTGCCCATTTCATGGGTGGCTTTGACGCTGGTTTTGCTCATCATCATGATTTTCCGAACCCGGGCCACTCCCGTACCTGCATGGAAGAGCTCAAGCCTGCCTTTGCTCTTCCACGAGCTGAGCGGTTGGAGCTTGCAAGAAAGGGAAGCGTTGAACCCACAGCGCATGAACGAAATGGCTAGTACCATGAGCGCGCAGACCGTAAATGAAAAAGGCTTGCTATTCTTCCAGAAGGCATGAGTACATTTGCTCACCTTTGTTTTGAGCTTGTAACAAAACAGTTAGTTAAAATAGAGTAGATTTAGAAGGAAAAACAATTGAAAATATTGGCATTGGCCGTTTAGCAAACACAAAACATTAGCATCGTGTGCATGATAGCTATAATGTGAACGTAACCCTCCGGGGTTAGTTCCAGAATCATCTGCTCGCCGCCATAGCACGGTCGCTCCCCCACAGTGCCAAAACGAAAATTTGATCATCAGTATAGAGGGCAAAGTATCTGGAATAATCCGAAAATTAACTAAGGTGAGCGCTGAGATGCTACGTCTTACTGGCATGGACTTCGAGATCATCTACAGCAGTACGCTGCAGATACTTTGATCTTCTGCAAAAGATTGCACGTCTGTGTTCTCGGATTTATGCTAACCATGTCTACAAGAGCATGAGTTTGGTCTGGGACTTGAGCAAGGTCCTCGGGAATCTTCGCGAAGCGCGAGACTTATACTCACAGCCCTATGGCCATCTCTATTCATTAGGCTCCTCAAGATGTCACATTGCTGTTCTTCTTTCACCATTTAGATCACTGAATCTATGATTTTAGTTTTTGGGGATTCCCAACGGCACTCAAATATATCCACTGTGTTAATCTTCTTCACAGAATGATGCTAGCTACACAAGAGACCTCTTGTCTAACTAAAGCCAAGGAGATCTTAATAGATGGCATATATATCTATTGTTGTGCGTGTAACAATACGATTATGCTCATAAAGTGATAGATGTGGTTGAATGTCCTCCACACATAGTGATAAAATCGATCGACCGAACAATCCCTCAAAAGGGAAGCCTTACAAATAGGCTAAAGATCATAGATTGAAACGAAGCTGATATCTGAATCTTGATGTTGAGGCCACTGGGCTTTTATCGTGAACCTCGGTGTTGCGACCGACTGGTTAACACTTGGACCTCGTTTTATTTGTCCATCTCATCCCCAACACAATGTACATCTTTCATCCATTGCTTCTTGTTTACTTGACAAATAGAAACATTATGAAAATGACAATAATAAAGCTCTTAAACTCGCGATGAGCAATTAAAGAATTAAGAATACAATGATTAGTATAATTGCAAACCAAATGAACAATTCTATCAGAATGTCTTTGAAATAGTATCCAGGCTCCAATGAAGAATAATTTTGACAGCTGTCCTTTTCTAGAGCAACGAGCATGCTTGAACTCGGATCGCTTTGGTCCAGCGGGCTCCAGAGCGACAATTCTATGCTTGGACACCAGGTTCCCGGCCCATGGAGCTCTGCGGCTATCGGCTGTGGATTGACAGCTTGCTCTGTAACAGCATCGAAAAATATGTCCGCGGTGGGGTTCTGGATTGGCTCATCTGATGCATCGCCCTCTATCACGCTCAATGCGATAGGTAATGCAATAGCTTCGGTTGCCGCGGTATTAGTTTCATAGTCTAAGTTTTCATTCTGCACATCGCTTTTACGTTTGCAAGCAATGGCTTCATCCGTATTGTCATTAGTCGCTGGTAGTAGGCCTGCAATGGTTCTCGGCATAGTAAAGCCGGGGCTAAGATGCCGGGGGGCGACTTTTCCCTCAGGTGACACAGGTGAGTTTGTTGGTTTAGTTATTAAAGATGTTTGACTCCCTTTCGAGACCATTCTTGAGGGACCCGTTGTTGGGATTTTAATTCGAGGGGGTAGTTCTGGTGCGTCTTTTTGATAATCATAATCTTCACTTGATTCAGAGTCTTGCTGGGGCGGACTTTCGTAAACCTGGTCATTGAACATGCCGTTGCCAATGTGTGCTACCTCCCTGGATTGGATCTCTCTATACTTCTCCCGGCGGTTGACTTTTCTTTTCACTGAATGGTCCCTCTGGCTCTTAGCCTGTTTTTTGAAACCCCGCGAACCCGCTTCCCTATCATAGTATGACCCTTTCTCGTTGATCTCGCCGACGGAACGGCTTGGGCCCGGAAATGGAGAGTTTGCAGACGGAGGGGTTGGTGCTTGAGGAGGATGACTTGTCCACTGTGTATCACTGTCCGGCTGCGGTTGCTCCGGGGGGGACATGAGCGTTGAAGACACATTGTGATGATGTGGAGCTTTCCGATAATTCCGCTTCCATGGTCTCTTTTGAGACTCAGCATAATATTGTATGTTGTTTATGTCTTCCTGCCTCCGGGAATGTTCATTCCCTTGCAAAGTTTGAATTTCGGATCGCAGATGTTCTATTTCTTGGAAAACTTCCTGCATGATATTTCGACTTACTTCGGTTGCGATGAGCTTTGCCTGTTCACTCAGAAACCCGTTTCTTTCCGTCTGCTCACGTTTCTGGATTTCAAGGTTTTTTGTCGCATCCAATTCTACTTGCTTTCTTTGCTCTTCCAATTCTTTTTTCACATCCTCTCGGGCTTTGGCCACGGCTTGTTCTTTTTGCTCAAAAATCTTTTCTGTGTCCTTTCGAATCCTATCTTCTTCTTCCCTGATCCATTGTAAGGCGTTCTTGAACGAATTGGATTCCAGTTCTCTATTATCGGAATACTGCGGATTGCCTTCGTCGATTGTAAACGGTATGCGCCCAGATGGCATTGGTCTTGTGTTCCTGGCATTGAACCTAGATGGGGGTCGTGAGACGCGGCCGGATGGAAAATGCCCTGGCGTTATTGTTGCAGGTTCATAGGGCTTTGCATAACTTCTCTGCACGCTTGGCGGTGGCTCAGGATAGCTTGGTTCTTGGTCAATGCTATAAGACGTTGCCCTTGTCCTCTCCCTAGTCTGGCTGCCATCAGACTCCGTTCTTCGATGTTCAATTCTAATATTGGTATTGCCCGTATGATAATCATTTTTATATGCATCAGTGTGGGTGACCGTGGGGCCATCCAGCATGGGATCGCGATCTTGCTCATGCTGGCTGAGTCTAGTAGGGATTCGTACGCGATCGCGCATGGCCTCGAATGTGACCTCGTTATGCGCGAAGTCATCTGCAAAAGTCTTGGGTTCATCTGTCGAGTTGGACCTGCGCCTTTCACGGGACCTGGTACGATTGTACTCTGGCCTATGCACATATGATTGCGGGTAGGATTGGTTAGCGCCCGACATCTCCAAGGATTCGCGGCGTGGCTGAGAGTACGAGTCTCCCATTTTGGCGGCTGGTCCTGTAAATAGGATAGATATGCCCAAATCTGGTTGCCAAAAAATGACGGTATTGATAAATTGCTAAGCGTCGTGAATTGAGAAGTGGTAGTGTAAATTTTGTAGTTTCTACGTTTGCAGACGAGACTTTAGATAACGGTGCTTCAGCCCGCTGTGAACCGGGTGCGAATTCCGCGACCGAAAGCCTCCAAACCCGTGCGTTTCTTCAATCTCACGTCAGAGCGCACGTCTGATTATAATTGGTAGCCTGATTCAGAGAGGATTTGGAATCAGATCCGGATCCACACCCTACATATGAGGCCGTTAATCTCGCATTTTGAGTGAGCAACGAAGGCCACAGAAAGCTACAATGTGAATAAATTACTCCAGAGGCTACGAAATAGAGATACGCCTTTTTCAATCTTTTTATAAAAATTAATAAAGATTTTCACGATCGTGCAATTTGTGGTTAATTCACCCGGAACCTGAACGCAGTTTACGTGAAGCCAGCCACCAAATGATAGCGCAGGACAGACCAGCCAGATTGTGGACACGTGGACTAATTCTGTTGGTCTTAGGTAAGATTTCTTTCAGCTTCATGCAAGACAATCTGTATCCGGTATCGTTTTCGGCTGCCTTATTGGGCCGTCGGTACTCGCCGCCTGTTTGACCGAGTGGCGTTGCATGGCGTGTCAGATCAAAATCAGGCTCTGGGGAATATGGACTCATCTTTATTGCTCTCGACATGTGACTTCTCTTCGTTACAAAAGATCTATTTACCTTTTGTGAATTGTTCAATTGCTGGTAACTGTGGGAAAAAAGCACACTGACAATACATTACGTGTACAAGTTGATGGGTAGAGTTTTACAATATGTCATCGCCAACACTGGACCCGGAACGGAAAGGTATTTATGCGTCTAACGTAGGCCCAGGCAGCCAGTACCCCGCATCTGGAGGTCGGGATCAAAACAATGTGCCGAATGGAACAATGTATAATAGTTCCAGAGACCTGTTCGTCAACAGTAAGTCGAATTCCCCCTTCTCTTTGCTGTGGCTAATATGTGCAGTACATCCTGCCGGTTTCAACCGTGGCCAGGATCAAGATCAGCCACCAGCCCAACTCCATTGTTCACACAACAATTATTTCTCTGATGGCATCACACTAGGCACTGGAGAATGGATTTTCTTGGAACCTGAAATCCAAGATTGGACAAATGCATCCAAACCTTCGCGCGTTTTATGGATGCACGGCAATCGTGAGTAAAACTCTAAAGATTTATTTAACGGGCTGCGCGTTTTATATAGTAACATATAACTTAGCTGGGAGTGGAAAAACGACTATCTTGTATGTGCAAATCCTACACCGTACCTAGGTTTTCAAAGGGTAAGACTTGTTTCTGACGTGACATCTCAAGGTCTCTCATCATTGAGAGAATGGCCAAAGAATGTGGATGGCAAGATAACGTGGCGTGCCTATATTTCTGTTTCTGTAAAGAAGAAGAACGGCCACTATCTAATCAACATTTCTGGCAGACACTGCTATATCATCTCCTCAAATCTCAGGGTAAAGATGAAAGTGACAATATTCAATCTTCGCTTAAAAAGATTACCGCTCTATCAACGCTTCAAAATCCAACAGACTACTTTGAGAGATTTAAAAAGGAGGCCACAAATTTTACGACCATCTATCTTTTGCTTGATGCCCTGGACAATGTGCCGGCTCTCGGCAGCTTGAGTTCAACAACTCTACAGCAGGCTCTAAATACCTTGCCAGAAAGTTTCAGGCTTCTTTTCACATCAAGAACTCTTTGGAAGGACTGTGTTATAAGATTTAACAACGAGATACAATTAATTCCGAGAAAGGAGGACATTGAATCCTACGTGATGCAGACGATTGAGGGGGATAAGCTGCTGAATAGGTTACTCGGGGATCCAAGATCCAAAGAACGAGTGATAATGAAGATCACAGATGTAGCATTTGGCAGTAAAATGTAAGCTTTGAATTCTTCGTCATAGAGGTGATTCTAATCAAGTCACAGCTTTTCATTAGCTGCTTTATACATGAACCAGTTAAAAAGTGGAATCACCGAGAATGACATGATTTCTACACTGAACTCACTCCCAAAGAGTTCTGACAATATAATTGATAACTGGGCCAAAGGAATCCTCAACCAGGAAACCGAACAAAAGATTTCACTTGCCCAACATGTCCTAACCTGGGTCTTGCATGCCAAGAGGAACCTCACAATTGATGAGATTATGGATAGCTTTGCCATTCAAAAGAGCGAAGGAAGGAAATACGAGGGCGACCGGCCCGATAAAGAAACATTGATTCAATGCTGTGCCGGGCTGGTGGCGGAAGATAGGGGAACCGGTAAACTCAAGCTCGTACATGAGTTCGTGAGGGAACAACTGAAATCGGGAAGAGTGAAAATCATGCTTGATAACGCTGACTTGCAGATAGCAAAAACATGTTTGTCTTACCTCGTCGCAGATAGGTCCATTCATGGTCCTACAGCGCATCTTTTGTCATACGCTGCTTGTTATTGGAGCTCTCATCTTGGCTCTAATATCGAAGAGGCCGACACTATTGAGCATGAATTAGTGGAAACGTTCTTCCGTAAGAGCGACAATTTGGCAGCTGCGTTCGAAACATTACCTAACGTTGAAGATTGCACTTTTAAGAATATGAGCGGATTACATGCTGCCGTATTTCTCAATCTCGAGTATTGGGTAAAATATCTTACTGACCCAGACCGCAATGAGGGGGCCAGCATAGATGGCCAGTGTGAAAATGGTCAGACAGCTTTACATTGGGCCGTTCGCTATGAAAGACCAGCCCTCCTGGAATTACTAATGGAAGGAGGTGCTAATGCAAACTTGGGAGACGAAGACGGAAACACACCACTACATAAAGCCATATTGGAGCCGAAAAAAAGCACAGAGGAAATGGTCAAAATTCTGATTAAAGAGAGACCGTCAAAGAAGCAAGCCGATGTATATGTGGCAAACAAAGAGGGCCTCGTCCCCTTAACAGCAGCGATCAAGTGTGGGCCTACACTAATTGCGAGCATTTTGATACGGAACCTACAAGATGTAAACAAGGAAATTGCCTCTGGATGGACATGTCTACGAGAAGTAATGTGCAATGGCCACAATATAAAACGTCGAATGTTGGATAACTTGCGAATGAAGGATTGCTCTGACACGAAGAGCATGTATATGCTCAGACGCGCCTCAGATGAGCACATTACCCGTTTGTTTGAGCTGCTTCTCTGGAAGGGGGTAAAACTAAACCAACCCACGTCAGACCAGTGGCTACCGCTTACTTACGCTGCGGAAATCGGAAGTGTTGTTGCAGCTCGTGGCCTACTGCGAAGACTCAATGAGCCGGCGGAAGTTGATTTGCCAGATCCAAAATTCAAAAGACCTCCTCTGGGATGGGCCATTTTGAACAAACACGTATCTATGGTTCAGCTACTCTTAGAATTTGGGGCTGATCCCGGTGTCAGAAATCATGATGGACAGACTCCGTTAATCGAGGCAGTCTCTGGGAACAATGCTGAAATCGTGTGGCTACTGCTTAAATCGGAGGCCCGGCCAGACGATAGAGATAATTGGGGGTGGACAGCCCTTCTGTATGCGATTCAGAGAAAACGTAAGGACATTGTCTGGTTGTTGTTGAACGCCAAGGCAGATTCCAACGCCATCCATACACCTAGTCCACTCAAGTTGGCCTTGGAAAAGAACGAGCTTTCAATAGCTTGGTTGCTCTGCGAGCACGGAGCAAACATCAATGTGGCGGACGACAAAGAAAGAACGTTGCTGCATCGGTTTTCTATTCACGGACCACCAGAGGCGCTGCGGTTTCTTCTCGAGAGAGGTGCGAATATTTGGGTCAAAGATAAGAGCGGCCGAACTGCTTTGCATTACGCTGTGCTACAGCAGAGACAAGACCTAGTCGAGTTGCTTGCCCCCAGTTTTGCTCGTCTCCACATCGCCGCATCACCTGGTGGCGGGGACGACAAGGCCCGCCTCCGCTGCATCGACATGCCGAACGCTGAGGGTAATGCAGCACTCGCAATAGCAACTATTTTGAGAAGTGATACAATGATACAGATACTTCTCAAGCACAAGGCATCGTGTACTCTTCCAGATGCCCACGGACTGACAGCTTTGCATCATGCGGCCAGGTTGGGCTTCAACGATGGGTTACGACGGCTTGTGAATAGGTCTGAGAATGTAGACCTGGCTGACTATCAAGGCCTCACAGCTGTTCATCACGCCATAAATAGTAACAGAGCAGATGCTGATACGATACGTATCCTTGGCAGTCACGCAAACTTGGAAGCTGAAGATAAGCACGGGCGCACCCCGCTAATTCTGGCGGTGCAATTGCAAAAGGTCAACCTAGTTCATCGACTAGCACTCAGCGGAGCTAAAATTAAGACACAGCATATCGATGGATGGACAGCAATGGACCTGGCAATACAGCAAGAAAACGGCTCAATTATCAACATTCTAAGGGATGCAATGAACGGGAACATGTACCGAAGAGTATATGATGAATAGCGTGATAATAGACGCAATGGAAATTATTATTGAAATGTTGAAAGTACTATGACCAGATGTGTCTGTGACAACCGCTGCCCCGTTGCGAACTATGTTCTAGCATTCGCCTTCTCCTTTGAGGCCCTGGCACGCCAATCCGATGTTTTCTCAGTTATAATCTCATACATGCTGTTCAATTTCAGCACCTTGGTTCTATAAGATAAACTCTCGAAGCTCCTCAGGAGTGGCCGATTTGTGGATTTTAACGATAGTGTCAACGATAGAAATGATGACTCAGATGGATCAAAAGCCTCTATGCCTGATATATTATGCAGTGCAGTCTACAAATTTCAGCTCTGTTTGAATGGAAAACAGGGAGCGGCTGAAGATGATGCCAGATCCTGTTTGCGAGAACAGAGCGAATCAAGTTTATCTCGTATTTGTCATCCTTTGTCCATGAATATTTCGGCTTCCCCCCCTCCCCCTTCACTATGGTGTGGTGTGTCGCAGAATGATTGGATGCTTCTAATGCCCTCGGCCTGTTCACTTGCCCTTCATTCGTTGTGGATTGGTATTTATTTAGGTTAAAGCCATGTGCAAATGATTTCGGCTGCATTGCTGGCTTCTGGGCCTGTCAGCTGAAATGGCTCAGCTGGGCATACCGGGCCGCGTTAGGCGTTATTGTTGAACAGGGCGTTTTTAATCCCTACTAAATCACCATGGCCATTTCTGTCATCCAGTGCTAGCCCAAGATATAAAGTCCCTCAATGTTTATTCCGCTGTTCCAATACTTTTCTCTCATAGCCAACTGTCCATTACCTATCGGTCACCTCTACTTCATATTTCATTAAAATGGCAAGCGAAGACGCAACAAAACTCGATGTTCTCAGCTTGCTGGCGCAGGTTATACCTTCCTTGGAACTTGCCGTCACCGCATACAGCCAGGCTGAGGATACATCGGCCTTGCCAAAAGCCTTCACCACTGTCATGGAGTATCTCCCACTGGTGCTCACCACGTATACTTCCATCAAGAGCCTCTTGGGGGCCTCTGACGGTGAAACAGAAGCAGCGCAAGAATGCTACTCTGGTATCACGCAAGCAGCACGCAAATGTCGCAGTATGATTGAACATATTGTGAGCTTTGTCGGGGCTGTCACCCGCAAGAAATCTGGCGAGCCCCCAGTCGCTCGCTATCATGCGGCCGTTCAGAAGGCTGATGGATGCACCATCGAGGAATGCATGAAGCAAATTCTCAATGAGCTCATTGATGCTGCCAAGGAGCCGCTTGTCAGCCAAGAGCAACTTGAAAAGTTGCAAGTGGCGACTGATGCGGTGAATAGCGTGCCCCCGTCTGTGGACAACCCTGGTCGTGGTCATGGGACAATGATCAATTACGGATCAGGCAGTCAATTTCTGCACAATGGAACGGGGGATCAGAACAATGTCAAAGGTGGGGTTCAGATTACAGGTCGAAATAACAATGCCAGATATAGCTTCGGAAATCAGGACAGCAAGTGGATCGATCGACAAGGCGCTGAATAGCATATATGGTGATCATCATTGGTCTTACTTAGTGTACCAGAATAAATACCAACAGTTTGAACCCATTCTTAGTAAAATAAGAAGTAGTAAATTGTAAAGCGTTCGGTGTCTGTGGATGCAGGTCTATTTCTCGTTCGGTGTTTTCAGACTGTATTTCATCTGACCATTTCATCAGTATAGCTTCTCTACACGACGAACACCAGGCATCTAGACATGCTGAAGGCCCTCACGTGCTAAGGCCGATAGCGACATTCGAGCTTTTTGTCACAAAACACCATCGTCATACATCTTGAGCTTGACCCGAGTAACTTCTGTTCCCTTCGTATCTACTACCATTGTTCTAGCTAGTAGATGACGGAGGTACTGGCTTGCACATAAGCCCAATATCAGACGGAGAATTCCTATGTCACTGATAGCAAGCCGTACCATAGTAAGTCATTTATACTGATGCCGTTACTAAGACCGCCACACAGCCCTTCGGAGTCAAACTGGCCAATGAGATGTAATCCCTTCTTTGTCTCTTGCCTGCACGATCACTAATCCATCAACTGGTCCTCATTCAAGCCTGGGGAAAAGGGACACCAAAAAAACATACAACAGCGAGGATTCCCCGGTCTTCACCGACCCGAGTACTAATTCACCGCTTCTCAGTTTGACTATGGGAGAGCGGACGGGATCCCCCATTTTCTAAGAGCTATGGTCATTTATTTCTAGTAAAAAAAAACAAGCTACAGGCTCAACCAGATGATCTAGGAACCAGGCCATAGAGATGGCATATAAATAAGGTTCAACAATAGATTTAGTTATAAAAATCTTTTTATTTTAATTAAAAAAATAAATAATTTAATTTTTTTAAATTTTATATTTAATAATTATAAAAAAATTAATTTTTTATTATTTTAAATAATTTTTTTTATTAAAATTAAATAATTTTAATATATAATTTATATTATTTAATAATATAATATTTTTAATTAAATATATAATAATTAAATAATTTATATAATTTTATATAATTTATATTATAAATATTTTTTATATTTATATAATAAATAATATATATTAATATTATATTTATTTTAAAAATATATTTTTATTTAAAATTTTAAAAATTAAAATTTTTTAATTTATTTTTTTTAATTAAATATAATTTATTAAATTTAAATTATTTAAATTATTTTTTAATTATTTTAATAAATAAAAAAAAAAATTTATTAAAAAATAAAAAAAAATATTAAATATAATAATAATTATTTATAATCTTTATATTTATTAATTAAATAAAAATATTAATAAATAAAAAAATTTTATTTAAAAAATATATAAATTTTATTATAATATTTAGATAATAAAAATTATAAAATAAATTAATAAAATATATATATAGATAAAGGTATAAAACTAGGAGGATTAGTAAGTATAGTAGCTATTGTATTGTGATAGAATCCCCTATAAGCTATTGTGCGGTGCGGTTCAGTGCATTGAGCTAATTGAACTGTTTGATCTTTTTGGCCTAACAGCTAGGAAGGTTATTGTAGGGTAGCAACACCGCGCTATCCCTTACATGTATATAGTATTAGCTTTAAAAAGCCTAGAAGTAATAAAAAAGCTTTTTATATTATAAAATTAAAAGTGTATTTAGTATAAATGTGTGTGTGTGTGTGACAATTGAGGGGTAACAAATTAGTAAGAGCTATGGTCATATGTGCTAAAGTGTCAAGGTGCGAGGATCTATATTCGAAGCCGGGTCTTTTTTTTAGCGAACTGTTAAATATGAGATCCAAATAGTTAGGACTGAGGGGCTCTCCCTAGTGGCAATGCTAACTGGACAGCTTAGCAACAGCCAATTAAGGGTTGAAGCCTACAGATCAAGCAATGGTTGGTCTTTCAAGAAGTTGCTCTTTATATAGTTATTACCAAAGGAAATTGTTGGTTATCCCGCAGTTATGTTATTGAGGCGGCGGCTATGTTCGTATTTTCGATATTATCTGCAAGGATGAAACTCTCTTGGTCTAATGCTGCCAAAAGCTCCATGGTCTCAACAAGTTGCACCTGCAGTTGGCTTGGACAAAGGCTGTACTCTGATATGTGCGGGCTTTTTGGTCTTTCCCCGTGCAGGACTTCGGAAGCAACGCTGATCCTTCCGGCATGCCATGCTGCTCAACCCGACTGCCTGTAATGTTGGTGGCGTAGGCATCTTGGTGTACGCTGGCTGGGAGGGATGGTTTCAGCATTTGGAGGGGCTGGATCCGCAAGGAGGCGATGTTGACTATTTGCAGAAGATACGGACATGTCCGCCGGTTACAGACCATATGCTTCATGACCTATTCTGTGAATATTCATCAGTATAAGTAGAGCCCCAGGTCCCATCGAAGTAAGCCTTTCCATCACCAATTCACAACGCCTAACAATAGCAACTTTCCGTCTCTCATGTCCTACATCAGTTTCATTCCGAATACCTGATAACCTCTTTCGACTTGCAACGAACCCCTCCAACAACATTCTTCCCCGCTTTTATATCTCCTTTGATATTTGACCATTGAAGCTATGGGGCCTCAAGCCTTTTCGCTCCTTGTCTCGGCCCTAGCCTCTGCAGCACCCGCCTCTACGCAGGAAACGCACCCAAACATCTACGAGCGTGGGGTAGACCATGTACAGAACGACGTTGACAAGCGGCATGCTCCCCATGAGGGAAATCAGATCAGGGGACCTGAGCCATACATTCAAGACGTGAAAGTTACCCTTGGCGCCAGGTCAGATGAGGAGTCTGCACCAGCACTCGCCCAACGCGCCTTGCCGCACGAAACGGCTGGCTACAAGATCCTCAAAGGTGCAGCCAAAAAACAACAAGCTTGAGGCGGGGCACAGGTACGCCCTGATCGAAACTGGCGGTGGCTTGAAGAGCCACCGTCAGCTCGTCATCCGCACCTTTACCCACAAGAAGAGCAAGGCTGGCGAGACGTACGACTTTACTGACACCCGCTACTACGACGTCATTGAGGACAAGGGCAGCAAGCCAAAGGGTTGGTGCCCCCAGAATGTCAAATGGGACGCGAGTCGCTCAGGCAGCTACACACGCACCTGGATGGGCCCCATCAAGAAGGGTGCTGACCCGCAAAAGCAGGGCGAGGCGTACCTGGTGGAGACTGGCAAGCGCTACAAAAAGGGAACCGGGTATTGCTTTAGTGGAACCACTGCCAAACTTGCACTGAAGGCCTTTACAAGAAGATTAGGCAATCATAGCCCAACGGAGAGATGTACCAGGTAGCTGGTAGATGGATCGGATTGAAAAAGGATGATCCTTCAGAAGGATTCTATTCGACCACCAATATGGCATGGCAAAATGGCTGGCCGGCCGGCCATACTTTTTAAACTCCATACCGGGGGGACAGTCGTTACCGTATCTAGATAGATGACTATGCAAACGTCTCAGAGTAGACACAATGACTCTAATAATCCTCTGCGCAAAGTAGTTGATCTGATCAATAGATTTGTGATTGGTTAATTTTCTCGGTTGTGATGACCCAGAGTAAACCGCGAAAACTTTCTGCAAATTCATCTGCTATCCAGTTCTCGTTGCTTCAATGCTTCATTTTAAATAGAACAATGCCGAAAGCTTCTACTTCGGAGCACAGCGGGCCATCAGAACACCTAAACATTGTCACCATTCTACAGAGAAGAGCAACATATATTCAGCAGCGAACATTTAGGACCTGAATACGTCGCATAAATGGGCATATCCAATCCTACATTTTTGTTGCAGCATCGTGTAACATGTTCAGCATTAGCGCCTTCAATGATCAATTGACCGCGCTAGTCCAGCCAGCTGCGAGATCACCCCGTTATGATTAGTATACAGGTAACCTCAGCCAGCTAGTCAGTTCAAGATTTGATTGGGCCTATGTAGTATGATGGCATTTTGGCAGCTTACCCACCATACCCTCCTCTCCCGCATACTTTTCCAGACGAGGTCAGCCTCACTCAAAAGCACACCTTTCGCTTTGACTCATTGGACCGTGCCCCTTGGTGGTGGCCAAGAACTCAGCCTTGAAAGACATAAGGATGGCGTGTTATCCTTGAGGCGTCTGACTAAGCTGCACACACATTTTGTAGGGGGTTGTAAAGCTTCTGGGTTTAGCTTAACTTTTGGCCCCCAAATGATGACACGATAATCTCTGAAGCCATCAACGTTAAATCAGGCTGCGCTGGATGCTACTACATTGTGCGGCATTTTTTACCCTTTCAGTTCGTTGCCTGCGAATATTCGTCATGTGTGAGAATTTCCATGTTGCATCTGACCTCTCTACATTATTCAGCAGCTGTCTATATATAGCCCCCACGTAACATGCAAATGATCAAAAGACAAGACCTCCCAACATATCCCCTGCGCTCAAGCAAAGACTGAATACCACCAAATATTTCGCTGAAATTCCATTGAAAATTATCATTATTCGCTCCGGCCATGGCTAATGGCACTTTAATTGACGTGATTGACAGATCCGTTTTCGAGGATTTCTTCCTTGATTGGAACTTTCAACAGTACACCATTCCTAAAGAATGGATTGCCTGGGAGGTATCGCACCTGGCATCCATAGCCAGCGTCATGGAGTCTTATGACACCATCATGCTCATAAAAGAAGGGTGTAAAGGTGCTAGCGGTGACACTAACTGCACAGAGGCCTGCAGTAATGCCACGACCATGTTCAATTCTTACGACACCCTTTGGAATTGCATGACGTTGATGGCAGCATCGATAAGGACAGGGGAGTCACCAGGTTGGATTGACAGCAAAAGTGAGAGTGATGCGAATGAGATATTTCATTTTGGTTCAGTGGAGGATTTTGATCCTTACTACGAAGTTTTTGCAAGCTATTATAACTGCGCAATGCAATCTTGCATTGACTCGAGGTTCGGCGAATGCCCGGACGAGTTTATGAAAATCCGGGACAACTCCACCAGCGACCTCCTCCTGGTTGGGAAGCTAGGTGAAGTAATGGCCGGGAGTTATTGTTTGACGGCAGACCCCGGAATTGATTTTGATATTGCGGGTCCTGGGGCAAGTCTCCTCTTCCTTTTCCCTCTTTCTCTTTTCAGGGCCAGTTCAGAAATAGAACGGACTCACGATGTAGTATTTGCGACAGACGTTAATTTGTTGGCAAATAGATTGTTCTCGCATACTTCATCCAGTTTGGCTTGGTGTTCTTCTTCGCGCTTTCGTATAAGCTTATTACGGCATGGGTTCACAATGCCACATGGGCATTCTCTCTTCCCTTTTCCGGTAATGACGCAGCAAGCAAGAGGGCATCAAATTGGCAGCGGTTCTTTTCCAAGGGTCGTTTCCCTGAGGCCATTTCATCATCAATTGTTGATGTCCAAGAGACACAGGCCCTTCTTCTTGTTACTATTGCCGGTGCAACTATTGCTACTTTCACAGGGCGGCCAGGGACAGGTCTTGGAAATATTCAGAGTTTATCGTCCTGGCTTACGAATAGCGTCATCCTCAAAGGCATGGTGACTGCGGGGTCTTATCCTTTGCTACTCATTCAAATCATCCTTCATCGGTGCGGCCGTCGTTGGTGGTACACATTGTTATTCATTACCATCAATTCAGTGCTGGTTGCTATTATTGAAGCATATAGGCGACCAGAAGGCGAATTGCTACTAGACCGTCTGAGGGAAACAGCTAGCCTGTCCAAATGCGGCGATAATTTAGGACCACGAACCTTTTGCCTACCTTTCACTTCATCCTCTGAGGAATCTGGTCGCAGCATACTGTCAAAAGACAAGCCCGTGGACCCGCAACTCTATTTGAGCTTCAACTCCAAGAATCAACAACCGGTATATATCCTCACTGCATTTCTCATCCTGGACTGGCTGATTTGCTTTGTCCGCGCACACAGCTCACTCAAGCCGTCATATAGTAGAATATCCGCTGGAAACGACACGTCTCGTGCACCGCGAGTCTTTGAATTGCTGTTTTGGAAAAAAAGGATGTGGATAATGCTGGCAGGTCTATGGATTCTCGTCGAGGCAGTGGCCTTTACCATGTGCATTTTGGGGCTTGTAGAGCTTGCATCCTTTCTCAAATTATTCAAAGAGAAGCAAAGCGATGGAAAAAGCGCTATGAATATCTCAGAGTGGTCATTTGGGCAATTGATTGCCGTTGCGGTTTGGTTACCTGCTATTTCAAAGTTCCTTTCCCTTCTCATTGGTATGTTTATGTGCATCACTTCAAGTAAACGAAGCTGACGTGAAGATTATAGACAAGGACGGCCTTCAGCAAAGGATAGACACACAATACATTATTGAGAAGAACCCCTCCAAAACGGATAAGGGACAGGCACTTTTTCCGGTGTCTGATTCATCTTTGCAGGCTAGAAACAAGGATACAAGATACTCCATAGGTACAGAGCTCGGTATGCTCACACCGGAAGGGAGGTGAATGTTATTATAATGGCTGTTGTCTATATTTTAGGAATTACCAATGTGTTGAGTGACATTAGGCTGCAAATCCCATTGCGTTGCCTTGGGCCACGCTCTGGATGCTGGACGTCATGGGAAATATTAATTATCTACTTAAATATGCTAATACATGTAAAATACTCTTGGATCAGTGTCAAGATCAACCCCAGTCACCTCTACTAGGCTATTTTCTAACCTTGGCTCCGTCTCAGTCTCGTCACTAAGCATGGCGCCGGTAGGCTCAAGCATTACTCTAATTTTGCTCCTCTCCGAAAATTTTGGGTGGTCGATCTTGTGCATCTGGCAAGCGAAAATCACCTTGCCATTCACCTTGCGGTGCATAAAGGCCTCGACGCCGCTGCCCTGGCTGGCAGAGAAACCACCACCAGCACCGCTGTTTGGATCGGACCCCCCGACTCTAGCCTGGCTATGGGAGCTGCTGCGCCCCTCGACCCAAACCTCCAATCCCGTAGCAATTTGGATACTAGATACAATCAATAGCGGCTTGTGTCTCCTCGTGCGCCCGAGGTGCATGTATGCAGCCATTGTTTCGCCGTTGTATTCGCGGCTATCATGGCTAACAAGGTTGTGGCAGTAGACGGGGAATTGGAAATCTGGATCCACTTCCATCCGGTCCAACTTTTGCCACTTGAACTTGACAACGATGTCCTCGGCCCTTCTGCCGCCGAAGCCGACCGGAACTTCTGCGACACGAGGAACGATAGAGTATTTATAAGAAAAGCTATTCGGTCTGCTACAAATACATGCCGCATTGTGATACGTCATGTAGTTTCACAAGGCAGAGTCAGCTCCGACCATTGGCCTCAAATTGCGCAAATCTCTTGGGCGAGACTCGACATTTTCAAGCCAAGGGAAGCCACATTTGCAGTTTCAACAAGCCAGGTTTCAAGAGATTATGGGCACAGGCTGACTGCGGACAATGAGGTGGAGGCGATGCGCACGAGTGCGGGGCAAGCGACTGACCTCATCACTTGAAGCGGGCGGCTGGGCGCCTTCATGCAGGCATCCTTTGAAAGCGCAGGCGTCAGCCTGACTAAACTACAAAGCCTCACCGAAGTACGAGCGTGCATATCGGCGCATGGAGACCCACTGAGTCGGCCTCTATGTCCCGCGAATTAAAACAGCTTAGAGTATAGAATACTCTCGACTAATATTGTGCTCCAATTACAATTCAATATACTTTTGATTCGTATATTTAATTATTTCACTTATTATTAAATATTCTGCATTATTATTGTGGGCCAGTCTTTAGAGCGTCTGATTCAGACCATTCTTGTTTCAATCGAAATAAATCCGCGAAAGAATGGCTCCTGGAAGGGGACATGGCCAACCACGATGCACGACGTTCCCTTCTTTATCAAGAGGTTGTGTAGCCCCTGGAAAGGGTCTTTCATGCCTTCTTTCTTGACAAAAACTCCAAATGCCCAGTGGGATAGCGCAGCCCAGTGTGGATAATGACGAGGAATATAACCCATACATTGGTGATAAATATCTCGAATTCATTCATAAAATTATTGATCAAAGCTCCACCCCAGATTCTGAAGCTAGAAAGATTGCCTTGGCAGCCGCGAGAGTCCTGGAAAACGAGTTTCTTGTCATGCACGATGAAATCTTTAAAGCAGATTTCATGGAAAAGCTGGAACCTGTGAGAATCTGTCTTTTGGACACGGGATGCGACGACCAGGTCAACTATTTTAAACAGTTTCCAGCCGACCGAGATAGAATTACATGGACTGATTATGTGTATACGCAAAACCGGTCGCAAAGGGTTGATGTGGACGAGGGCAAGCATGGAAAAAATATCGCGACCCTCCTCTTAATGCTTCTTCCTCATGCGCGCATCTATGTCTCGAGGATTGCAGAGAAGCGAGCCCACTTCAAGCAAGGCGCCATGGCATCAACCGTCTGTGATAATGTGACAAAGCTTCGCGGAATTCACCAAAAGAAAAACATCCGTCTTCTGTTTTACTAATAACGAAATAAATTGTCTAGGCCCTCACTGATGCGAGACATGTATACCACGCCGATATTGTTTGCATGTCCTGGGGATTAAAAGAGCGACACGAGGGGATTGCCAATGTGATTAATGAAGCCAGGTCAGAAATGATATTTTTTGCCGCAACAAACAGCCAAGGCCCCACTGAGCCACCTCTCTTTCCTTCAAATATAGAACCTCTTGGAGGAGTGATTCCGGTGAGGGGCGCCGATGCCAAGGACAACAAGGTTCCCGGCTATTGCCCTCATTCAACTACGCAGTTTCCCCCATACCTCATGGCACTTTCTGAAAAGGTTCCCTGCGGATATTTGCTCATGGGCGGCTGTTCTGTGGCTGTGCCCATCATGGCTACCACGGCTGCCATCATCTTGCAGTCTGTTGCTGTCATGCAGAAAGAGAAGCCCGGATTAGAGGCTCGATTCAAAGCAGTCTACTCGGAAAGGGGGATGCGAGAGACATTCGAAAAGTCTTTTCAGGACTCTATCGATGGATATCAGTGTATTAGACCTGGCAGGATTTTCACCGAGGATATTTTGGAGGATATTCTAAGTGAAGCAAAGGACTGGTACTCTCTAGAAATAAAGATATCTAACCCATTAAGCTCGTTAAGAGTTAGATGATAAATAAACTCATCACAGAGAATCTCTGGCCCGTCATTGTGCCCTCACATTGATCAGCTGCATTATCCCTTTTAGTGCCGTAAGACTGCACTCAAGTACCTCCCCCGATCGCGCCAACAAAAAAAGATATCATCGAATTATGATCTAGCTCAAAATTGATTATATGATTCTCAATACCTGCAAGCTATATAATTTTAACTTGTAAATATTTTATCTTCGTTTGAAGGTTTGTGGCTAGCCCTGCAACCTGGGCGGTATCTGGATGCAGTCTTACGGCACTCAAAGGGATAGCCGTTGACGGCGCATCTGCTATTAAGGACGGAAGGTTGCTAACGGCGCTGTCAGTAAGTACGATTGAATTTAAGCCCCCCGAACCATTTTTGTAAATCTTGTGCATCAACTTTTTGGCGATGTAGAAATTTGGAGAGCGCTCTAGGGGTCGTGGGTGATCCGCGTCAGCAACACAAGCGGCCCGCACAAAACGGAGCCAGGGCCCACAAGGCTCGAATTAAGAGCCATGCCATGACTCATAGCCAAGCAAGAGTCACCATATGCCCTTGTAAGTCTCCCTAACTCCCGAGAAGGAAGAGCTAAGGTCTAAAACTAGCCAGTGAGGTACCGGCCTGAGGTCTCCAAGCTGACAGCTCCATGCTGACAGCAGCCAAGAACTGAGGCTAAAACCCCATTTCTAGGATAGTGATGCATTGTCCAGGATTCATAGGCAGCAGCGTCTCCCTCAGTGGGCGGCCAAACCAAAGCAGCCAATCGCCCCTGTTTGTCAAAGAAGGATCAGCCGTAAAGTACCCGCCAATAACAAGTCCAAAAATCGCACAGGACGACTTGTATAAATATTCTCCCGTGACCACCAGAATATGTGTGGGAATATTTCTCCATCTACACATTCTCCATTTTACATGAATCAATATTTCCAGAACGAATTTTGACCCATCATCACGATATGCAAATAAACTGGGCCCCATACGAAACCGAAGTAAGACAATTGTACGTATCTGAGGGCAAAACGGCCGAGGATACAGTCAAATACCTTAACGGCCAACACAATCTCCAAATCACGTAAATCGCACCTCTCCCCTCGACATCAAAAGCTAACGAGCTATCAGCGTCAGCCAATTCAAAGCCAAGTTTGACGGATTGAAGGAAGGAGCTAGCAGTCAGTGCTCAGCTCAAACAACAGAACTGCGAAATGGCACTCAAGCGGAAGAGCAACCCCACAGCAGCATCCCTACCGATGATGCTGAGGGCACGGTCGCGTCCCGAAATCCAGCGCATCAATCCTCTCCAAACCCAAATGAGATGATCATGAGCGACTTTGTTGACTTGAGTGGCGAAGACTTCCATCTTGTCAAGCCTGGAGGGATTCCCTCAGGTTTGTCGACTCCAGAGCTGATCAACGCAAACGACTGTGGAGTTAATCCCACCGCCTACCCTACAGACAGCACAGCCACGGGCGAAAACCAGCCAATTGCACTGTGTTCCCCCGTAGCTGGTGCATTGCTTAGGAATCCTTCAGCGATCTTAAAAAGTGCAGCTTCAGGGCTAGGAGAGTCTGGCGTTCTGAGTTGGGAACTTCCTGGTATGTGGCAATGGGAACAAAAGATTCGGTCTCATATCCGCTAATTACGTCCTATAGAAATATCAGGCTCAAGTTCTGCACATGATGTCACCCTTGGACCTGACAATGATGCCATTAAGCGTCTACTAGGCCAAGTAGCCGTGGCTGCACCAGCGGGAAAGGCCAGCTGGTTTGCATCACAAGCGAGATGTGTGCGGTCGTCTCGTCCTGACCCGGTTGTCGTCGAGTTGCTCGACCGTATTTTTTCGCAAAGGAGTGCGCCGTCGGAATACAGCAGCGCTCTTCTCCCCTTTGTCGACCAGATATTCTTGCCCGTTGCACACCTCATCTCAAATGGGCTCCTGATGCATATGAAAATTTCCGCATTTGTTTCATGGTTGTTTCGGAGCGACCTCGCTCCCAGATTCTTCAAGTTCCTCCAAAAGAATTCCTCTCGCATGGAGCACTTCATCACGCAAACCCTGTTTGCCATGGTGGATCTTGCCATGTCTGATGAGAGATTGGTTTGTGGTGGCGATGGCAAGTTTGGGAAATATCGACTCGATATCCTCAAAATAATCGAGTTGGCCGACTCTCGTGCGCTGTCGGGGATTTTGGGTGCCATGCTGCTCAGCTACTTTGCGCAGTTTGAAGATCTCGAAGCGGCTAGGCTCTTGGTTTCTCGCGGTGCCAAGACCAATTTGTGTTTCCACGAACAGAACCTGGGATTGACCATTCACTTCGAATTGGGCAGGACACCAGTGATCGCTGCTGTTCGTGGCGGCTCTCTGGACATGCTACGGTATCTCATCGAGTGCAGTGCGCACATTGATGCTAGGTCACTGTTTCACATTGAAGGAGACGATGAATGTCCCTTGACGGAAGCTGTGAAGAGAAACGAGGTTGAGATGGTCAAGATACTACTCGACCACGGCGCCGAGGTTGCCTACGACATGAAGATCAGCAGGAAGTACATCCTTGCTTACGCAAAATCATCATCGCCAGAAATCTACCATCTTCTCATTGAGTCACTTGAAAACAAGCCGGATTTGGATGCCATGACCATAATGGTGCTCATGGGCGAAAAGGCGGAACTCGGCAGTCGCAGCCTATCGGACTTCCTCACAGAGCATGGAATCGATAGAGATGACCTCCTCGAGGGTGCATTATGGCACGCAGTTGAGACTGACAATGTGAGGGCAGTAGTGACCTTGTTGGATAGAGACGTAGATCCGAACGCGTTGCAGTATCGTCGTGCTCGACATGGTGGGCAGTGTGATGATTATCCCAAAGTCACTGGCGAGAATGTTTTCAGTCAGGGCGAGGATTTCGAATCAAGCCATCCTTTGGTGGTTGCATTTTCAACTAATGACACGGATGCTCTTCAAAACATTGTTTACTTCCTACAAAAAGCTGGAATAGAGTCGAATGACGAGGTTCTATCAAGAATCTGTCGAAAGGCGCATCATCGAATGCACCATGTGCCCATTCTATTATCTTTGGTACAAGCTGGGTATCACAGAGATTCATTCGGTCCTTGTGCTTTGGAGTATGCCGCGCACAAGGGAAATATTTTGGAATGCGGTCTTCTCCTTGACGCAGGGATTGACGTCAATGCGTACACAAGTTCCTCGAACATGACTGCTCTGCAAGCTGCTGCTAAGGCAGGACACCTGACAACTGTGGAATTTCTGATCCGACGCGGCGCGGACGTCAACAGCCTCGCAAAAGAGAACCCACTCATCGATCGTGAGAAACCACTGGACCGAGAAAGGCTCAACTTTACGGCACTGCAGGCTGCAGCTTACCATGGCCATGTCAAGGTTGTGGATTGTTTGATAGCGGCCGGGGCAGATGTGAACCTGCCCCCAGCCAAAGCAAATGGTATCAACTTGCTGGAAGCTTCGGCTAGTGGATTGGCAATGGACAAAGGATACCGTCCTCCCATGCCTGGCGATACTGACGAACTCATACGCGAAGAAGAAAGTTTCAAGATGCTCCTCGCCCTTGGGACCCCAGCCAATGGGCCCACGGGCACCAGCGGTTCTCTTTTGCATGCCTTACTCCGTGCATCAAAAATCGATTGTCTTGAGTTGGCCCTCAAAGCTGGGGCAACTACCGAAGATCGGGATTATCGAGAAAACCAAGCTAGGTTGTCAATGAGAAGACAGGCCAGAGTTTTGCATGGGGCGACGCCAATCCAGCTTGCGGCATATCATCAGAGCAAGGATGCCATCGAGCTTTTGATGCGCCATGGTGCAGATATCAACGCGCCTGCTGCAGATGTAAAATGGGGGCGGACGGCTCTCCAAGCTGCCATTGGTGACCACGTAATCGTTGGTGGGAGAAGAACCCCACCACCGAAGACGAATGCAGACATTCTGGGATTCCTTCTTCAGCATGGCGCTGACATCAATGCCCCTCCTGGCAAGTGCTTTGGCCGCACGGCCTTGCAAGCAACTACCGACATCATACCTGTAGATTCCAGCATTGTCATGTTCCTCTTGCAACACGGAGCCAATATCAACGCACCCCCGGCAGAAGAAGGCGGCGTTACAGTGCTGCAGGGAGTAGCAATCCGTGGAGACCTCGAGCTTGCTGCGACTCTCATCGCGCTGGGTGCCGACGTCAACGCACCAGGGTCTGCCGTCAAGGGCCGAACAGCTATTGAAGGTGCTGCCGATCATGGCAGGATGGACATGGTGCAGCTGCTTCTGGAAAAGGGAGCCTTGCCTAGTCCTGTCGACGGGTTTTCAAGGGCAATTGGATTTGCCGAAAAAGAGGCACGTTTCGATATTGCAGATCTATTGCGTCAGAAGGAAAAGGAGCTTGGGTTCACGAGATCAGCTGCCAAGGAGTGAGGTTGCGGCAACGAAAATTGCTAAGAATGAGTGATATAGATTCATGTCGGAGGAGGCCGCTGCTGCGCGCGGGTCAAAGAAATGCAGACAAAAAGAACGGTTTGGTGGCCCTTTCTATTTTGAACCAAGTTGGTTGGCTGGAAGAGTCAAAGAGATTAAAAAGGATGCTCATTGAGATGCGATATCAGCCATCATCGGGGTTGTCAATAATTCTCGGTCTGATCCTTTGTTGTTTGAACTTTTTGTGCATTGCGTTATTCTATGAAGCCGGGTACCAACTCGTTTCTAATAGAGTATCCTTGTATTTTATACCATTGGATTCAGGGGAAGTAACACCGGACTGCCACATTCTGATTATTCCATTACCCAGGGTGAATAAACTTCAAAGGCTTCAGCGGTCTTTCATACACGGTCAATACAACTTTACATTCTCCTTCTTGTTGAAATATATCTGTCCGAGCAACAAAGCAAAGTCCAGATTTGGCCGGGACAAGGGTCGTTGCTCATGAACTGAGGGTGAGGCAGGCCTTGTACTAACTCCTTTGTGGCCATCATCGACGTACCCTTCATGCAGTCCCAACAAACAAAGAAGAATCTACAGCTGTAGCAGTTCAGGCCCTGGAAAGTGAATTTGCCAAAGGCTACACAGCATCTGTGCGTCAGCTGTGATGCCCCAATGAGTGGCGATAAGCACGTTGAGAACTCACACTTTTTGCAATGGTTACAGGTGGGTTTCTCGTGAACATTCTCAGTTGCTTTGCGGATCGTCACCACATACATCCATCCGACGTGGCGATGGCTTACTCGGCGGGCATCCGTGCAAGAAGAACAAAATATCCAGTCCTGGCAGTCTAGCTTGACGCAAACCGTAGCAGACTTCTCGCAGGCCAGCGCTTGAGACCACGCTATTAGCAATCAAAAAACCGTCGGGGCAAGTGTGCACCCCTAAGAGACTTTATTTTAGTCGCAGAATTGGCACTGAATGCATCTCAGTTCCTTGTAGTTGGGATCCCTAGCGAGTGGAGTGTGCTGCGTCGAATTCTTGGCCATCAATTGTCTGTCGCAGGTTCTGTAGTTGTAGTTGGGCCCTGCTTCGCCACTGCTACCGCGCTCGCACAATCAATAGCTCTGATGCCATTCCAATTTTAGCAAATCGACGGGCCGCTCTATTGAGAGGTGCCAAGCTTCCGCCAAGAGTCGCCAAGCCGCTGCCCACGAGCGCGCGACGGGTAGCATTTCTTGAAGCAAGTTCCCATGTGTCGCTTACTTTTCGTCTCCAACCTCACGCTCTGCACATTTCAGCCCAACAAAGCCCTTGAAATGACCATAACCAGCCAATAATAATCTGTAGCTCTGCAATCGGGCAATTTCCACATCACCATGTGAGGCTCCTGTTTTGGTTTAGTTTCAGCTCGTCGTAGAATGTGGCGTTGGGCAACACAGATAAAAGAGCTGGGTCTAGAACGCGAGCTGAGGACGTTTTCAATGCAGATCACGTGTGGTACCCGAGCCCTTCAATGGCCGATGCTCACAAATATGTCAAGCTGGGACTTCTTCCCGTCCATGTTAATATGAAAGCATTGGTTCTAGCCAGTTATCAATTATTTTATGGAATCGAGCTCATAGGAGCTGGTTTAATAAATGGTTCAGAGTTAAACAAATGTTCGTTTTGGCTTACGCTTAGGCATGGGACCAACTAACCCACTGTGTTGATGATTATTACAGGGGTACAGCAGATGTTTTCCTTCGGCTGATATATCACAAAATCAACCTAATCTCACACCTTCATAGTCCTTGTCATATATCACTGCTTGAATTTATTGTATATAGAATTTCGGAGAACAATTTACATATTTCTATCCGAATACTTCTTGAGTGGTTCTTTTAATAGATATAGATCATTTGAGAAGTCGCTTTCAACGTATCCACGGGGTCAAACCTTCCGATTAATATCCATTACCTTGAATTGCTTTGGTGGACCCGATTGTGAGAATCTTCCTTCCTGAGTAGTGTATTGGGGATAACTGGATGGATAAGTTAAATGGGGATGCTAGATTTGAGTGGAGCCGGCCCAAGCGTTAGTCAGCTGGTCGCCACACTGAAGTTGACGATAAAAGCCGAGTGGTCTTAACATCAAGATCTAGGTAGCAGCCTCGTCTCAACACGATTTCTGGCCCATTTTGAAGGTTTCACTTCGAGAGATTGATCGATCGATCGATCGAATTGATCACTGGGTATTGATTTTTATAACTGTAGGCCCTGTAGGCGTGATTTTATTACTTACAAATGTCATGCCTTTCACCTGGGAAGTCCGCTTACCCTGAACCTCGCATCAAAATGCACTACAAAAACTATGACAGGTCTAATAACTATCAAATCTGGGAGATTTCTCACCCCGGGCTATTTTTGTTGTTCTCTATCTACATACGTACCAAGCCTTCTTAGGTCTTCTTCCCTTCTGTGTACCCAATTTGCCCAATGGCTTTATGTGCGTACGCCTCCAGCGATCTTAACACTTGGGCCAACAGAAATAGAGAGCAAACCGCATCCCGACTGGATTGGGACAAAAGCTTTCGTTTACCAATGACAAAAAGCTTATGACTGTTGCGTCTCCTCCTTTACCACCTGGGCGTTCAAATGCCTGCACTCTAGGTCAATTCAAAGACCGCTTGAACCTTTACACGATAAAATCGGCCCTTCATGACCCAACCGCATCTAATGGGTCATGTGGATTAATTCGTAACCGACTCAGTGGCATTGGAAATGGAGGTCGAAATTAAGGTATCAGTGTAATACAATGATGTCAGTGAAATACAAATAAAATAAGATTCAAAATAACCGAAAATGATTGTTGATCATGTTTGGGAAGCCTTGAGTGACTCCTGGCCCTTGCCTATTTTGGGGAAGTATTGCGGCGCTTGTGGATATGATGGCTTGGGCCTAGTGTTTTACCAAAGCAGCAGAGTTTGGACCACCATCTACAACAACAGCTGAATTTGTGCGATGGTCGCTAATTTCCGCCGAGAAAACAATAAATGGGGCCATCAATACGAGTTCCCAGCACGTGCCAGATTGCCCTGCAGCAATGATGCGCAGGCACGGCCGTTTGATGATCTGCCGGATGCACGCTGCATAAGGTTAAGCTTGTCAGCTCAGCTGCATTGCAAATCCCTCGCATACATAACCTAACCAAGTATGAGTCTCGTTGCCAACAAACATACGGGCCGACCTCCACAATCTCGAATCCTAGCCGTGGAGGGCTGGAGCCAAGGCACGCGATGGTTGATCGCCCCGCAGTGACTAGCCCTCTAAACCCCGACCGACACCCTCTCCAAAAGAAATAAAAAAGAAGAAAGAAAGGGCAAGGTAAATTGATGCCATTGCCATTAACAGCGCATTTGCTAAGGCACATGTGAGTTGACCCCGCATAAAATAGGACTCAAGTGTGGTTATGTATACAATGGCGAAGGAAAGAAGAGAAAGAAACAACGCATTGGAAGCCATTTGGTGGATTCTAGCGGGGTTCTTCGGAAGGATCTTTGCATAGCCCGATCCGCATGTACCATGCACATGACTTCTAATTTCGTGATCGGAGACTTTTTTGGCTTCTATTCACTTGCATATGCAGCCAAGAAACCCCACAACCAACTTCTGAAACGCTGGGTAGCTGCAACTGCGCTTCGGTAGTTACTCGTCTCTGAAGCTTGGAGTCAGACTCGGAACTTCTGGTAGTATACCCAACTTTGATGGAGGAAAAATAACTACAAAAGAGTGCCTTGATGCCGCTCTCAAGCTATCCTTTCTCCTCATCCTCACCATCGCATTCACTTCACTTCCAACTACCTCTTCTTTCGAGTCACTCGCTTGTACTCGCAACAATTACCATCGTTTTTACAACAGGTCTTGTACTTGACTTCAAGATGAAGGCCGCTTTCTTCGCTCTTGCCACCATGGCAGTTTCAGCTTTTGCTGCCCCCGTCGTCGACAACCAGGTCGAGAGATCTGTCGATGCCGCCGTTCCCGTCTTGACGGAGCGCGACATCGAAGCCGCGCCGCGTGTCAGGGAGAAGCGCACCTTCAGAACCTCTACTGAGCTTCTCGTCAGCCTCAACGAGTGTGTTGATTCCGTCAACGAGCTGACCATTTCCATTGGTACGTTTGGAACCGAAATTTGTTCCCATTTTCAAGATAAGCTAACACGAATTTCACCACAGACGCCTCCGTCGGCAAGGTCGGCAGGGGCCGCGGCAGGATTACGGCCGATGCTTGCTTCCAGGAGTCTCTTCCTCACATCAGGGACGCCGTCTCCATCATTGCTGATCTTCATGCTGATATTCAGGCCTCTGGAGGACTTCGAATTACTTCCAAGGCCGATCTTGATGTCGCTCTCAAGCTCCTCGTCAAGCTTATTTCCGGTGTCTCCCTTTCTTCCAAGAACCTTGCCGTCACTGTCGGCCTTCGCTCCGAGCTCCGTGTCGTTCTCCAGGGTCTCTACCTGAACCTTGGAAACGTCCTTGGCCACACCTGCGCTCGGTCTCCCGGTCTTGCCTATGCTGCCATCCAGACCCTCAACCCTTTCCTGGTTACCATCCGTGGCAGCATTATCGCTCCCTGCCTTGGTGCCACCTTTGGTGCTTCCGGCGGCCTCCGCGCCGGTCTCGGTCTCTTCGGTGGTATTAACTTTGGTGTCGGTGTTGGTGTTACCGCTGGTGCTGCTCTTGGCGCTGGCTTCGGCTTTGGATTCGGCTTCGGCGGTGGTGTTAGAATTGGCGGCGGCATTGGTGGCGGTGTCGGCGTCGGCATCGGTGGTGGCGTCGGCGTCGGTGGTGGTGTTCGTGGCGGTCTTGGTGTCGGTGGTCGTGTTGGTGTTGGTGCCGGTGTTGGTGTTGGTGCTGGCAACTAATCCTTTTAATCTCTGATTCTTTCCCAAAGTATTGGGCCCAATAGTGCCAATGTCATCTTCGACAGGTGGTACACACTATTATTCTTTTCCTTCACTACGAACACATTTTTAACTTTGAGTGGTTATGGACGCATAACTTGGTAGATTAGCTACGCTTAACTGATAAACGATCAATGTCTACCTCTCTTCAATGATGCTTTACTTCTCAATCTTCGAGACGATTAGGTGATAATATATGCTAGCTTTCCAGATCGAAAAGACTTTAGCGACCAAAACTATTCTGAAACGCTATCTGTATATCACCTGTGTGGCCTGGTTCCTGGGTCACCCGCTTGAGCCTACCGCTTGGCCTTTTTGACCAGAAGTAAATATATAATTCTATTTCTTCATATTGGCCAGGCGGGAGAGATTGCCATAGGAGCTCAGAAATAGTGACAGACAGATATTTGGGCTTCAGAGACCGCCTACATTGCGAGACTGTCTCCATTCGGAGCTGCAACAGCCAAGGACTAGGTCTGTTGTTCGGGCACTGTCTGATTTATGGAAAAAGAATTAATCATCAATCTGTGCGATTGGAAACAACTGGGATGAATCACAGTATGTATATGATAGCATAAAAGAGGACAAAGGAAGCACACAAAGGAAACTGCGGCCAAATAAGGCGGCTTCAACCAGGCTGGATCGATTCAATTTAGTTGATGAAATGATAAAACGAGTGACTATAGTTAATAGAAGATAAATAGGAGATAACAATCCTTCCTAGTACCCGGGATACATGCTTGTCACTAAAGATCTAGCAGAATTCACCCAGGTTTGTATAGATATCAGTAAAGCCGTAAGACTTATCCCATCCAGCACGAATGTAAACCCAGCCTGACTTGCCGCCAGTGCATTGGTTTTGAAGACAGTTCACAGATTTTTCCATTTCATCGGATCGGCACTGAGTCCAGCCAAATTTGTAGTTGCACATAAAGAAGATGGCCTCGCCACGTTGAATCATAACAGCCCTGCCATTTGCGGTGATGTGCGTATCACCGAGGGTATTGCACTCGGCCTTCCAAGCATCAAAGGCGGCAAAGTAGTCATTTGCAGGGAGGGCTCGACCTTCGTCGCAGTGGAGATCGTTGTCTGGGAGCGCGTTGCATGTAGCACCCGACAGCTTTCGGCGTTCAATGGGGGAGCGCGCCGCTCTGTCGTATGTGATTTTTGCGTCGGAGCGGGGCAAAGCATCAGGGACCGGACCGGCGTCGGCAGTGGAGGCCAGTGGAGCAGAAGTAGCGCGGGGGAAAGCAGTGATGGAGACGTATTCATCAATGCCTTCGTCGTTTGTGATCACCACGTAGGTGCCATCGCCCCTTTCCGCTGGTGTCTGGACTGCAGTAACAGCCCCGAGGGATAGAACAAATGCAATTAAGACAGTTGGGCCGAACATGTCGTCGTTAGGGCTCCAGTTGTTTCTTGAAAGGATAAAGAATAAGAGGAAATTGCAGATTTTTGAGGTAGAGAGAGAACTTGATCTGAAATGTTGCTGCTGATGCTGGTGAGCTAAGTATTGATGCTGTTTGTTCTATTTATCTACGTCTCATCTAGTATATCGACCTGCAGTCTGGCTATACGGCATATTGCGTGGTCATAGCCCAAGTAGACTGAAAAGCACGCTCCGCTTATATGATTTAGCTGCTCACATGGAATGGGGCCGCTTATCCCATTGATTCGGGCCCCCAAATGATTCTATATTTTCCCAAACACTCGAAGGGTGCCGCGTTCCAGCGTCCAGTCGCAATACGAGATTTTGCAAATACATGCCTTGAACTACCCCGTTATGGTCCCCGAAAGTTGCTGCCACTCAGCAGCTAATTGGTTGAGTGCACTGGGCAACTGTGATAAGCGGCGACCAATGTTCGTATTTTCTTACCCACGCTTCATAGATCCATCACTCAAATTTAGGCTTAAATGTGGTCTGTGCACTGGCTTGTCTCAGAATTTCCTCCATCCCCAGCCCTGGCCTTCAGCTGAAAAACGCCACCGCCAAATGAATGATCGATGTGGGGATCCGCGCTTTCTGTCACTTCGATCAGCTGGTTTGGCCAAATGAGAGGTTTATAATTGCTCGCATCGCATTTATTGTTGTGGATAACAGAATTATGATTGAAGCCTTGTATGCCTTCTGCAGGGCTCATGAAAGTCATGCAGACGGAGTTGTTGCAAGGGGGCGACAATCCTACACAACATACGGCAGGCAACGTCAGCCGGGGATAAAGCCCCCTTTTGTACAAATGCGTTCAAGTCCCTTCTTAGTAATTATTTTGGGGATTTAAAACATTGATACTTAGGGAACAGCCACCCGCGGCTCTCTGAAGATGTATTACTAGTGCAAGCGCTGCCAACTACTGGCTTTGAGCCTTCTATGTCAATCTGTTGACGTTGACCTACCCTAGAATGGCTAGCGCTGAAACCCCCCAAAATTAGCTGCAAAGCCCCTGATGACCGGTGGTCATTTGGTAGATGTGGGGCGCTGTGATAATCCAACCGATCTCTAATGATTCAAGGGTTGTGTTGTAGAACTGATTTAAACTTGCTGAATATGATCGAAAAATTCAAATAAATCTAGCTGCTATGTACGAGGTATGATTGTTTACTGTATTGCTTCTATTTTTTGGAGGAGAATCGGATGAGAAATTAATTGTTAGTCTTGCTTTTTGCGCAATGTTACCTTGCTGTTTGCCTGGACTCATCCGCGACAAGTTCCCACTCACGTGACACTCCCTACTAGCAGCCTGCTGCGGATGGTGAGGCTTAGCCAGTTGTCGTTATTTTCTGGCCTCTGCCTAGAGCATCAATATCTATCTTATCGCGTTTGGTAAGGCTGGCTTGACTTCATTGATAGATTTGCATATGATATCTCAAATTTCTGGCACATTCCGCTACCTTAACTCAAAATTTAAGCTACAAATATTTACTCTGGTGTCCAACGCAGACTAACCAATATCATAGATAACCGGAACATGGATGATGTCGGCCATGCTAGTCTTTGACATCTAAGGCCCCGCCGCCCTTCAGGGCGGACGCGTGGTGCTCGGCGAGGAATCGAACCAGGCCTTTACGTTAAGGTTATATGCCTAAACCACTGCCCCGCCCGCCCGCCCGCTCGAAGGTAAGGAACTCGGATTTGAGTAATTGCTTGCCAAAATCCAATGTGTACGCCCCCAGGACGCTATACTCGGATTACTTGCATTATAGGAATGAGCTGACCCAAAACAAGGCACAGGAGGATTATGATCCCTTGTAGGGGTTTATAATCCCAAAAGCGGGCCTATCCAGCTAACTCAGCCTCAGCTCAGCCAAGCTCAGCCAAGCTCAGCCCAAGCGCCAAGGCCCTCAGCCCAAGCTCAGTGGTAGCTCAGCTTAGAGCGGCGGAAGCTCAGCTCTGGAAACGGAAATGGATTTTTGTACGCTTGAGTTTCGTCTCCGAGTATGCTGGTATTCGTCCGATCTCAGGGTTCGAGGCGACCCCTTATTACGCCTAGTTTGTCATAGGTTGTAGCAGTACGTGTACAAGATAAGCGACAAACGCCCAGGCATCACGTCTTTCAAAAAGAATTAGGTATAAATCACATCAGACTTGGTTTCATATCATGCATAGATGCCTGGCTGCCCTGCCAGGATGAGCTGATATAGCTGAACCTCACCCAGCTCGCCCCCATCACGCGATTGACCAGAGCACCAAAGAAGATCTCCTAATTTCCTCAAAGATTATGTCATTAAAATAGGCATGAATATTCACTGAAATAGAAATCAGAGCGATACTACTACTGGTTTAGCTGTAGAGTCTGTATGAATCTACAGTATCACGCCCTCTTGGTGGACCGAAAGGAATATTCTAATCTTGGAAACACAAAGTTCAGGGATCAGCAAGATTTATGTATAAATAGGCCAGGCTTATTTTAACACAGGGCTAATGATGTTGCTGATCGGAGATGATAACTATTCGGGATTCCATTTCTTATCCAGTAGAATCTTCACGTGATGGTAACTCGAGAGTAGCGGAATCTAAATTCCGCTCGATTGATGTCACGAGACTTCTTTCACGATTCCACCAGAAATCTTCATAATCATTTAAATAATTTCTTATACCATTTGACCCATACATGATAGAATATTTACATCATCCAACACTTCAGCATGCCACCAGAAGCTAGGTCCAGTCGGCTAGAGACCTCTCTGCCTTCTGTTGATAGAAAGCCACCTACATCAAGAAGCAAATATGTTTCCAAAGCATGCCAGCCATGTAGGGGACGGCGTGCCAAGGTGAGATTTCCTGGAATCATCTCCAAAACGATTAAAATAACTAACCACTCATAGTGTGATGGAAACACGCCTTGCTCTCGATGCCTCACCCGCAAGCTTGATTGCACCTATTCCGCTGAGGATGTGAAACGCGGAACGGCCCCTATGGCATATGTCTGCCAACTGCAGAACCGCATAGCCTTGCTGGAGCAGATTTTGTGGCTGCATTCCATCGACATCGACGAGGCTGTATCTCAGCTCGAGGACAGAGGGCATCTTAAAGACTCTGATCCACAACGGTCTTTTTCAAAACCATTGGAAGAGCCTAATCAGCTTAATATCGAGTTCTCAGACGCATTAAACCTTGGCGAATCGTTAGACTTCAACCAAAGCGGAGAAACTCGCTATTTTGGTCCAGCCAGTGGTCGCCCTGAATTCTGGCCGCTATTGAAAGGTACTTAGAACAACTGAAATGATCTACCCTTTGTTGACATCGTGTAAAAAGCCCATGTAGATAAATATCGAGGTGGGGTAAATGACGACGACGCCTTTCCTGACTCATCCGACCAGCAACTGGATCTTTATTCCTACGCAATGGAAGGAGTACCTGAAATATCCGAAGAGCTCGAGTCTCATTTACTTGAATTGTATTTTTACTGGGAGCAGCCATGGACTCATATCGTGGATGAAAAGCTCTTTCGTGAAAGCAAGAATACAAGCGGCCGGTATTTCAGTCCACTTCTCCTCAACTGTATCCTTTCTGCGGCATCACGCTATTCAGATCGTCCTGAGGTCAGATTAAACAATGGCGAACCCAACACGGCTGGTTGCATCTTTCTCGAGACTGCTGAAGTGTTGCTCCACTTTGAACTAAAGTGTCCCAGCATTACCACTCTTCAATCGTTAGCCATTTTAGGCACCGTCTACGTTGTAAGTTTCGACTTCCGGGAGAGGGTTCGTTCTAAAGTTCGCTAGGCCTTCGGACATGATGCCGCTGGCTGGTTGTATCAAGGTATGGCCAATAGATTGGCATTGGACATGGGTTTAAACTTGGACCCAAACAAATTAGTGGAGTTGAATCGGATAACTCCCGATGAAGCAATGCTTCGAAGGCAACTCTATTGGGCGTTGTACTCTATTGACAAACTTTCTGCAAGCTACACGGGCAGAGTTTGTACAATGCTGGTATGGTTTGTTCCTGTCTCTCAAAATGATGTCGGATGCAATCCGTACATTCGCTAAAATGAACGTAGAGCTCTCAGGCGGCTGTAGCCCACCCAGGACCACCATTATATGCATGGAATCCATCTGCCACATCTTGTCATGATCCAATACTCGTCGCAGCTCTCCTAGATTCCTTTAGTAGTCATGCTCAAATTTTAGAAAAGATTCTAAGCAACCTGTGAGCACACCTACAAATCCTTGCCAGCAGCTTACTTATTTCTTTAGATATGGCCCAAAGCGACTGATTCCTCAAATGCAGAGAATTTCTTTTTTCGACTCCTGTTTGCTGACACTTAAGGGCTGGTACTACAGCTTGTCGCCTGACCTGAAGCCAGGTCGCTGTGGGTCGAAAAACACGTTTCCACACGCCTACATCCTGTGTATGGTATATCATACATCTGTCATCCTCCTAACAAAATCATTTTTACCAAGTACATCTATATTGAAAAATGGAGATGCACCCCATTTACAACTGCCACCCATTCAAAAAGCTGCCAATCTATGCCTCGAAGCTGCACAACAAATCTGCATTCTGGGCGATCAGTACAGGGAAGCTTTTGGTAGCTTCCGGATGAGTCCGATAACAGCCACGCATTGTACGCTGTCGGCAGTTTTGGCTATCTTACATCCCTTCAATACCCCAGGTGGAGAAATCAAGCCGGCTCAAATGCAGAGAGTGAACTCTTGCATCAAGACATTACTGGAGTTGTCCGAAGCCTGGACCCCGGCGCGACGCTATCACCGCCGAGTCCAGCAAATAATTCAGTCGAAAGTCACGCAACAATCGCCTGGTGCAGTTGATAAGAACACTGGGACCTTTATGAACAGCGAGAAGATGGTGATGGAGGTCAGCCACACAACCCAAAGTTTCCTGCCCATTGACAATCGGCAACAAATCCAAGAAATCGATTTACAACAACCGATTCACGAAGGGGTTCAAATGGAAGGTATGATTGATTTATATCCAGGGTATGTAATACGATTGTGCCTGTCTAACATTGTCCAAGGCATTGACTCTCTGTCGTTCTTTTCCGATTGTCTAAATTTAGACCTGGACCTCGCATTCACTGCACAACAAAGTGATGGTAGCTTTCTTTTTAACTAATTTGTAAACTTATCTTAATAGCCTTAACTTGATTTCTATATATATCCAGCTACAACCTGTACAGCAAGCAGATAAAAAAGAGTGGGTTTATGGCTCAAATAACCATCGTACTGTGCAATTAAGGTTTTAAAAAGTCTGGTCAAAAAAAGACATGGAGGTGAAATCTTTTATGCTTAGGAAGTTATCTCCGAGATAAGGATAGGTTTAATAGTAACTGAGATGAGCTAATTAAGATAGTACCTAAGAGAGCCCCTGCAAAATCAAGGGATTCGAAGCTGTATCCTTGAGCATAGTGGAGGGACAGTGGGAGTAGTTGTACCTCAGTAATTAGGAGGAATGTATATAGATGACTGGAAATAAATAATAAACCCTTTTAAAATTTGCGTGCAGGGGTGCGTGCCTCAAAAAGTCGGTCCAGCTCCGACCAAGGCTTCCCTTTCGTTTCGGGAACCACAAAGAACGCAACAACGCCAAGAGCTACCAGTGGTCCTAGAAAAATGAGACCTGCCTTGGACCCTAGATTTGCTTCGTCTGCATTGATGAGATAAGGTATCGCGACGGACCATCCGAGGTTTACTGCCGCATTAACAGCAGTGGCAATGGCTGTTGTCTTCGCCCGCAATCTGGTAGAAGAGATTTCACCGACAATAGTCCATCCAATAGCACCCAGCGATAGGAAGTAGAAAATGTTCCAGATGATGCTAAAGGCAGCCAACGCCCGACCGTTGCCTCGAGTGCCAACACCAACCCATCCCAAGACAGACATGGCAATCAGGCAGGGAGTCATGCCGTAAATGCCAAACATGAGCTGGGGGCGCCGGCCCACATGTTCGACAAGGGCGAAAGCGACCATTATTGCAAACAGCGACAGGAGTGTAGAGATAATGGTGATGAGAAAGGCATCAGACAAACCTGATAGGTTCAGGAAGTAAGCCAGATAATTTCCGCACAGAGGATAACCGCCAAACTGCTGCATCACCATTGGAAGGCAGGCAAGGAATGTCCGACGACGGTCAACTCCCTTGAAGCAGTCCAGGTAAGATACCTTGGCTCCACCAACTTCTCGTTCGTGAGAAACGGTCGCCTTTATGATGTCCAAATCCCCATGCGCAGAATAGTTTGCCTCTCGTCCTCGGAGTTGTTGAAGTGACTTTTCAGCCGCGTCAAAGCGTTCGCGACTAACAAGGTAGTAGGGTGACTCTGGAACGAGAAAGACGAACAAAACTCCGCAAATGAAGCCGAGGCCTAGTTGAGAGACAATGGCTGCCTTCCACGACCAGCTGCCTGTAATTCTAGAAGTTCCTTCCAGAACGCAAGAGGCCAAGAAGGATCCAAGAGTGATCCAAAACTGGAACAGAGACAGGAGGAATCCTCGAATTCGCAATGGAGCCAGCTCTGAGACGTATGCTGGTGTATTACCCTGCATAAAACCCATGGCCATTCCAAAGAGCAATTTAGCAACAATCCACACTTTCCAATCGGGTGAGAAAAGCTCGACAATCGTGCCAATCATGGTTAATCTACAAAAGCCTGTCAGTTACTACTGGCCAAATTGCCGAGCATCGCTCAGTTGAGGGGTGCTTACACCAGCGTGGTATGAAAGCAGATCCTTCGGCCAAAGGCATCGTTGATGGTGCCAACCATGAATGCGCCCACAATAGCTGCGACAAACTGGCAGATGGTCCACACAAGTTGTCTGTTGGCCGGCAGAGTCCATACTGCAAGATCCTCATCGTAAACGCCAAACTTGATGACAAATTCCGAGTTGGCAATGATGGACCCGATCAAGGTCATGTCGTATCCAATCAGGACAGCGAGGCTTGCGCAGGCAAAGCAAGCTAGAGTAGCTCGCCATGATCGTCCAAGTTCGATAAAGCTCTCGTGCCACTTGATATGGACTCTTACATGCTCAATATCGCCTAAAGTAGCTTCAGGATCTCCAGGCTTCTCGATGGACATGGTCTTTTTGGTTTCCGACATGTTGAGGCTTGGGGAGGACTCCGTGGGATGGAATGGAGATGATTTCTTCAAGAAGATTGATTGGCAGGATTGGCGTCGAATACAAAAGCCACAGCCTTAATTATAAAGCCAATATATGAAAGCGATGTCTTGTGATTTTATCAATGATGCAATTGCCCCGACGTGATGAGAGTAGGACGAACCAGGGTGATCACGATGAGGCCAGTATCAATGGGCCGCAACGCAGCTACTTATAACTTGAATTAGCCTTCTCTCTCCTCTATTATTTTACCTTAAGCCGTTTTCCATATCTTAGGTTCAGAGATAACCCAAATTTCCCCGCAAGGATTGTCATTCCCCCGCAATCTCACGAGCCACGATATGGCTCAACCATCTAGCGTGTGGGGTTTTAAGCGAAGCGGAATACACGTTCCTCACCCTAGCGACCACGCACGGTAATCTCAGAACAGAAGTGGCACCAATGGCTTTCACGGGCATGGATCCAAAACCAGGGGCGGAATATACATCCCTTGAGCGATCGCTTTTTTTTTCTTCCAACGGTAGATTCCGCAAGCCCAGCCCCCCACCGAGTCCATGCTGGCACAAAACTCTTCATTTTCACTATCTTAGTGCGCTTGGACTCTCCGCGACAAAGATCCGAGCATGTCAAGATAAGACATCGCCCAAATCAGTCCACCAAAGTATCCGAGGCTCGCAACTGTGTAACGGACGATCAGATACGAAGTCGACTGAAACCATGGAGAAGAACATACACCCTCAACCGACTCATGCGCTCACAACTACTTGCATCGGGCACATCCTGAGGCTGGCTACTCGGGGAAAGGCAATGCGACATCTCGAGGAACAGCCTAGCTTCGACATCCACGAGTATTACCCTACATACGAAATTCCATGCAACCAAACTGGCAATCCAAGGCCATTATTTACGACTGACACTCACCATGGTGATTATCGTCACCTAGACCTTCGATTGCCCCCAAGCACGGCATCAAAAAAGCCATCAGGCCGAGATGCAACAAGGGAGAGCGAGACGAAGGATGCTCCAAACCTTGCGAATAACGCCGCGGCAGCAAGATGCGGGCCAGAGACCACGGAGCCACAGCCTGACCGGACCATTTTTGTGACATGGTACAACGACAATGATCCTGAAAACCCCCAGAACTGGAGCGTTGCCCGCAAAATGATTGTGTACGTAACCATCAACTACTGCACATTCGCCATCTACTCGAGCTCGTCCATCTTCACTCCGTCCATGCTCGAGCTACCGTCTATATTCGGCGTGTCTGCCAATGTTGCAGCGCTTGGCCTGGCCATGTTTGTCTTTGGGTACGGCTTTGGACCGCTCCTTGGCGCGCCTCTTTCCGAAGTTGCCGCCATCGGCAGGAATCCTCCCTACATCGCGAGCCTCGTCCTATTCATCATCATCAGCATTCCGACTGCTTTGGCGCGCACGATTCCTTCTCTCATGATTTTGCGCTTCCTGCAGGGTTTCCTTGGGTCTCCAATCTTGGCAACTGGTGGCGCGTCTTTGGCCGAAGTGACGCGCCAACAATACGTTCCATTCGCCCTCTACTCGTGGGCTATGTTTTCGTTTGTTGGTCCAGCAGCCGGCCCAATTATTTCAGGTTATACAATATCCAGTGGTGGTTGGAGATTGCCGCTTTGGGAGATTGTATGGATAGCCTGTCCGGCACTCGTCATGTTGGTAAGTGTGGTCCTCTTGGGCTGAGAGACGGTCTATTTTTAGCCTCTTTGCTTCTATTTTCAAGCATTAGCCTTCTATTTATTTTTCGTGCATTGGATTTCTAATTCTTTTTATCCTCTAACAGCTGTTCCTCCCTGAAACATCGGCCTCCAAAATTTTATTCCAGCGAGCCCGACGACTACGACAACGCACTGGCGATTCGTCCTTTTCCTCTTCTTCTGACGTTCAAAGTCGTTCAATGCGGCACTATGTGGCCAGTGCCTTTCTCACTTCTTGGAAGATAAACATTTTAGACCCGTCCATCTTATTCACAACTCTCTACTGCGCACTCGTATACGCCATCTACTACCTCTTTTTCGAAGCATTCCCGCTCGTCTATATGGACATGTACGGGATGAAAGTTGGCGAGATGGGCCTAGTCTACCTATGTATTCCCATTTCTGTCTTTTTAATTGGCATTCCCTATCTCATGTTTGCTCACTCGCGCCGAATTGAGAACGCGCGAACTTTAAAAACGAGACCCCCGGAAGACTTCCTGATACCAGCACTCTTCGCTTCCCCCATAATACCGATGGGGCTATTCATCTTCGCGTGGACCGCCCGTCCGACCATTCACTGGATTGTGCCCACAATTGGGGTAGCCTTCTGTAGCAGTGGCATGGCCGTCATTCTCCAAAGCATTTTTGTATACATTGCAAACGCATATCCCCAATATGCTGCATCGCTCTTTGGGGTAAACGGGTTTGTAAAGGCGACTGTCTCAGCTGCTACTACATTAACAGCACCTACTTTGTATCACAATATGGGCATAGATGGTGGTACGTCCCTTCTTGGCGGCTTGTGCGTTGCCTTTGGGGCTGCAATATTTCCAATGTACTTTTTTGGTAGTCAGTTGAGACAGCGGAGCAGGTTTGCAAAGTGAGAAATGTTACTGGTACCAGTTGGGACAAGTTTTATGAGGAAACAACTGAGGGTACCGACTGGGCGGGTTTCTTCAAGGTCAATTATGAAAATGTGAGATAGTGTAAGATTTTATGCTTCCTATTGCGTCTTATAACCTATCAGGCTGAAATATAAGCAAGAATTGTGTCGATTCGCCTGCAACTGGTCTTTACTTACCATCCCAGTTCCGCAGTTTTGACCATCTTAGCAAAGTTCGCCAGCGGGCTCCGTGGTGCGCAAATTCAAGAAGTATATGTATGATCATCAGTTCGTGTGGACTTGTGTTGGCGCGACAAGGTTGGGTGCTGAGGATATGAGATTTGAAATCGGTGTCTCAATCTATGATCTAACAGGGTCCAAAGCAAACCAGAATGTTGCAAAGATATTAGCTTTGATATAGTTCAGCTTGGGACGTTGAAATAAAGATAGGTCAAGGATGGAAATAAGAGAGCAGCGTCAACGTGCTTTCATGTGTGAGTTCTAGTTTGGTTGTTGTGAGATTGGCCAAATACGTATAATCACAGTGGCGCAATGGGGTGATATTGAGTTGCACAAATTCAACATTGACCATTTTCTTAAACCGTAAGAGACATTGATAAAGACTGTCACAGCTACGAGGACCCTTGGATGCATAGAAGCTCTTGTCTTGTCAATTGAGGGGTCTATCTAGGTCTCTTATAGCTGCTGTTGCAGCTAGCTAGCTGTTCCGGGCAGCCGAGGGTAGCCGAGGGAAGGTTGAAGCTATCCAAAGCTAGCCACCGCGCACGGATGATATAAACAGCCGGCTTGGGCTAGGTCTGTGACGGCGAGATAGTCTAACTAGGGCCTTATCCTTATTTTGTATGGTATTTTGAGGCTGGTTGCGGTGAACCTCATCTAGTTATTACCTATAAGAATGGATATAGCTGCTAGAATCATTAGGTCTCTATTGTCAAGGCCGGTGTGGCCTTGGGCGACCGTGGGGTTAGCCTAACTAAAAGATTAGCTTAAGTATAATATACTCCCTTATTTATAAAGGTCTAAGTAAATATATTGCTAATGGTATTGTGAGAAGTGAAAGGCGGGGTCTAGGTTAAAGAGGCTAGGTTAGATTAACTAATATATTATGCTTAGCTAGGTAGGCTATTAAGGCTAGGGCTTAATAAGTATTATAATTATTAGTACCTTTATTAATAAAGGCTATTATTATTAGCTTTATTATATAATCTGCTAGTTAGGGCCCTAGTTATCTAGGTTAATAAGGGACTTAATAAGATATTTAATATTAATTAGGCTTAATTAATTAATAAAAGTATTGTATTTTTGGGTTAGTAGTAGCTTAGTTAAACTATTAGCTATTATTTTATTTATTAGTATATATTTAATCTTAAAAATCTTAGCCTAGTAGGCCTACTAGGCCTAGTAGCTATAGATATTAATATATCTAAGGGTAATTTTAATTTATAGTATTTATAGGGTTATAAGCTAAATTATTTATTAATTATTATATTTAATAATTAGTTTTTCTTTTAGCTAAAGATCTAGCTATTAAAATAATTATTAAATTATAATAGCTTTCTTAATTATATATATAAAGACTAGTAATTTTATTTTTATTAATAAGATTATTATAGTATTTTATTTATTAATTTTTTAGTTAATTAGTTTATTAAATAGGTAGATAATTAATCTTTATAATGATTTCTAGGTTTAAAGATTATTTGTGAAGATAATATTAAATATAATATAATAATTAATTTATTTTTTTACTATTACTATAGTTATAATAGCTATAATAATTAGGTCTATTAAGATTAGAGCCTAATTATTAGCCTAATTTACCCTAGGCTATTTATTACTATATTATATAGTTAAATATTAGATTTAATATAAATATTTAATTAAGTAATTAGCTAATTCTTAATATTAATTTAATAAATTAATTAGGAAAAATAATAACTTAAAAATTAAAATTATAATCTTTAGTTAAATTATAATAATAATATAATTAATAAAGCTAATCTTCTATTAATATAAATAAATCTTACTATATAAAGCCTACCTAAAATTATATAAGGAAATTATTATTAAAAGTTAACTATCTTTAATAAAAATTATTTATTAGTTAAGGCTAAAATAAATTATAATATTTTTAATATAAAAGTCTTAATATAATTATAGCTTATAATTAGGTTAGTTTTATAAGATTTTAATTCCTAGAAATTATTATAAATTATTTAAATTTTTTATTTTATATTATATTTTTAAGGCCTTAATTAATTATTTAACTATAAATTAATTCTTAATTTAATATAATAAGATAATATTATTTATATAGAAAAAGATTATAATCTAGCTATTTTTTAAGATATAAGGGTCTTTAAGATAAAACTATAGACAGACCTAGTTATATAAAGATTTATATAAGATTAGTTTACTATAGTAAAGGCAATTTATAAAGCTTATATAATACCTTTAATAGTAAAAGGTATTAATTATATTTTTAATAATTATTAAAATATTAAATATAGACTATTTTATCTAGCTTATTATTTATAAAGGTATTAATTATATTAAGATATCTAGCTTTTAGATTAAATTAAGTAATTATAATAGCTAGAATTTTAAATAATTTCCTAGCTAAAATTACTATAATTATTTTTTTAGACCCTAGGAATTAAAAATTCTTTTTAATATATAGCTAAGCTTTATAGTAAATTATATATTTATATTTATTAATTTTATATTTAAAGATCTAAATTATAGATAAGGCCTAGCTAAAGATCTAGTCTAAGGATATAAATTTAAATATATTATTTTCTTATAATCTTATTATTTTTAGATTAATAACTTTCTTAAATTAATAATCTAAATAATCTAATAAATAATTATTAAGGTTATAATAAATCTATAACTTAGATAGAAAATCCTATTTATAAAAATAGCTTTCTTAGCCTTATAAAAAGCTACTATAAAAAATAGTAAGATTATTTAACTAGACTAACTACTATAGCTATTAATCTAGCTATTATTCCTACTATTAATAGTAATAATAATAATAGCTAGGTTTAAAGGTACTAGTTTAATTATTATTTGGTCTAATCTTTAATTACTATTAATCTTATTAGTAGTAGCTATATTATTATTATACCTGCCCTATTAACTATAGCTTTAGCCTTACTTCTTCTACTACCTAGTTAGGCCAGCTAAGTAAGCAAGGCTCTAGTTCTCTTTTTAGCGAGTTGTTGGTTGTTGAGGATATCTGTGAAGGCTGCTGAGGGCTGTTTAAATACTTAGCTGCCAGGCTTATTACTTAATTGCCTAACCAGCTGCCTGACTGACCATCTGACTAACTATCTAACTAATTAGACTTTAAGCCTATGGCTTAAGGTATTAGATAGTATTTTTTTTTTTTTGCTAGGTTAGGTAGGTTATAAAAGCTATTATTATTACTATAATTTTTATTTATTATAATCTTAATTATTAATCTAACCTTCTTATTATTTATTATAATAAGGATTAGGCTTAGGCTATTATAATTACCTTTAAATGCTAGGGCTATTATCTTTTTAGCTAGCTATTAATTTATAAGCTATTAGTCTATTACTAGGACTAATATATGCTCTTAATTATTATTTTTAGTCTTAGGCTTAGAATTTAAGTTTAATTTAAGGTCTAGAAATTAGATTCTTAGAGGTCTTAATATTTATATTAGCTCTAGGTCTAGTTAATTCCTTAGATTAAGAAATATTTATTTATTAAAGATTATATTCCTAATCTTATAAATCTTTAAGATTTTAAGGACCTAGATTTTAAAAATATTATTTAAGTTATATTTAATAAAATAGCTAACTTTAGTATAAGCTATAATTTTAAAAGCTTACTTTTAAATATTTAATTAAGTTAAATTAATTAAAAAATAAGCCTTATAATTATATACTTTAAAATATATAATATTAGATTATTTTAACTAATTAATAACTTAGCTATTATTATTTTTTAGCTATTATTATAATTACCTATAAGAGGTCTATTAGGCTTAAGCCTATTAAAATAATTTATTATAAATATAAATAATTATAATCTATATTTTTAACTATAATTATACTAAAAGTTTTATATTTAACTATATTATATAAGCTTAAATAATTATTATTTCTTTAGATTACTTACTAGGACTATTTTAAGCTAATATATAAAATATAATAACTTTATTTTCTATATCTTTTTTAATAATCTAGCTATTAAACTATTAACCTAAGCCTTAGTTATTATCTTAATAAATAACTTATATCTTAAGTTAATATTATTAGACTAAATAGGCCTTAAAATAGTCTAATAATTCTAATAAAATTTATTAGATTATATTATAAAAAATAAAAATAAAGATTATCCTTATATATTAATTTTTAATTAATAAGGTTATAATCTTATTATTATAGTTAAAACTATAATAAAAGATATTAATAAATACCTATTTAAATAGCCTTATAGCTATTATTTATAATAATTTTTTTAAAATAATCTTTTTTACTTTTCCTAGAAAATAGGCTTTATAATTAATTATAGTAGGTCTTATAATCTTAGCTTTAATTATTATTTTTATTAATTTTTTTAGGATTTCTTTATTTAAATACCTTAAATATTAATACTATAAGATCTTCTTAATTATTTATTATAGTCTTAGTAATCTTAATAAATTAAAGCTAATTACTATAGCTAATTATATAATAATTATAATTATCTTTAATTTAATTATCTAATTAATTATTATTATAATTATTAGTCTAGTTCTTAGATTAATTATTATATTAATTATAATAATTAAATAGGTTATTATAATAATTATAATAATAATTATTATAATTATATATTTAATTAAGTTAAATTTAATAATTTATTAATAGTAGATTTGCCTAATATTAAAAATAATCTTAATTTCTTTAAATATAGTTCTTATAACTAGGTTCTAATTATATTCTTTTTATAATAAAAAGTCTAGGGAGACTAGGCTTATATAGAAGTCTAGAATATAGACTATCCTTAGTAACCAAAATATTCTTTCTTTAATCTATAAATCTATTTAATTATAGCCTAGGATTTTTAGCTAATTATTATTTATAAAAATAATCTTAATTTATTAATTAGGCTAAAAATTAGATAGTTAGCTTTAATTATTATAAATATATATATTTAAGCTAAAATTAAAAATAAAAAAATCCTTTAATAAATAAATCTAGATTACTAAAAATAATAATTATTATAATTATAACCTAATTAGATTAATAATTTATTAATTATAATATTATTAATTTAATTAATTTACTTAATCTTATATATATAAGAAAATTATAATTTCTTTAGTAAAAACTATACCTTTAATCTATTAATTAAAAAAACTAGCTTAGATAATTATACCTTAGGCTTAATTTACCTTTTAAAGTAAGGCTAGATCCTTTAGCTATTAATTAATTCTAATTTTAATCTTTAATTTAGGCCTTTAGCCCTATAGTCTAATTCTTTCTATTAGATAGTAATATTTTTAATAGAAATATCTTTTATTATAAAAATAGGCTAGTTTTTTTTTATTATTTTCTTAATTATTAGTTTTTTAGTTATTACTACTAATAGCCTCTTAGTTTAATTAGCCTTAGAAAATAATAAATCTACTTTTTATTATTAATTATAATAATAATTATTTAAATTCTTTATTAATTTTAAGATTATTAAAAATATTATTTTCTTAACTAAGCTTATTATAGTAAGCCTTATATATTAAAATAAACTTTTAATAAATTAATAAAATAAGATAGATTTATTTTATTATATTAAGAAAAATATAAATAAATTTGATTTTTTTAATTTATAAAAGATCTAAGGTAAAGGCCTTAATTAAGGCTATTTTCTATTAATTAATCTAATTATAAATTATTATATAGCTAGGTCCTTTAAAAGTTTATTTATAGATTATAGCTATTATCTTTTTATAATTATAATTAAATAATTAATATTATAATTATAAAGTTATTAATTATTTAAAAAAATTATAAATTTTTTTAATTATTAATTTATAATTATTAATAATTTCTAAGATATAAATCTTAATAATAATTATTACTTTTTATTAGATCTTAAAGGTAATCTTTATTTATTAATATTAATAATTAAAATATTTAAAATTAATTTTTTTATTATTATTTAAATTATTAAATTAAATAATTTCTTAATTAATTAATTATAAAATTAGCTTAACTAGCCTTTAAAAAGTTAATTAATTTAGGTCTAAAAAATCTAGGTATTTTTATAAATTATAAACTAAGATAATATTCTAGATTATATTAATTTAATTTACTTAATTACTAATATCTATAAAAATAATCTAAAAAAAGCTTTTTAAGCTTATAAGAATTATAATTATAGGCAATAATAAAAATAATTAAGGTTAATTAATTATTAATTAAAATAATTATTATATATAATAATAATTTTAATTAAAAATATTATAAAAAAATATTATAAAAAGAAATTAAATAATTAATTAAATATTATAAATTAAGCTTATAATTATTATAGCTATAAAAATTCTTAAATATATAAAAACTCTTATCTTATTAATTAAAAGATTTATCTAGGTCTTTTATAGCTATTATTATAGCTAGCTAGCTATTCTAGGTAGCTAAAAATAGCCAAGGGAAAATTAAAATTATCCAAAGCTAGCCACTATACATAGATAATATAAATAGCTGGCTTAAGCTAGGTCTATAATGGCAAGATAGTCTAACTAAGGCCTTATCCTTATTTTGTATGGTGTTTTGAGGCTGGTTGCGGTGAACCTTATCTAGTTATTACCTATAAGAATAGACACAGCTGCTAGAGTCATCGGGTCTCTATCGTCAAGGCCGGTGCGGCCTCGGGCGACCGTGGGGTCAGCCCGACTGAGAGACCAGCTTGAGTGTGACAAAGACAATAAGTATCCTATAGTTGCTAATCTCTTTAAAATAGTCTAGGTAAATCGAAAAAAGAGCATCCTGAAGCTCCACAGTGTTATGATGCTAGCTGCTCGTTGACCTTCACAACAACCTTGCCACTTATCTCACAATTGACAAGCTTTTGCATGTACTTCGGAACATCCTCCAGATATACTAGAGTGATGAGTGGTTTCACAATGCCCATGTTGATATATTCCATCACCTGCAAGCATTCCGAATCGCCACCCATTAATGTCCCATGAACGTGTAACCCTCGTTCAACCAAACGGGCCAGCGGAACCGCAAAGTCTACGTTGCCTCTTGGAACCCTGTTTCAAGTTAGTGGGAGTTTTCAATGCAAGGACAGAGGCAGTGTTGATGTCGTAACATGTCTACTTACCCAGAGCACACAATATTCCCTCCGTCGCATACGTACTCGTCTGCTCGTCTGAACGCATCGATGCTACTGCTGCAAATGACAGCGGCCTCTGCACCCCGAGGAAGCGCATTTGCGGGTCTTAGCTTCGCGCACTGTTCGTGTAACAATGCAACAAACCTAGCCCAGGCTTTGGCATCATTTGCGTCGGTGGCTGGCAGGAAAGCGTCTGCGAAACTGTGGGCGCCGATTGGGAGAGTTTGGACTTTGCAACTCAGATCAATACCAATTACCTTCAGGCCCAGTACACCCTTTGCTATAGCACCAGTCATATGGCCAATGCCTCCCAAAACACCAAATACCACTATAACATCTCCCGGCTTAGTGTTTGTTTGTTTTAGTGCCATTAGAGCTGCTGAACCCGAGCAAAGGGCAGCCGCGTGAAGTGCGTGAGTAGTGCTCGTGGACATGAAGGATCCTGGTAGTAGTAAAAGGCATTTTGTTGGCACTGTTGCAAACTCCTGAAAAGTGCCAGAGATATGCTTGGGTGCATTCAGCTGAAAGGGACATGATGTAGGCAGCCCTCGCAAGCAGTATGTGCAAGACTGACACGACGATGCGAGATATCGAATCCCAACCGTCCGACCAATTAGTACCGGATCATGGGATTTAACTACTTTTCCAATGCCTTCGTGACCAGCAATGTGGTCGAATTCTGGAAACCCATGCTCGGGGCCCATCGAAAAACACGCATCCTGGCATTTAGTGAGCTGGAGAGTGGCATAGCCTCGAGGCACGGATTCTTACGCTTCGACATATACCGGTGTACTCAATTCTAACAATGACCTCATCGGGCGCCGGGTCTCTTACTGGAATAATCTTGGACTTTTGATTTAGCTGCGATCCTACTTTCGGCGTCACAATGGCCTTCTGAGTGGTAGGTAGATTCAATCCAGGATGCTCATGTGCGCTTCGAGAAATAATATCCAGAGAAGAGCTTGTAGAGGATGGTGAACCAATTGCAGAACTCCTATCTGCATCTTTACCGGAAATAACAGACTTATCCACCGCTACAGGAACGGGCTGGTAATTTAAAACTGGAGGTGTGGCGCCAATCGCTGCTGGGGGAAGAGATTCAACAATCATGGCTGAGATGCGACAAATATGATGGTGAAGGTGATAATTCCGATCATCGGACAATACTCTATTCTTTTATTTCTAGCTTCACTTCTGCTCCACCATTATGATATATTCCCTCATTTGTATATTTCATTCATTCATGGCACGCTGGACGGAGATAGCGGAATGCAGCTAGGCCCTAAGAGCGGAATGTGATTTCCGCGCCATTCGCTTGTGGAGTCGTCTTCCAGGGCGGAATGTGCCTTCCGGCGCTGTCATGGTGGCCTTATCTTGCGGGGTATCAATGAAGGTTTTGGAATCATGACACCCCGCATGTGCTGTCAAGAAGCGGAATTTATCGTGGAATATTAATGCAGGGCTCGGTTTTAAATAGCCTGATAAGATCAACGGTAAACTATGAAGTTTGAAGCCTTCAATTGTAAACTTCCCTTCATCTATAACCAGCAATATGACCCAAGAGAAAATCGAGGCCTTATTGGCACAATTGACGATTGAGGAAAAGCTGTCGTTACTTGCTGGCGAATCAACATGGCGTACGGCATCCATTGAGCGACTTGGAATCCCAAACCTCAAGGTGAGCATTACGAGTGTTGTTATGGATGCATCGTCCTACCTATTCAGTTCTCAAGTCCGCGTGGAGCTAATGCACCGCAGGTAACTGATGGCCCCTCGGGTGCTCGGGGTCAGATTTTCGGGGAAAGTACCCCAGCAGCCTTCTTCCCCAGTGGTGTCAGCATGGGGGCTACATGGGATGTGAATTTGATGTACGAGGTTGGCCAGATGTTTGCCGAAGAGGTGAGTTCTAATCTTGTTCCTCCAATGCTTGTCTCTGACGGCTTTCAAGACAAAGTCCAAATCGGCTTCTGTCTTGCTGGCACCCACAATGTGCATCCAGCGCCATCCACTTGGTGGTCGAAACTTTGAGTCTTTTAGTGAAGATCCCTTTCTCATCGGAAAACTTGCTACAGCCCATATTCGGGGCTTACAGTCGCGAGGAATCGGCGCGACGGCTAAGCATTTTGTGGGTCGGTTTTCTATTCAATTCATCCCATGACTCTTGGTTGACAGAGGCGATAGCAAACGATCAAGAAACCGATCGATTCCATGTCGATGTCAAAGTATCCCCTCGCGCTCTACGCGAGGTTTACTTGCTACCGTTCCAGATGGTCGTTCGCGACGCCGATCCGTGGTGCATAATGACTGCATATCAAAAGGTCAACGGATTCCATTGTGACGCATCCAAGGAACTTTTGACAGACATTGTCAGAAATGAGTGGGATTGGAAGGGCGTCTTTATGAGCGACTGGGGAGGCACAAACTCGACTGTCGAAGCCCTAAACGCTGGCTTAGATCTCGAGATGCCAGGCCCGGCCACCAAAAGGTCCAAAGTGGCGCTAGAACAGCCTTTGAAGGAAGGGCTCGTGGATATCAATCGTGTAGATGAATCCACTGGTCGCATCCTTGCCCTTCTTCAAAGGGCTGGGCGATTTGAGGATGCTCGGGATGACCCCGAGTACTGTCGAGATGACCCCGCAACGAAGCAATTACTTCTTCGAGCAGCGAGCGAGGGCATTGTGATGCTCAAGAATGAGAATGCAATGCCCATACATCCCACAGAAGATATAAAGAAACTGGCAATTGTTGGGCCCAATGCGAAGCGGGTTGTCGCCGGCGGCGGAGGGAGTGCCTACATCAAAGCGCCCTACTGGACTTCTGTCTTTGACTCTGTCAAGGCTTCTTTCGAGGGCACAAACACTCAGATTTCCTTCTCGGTGGGAGCCAAAGTCAACAGATATCTCCCAACCGCAAGCACAGAGGTTGTCAGAAACCCAGACACTGGGATGGGCGGTGCCGCCATCGACTGGTTCATTGGCCACGACCTCAGCAGCCAGATTGTGGCAACAACACACACGTGTGTACCACTCTAAGCTCCCTGCTAGCAATGAGACTAACAATCTCACAGCGATGATTTATACTATGTCACATTTGGAACAGTCCCACCCGAAGTAAACCGCGAGACAGGATACTCTTACAGGGTCCGATCAACACTAAAACCATTGACGTCTGGCACTCACAAGATTTCTTTCGCATCGATAGGGCCATCGAAGCTGTACATTGACGGAAAGTTGGTTGCAGAGAACCTCAGTGTCTTTGGTGATCGAGGCAGCCTTTTCTTCAACTACGGGTGCGACGAGATAATAGTACCTATGGACATGGTTGGTGGAAAGGATTACGAAGTGGTAATCGAATACCAATCTCACGACAGGCAATTGAATGAAGAGTTCCTTCCATTCATGCTTCCCATGGAGGAAAAGTTCCAGGGTATCAGACTTGGATACGAAGAGTCTTGCTCGTCAAACCTCCCAGCCGAGGCAGCACGGATTGCCAGTAACTGCGATGCGGCCATTGTGGTCGTGGGCCGCGACAAGGAATGGGAGACGGAGGGCGAGGACATTCCTCTATTTGAGCTTCCCGGTGAGCAGGTAAGGCTAATCGAGGAAGTGTCTGCCGCCTGCAAACGAACAATCGTCATTGTTCAGGCTGGAACCCCCGTGCAAATGGAGCCATGGATAAACAATGTCCAGGGCGTGTTGTACACTTGGTACCAGGGTCAGGAACTAGGAAATGCAGCCGCCGCAGTCTTGACTGGCAAGATTAACCCCTCGGGTCGATTGCCAATGACGTTTCCCAAGAAGATAGAAGATACCCCAGCATACTCTTCCTTCCCTGCCGAGTCGCACGAAATTTACTATTCGGAAGGGCTGTACGTCGGGTACAAATGGTGGGATCTAATCGGAACTCTGCCACTATTCCCAATTGGCTTCGGTCTCTCCTTCAACAAATTTTCCACATCTGCAGACAGCATCAGCTCGACCACACTGTTGGAGGATAGTACTTTGACCATGTCTGTCCGAGTCAAGAACCTTGGAGGGGGGAGTCTAATACCCGGCCGACAAACAGTCATCGCCTGGGTCTCTCAGTCCTCACCCATACGCCTTGCAAGGCCAAAGAAGCAAATTTGCGGCTTTGCCAAATCCAAGAGTCTTCTTCCCGGCCAGGAGGATATTGTCAAGATCGAAGTGGACGCATATGGGTTCGGCGTGTATGATTCAAAGCTAGGCAGTTGGGTGATTGATGCAAACTCAGAATTCAAGCTTCTAGTTAGCACAAATGCCTGGGATTCAGACATTGCTTGGAAGATTTCTGTTCCCCACAAGATATCTTGGATACATCATTTATAGCTTTTTAAGGTACCCGCATGGCACCTTGCCTCATCAAGAAAGGCTGCGATATTGGCGATATTTCAAGTCAGTTTTCTCTTTCTTGCCTTTGAAATACATTCAGAAACTTCCTAGCAGTTTTACTTTACAGACAGCACCGATCCTGTTGAGCCCATCTGCAACAGAATGGACCAAAAGCCAAGCAGTACCGAGATTGCATCTGCCTCCAAAATCCTTGACTCGGTCATTGCATCCCAGACTACCAGCAGGACCGCTTCGCCCGCCAACTTGGCTGGAAGCGTTGGTCATGATCTTGTAATGGTATTGGCAGCTGGTGCTGTTGCTGGTCTTGCCATCTAAGTCGATGACATCTAGGGGTCCTTTCATCGAGATGATCTCGAGTCCATCTCTAAGTGGTTCTCTACGGCTTTCGTTCTAGATTGTGTCGTTTGATTTAGATATTAGATTCACCAAGCATAGATTTCAATAACCAGACGTTGTAGCTGTTTATTTCACCAATAATAGATCATTGAAAAGTGACACCTCAATTTTGAAATGACTTCGTCGTCCAAGTAAAGTCCCACACCAAGCACTAGTCTCTTTCTGGGCCTAATTACCACCCTCTACTCTACCATGCCCTTATGGAGCATTTAGCATGACATGTGAATGTTCCTCCCGGTGAGACTCTGTGTCTGCTTGGGCTCTTGGTATACTTTGCTTTGCTTGAGCTGGTTCAAAAATCACTGTGTCCTCAAAAGTCTTTGCTGTTGGCTGCATGCTATACAGTTCCTTCTTGGTGCTTACCAGCATTTCGTGTAGTCAAAGTCATACCAGCTCAAACAACTCAACCTCATATATGTTATGTCACTGCCGAAATATTGTTAAGAGCTCTGGCTATTGCCCTGAGCTATAGGCTAGTAGGGAGGGATGTGAGAGTAGGACCAGCACTTGGTGCCCTCTTGGCTGTACGAACTTGGCGGTAGTATAAGACTCCAAGGCTCTATTCAATTCCTATTTAGTTATATGAAAAGCCAATTAATGAATTGGCAAAGAATTTGTATACTTCGCCCCTATCTGGGATTTCCCGTTCAATCACAAACTTGCCACCTCCAGTACAGCTGAGATGAACGCCTCTGGCTTTTCCTGAGGGAGATTGTGTCCGGCGCCGGGGACTTGGTGGTGAATTCGCTTGCCAGAGAAGTGGATCTGAGATGATGACCCATTGGTTGGGGGAAAGTTTCCGTCCGCAAGACCATCCAAGGTCACGGCGGGCACCGTAATTGGTGGCTGACCAAGAAGAGATTTCTCATACTCCGCATAATCTGGATCACCTGGTGCGTAGAGTAGACGATGTTGGTACACGTGCGTTACAATCTTGATGTAGTCCGGGTTGACGAATGTCTCAGCGGCGCGATCTAGATCGGCTTCTGTGTAATTCCACTCGGGTGAGTTCTTATCCCAGACCACTCGCGCGATATCTTTTGGGTGCTCGGCCAATGCAGCCTCTCCACGGGGTGTAAGGAAGTAGTAAAAGTACCAGAAGCCGGCCTCAATCTTGGCATCCAGAGGAACCCAGGCCTTGGAGAGATCTTGGATGAGGTAGCTGTTGACCGAAACAAGACCTTCGCATCTCTCTGGCCAGAGCGCGGCCGCCACACAGGCCCCGCGGCCACCCCAATCATAGCCGGCAAAAATTGCCTTGCGGATATCAAGAGCATCAAGAAGTTCGATAATGTCATACCCGAGAGCGGCTTGCTCTCCCGAGCGGAAAGTAGTTGTGTTTAGAAAAGTAGTAGGGCCGTTACCGCGAAGGTAAGGGACTATGACACGGAACCCTCTCTTGGCCAGAACAGGAGCTACTTCGATATAGCTGTGGATATCGTACGGCCAGCCGTGGAGAAGAAGTACAACTTGGCCATCTACCGGGCCGTCCTCGTAGTATGCGATCTGGAGCCTGGTCGTGTTGACATGACGTAGCGGTTCAAGGCGTAGGGCCTCCGATGAATTGGAGGTATCTGTCGCAGTCTTCGGTATAGATCTTGCGGTGTTTTGAGGAAAAGCATAAGATAATTGTGCTGAAGCTGCTAGAGCTACTAAGAAACGTCTAAAGAGCATGATGAATCTCAATTGCTAGGTTGTAGGTTGATGGGATTGAGATGATTCTATGGCAAGTAGCTATATAATGTTATATTTCAGCTATATAGGACATTGACGTCATTTCTCTTGCCGGAATGTCGATGGGGCTATGTGCTCAGCCACCCATGGTACCAGTGTGTTCTTACTACCAAAGTCCTTTTGAGGTGTCAGTGCGCAGTGCTCCCCTGATATGTCATATCGTTGACTCGAGTGCTGCACTCGAGTTTTACCAGAGCATTAAATTTGCGAATCAATATATCTAGTTCAGTTTTTGTAATTTTTATTGACACTCGCAGTTGACAGACCTGAATGCCTGGAGCAAGAATTCGACCACCGATTTCTCATCAATTGCCTCAACTAAAACTGATGTCTGCTTTGCCAACGGATTTGCCGTCTACCTAATGGCACGTGATATGAAACATATATCCTTTTACAAATCGAGCATGGAATCAATCTTGCCATATTTGGATTCGGTTAGCACGTATGCGCCCTTTTTCAGAGTAGAGGGGGGCTCAGCGAGAAAAGATGAAAATGTGCGGCGGATGAATCCACCGGTGGATGTGAAGATCTGCACTCTGTCAGATTTAAGTGCCGAACACAAAGACCCGGGGCTGCCGCTTCGCTTGCACCACCTGACGTCGCTTAACCATCGGTTACTAGTCTGGTGCGCTAGCGGAGGCTTGGCCACTTCACCAATGCTTGGTATTTGTGCAAAATTATGGCATAAGCACATAATTGTCACCATCTCAGCTGAAATTTTCGTCATTTTTGCTGCGAATTCCAAATACAGTTATTCTGCTTCGCGTCGCGAGCGGTCTTGACCCAAGCGCATGCGTGCACAACAATAAATACCGTCATGGCATATTTGAAATGATATTGCGGGGTGCGATTCGTTGCGATTCGGCTCAGCCGTTACCACGACTCAACCGTATGATTAAACAAATGATTACTAAGGGGGCAAACGCAAGGACCTTTCTTCTCCTTTGATTCCCACGCAACTAGTGGTGCAGGCCATTCACGAGCAATCCTGTCTTGGTCGTCAGATTCTATTGGTAGCATTGCGTGACATAACTCTTGACTGCAATATCTTTTCGTCTTCGGGTACCTCTACCTTACTGTTACATGGCAGAGAGGTGGATGGCCACGCCTTTGATGAAAGAAATCACGATTAATTTGGTCACTAAACAGCAAAGTTCTAACTGGATCATTTGAATCTTAACTGAGAGATATTTGCAAAGAATTATACAGACACGCAGAACCTTTTATGATGATCTATTTGTATTCACTCTAGAATTCCGATATACCTAAGTGCGGCGACATAATAATACGCCGGGAGCATGGCTCTCATTTGGCAAATCCCATCAAAAGTCTTGACCCGGCCCTGATATCTATCTAACTTGTATAATTGGCAATTAATCTTCAGGCAACACTCAACCACATGTTGCATTGTCAGGTTTAAGCCCTCACGGCATCAACGTCTGGAAAACGCCATCAGGATCGTATTTCTTCGCAGTATCTCAGGAACGAGAAGCTCTTTGAACCGTGGCCACAAGGTGGGTTTTGGAAACCCCCAGCCATATTGGTGTAGATGAATGGGGAGTAGGTTTTGTGTTTTTTTGCCACTGCCTCTGGAACTTTGACAAATTCTCTACGAGTATCTTCCAGCTCTCCGTCAATGTTGGGGTTGAGCCAGCGAGACGTGAGCCATAAAACTAACAATGGTTAATTTTCCGATAAACGACAGGAGTTAACTGCATATTACCAATTTGATCACCCTCAACATTTGCCAAGCCAAGGCTGTTACCGCCACGTTTCTCAGAATACGACTCTTGAATCTCAGGTTGTGGTATCCACGAAAACATCCAATCAATCTCATTCTTGTGTGGTGATGCCTCATATCGGGACAGGGCTCTCCGGTCCAGAAACGCCATATGCCCTGTCATCAAACAGAAAGCAATTGCGCCAACGGCCCAAATGTCCACCGTAAGGTCTTAAATCGAGTCATCTTCCACATCCATCCCAGAAAGCTTATAGATGCCTATTACTTCGGGTGCTTGGTAAAACTCGGTTCCAATCATTGTGCGCAGCGCCGTAGCCTCTATCTGCTTGGTTGTTCCAAAGTCGGATATTCTTGCTCGCCAATTGGGTCCTATATGTTGTACGGGGATGCTCTAAGAAGGAAAGGCTAGGTCAGGTGCTTCGATCTCCTATTATGGGGTTGCGCAACCTACTCTGGGTTTTAAATCGCGACGAGCGAAATTGCGTTTGTGCGTAAAGGCCAAGTCCTCTAGGATTTGGCTACTTATTCTCCGGGCCTCGGTTTCTATCAAAGGTTACACAATATGTTCTTCCAGGTCGCCTAAGGGGAGGTATTCCATGGTAATAAAAATAGATTCCGGGCCTTTGTACCACCCAAGGGATTCAACGAAACAGTCATGGTACTAAGGATCTAGAAGGGGAGAGTAAGTTATGGATGTTAACAACCATGGAATAAATAAAAAGGATCATGGTGTATAAAGCTAACAACCTAGAAATATCAAGCTTCTTCAAACTAGACTTTCTTGCTCTCATTAGCGATTTCTAGTACAATCTACGTGTTCCGCAGTTGGCTGGCTACCCTACAGGTCCTTCGGCAGAAGTCTGGCGTAGACCCACCTTTGGCAATAAGCTTAGTCATCCTTGCCAACTTTGATAAAGACGCTTCTTGGGCTGAAAAAAAGACCATCCACGTGGGCGCTTTAGCCAAGGCTAGTTTCCGCCACAACTCCACTAGTTTTGAAGCCACCTGTATTCCCATACATCTGAATACTCGTCGCTAGATGATCTCGTTGGCATTTGAAGAGCACTGTGATTCATTTAAATCCTCTTCAAAAATTTCGTGAGCTCATGCGACGAGGAAAGATTCGACTTGCACTTTCCCCTGTCACTTTCTCAATGAAAACAAATGTGGCGGCGCATTGCTTTTTCAGCTCTTCTACTATCCTTGCAAGCCTCAATGGGCTTTCCTACTCAAGGTTAGAGACCAACAGTTGAGGCAAAATTTTTAAGTTATGAGTGGCTGAAATAATTGGCAATGGTGGGCATGTCACGCGAATAATTATTCAGGGGCTGTCTCGCACCCCCAACCGGTCATGGCTAACGGACGGATATTAAGAAGGACATATCCACAGCTCTTGGCATTTCTTGGCCCTTTGCTTTCAACTGTTGTCCTTGGCACATTGACTACGACATCATGCGTCTTACCTTTTCGTCACTTCTTTACGGCTTGCTGCTCGTTCAGGCTCCCGCCTCATTGGCAGGACAAAGCGGGCCTGATTCAGCTGATACTTTGGTGCCAAGGAAGGCAATCACCGCCGCTACAATTCCCGCTACTTGCATTGCCAGCAAACATACAAAATGGACCCGTGCATGGAGCGATCCCGAGTTCGTCCAGCTCTCAATCAATCCCAACACCGGCAGCTTCGCTGGCTCATATGGGATTTACTCGGAGGCATCTCACAATGGCGTCTCTGTCACCTATCAAATAGGAAAGACAGGGCGTTTCGGCGTCATCCACTCCGGCAAGACGTATTACCTTGGAATCAAGCCAGAGGCTAGCCAAGGCTTCTACCCCGCCTACTTTTGGACAGCTTCCCAAATGGCGAAACAAAAGCTGTCTTACGCCCTGTGTGTCCAATGCACAAGTGGCCAACTTCAGTGCTTCACAGAGAGCACTGGCCACCAAGTTTACATGCTTTACTCGACCAAGACTTCAGGTGTATGGACCACTGAGAACCTCCGCTTGACCACTGGCAAGGGTGGTCTTCCTGCGGGCGTTGGTTACGGTACACTATTGGTCGATGGGGCGTTGAATTAAGAAGAGTGATTTGCAAGATAGCCGTACTACCTTATCTTAGCGCTCGTGATAATAATCCAAACTTCCGGTCGAGGAGGCTGAAACAGACCAAAAATGGATTTGCAAATGGATCTGTTCAGTACTACGAAAAATGTGTCAGACTGCTACTTATTTCTTCACATCAGCCAGCTGACATGCGACTCTTATCTTGGTTGAGCGGCATTCAGCGCCGACCCACTTGAGCCACTTGAGCCACAGAGAGCCACAATCCGCGAAACATCGTGCCGCCCAGCTCTAGATCACGTGGACCAACGCTAGCCTTGCTGGGCAATTGTGAATTGCATTTGGTCAGGCAGCATTGCTTACTGCGGGCTTTCTTGCTGCCCTTCCACCGCTAGAATTGTTTGCAGACTTGGAAAAAGCCCATAAAAAGATACAATCATAGATATTGCCACCAAAAAGCTTCCGCTATCTCATCGTTTGAATACCTACCGATGGAGGACCATGCAGGATATCATGAATGCGACTTTTGTCAGACTATGGTAATAAATCCATCAAGAATACAGCCACATTCTGGAGAAGAAGTACCAGACAATATGATATTCTTTGAACCAAAACTAGAGTCGCTTTTTTCCGCAGTTTCCACCTGCAAGCTGTCACGATGGCTTATCAAATCATGGACCGCACACTACTCACCAGACTGGGAAGAGCTAAAGAGCAGGAGCAAGGATATTAGTATTTGTGTTTTCTTCTCTTCTTATAACTTTCAACGTTTTCCTATTTCAGAGTTCGACTCATTTGGCTTGTGGGATCAACGCGAGCCATTTACAGGCAATCTAGGTCGGTGCCGAATCAGGACTGGAGGAAATTGGGATGTTGTCGCTGCTGCGGGTATGGGATCATTGCTCAATAATCCTTAAAAAATGTTGATATTAAAGCTGGAGTTGGCCGCTGACATGTTCAATACCCAGATACTTGTGCTGCCTCATTTGTGAGGACTCGGCCTATCAACCAGAAAATCGGATCACGCGAGAACTTCGCGCTTGGGCGCAAGTGGATAGCAGAGTGCTTAGAGACACACGGCAGCTGTCCTGGTCAGCAGACGAAATTCACCCCAAGAACTGTACTGAAGGTGGAAGAAGTTAAGCCTGATAAGTATCACGTAGCGCTCGACTTCTCACAACCTCCCGAGCCTTACATCGCACTAAGCTATTGCTGGGGCGGAGATCAGGTTCATAAAACAACCAAAGAGAGAGTGAATTCCGGAGCCTTTGATTTGGAGTGGGAAAACTTGCCAAAATCAATTCAAGATGCTTTGAAAGTCACCGTCGGCTTAGGATACAGTCGCCTCTGGGTTGACTCCTTGTGTATTATCCAAGATGACGACGTTGACAAAGCCAAGCAGATCGCCTTGATGCCACAGATATATACCAATGCAGTGGTTACCATCATTGCATCAAGGTCAAATAAGGCAGTTGATGGGTTTCTTCATGACATTAACATCCAATCGAATACGAGTATTGCTGTGAGGCTCCCTTTCCAAGGCCCGAAGCCATCAGATACAACAACGGTGCTCATTACTAGAATGAAGAATTCTGGAGGCCCGGAGCCTATCGACTATCGAGGATGGACTCTTCAAGAACGTTACCTATCTCCAAGGGTCCTTCAGTATACCAGCAACCAGCTTGTATGGAGTTGTAACACTAATCCTCACGGGAAAGATTACTCAGACGGCTGGAAAGCTGGCGGCAGAGAAGACGACTTGGGGCTCTGCTATGATTCAAACTTTTACAGCGAGCGCTCAACACAGCGAACGGCGAATGGCCATCATGATGCTATAACCGGATGGAGAACTATATTGGAAGTGTACTCGAAAAGAACTCTAACAATCCCCAAGGATCGAATTCTGGCTATATCTGGGGTGGCTGAGAGTTACTCGGACATTCTCCTCAATAAATACTTTGCAGGCCACTGGGAAGAGACTCTCCCTTACGATCTTTTATGGTGCATATTTCCGGGTACACCACTGCAGCTCCGGCCCGCCACATACCAGGCTCCTTCTTGGTCATGGGCGGCAGTTCTGGGTAGAATTTGGTTCAGATACGCGCAGAGCACAAGCCCCTCCGATGTTCAACCGCCCAAACCAGTCATGACCATCTCGGACATAGAAATCGATCTTGAGGAGAGCACAGCACCGTTTGGAGCGGTTACTCGGGGTTCTATTAAAGGCTGCGGGAGAATCCGAACAGCTTTATGGTTCGGAAATCAGCATACACCAGATCATTTTCATTTGCTTCATGGTACCGGCGACAGCGATAAAGCGAAACCGATACCTTTGTTAAGGATGCTGCCTGATGCGAAGGAGAAAGAATTTGTGGCGAACCCATCGGATGATGAGATTTCAGTCAAGATCCACCTCCTACATATTGGAACTTGTACGCGCTGGGGGCCAAACAACCTCACGGGCCTCGTTCTTCGTGAAACACCAGCTAATTCACGCGCTTCACCGAGGCGCCAGTTTACAAGGATGGGGTTATTCTGGATGAATTGCGCAGAGACAAAGAATAAGGGATTTCTCGGCAAGCCTAGACCTTCAGACAGCCTCGCCGGTGGCAACAATGACAACTTTTTCCAAGATTGCGAGATGGAGAATTTTGAGATTATATAGGCAATGCAGATAATATTGACACTCATTCGGAGTCAATATAGTCCTGGCTCTACGGCTTGCTCTCACGCTTGCATAGATCTGTGGTAGAAATGATATCGGCGGTCGCCTCCTCTGGAAAGCCGAGGAAAAGCCGTGGTGTGAATGGACTCCCTCTGTGACACATAACTGATCGCGTTTGTTTGTTCACGCGTTTTTTGGTTACGTCATCATCAACAACTGCTGGCGGCTGTTTGCCCAGTGCCAGTGTTTGTGTGTCACGGTCTGCTTTATCTCCCATTCATCTTTCTCCTCCATCTTCTTCCTCTCCTCCCTCTTTTCCCTCTCGCACATCCCGGTCATTTTCAAGAGTCAAAATGACGTTGCCGGAGATGATGCAGCACTGGGAACAGCTCACTTCCCAGCAGTCGCTCGACAACGCCGGCCTCCCTGATGACGGCCAAGATCTGCCAGATTCCGAGATACCCTTCCCATTGTTCCTTACTTTCCGAGCTATCTGGCCGGATACTGAAAGCCCTGACGACTTTCGGGATTACATTTCGAATGAGCAACTTGTGGGACACGATGCAATGAACGAATCACGCTGTTACCTCGATCAATATCCCGACTGGAATGCATACAAGGCGTCATTTCCACAGGCGAACACAACCCCGATCCTGACCCCGGGAACCTCTAGTGTTCCTGAAGAACGGGTGGTGATTCTCGCCCTCATCCTCTTTCTTCAAGCAATCAGCATACACTTCAACCGTTTTGTTGGAAAGTGGATGCTTATCAGGCTTCCGCTTGTCCTCGAGAGACTGGAGGGCGACGGAACAGTGTTTGAGACGAAGGCCTATGGGTATTTGGACTTCCCAGATGATGACGGGCCAGTCACGGTTCTGGACGTAACGCCTCAGCTTCGGTCATCCGGTACTGAGCAAAAGACTGATATTTTGATTAAACAAACCGCCCAAATGGTCGCATGGATCGCGAACCACCCGCCAGCACCAAATGGGAAACAACACCGGTAAGTTGAGCCATCTCACCTTAATGTCACGCTACTGATGCGATTAATAGCCGTCTTTTGGTTTCACAACACAAGCATGAAATCTTCATCAACATTGGCCACTTTGATGACGCGTATGTCAGCTATCTGCGTGGTGGCTCGTATCCGTCTACCTTTTTGGAGATGAAGTCGTTTGGGCCCTTTGATGTCCAGAATGTCGAGCATTTGACCACAATGGCGGAATTTATTCTTGGGTTCCAGATCGACAGGAGCCAGGGTGTTCAACCGAACCAGAACGTGCACTGGGATTAACATTTGATGGCTCAATCGCGATTTTGTCAGAATGCTGGTTGATATGAAGAATTCTAGCTAGAGAAGCTCTGCAACCTTGTGTGCAGTGTCAAATTCAGAGAAAGATTCCACTCCAACCTAGTAGTGCTCAAGGGCCTGTCCGTCATAAGCCCAAAACGCCCCCATAGTCCTCTCTTTTTGTTGAGCCAGTTGCAGGTTATGGTGGTTATAACCTCAAACTGACTGGTGTTTCCCAATTGTCATTATACATGCTTGCACTTGGTATTGCACCTTTACAGCTCGCTCCCCGGACCCAGAGGATTGACATTCGTCCCCTTGCAGCTATACTCGTAAACCTTATCGTAATCAATTTCTGGCAGAGGGCCGTTTCCTTCTCCATACCTTCGGCCTCTTGTCGTAGTTCCTTGGTTCTAGGGTTCGAACAATGTCCCTGAAGTCCAAATGTTTCCGCTGGATTACTAGTCAAGGCGGGCAGTGGTGGGTCAAGGGCCGAGAGCTCCTAAATCACCCTGTTTGTGTTGCTTCATTAACCGCAACTGACAAAGCTATTCGAGATCTTGGTTGTGAGTGGTCAGTATTAACCGAGCTCACAAGACCTGAGAAGGAATCAAGGATCAACCGTCCACATCTAAGTCAGCCAATCTGCACTGCAGTCCAGATCGCACTGGTAGAATTGTATGCTTCGTGGGGGATCCAGCCTTCGCGAGTTGTTGGCCACTCAAGTGGTGAGGTCGCAGCCGCCTATGCCACAGGGGCTCTTTCACTTGAAGGTGCAATGCAGGTGACGTGTTTCAGAGGCCTGCTCGCAGAAGATCATAATAAAAGTGGACAACCAGGCGGTATGATTGCTGCCGGCTTATCCAAGTCCGACGCCATTGGCGAGATTGAAGCCATGGGCGAGAGCTTTGGAAAGGTCGTTGTGGCTTGTGTGAATAATCCTTGCAGTGTCACCCTTTCGGGAGATGTGTACAAATGTCCCAAGAGGCTGGACATCAGCAAATGATGGACGCCTTTACGTTATCCCTGCCGTTGCCAAGCATCTCTGTTTAATGTAATGACCACGTCGTGATATCCCAAATCATCACCTACTCATACTCGAATACCACTGCAAGCATCCCACTGTCAAGAGAATCCAACACACCCCACCTCAAAAGTTGATTCTTCTTTCTCCAAAACACTTTGCATTATACCTGTTTCTATATCCAAAATGTCAATTTTGCTTCTTGACACTGATGCAAGTAGCCTACTGTCTACACAGAACGTAAGTTGTGGCGGTTGCTCACGCTCTGGACCCTGGGATATAATTTGTGATAGGCCTAGTCTAAAATCCCAAATCTTGACAGTCCCTGTTTCCGGCCGCCTTTCCTGACCGCTGCGGCCCGCTCGACTGACCCACCAACACAGGCCTATCGAAATCAGTATATTTAAATCTGTTCCAGTATATGCAATTGCCCATTTTCTTTCGATATGCGTCTATCTTTGTTCGAACTCGGTCTCGCTTCTATTGTCCTTGCAGCACATGATTCTTTGTGTGTAGCGACCTTCTTCGAGAATACATAACCCCAGTCATGCAATGAGCGACTTTCCGAATCCATCCGAATCCATTCTTGAAACGTAAACCAAAACGTGGGGAGTGGTTTATATGTGGTTGGATGAGGCGTTAATTGATAATCTATGTCAATTTGTTTGCACACTTGATGGCGGAGGCTTTTGGCACTCTGGGCTTGCTGAACTGTCGCCTCGGGAACACATCGTATTTATGTCAATCCACGAGGCCATTTCACGGCCAGCTGTGTGGCGATGTAGCCTGGTGTGCCAACGCACATAGCGCCAAGGCCGCATGTTGGGCGCACTGAGAGGCCTACGCACAACCACCAGCCCGCAGACAAACTCGAAATCAAACGAGACTTGTTTGGGATCCAAGGCTTTCTTTTGAGCAGCTGAATCCTTAGGTCTCAGCGCTCGGACTGTGGCTTGGTCCGCCAAGAGCTTTGGATTGGCTGAATGCAAAGTTGTGCCGGCTCAAGGCACAAAGTGTACAAGTCAGCGAGACGTCAGTGGCTTGCTGCAAAACACCATTTTCTGGGCTCTGGTTGGTTCTCTTCATGCAGGTTTCCGGATAGGCGAATGGCAGTGTGCCTTGCTCCGCCAGCGGTAAGCCTCAGCTATTGATTGGATGGCGACAATCCCCCGACAGCCTGATCAGGCTGGGCAGCGGCGCACATGATTGCGATCCCCGCTCGTCTCGTAAATTCTAGCACCTCTGTCTATGCTCCGCGAACTCTCGCTGTGCTTCCCAACCCGCCTGGCCCAGAATCAGCGCACGAACATCAACCTAGCCCAGCATGGCTGGCGTGCTGGGATCGTTGTCCAATGCCACAGACGCGTTGGATGCAGTTGCCAAAGGAGCTTCCTTTATCCGAGGGATTAAGGAAGTTCAAGAAGACTACCAAGACTTATGCAGTGAGGTAGGTGAGGCTCAAAGCTTTCAAAGCCCAGTACTGTAATTCAGACTGGTTGAAACGATCTGACAACGACGAACAGATAACTCATCTCCAAATGTACCTGGAACGTGCAAAAAAGGACCTCAATTCGTCGAATCTAGCGGAGGCCTGGATGCCTCCCATTGTACAGCAATTAGAAGGGATATTGAGACAACTAGAGAGGATCCAGGCTGGTGTTCAAGACACGTCGACAAATGAAGCGTTGAAAGCAAGCAGACGAAAATGGTTGATCGAAAGCAATAAAACAGAGAAGCTCGTCAAGCGCGCCCGGAACGCAAGGAAAATGATTTTCGAAGGTGTCCAGTGGCAAATACTGGAACAAATGAAGGGAATAAATAGCAGCCACATGGCAATCACTAGCCAACTTGTGATGCTGCAAGAGTGAGCGAACACAATTGCCACAGTCGCGTCAGGACAGGTTGCTGATCTGAACATAGGACCAACTCCTCGATACACGCTACGGCTATGATGCTCTCGAGCAGTTTAACCACGAAAGTATTGAAGCCTGCTCCGCGGATAATCCAAGAGTTGCCTGATATAGATGATGCAGGGTCTGACGATTCAGAAAAGCCAGATGCTGAGCCAACTCGCCAACAGGAGACAGCCACAGAGCTAGATGTTGGTTTCCCGCGCTCTTGTCATAAATCACAAATCGGCAGTTACTCGCACATAGACGGGCTACTGACTAATAAGCCCAAGTGCGCTGAAGACTGTCGGTGTCCGTGCCACAGCAGGCCGCAGCAATACCAAACGCCAATGTTTTTGAAGCAACTCATAGGGGCACTAGACCTTAGCTACCGCCCCCGGCCGGAGGTGAAGCAATGGGATCCAAGGTGCAAATGTGACAGAGGGAACTCGCTATTGGTGGATTATCGACCTCCTACATGGCTCCTGAAAACAATATTATGCATCAAGGCATCATATTCTAGGACTGGCCTAAACTTCACTTTGCGCCCCGCCAGAGTGGTGGCACTAAATGGTGGTATGTGGGAAAAAGTGAGAGGTTCAGTGGAAGGGTTACAACATTACATTCAACAAGGGAATGCTGTTTATCCCGATGACAGAATGGAAAATGGCGTCGATATATTTTCTGTAAGTGGTCTTATTTCGGCTGACTTATCGCCGATTTCAGTAATAATTATGGATGGAATAATAGGATCTTGTTGCACGTGAAAATTACAGGGTATTGGAGCTGCTATTACAGATGTGGGAGGGTTTGCTGCCTCAGAAACAAATTACAAAGTACGATTGGGTTCCGCTGGTTGATTCTGTTGGGAACTGACATACTATAGGAAGACTTGGTATCTGGCAAAGCGTTATTTAAATAGGAAACAGCTTGACGAGGGCAAGAGCTACCTTTTGATCAAATTAATGTCGTATGTGGACGAGGAGCCAGAGGTATCGAATGACTTGATAAGATTGCACGAGGCAGTCAATAATGGGTGTGAGGTGGAGGATGCTATAGGTGAGCTTGTTGAGGGCACCAAGATTGACGATTTTGACTTGACTGGAAATGCACCCTTGCATAGCGCTGTGGGATATGGCCAGCCAGAGGCGGTGGAGAAACTGATTGAAGCGGGCGCCGATGTCAATCTCAAGAGCTGTGCGGGGAAGACACCGCTCATGTTGGCTGCCAAGAACAACCAAGTCGAGTGCATGCGGCGGCTGATGTTGGCCAAGTGCCGCATCATGGACCGTGACAACAGTGGCGCGACGGCGCTGCATTTCGCTGCCGAATTTGCTGGAGTGGATGCGGTGCGGTTGCTGCTGGCCCAAGGGGCATCACCCAGTGCGCGTGATATTTGGGGCCACACACCAATACACACACTCGCATTCTCCAACGCAGATGCAACCGCGGTCAAGGCAACAGCCAAGTTGTTAGTCGAATCTAATGGTATCTGTATGGATGCGAAAAATGACCAGGGAAATACCCCGACGATGGTTGCGATACTTAAAAATAATTTACCTCTTTTGCGGATTCTTATTGAAGCGGACGCCTCATTGAGGTTTGCATCAAGACAGTCCGAGAACTTACTCTACTATGCTGCAGCCTATTGCACGGCTGAGGTCATAAACTTTCTGGCACATCTGCGACTGTCCGACATCGACACCAATCTTCGGGATTCCCATGGGTACAATCCCTGGGATACATTTAGACATTGCATCAATGCCCCATCAGTCTATCTAGGTGATAAAAGACACCCCACGTTGGATGATCAGTCAGCCTTTGTTGGTCTTTACACAGGCATACGGAACAGGAATTTGCAAAGAGACATTTCCGTCTTGCAACAATCCCTCGATGCACTCCATCAGCAATATACTTCGGTCGCTGTTGAACTTCTCGCTGGCCTAGCCAAAATCAAGGCTGATAATCACAACCAAGAACTTGCGTCTTTTTATCGAGGAATCACTCAAGGTATCCGCGCTGGTGGCCGAGATGCAGCCATCCAAACAATCAAAGAAGACATTGAACAATTGACAGACGAAATTCTCACGCCGCCACGGGATCAGCACTCATATTTGGATTTCCATTACCTAGACAACAGCGGTGATGAGGATGAGGATTGGCCTCATGATTACGACTCTGAGCCTGACCAACCATGCCTTCATTCACCAATCAATGAGGATGACACGCCTCAACATGAGGCCGTGTTTGAACAATGCCGAGAAGAATCAATCCTCAAACGGCCACGTTCTTCTTCACTCTCCGCATTGGGGCAGCATTCGCAGACGTGCAAAAAAGAAAAATGAACGCGTTCCGGTTTCATCACCGAGTACACCATTACGTGGGGCACTGAAGATGAAGCCGGCATCTTCACAATCGAGCTTGGAACCGGTCATCTCCAACTTAAAGGCAACTGCCTTCAACTCGAATCTAGACATATTTTCACCATCCACGTGCGTTCCGATCTAAGAAGTGATGAAGGATACCTGGCATATCTACTTGATACTTCCAACGCACTAGTTTGTAAAGGAACTGGTCCCAGCTTTCGTGAATGGTGTATTCGCAACCACAAACACTGCGATCATGTGCGGTGATCCGAACGGGGGCAGTGATATAGAGGGCCTTCCAAAGTTTGTTTCCTATGTGTTGATCCTGGAGACCCTAAAGCCTTGAAGTATTGAGAGATATTGATAAGTTTGTGAACATGAAGACAAACGAGATGCACGAGCCTTTAATAGAAAGCCGTTTTGCCGGGAAATCTGATTGAATCAATCAATTCAACTTCATCTGCTAGAATTCTATTTCCTGACATCTGTATGCCATTCCGGGGGGGGAGCTAAGAAAAGCAGAAGAGACGCGCCTGATTAGATGTTGTTCTATGGAAGGTAAAACCGGAGGGAAATGCCTCTGCAACGCCTTCAGAGCAACTTTTAAAATGCCCCATTGATCTGTTGCATGTCCGAATATGGAGGTGAAGTGAGCAGAGTCCCAGCCGGGGCCGCTTGCTTTGCTTCTTCTTGCCAAGTACCAACAATTGAGGTTGGATGGAGCCCAGGGACTAGGCTGCACGCCAACCTCTCTCAAGCTTAGAGCCTTCGTATTCCGTGCAAATGCCCTGGCGGACCAACGGATGGCTTGTTTAGTGCCGTTTTGGCGTCTTCAGCCCCTGTCCCGCGACATGTGGATCAAGAACGAAAAAAAAAGAACATCCAACCGGCTTCTCATAACAGTCCTTGTTCTGCCATAGACCTCAACAGCTTAACCAACAACTCGAAAACTTACAAATGGCAGCCTCAAAGCCAGAACCTATCAAGGCAGGGTATATTGTATTGGCCATCTTCGACAAAGGCGTTGTGTGGGTAACCGGTCTCAGCGTGCAAGTTACTCTTAGCGCTTGCCTCTGCCGCCTAGTGCCATGCACTCGCAGCCATCGCGATCGTCATCGAGGCTGCTGATTGCATGCTTCCGCTATCAAGCCAAGACATGCCAAGGCCGCTATTCCACATGGACCTAGTCGAGCCGAAAAACCACACGTAGGCCGATGCTCCTTGAGGATTCTAGAGGAGCGGGAAGTGGAGAATGTCCCTTCCCAATCTTGTTCCCGCTGTTAGTTTCGTCTGGTCATGGGAGATCTGCGCACATATCAACCGCCGAACCGCCCCAATGGACCGGCAAACTCGGCCTTCGTCCGCCCTTCACCATCGAACCCTCACCAGTTTTCTTGCCGACATGAGATTCCTGTCGCTTCTGTCTCTTGCGGCTCTCGGCAGCGTGGTCGATGGCCACATCTCCAACCCACGCGCCGGTACCGAGCGCCACGATCGGCAACTCCACAAGCGTGTCTCGTGCGGCGCTGGAGTTGGCTCTTGTCCAGCCGGGCAATGTTGCTCTGGAGCAGGCTATTGCGGGACTACAGAAGCTTACTGCCAGGCTCCCCAGTGCCAGATTGCGTACAGCGGCACCAAATGTGATGCGAGGTAGCGCCCTTTCACAAGAATGCTGAATTCAGTCGGATTTTAACTCGTCCACCATGCTAGTCACAGACCCAATGGACAAAACACCAAAGCCGTCGCTCGAAACCGCAACGGTCCCGCACCGTATGGTAAGTCACAACTTTGTCCTCATCTCTAGCAAATCTAATCCCGCAAAGATCGCTATATTACCACGTGCAGCAGTGCAGGTCTCATAGCTTTGACATTTGATGACGGTCCTTATGAGTATACCACTCAAGTTCTGGACACTCTCAAAGCAAACAACGTCAAAGCCACATTTTTCGTCAACGGCAACAACATTGGAAAGGGCCCGATTGACGAAACTGCTAAATGGGCCAACGTTTTGCGCCGCATGTACAATGAGGGCCATCACATTGCTTCGCACTCTTGGTCGCACCAGGACCTCTCAGCTGCATCGCAAACCATCCGAGAGCAGCAGATCATCTACAACGAGATGGCCTTTCGCAACATTTTTGGCTGGCTCCCCAAATACCTGCGCCCGCCGTACGGTACATGCAGCCGCGACTCGGGCTGTCTCGGCTACGTGACGAGCTTGGGCTACCACGTCGTCAACTGGAATCTTGACACCAAGGACTTTGAGAACAATACCCCGGGGACAATTGGGAACAGCAAGACCACCTTCTCCAACGCGTTGGCGGCTGGCAAGCCTTCTACAAGCAGCTTCATTGTGCTCAATCACGACATCCAACAGCAAACTGCCGTTAGCCTTTTGCCCTACATGATCCAAGAGGCAAAGAAGAAGGGTTACAAGCTTGTGACAGTGGGCGGGTGCTTGGGTGACCCCAAGTCCAACTGGTATGTCGATGCTAGAAGCTCTCAGTGATAGCTAGCATTATTCTATGCAAAAGAGAAAATGGTGTCAGAAAGCAATGGGCTACATGAAGAAATAAACTTGCTGATTTAATCGGATCGGTTGATTGTAAGGTTGCTGACACGAAGCGTTGATTGTAACAAGGAATGTAGTAGAGTTGTGAGGCAAATCTTGCCAGAGAACAGAGTCCCTGTAAATAACTATTCAGTTACAATTTAGCAGTCTTATATCTAAAGTTTTCAAGACGATTCCATGTTCTTGTTTGCAATTGACTTTCTTCACCATCATAAATAGCCCAGGGCACCCCTGTTACCATTGGATCACAACAATATCTGTTCCAACTGAATCAAGGTGATGAATAATCATACAAGGATAATTGTATTATTGATCAATAACAAAGTAAATTCCGTGCCTAGTTTTGTCCCATCTTGACCCATCTCTTCGTCTCTCAGATTATGTACTATCTTTCTTGGCGCAATCATGGTTTCTGTGGATATCTCAATTTACTCATACACTTTGTTTGAAGCTCTATCAATCCTTTGGGCCCAAAAAGAAATTTCCCATCATACATCGTCATCGTGATTCCTTCCATCTTACCAGCGGGAACCTGACGCCTCAAACTTGGAGTGCTCCCTCAGGTGCTCCGGAGTGCCCATCGGTTCGGCCATTTTTCTTCCATGGCGCTTGACAGCCACTTTTCGGTTGCAGTTGGTACAGTAGTGGTGGATGTTGCTCTGCCACTTGGCTGCGTAGGGAGCAACGCCGCCGGCAATAGTCGTCAAGAAGAGTGTAGTCGCAGTCACGCTAGTGATCAAAGTCAGTAAAAAAGAAGAGCCTCTAAGTTCCAGAAGCGATGCATCCTTACTGTGTCATGGTCGATGCCTTCTTCTCAATGCGAGTTTGCACTCGGCGCCGACAAAAGGGGCAATCTACCGTGTCCGACTGGTCTCTGAGAAGATGGAGCGGCGTCACGGTCCCGTCAAGACTTCCCATCTTGCTAGCATTTGACATGTAGTTATCGGGCATGCCGCTTTCCCCCGAAAAGGAATGTGACCTCTGAGCGTCCGGCCTGAAGCTGTCCACCCTGAGCGTGTCTGACCTGTACTCTGCCGGCCTGAGAGTGTCCGCTCTCGACATTTCGCTCCTGAACGTGTCCGCCCTCGAAACCTCGGTCCTGAAACTGGGTGCTCTTGAGGGCTCGGCGGCGGCCCGAAAGGTGTCTGACCTCAGCATCTCTTGCCTAAAATCTGGTACGAAGTGGTCCCCCCCCTTGTGCATGTCCGGCGGTCCCCTCGGCATTTCTCCTCTGGGCATGTCCGGCCTGTACGCATCCGACTGGGTGGTCCTGTAGGTGGGCGCGGGAGAGTGCGCGGGAGAGCGTGCGGGCTCGTGAACTACGGGAGCGGGCAGCGTGTTCGGTTCTACGGGAATCAGACCCTCGGCGGACCTGTCATATACATCGGGATTCACGGCCTCGGGAAAGCCGCCATCGTTGACCGGATCGGCTTTTCTCCTGTGAAAGTGGTTAGACACTTGTCTAAGCCGGGGGCTTGGGCGCAGACTTCTTACGTCGGAAATATGTGATGCGATACCTGGGCCTTTAGGTTCTTTGCCACTTCGTCCTCGTCATCCGAGACATCCTTGCCCGCGTTCAGGTTGCTGTAGTTGTTGCTGTAATTATCCCTGTAGTTCCCGAACGGGTTCTTATTCTTCTGCTTGTTCTTTGTGAATGGATTTGTGCCGTTGTCGTTTTTGTCCTGGAATAGGTTGCTACTGGTTTCGGGGTACTTGTTTTCCTCGACGGGACTTCTTTCGCGGACGGGTTGCAGGTTGCTTGACGCGGGGCCGGTGGGCTTGGGAGCTGCGGAGCTCGAGGGCAGCATGTCCCGATCGTCAATAGACGGGGTAAAAGACGGACGCCTGTCTAGGGCGCCCATCAGTCCAAACGAGGGCGTCGGCGTCAGGGGCGAAATCGGCGGGTCCTGGTCGGAAGCATCTGCGAATCTTACGCCCATCTCGAGGTTGTGATGTTGTTTGCGGTGGATAATCTTTTGGTGGGAATTTTTTGTTTCCATTCAGCGCGAGCGGGCGCGGGTGCGGTAGTTACTTAAGAAAAAACAGCCGAAATAGATGCGGGAAAGCCCAGCAGAGCGTTTCGAGCATGGGTTTCGGCCCCCGGGAGCCGTTAGAGTTCATAGGAACCCAGCGTCCCCCATGTTTTAACGCTTACACTGCATCCAGACTAAGTCGATATTACGTTGCTACACTGCCTCATGTGATATTGAGTGCCGCATGGACCCTTGGCAAGGCACCTTGAATGGATTCGGGCCCGTTCATATAACTTTCGGACCCCTGCCCGCACAACCCCATTGGCACGCTCGCGAACTCTATTACCGTTTCAGTAATGGATCGACAGGGCACCATGTGCCAAGCTAGGTTCAGCCACATGGTGTCATTGGCTTGTGAAACGAGCTTCAAGTTGTTCTGGAAGAAAAGGGAACAGTTATTTATCTCTCCGGAATGAATTTGTGGCTTGGTCTCCTTGGTACGCGGATACAATGAGCCTCGCCTAATCTGGGGGTGGGTAAACTGCTGCGCGAGATCGTCTGTGCATAATCACAACCCGGCCTTCCGCACGGGCTACGTCACTATCGCCGATGATTCATCCTGCGCGCTGCAGTTCGGAGTCCGACAACAAAACGCTAAAATGCGGCTCGCAGTCGCAAGGGTGCAAGAGGCGCCGTCTTGGGTGACAGCTGTCATCTGGCGGCACAGGACGGGCTACTTATTGATTAATCTACGAGTCAACTTCACCAGTGCTGGACTATACCCAAGTTGTGGGTTGGATCACCACTGGGAAGAACCGGATCCGATTGGATGAGTAACAAACACGAGATTGTTCATCTACCATGCTGGAGCTAGCCCGGATTTCCTCAGGGAAGGAAATTTCCCGTCGACCAGAAAATCACCGAATGATTGGCCAATTTCGCTGCCCTCATTTCATTTAGCCACGTGCAGGGAATCCCCAGCAACTACGGAGTCCGCGTTCGTTTCCCACAACAGATTAGCAAGTTCAGGCCACATGCCGATATCTCCATATTCGATTCGATTCGATTCGATCTGTAAAATTCTATTTACTGGCCTTCTCCAGGTTCCAAAATCTCTTCAGCTTGTAGCTTACTTTTAAACACGGCCATCCGAGGTGGTGTTCTGCTTCTGATACAATCCGTAGCAATTCTTTTGTCTCTTCAGGTTCATCAAACAATTCACCGCACATCGCAATGACAAGACCAGCTGTGCTCTTGGCAGGCCAGTATTCCAGGTTTGATTCACCGATTCCGCATATTATCCGCACCGCGTCCCGAATCTCCTCTTCCTGCTTACGCAAATACTCTGCACGGCCGAGTCCTAGTACTGGTGTGCGCGGATCGTGGGCCAAAAGTAAGATGCGACATAGCTGCAGGTACTGCTGGCCAGCAATGGGGCAATCATAAGTAAAGGGGAGCTTTGGGAAGCAACTGCCCTTGCGTCTAAGACCAGACGTCTCGCTTCGTCGCGATTGGTCAGAAGTCATCAAACTCTGACAATTTTCATAATACATGGGCCGAAACGAAACTGGTTTCCGGTGATCCCAATCCAACAAGTATTGCCAAAGACGATCCCACTCGAGAGTGTCTCTTGTATTGGTGCCATACACAAAATTGGTGACTTGAGCAGCATGAGCAATGATCCGATACGTCCACATGGCGTCCGAAGTGGGCTCCAAGCTCCTGTCAACGTTGCAATGATCTGCAATGGGCTGGACAGCTCGTCTCATCATGTTTGCAATAAACAATTCCTGGCGGAGCGCCACAATCATAGCCGAGTCGCTAAGCTTAGAGGCCTGGACATTACCCTGTTTGATTTGGAGCAGAATAGGTGCTGATACAGCATGTTGACTGATCGTCTCCCCCTCATTTGGTTCTTGAGTCATGTGAGAAATGTGGCACAGGAGGCACGGGAAAGGGGATGGGGATATGACTCCCACATACCGGTCATTTCCTCCAAGAGCCGTATTAACAGTGCCGATGCTAGTACGGACTCTTGTAGTCTATTGGTCATATCGCTCAGGGAGGGGATTAAAACTTCGAGGCAAAGCCGTTCATATTCACTTGACTTGTGCGTATTAGTGCCGGTCATGACCTCTCGATGCCTGGCCGAGACAGCAAGCACAGCATAGAGCACGGCCGCATCCTCCAATGCCTTAGATGCAACGTAGTTTCGAAATTGCGTCTCTGGGTCACAAAAGTCAAACTGCGCATCTTTAGTCACTTTCGATTACATAACACGAGGTTCCATACCCAAGAAGCGAGCACTTTGAAAAAGTACTTCATCAGTTCAGCCTCCTCCTCAGCGAGAGGTCCCAGCCCTGGCTTCAATTCACCACCGAACTCGATAGGTTTAGCCGATCTGAGAGGGAAAATACCAGCCGCGGTATGACCTTCCTCACACCTATGCGGAGAATCAGGTGTGCCGGGATGATTCATCGGCGGTGAATACATGCCTCTAGGCAGCGAAGAATCCGCCTGCGGCCACGCATCAACTCTAGAACCGTGCTCTGTTCCCGCCGGCGAGATTCGATCGAACGATGAATCGGGAGTTAATTGCAAGGGAGGAAGGACTAAACCCGCGGGATTCTCTAACCGAGAGGAACCTGGGGTCCGAGGAATTTGTTCGGGGCTTCCACGTGGGAACGTGACCTGTGAGATGGCGGAGCTCTCAGGACGGACAGTTCCGTGTGAGCTCGAAGCCCTTTCATTCCATGTGATTGTACTTGTACCAGGAATATGCGATGAATCTTTTTCACTCCTTATCCGTATCCTCTTAGTAGGACTGCGAGCTGAAGAAACCTCATCCTTGGATTTCGCCCTTCGCTTAGGTTGCTTGTACTCTACCTTGCTGAAGCGAATGCGTAGTTCGGTATTTCTCTTGACCGTGCACTCTGCGCTAGCTCTTTCGCAGTTAGAGCAGACACTTCGATCTGGCCCAATGTTACCTAAAGAGCGATGCGCTCATCAATCAGCCCACGCCATTTCCCGGGGCCGTAGACGATGGAGGGTCGCCTACATCTTTGGTGTCTCGAACGACACCGCTCACTAAGGAACAGGTTAGCAGGCCCAGGGCATGTTTGTGCATAATGCGGCGCGTTACCATGCATGAGCCGGCCGTCTGGGATTCGGTGCCGCTTCGTCTGCCCTGTCGATGGTGGAGCCGATGGAGGAGTTGATGAAACGCTCCTGCTGCATGTCCCTCTCTTGAATGCGTGAAGGGGGCGGGCCGAGGCAGATTACGTTGAAAGGATCGATCTAGTATAATTAAAACAAAGCCTTGTGGGGATTGGGTTGATGGACAGTTGATACAGGCGGTAAGTTGTGAAGCGAAAAGCTGTATTGTGCAGGGTCAGCAGCCGTCTTCCGATATTACATAATGCAACTGCGGGGTCATAAAACCAACCAGGATGTGATACGGAGAAGGATAGTTGGTTGGCTCAAGGGCCCTAGACTAACTAGGTCTAGCTTTCTTACCTGATTGAGATAAAACTCGGCGGCCCTCTTGGTGTCTTCAATCGTCAACAACCCTGTGCACGCTGCGGCCTAAGATGCCAAGTGGAGGCTCACAAGATCTAGAGTAAAATTATTTGCTGGATATTAATCATTTTTTTAAATTCCTTTTGTTAAACTATGTACGATTTGCTACTCCTCCTCTCCCTCATTCTTTCGCTCTAGTCCCACTTAGTAGCCTACCTGGTCTACCCTATAGAATAACAACACTGGTAGTGGTGTCAGTTCCTCCGCCAAAACCGATACAGCGGTGCGTAATTATAACCGTATTTAGATTCTGATTGGATCATTAGAAAAGGTAAATCCTCCGCTGTAATTCATGTTTTTCTTTTGCCCCGGGTGATGAATTCAGCACTACGGTCTGATATGTAGTGGTAACCAGGCAGATTTTGGTCACTCTCTTTTCAAATCTCCCAAAGATACGCAACAACCTTATTCATAATAATGAAGGCGCCAAAACCAATTATTTTGCTATACTGCTAAAGCCAGCAAAACAAGCAGTGTTCGACTGACAGTAGGAGTGAAATCGGATTTTCTAGGTAATTGGGAACGCCCAGCCTCTGATTCGTCATCCTCCGGAACACTTTTCCTTCATCGTTTTGATTATCCCTTCCATCCTTATTTAAATCAAGAGTAGAGGCTTGATAGGAATTTATTTGCGTGTACTGGGCTCACGAGTCTAGGTATAACGGACTCTCTGACACCTAGACTGCGCCAATCCTTGGGACAACAAGCTCCACCCGCGAATTCGTAGCTTCATGATGCCTGGTGGTTCCATCATGATTAGAGAGTGTCTCTGCACTGGCTTCTCAACAGTTGTGGTTGGATTCACTGGCGCATACTTGTTGATTTATGGGAGGCGAGATTGCTAGGACTTGCACATCACTCTTCAAGCCAGTGCTAACGCTTCTCGTTCAATCCACGCTCCTTCACAGGTGGACTGGAATCGTCATTGGGGTGGTCATGAATGTTGAGTTGAGAGTGGGTGACCCCACGCAGAGGTGAAGCAACTGCAAAGCTGGCCAGGGCGACCAGCGAGAGGGCGAATGAGGCACGCATGGCGATTGAAATTAATTTCGGGTTGATTGAGTGTAATGAATAGACAAAATAGTGGTGGTTGCTGAGTATATGGGTGATAAGTGATCAATGAATGTGTAGACAGAGAAAGTGATGAGAAGAAAGAATAGATAAGCCGTACTGGACAAGGTTGTATGATTCTGGGTTTATTCAAGCCTCTGAGCTTATGGGATAGAATATGCAAATAGGGTTCATTTCATCCGTAAAGGCCGCGGTAGCTCGTTGCAGAAAACCCACTAGCAGACCGGATAGATGCCGTCGCTTCAGGTGATGATTATGCAGAGACAAACACATCATGGCTCTCCAAACCGTCGCGGCCTCTGGAAAATTAATCGCATTGACTTTCAGCAATGCCGTATGCGAAATGCCAGGCCGTGCACTGGTGACTATGACATCTAAGCAGCCCAAAGAAGTGCTAGAGCACAAACCTGTGGCCCGCACCACGCACTAACAGATCGACCATCAAATGGTGCACGAGTCTAGGATGACGCTCATTTCCTAACAGTAAGCACAACCCGCACGCTCAAGCGCCAGCATGTTTCAGAAATTTGAATGGGAGTGCTTTTTTCATATCAAATAGGATTGAATTCGCAACCCAAAGCTGCGCCATTAATACTGAGTGAAGATTTCATGACCCAGACCGTGTTTTATTTTAACGGTCGGGAAAAATATTGATAGATTAGTAACGCTGTATGTAAAGAGGCAATGCTATCAAGAACAATACCTTTTCGATCATAAATAGTGACACAAAACAACCGCCACGATCTTTTAATGACGGGATCGTCTGCCTTGGTTGCAACTAGGCCCGTTCATTCTACCTTATAAGGCGAGCTTCAGTCCAAGTATTGTGTCACTAGCCGGGGTCAGTTTAAATCTCGGCACGGTAATAAGATATAGTAATCGAGGCTCTTCCGGCCTAGAATTTCGAGGAGCTTCGAGTGATCCGATCAGTAACTGCTCGTTTAGGGTTGGTGGAAAATGGACGTTGACCTAGTCACCGGAAGTCAAATGTCGACTGGTGGCGACTAATAGTACCTGGATGTATCCATTCTCTGCCACTAGGACGACCAATACTTGTACTTTAGGTGGCGCGGAGAAGGCTCTGTGCAAATGAACAAAATAGCTCTTGTGATCAGCTAATTCGAGTCGAAGCATGGGTTCCATCCCTGTATTTCTCAATGATCGCTGCTAGCATCAGATACTATTTTTGACAGCCGCGCCACACGCCCGTCTAGATCTGTTGCGCTGAGGCTCATTATCCCATGATTCCAACTGTGACTTCAGCTGGCGAAAAAACCCTCGTAACAGAAGCCAATAAGGAGGCTACCATTAGCATATCAATACATTGTGCCTCCGTGAAATCCTTTGCCATGAAATTGGTCCATAAGATAACATCACCTCAGAAGACAGACAAAATACTTTCCTGATTCATGTTGCAGCAACGGGATCAATGGGATTAGAAAAATAGTTTCAAGAAAACATCCAGTGTCAAACAAAGGTCTTTCGAGCTTGGACCTGCTTGACGCAACACTCAAGTTTAACTTTTTCAGCCAGCACAACATACTCAAAGCGACAGGGATTCAATTGCCACGAAAAATAAAACCCGCCCGCGAATCGCTCGATTGTTATTATTAAAGCTACAGAATTATTACAACCAATAAACTAACTAGTCTGACTTGCCAAAGCAAGGCAAAAAGATCTTTTTCACCGCATTCCTGAACTGGCTCTTCCGCACCATGTTCACGTACTCCTTGTACGCGGCGGCGTCGTTGACGTGGGGGAAAGGCACGTCGGGAATCTCCTTGCCGAGGAACTTGCACAGCGGCTCCCAGCCGTCGGCGTACTGAAAATCGAGCAGCTGGTCCTTGGGCACCGAGGCGCGCACCTCCTTGTAGTGGCGCTCGTAGGCGCCGCGGGCGTTTTTGAGAATGTCCTTGGGCTCCTTGGCTTCCGTCCAGCCCATTTCCATCTTCATGATGACGGTGCCGGCCAGCGCGCCCGTGAGCTTCTCGACGAAGCGCACGTAGCGCTGGTGCCAGATGCTCGAGACGGGCCGGAAGGCCTGGTCAATGCTCACGAGCCACTTTTCAATGTCGCGCTCCACCAGGATGACCTTTGCGTCGGGGTAGGCCTGGATCAGGGAGGTGGCGTAGAAGGAGGCAATGTCGGTGACGGCGTCGTAGGGGCCGAACGCCTCGTCCCATTCTTCTCGGGTGAAGGGCTTGCCGGTGTATGTCGGGAGCGAGGGGAACGTGGCGTCGGCGGCGCGGTCGAGGACTCGCCATTGAGGAACCCACTGGGATCCGTGGGCAACGTCGAGGCCGTGGTGCACCTTGTCGATGCCAAGAATTTTTAGGGCCTCGCCAAGGGAAGCTGTTCCTGTGCGGGCCATGCCTAGGCAAAGAATGGGCGGCTTGGACAGTGTGGGAGCCGCGGGCGCGGGTGACGGCTTAGCAGCCGGTGCAGGTGCTGGCTCCGCGGCCGGCTGAGGGACACTGGCATCCTCAGCCTTGACTACGGGCTCTGTTGTCTCATTGGTAGTAGCCATTGTTAATGCAGAGCCCTCAAAGGTTCAGATGTTGCAATATGGTGTGTCAATGTTGCAATATCCTTCAAGGGGTTGCAATTCTCTTAAATAAACTGGCAATCTGCAGTAGTGACATACTTCTGCGGGGGTCTGTGAAATTGAGATGCATGGATATCGGCATGAATGGAACTTTATTCTTGCATGCCGCAAGCACTTGGTTACAGATCACGGGGAGAATCTCTGTATCTGGCCAGTCTTGAGCGTTGCGATGGCCTTACCTAATGCGATTCCAGTAAATTAAAACAAAGTCTTCAACGGGCCGCGAAAAGCTTATCGTTATTAGAACCCACACTGTGGAATTCGTCCTGCGACGCTTATCAATGCGTGCCGGGCAATCTTGATGCCCCAAGAAGCCTTCAGCTTATCTAGGTTTCGGTACTGGTGGGACCTGCTACGGGGCCGTTTACCGAGTAGGTTCCGTCGACTGCCTCAACCTATCAGACATTATCGGGGAGTCCAGATAGCCGAATTAGCTTTCCGAGCCCCTAGACATCACGTGCCGAGTGCCGGACGGGGAAAGTTGCCTCCTGATGAGCTGGACATACATAATCTCAATGCAATGAAAGGTGTATTGTGGCCCACACCACGGGCGCCATGCCGAATACGGTCATGCTTGGAGAAGGAAATTTCCAGATTTTTGGAAATCTGGGGTTGACTTAATTTCTTGGCTCGTACATATACGATTACCGAAAAAGGGATGAGCATAACCAATTCTAAGTAGATTTACCTTTCGGTGCGATATTGATTTTCCTGTGGCGGCACTGGTAAGCTTCTTGTCAAGAGAGTGCGTACCCCACCTCCATTGCCGTGATCCATATACAGACAACCTCCAACTACCACCAACTACATAACACAGATGCCTCGCTGTAATCTGTAAGAGGCACTATTTATATCGAAGTGACAATCGTACTACTAGTTGCTTTCATTAGATCAATTAGGCACACTCATGCTGCTTTCGTCAGCATGTCTTGGATCCGGCTCCTGGCGTATGAGGACGGCAATTCAACCGCGCCCACACATCAGATCAGCTCGTCACGAGCCACATGGAGGATCCCAATTCAGGCGGCGACGAGGTAAGTGAGGTGGTTCAGTTGCCAGAGCGATGCCGCCATCTTCTGATTGGCAGCATCCGGTATCTGAAATGCCATTCTGGGGTTGTAGGAGTGGGTCGCCGAGCTGAGACCCCGCCTCTGATTCGCTGGACCCAGAATCGGAAAAGCCTCCCAACCACCCAACTTAAACACAGGAAGGATTCTGATTGGATAATGCCAATTCCTGAATTGCACCACGAGCGCTGAAGCCTTGGCTTGTGCGAACAAAATACTGGGGAGAGGTTCCGCAGTCTCTATGAGATTGGCCCGAACCAATATCTGAAATCAGAGCAGCCATAGAGCGATGGATTTCTAAACTGGGGACACTGTGACACGCACTGCCTTCCGCCATGGATGCCTAGGGCCAGGAATTGTGTCAGTCATTGTCAGAGGACTTCAGTCGGCCATGAAGTTGTGTATAAGAAGAGCATTTTTTCCATCTAAACAGACACAATTTCAAAGCAGACATCCTCAAGCAAACACTTCACAATCACCATCATCTTCTTACCATTTCGTACTGAATTCTCTTGAGATTCTTTCAAACAGACATCACAATGAGCCCTTCTCTCCTTTGCACCCGCAACTGCAAACTTGTTTGTCTGTGTGGACAGATGTTAGTATCTTGCAGTCAATGCATCGAACAATGATTAACTGTGGATAGAGACGGAAGATCTCAGGCCACCTCATCCATTGCTGTTGGTGCTGGGTCTTCGGCCAGTGCCACAACTCGCCCAGCATATGGAACAAGCGGCTACAGTACCACTGAACAGACTCGCGATGTTCCCATTGAGTACGAACTTATCGGCATTGGCACCCGTTTCGACAAGAAATAGATCGAGGATATCCTATCGTCCTCTTGTCGAAACAATCTCACTGGAAGGGATGCAGGTCATGAATTTATGCAAGGGTTGGGGTCAATGAGTTATGATGTTTATAGTTTTACGAGCAAGGTGTAGGGTCTTAGAATCAGGTACCGTCATTTAACCGTCTAAATTGTTTCAAAGTTCCAGCCGTGTCCCTATCGGCCCATGCCACTATGATGTACTACAAGAAGCAGGACCAGCGTTGAAAGGGTAAAGCCGATACTGCGTTCATAATGATCATTGGTCGTAAGCGTAAGCTGTCCCATGCTTCATTCCCAAGTAGAGTTTCATCATGCAGCTCAAGTTTAGGCTGGTAGATCGACCCCACATGCGATCCTGTCAAACAATGGCTAGAATAGAATCAAAGTACCATACCACAACTTTCACTAAATTGATTATTTCATTACGTTTTGTAGTCAATTTCAATGCACAGCATCGATGAGAGTGATAGAAAAGGCAATCTGAACACTGCGATTGATCATATATTTCAGTTTCAAAAATCGCGCACAAAGTAGTATCATAATGAAAACCTGATATATTCGTTTCTCTTCAGGTAAATACATAATGCCATCGTGTTACGTTCTCCCATGTCATATCCAAACTATACATAAACGATCGTGCATAACATGAGCTGTTGTACATCATATCCTATTCACATGTACACATATAGGCGGGCTTTGCCGCTTGCTGGGTCTTCAAAGTCTTAGGTCTCCCTGGTATCCGCAATGATCAGCTCGATGAGCGGCCCGACAATTTCCTGGTCCAGGCCCAGGCCCAGAAGATCCGACACCTTGGTGGGCGGCGGCCGCGAGGACCTGACGATGCCCCAGATCCTGTCCTTCATGCCAAAGTTGATCTGGTAGTCGAAAATCATGTCGTACAGCGTCTTGGTGTGGTCGAGCTTCTCGAGCTGCGGGTCCGGGCCTAGCTCGATGGCGATCCTGCTCTGCGGCGACAGGTCCGAGGTGATCATGACGACGGTGCTGAAGCTGGCGTCGGACAGCGACAGCGCTCCCTCGGAGAAGACGGCTACAACCGCTGCGTCCGGCTTTTGAACATCGTCTACATACACCCTCACCGAGGACGTCTTGCGGAACGATACGAACCGGAACGCCCACCTCTTGCCGCTTGACACTGTGGTCAGGCGTCCAGTCTTCTGGTGGTACTTGATGTCTATGGCCCGGGTGTTTCGTCGGCCCCCGGTTCTGCTCTGAATATCGTCGTCTCTAACGTCTTCCATGAGGGTGAAGCTGCCGTCCTGGCCTACCACAACAAGGACTTCCAGCTCGTCGGGGTTGGCGCAGCCATTGTCTGGCACGGCCTTGGCGTCCAGCGGCACAATGGAACCTTCGGGCGCAAGAATGGGCAGTCGCTCAACAGAGCGGTACATGGCGAGCTCGCGGTCTCCGTCGTAGATGAATCCCGTCATGAGATCCACGTGGCGACCGGGAGGAACCCACAGCTCCACCTTGGCGAAGTTCGTTCTCTCGTCCCGCGGCTGTACAACGGGCGCAACAAGCAGCGAGGGACCAAAGAAGTACTCGCTGGGGTACCTGTATGCCTCTTCTCGCGTAGGGAAGTTCCAGTACAAAGGCACAATCAGAGGGATATCAGTCTCAGACACAATGATGTTGGCCGTGTACAAGTAGGGCACCAATCGGTGGCGCAGCTGAAGCATCTTTTGCATCACGTTGAAGAACTCGGGACGGTAGTTCCAGGGCTCCTTGGAGTTCCACTCACTCCTTGTAGAATGAAGACGCATGATGGGCGAAAAGACGCCCAGCTGCACCCAACGAGTCGTCATTTCATCGTCCTTGGAACCCGCGAGATGGCCACCAATGTCGTGGCTCCACCAGCCGTAGCCAATGTTGGATGCGGTAGCAGTAAACTCGGGCTGAAACTTGAGGGAATCCCACGTGGAAATGGTATCTCCCGAGAAACCCAGCGGGTAGCGGTGGCTTCCAGGGCCTCCATACCGAGAAAGAACCAGAGGCTCCGTGTCCTTTGTCACCTTGGTCGTATCCTTGAACTGGAGATGGTTCAGGGCCCAGAGGGGGTCAAGGCCGGGCATCTTGGACGTAGTTCCCTGCTGCCAATCGAGCCACCAGAAGTCGCAGCCCTGCTTCTCCAGATTGCGGTGCAAAATGTCGAAGAATCCGCTCATGTACTGGGGATCCGCGCAGTCAAACGGCACCGGCTCCTTCTTGCGGGGGTCGCGCCCCATGTGCCGGGAAAACTCGACAAACTTCTCCTCCCAGGTGTGCACGCCCTGGTGCGGGTGCTCGTTCAGCGTCATCTTGAGGTTTCTGTCATGCAATTCATCGGCAAACGCCTTGGGGTCGGGGAACAGCCGCTTGTTCCAGGTGTATCCGGTCCAGCCGTCCAGGTGCCAGCCCATGTCGATGACGGCGACGGAGAGCGGCATGTGGCTAGACTTGAACCTGTCCACCAGCGTCAGGTACTCGTCGGTGGTGTACGAGTGGTACCTGCTCCACCAGTTGCCAAAGGCCCAGCGCGGCAGCACGGGCTGCTGGCCGCTGACGGCGTAGAAGGCCTTGATGGCGGCCTTGTAGTCGGTGCCGTAGACGAACAGGTAGCCGTCGACGCGGCCCTCGCCGTCGCGGCGGGGCGCGAAGAAGTTGTCGTCGGACAGCAGCACCGACTTGCTGTCGTCCAGCGACGAGAAGCCGGCGCGCGACAGGACGCCGGGCTCGACATTGATGCGGCCGTTGGCGCCGTCGAGCGTCCTGGCGGTGCCGCCGAGGTTGCCCTGCAGCGCAGCGCCGTAGCGCCACTCGCCCCCCTGCCAGGAGCCCTTGGCCGGGAACGTCACGACCAGGTTGTCGGGCCCGAAGCGGTGCTTGTCGTAGCGGAGATGGAACGAGTCGGTGACGATTTCCAGCTTGCCGTGCTTGTCGTGCACGGTGAACTCGGGCGCGGGGAAGTTCCTCTTGATGACAAACGTCGACGGGCGGTCCTCGAAGACGCCGTCGTCCGCCCACTCGTAACGCAGCACCACGTCGTTGATCAGCGTGAAGCGGTACTTTCCACCGCTGACGACCGAGTCCGGATTGGGGGCTGCATCGCGGGCGGAAGGGTACTGCTGGCTCATGATGTCTAAGATGAAGCAAAAGAAAAATGCACGTCGCTCTGCGATGCTCAATGCAAAACAAAACAAAACGATGCTCGCAATCGAGGAGGTTTTATGTGTGTGAGTGTGAAGAGCCAGGTCGAGGCTGTGATATACCTTGGCAGATGGATCATGTTACCGCATCACATGGCATCCACTACAAGCCACCTCGCTCGGACACCCTCTTTTAATGCTCCTAAACCGAAAGTATAATCTTGTGTCGGGTTTCAGCCGCTGCAAACGTCTCGTACGTGCAGCATCTGTGCCAAGGTGGCCCATGTCCCCGGAAGGCCATTGACAGGCGTCAATCCCGAGCCTCGTCTTTGATTTTCCTTTGTCCATTCGTCCATTTTTAAGCTTTCCATGGCCCTTTCCTACGCTGCGGTGCCACTCGATGATGTAGGTACAGAGACAGCACCGTCCGGAATGCTCCTTTCGGATGTTTTGCGGGGGTTGATCGCCACCTCCCGTTGCCTCATTCGGGATAGCCTTGTCCTCCCCCTGCACGACCACATCACCCCCTCCGCGAATCCTCCGCAAAATCCACACAAGGCGTCCCCCCCCTAAACCCCAACCCCAACCTCGCTACTTGGTTACGTGTCTCAGTTGTGCCGCGCCCTGTATTTCCGTGCATGGGCGGATATAATTGTGAAGGGCATGCCCCGTGCAGCTGATGTGATCAGGCTGGGTGCGGGTAGATCTTTCGCCAAAACAAGAGCGGTGTAATGTAACACTCCCTGCGAAGCTGTGCAGCTGGTCCAGTCATGTTTGGTTGCAATCGGCGATAGTCGAAGGGTAGCGACAACAGGATTTCAATAGTTCCAATACGCGACAGCTTCTTTTTCTCTTTTCAATGCCACCTTGCCATCATGTGCGGACAAAGGGTCTAGATGGCTACCCTAAACTGGACCGATCAAAGCTTGGCGACCTCACTGAATAACCACATGATATTTAATTGTTGACTGACCAAGTCCATGTGGGAATGAATACGAATTGTCAAAATCATCACCCTTGTTGGTTGTGGCGAGCAATTTACACCCTCAACTTGGATCAATCTCGGACTAAAGAGTCATGTCAAGCTGACTAAGTTGACATTTCCAACGATCAAAGTTTCATTCCACGTTTCAAAACTCAATCCATGCTCAGCCCACAACCAACAGCCTTACTCATCGCGGCTAGCTGGAGTTCTTCTGAATCGTAACGAGACTACCCTCGACCTACTCCAAAGCGAGTTTAAACTTCATCAAATCTTTTGAGACAATCTCATCCTTTCTCTCCAACACCTTCTCCATATCCCATCTTGCGCTCACAACGCGACCAGAGAGCCATTCGCGCTTCTCTTTTATCAACCATACAATCGTATCGGGGACCAAGGCTGGGTCATCCTTCGGCAAATCGCGAAGGACCGGGTGCAACTGGGTCGCTAGTTTTGTGTCTGAAAGACCGGGCTCAAATGCGAAAGTAACGAGTCCCTTTTCTCCGTATTCGCTCGCCAAAAATTCCGTGAACCGGCATGTGGCCACCTTTGATGGACTGTAGGATGAATAGCCCTGGACCATCATGATTCCCATGCCACTCGTTAAATTTATGACTGTCTTGAGGGTAGATTTGAGGACGGCTGGAAGGAAATACTTAGTGACCAAATGGGTGCCCTTCATGTTTACTTCCCACACATTCCACCAGTTCATGGGGTCAGATTCGTGAACAAAGCTGTGCTTCTCAAGAGCGCCCGCGTTGTTGATCAAAATATCTAGTTCATCTCCAAATGCCGCAGTCACCTCCTGCACCACTGCCTTGACATTGGATTCTGAAGTAATGTCGAGCGGCAGTGCCAAGACCTGAGGCTCAGGATGACCCGCATCTTTGGCCACTTTTCTCGTTTCGTCCGCAACACTACGCAGCGCAGCTTCAGAACGAGATGCGATGGCTATTTTGGAACATCCAGCTTTTGCAAAGGCCAGCGACAGCAGTCTGCCAATGCCCTGTGATGCTCCGGTGATAAACACGGATTTTCCGTCTAGAGCACCATTGTCTGGGGAGATGAACGGATATGTCTGCGTGCGTGGAGCTGAGCCAAAGCTGATAAAGTCAAGGTAGTTTGCAAAGTCAACCTTTGGGTTGGGATTCGTAGATGACATGATGAGTTTGAAAAATAGCCAGTTTGTGAACTCTGCTTGGGATTTCGAGAGACCCTTTCTGCTCTTTTGGCTGTATGGACCTTCTTTATAGAGGCTCAAGCTGTTATTTCGTCCCCTTTGAAGAGCAGCTAGTGCTTACGCCTGGAGCCATGTCATCATGGCATCTCCACAGAGCCCCAACAGGAAAATTCCTGCGATTCTACCAGGTAAGAGCGATGGAAATTGGCGATGCGGTAGTACTAGAGCCAGAACGGAGGTACAAAATTAGTCAATGGTAGCCTAGCCGGTGAGCGATGTTGGACCATATGGAATTCAGCCTAAATCTACGCCTCCGTCATTCACCAACGGTCAAGTGCTATGTTGTCAATTGTTGAACTCGATGTCCCGTATAAATCATTTTGGGAGAAATTCTGATACGGGATACTGCTGAGCCTCTTTGATTGCCGTGTTGGTGCAGTTAGACGTCGGGCCCTGTCGAGTAAGCAGGGCATTTCGTTCGTAGATCGGTCGGAAGGATTTTTGTGGATTGAGGGGAAAATGCCGCATCTCCGTGTATTGAACCCGAAAAGGTAATAGCCATCACATGTGAATGCCGGTAATAGTGGTGCTGACTGTTTGCGACTAGCTTAAATGATGTAAATTTGTCAATAGGTTTGGCGGCAATGGCAAAAAGCCCGACACCACCGTCAACTTGTAAAAATATGCGGAGCAAATTGTGTCTGCATCGGCTGTATTCCAATAAAGGAATTAGACTCAGAACCAAACCACCCGTATTCAATCCCCGTCACTGCCTTCTGTCTCATTGTCATCAACGAAAAGGGGTTGAGGACGGTCTCTTGGCGATTCTGCCAAGGATCGGCGGCTTCCAACATAATTGAGTGCCCAAAGAAAGCAGACGAGTACGAAGTTGGTGATGGAAATAGCGATTTTGACGGTTTCATTGCCAAAGTAATAATCCAGACAGTCCCCCAAGGCCGTTCCCATGAGGGAGCACGCTAAAGTCTTCAACGCATCCGGCCACGTGGAAGAAATTTGAATAATTGTTGCCCATGTCACTAAAAGAAATCATTAGTTGCCTTGTTCAATCATCAGCAAGATGATGAGAACTCTACTTACAAGGTAAAATTAATGCGTTCAGTCGTGTCACCAATCTAATAACGATCTTTGCGGTTTTTGGTAAACTAGCTATTGAGAGAAGAGCACAAAGTGCTGTCGCTATAGAAAGTATAATCATGGTTTGAACTGGACGACGTCAGCATTCAAGATCGCGGTCGTTATGACAAAGTTCCTCGCACTCACTTGTGGCCTGCGGGAATCGATATAGTATTGCCGCAATATCGATGATGATTAAGAGCACAATCACCTCGCCCGTTTCGTTCCAGCCCTGGGACTGCCTTACCGTCATCATGGCCGTTGAAAGGGAGATTCCAAACACAACGAGGAATTGGAAATATTTGATCAGCGAAAGCTAGTGGGATCAATCAACATGACGAATAGGCAATAATGAGTGACTTAAGCTCACCTTTCGACGACGCCAAGCCGTCACAGGAGCCTTACTCCATTTGTACGCTGAGGCCTGAACAGCATAAACGAGTTTTTCGTAGCCAGAAAGCCACGGCACCTCGAGTGGACGGCCGACTATAGCCGAGCCAGCGGTGCCAAGAAAGAAGAAAAACAGACTGGACAAGAAAGGTATCACTTCCTCCACTGCCCCGAAATAATTCCATCTCAGGACGATGTAGTAGTAGCAGCGGGTAACGACTGCCCACGCCATCAACCGGACGGGTAGCTCCCTTGGTTTGTACCACGACCACACGTGGCTAATAAAGATGGAGGATATAGCGCTGTCCAAAATGCCGCGGAAGATTATGAAAGCTGGTTTTTCGGAGCTTGCATACCAGAAAACGAGCCCAAAGCCCTGCTCGGCACCTGATCATCGGAGTAAGTGGATTAGCACATGGATGAAAACAGAAACAATAGACTGACCTTTGAGAGTAGCAATGTGAGGGAAAATACGCTGGATGGGAACGTGCTCTAGTAGCAGGCAGGCAGGTAGCTGAGCCACTATAAAGGGAATGCTGTAATAAGCAAATCGGATGGAAACATCGTTGTCATAGACGTTAAAGTACAAGACGGGCATGTCAACTCTCGTCACCACCTTTAATCAAGTCAGCCAATTTCTACCACGTTTGATGCTGATTGCCTACCCAAAGGATGCAGAGGAATGCAATCTCTACTCTCCACGTCCGAGGCCTCTCACATGTTGCGAGGTCTGCGACCTGGTCGGTTTCGGGGGCTTTGCTCGTGGTTTTCTCATCTCGTGGCCTGATGGAAAGCTTTAGCCCATCGGTGGGATGCATGCGCTCCAGAACCTCAGGGCCCACTCTCAGCACTGCTTGTCGGGTATATGTGTCTTCTTTCCCATCGCAGGAGCATAGAAGGCCTCGAAGCATCCCGCCTTCCCTTGCACAAATGAGCATCGCGACGGGAGGCGATTGGGCGCAAAAATGAGTGGCAGTTTTCATAAATGTATCGACCAACGTGAAGGCATATCCGTGCTCTGAACCGTAATGCTCAATCTCGCTGTCGTGATACTGGCCAGGACCAGGCTGGAGGGCGAGGTCTCCGCGGTTGGAGCCGTAGAGGTATCGTTCAATCGTCCCAGCATCCACAAAGCCTTCGAATCCGACTAATCGCGCTTTTGGCTGTTTTGGTGCGACCTTGTATATGATGAAGCACAACAACGGGGTCAGCACCACGGTCATGAGTATGGCTAGCACTGCCAACATGGTCCAGATTGGCCACAGTGGCACCATGTTCTCGGGCGTGTCCTTTCGGCACGCGGCCCCGAAGGCTAGGAGGATTTTGATAGCCCAAAAGGCGGAACTGAGCTCTCTCGTAAAGTACCTGACAAAGGTATCTGACTCGTCGAATACAGGGACCGAGCGGTCAAGATCATCCCACTGGATCGCAGCTCCATGGGCTCGGCCCAGAATGACAGTGTCCGACTCTAAAACACCCGATATTCGGCTAACCGGCTCAATGCCGCTCAGCTCAGCTTCCCAGTAATCCTGCGCATTGTACCACGATGCAGTTGGCCGCGAAGGAGATACGCACATCAACCGCTCCAGCAATAAGCCGCTGTCATCAGCTAGAGAGAGCTTTGCCAAGGCTTGAAACCCCGAATCTCCTTTTTCGAGCTTTGGGCGATCTTGAGGAGGCAGAAGACTTATTATCGAGTATGCAACGTCTTCGTCACTGGGTTGAACAGAGTCTTGTCTTGAAGCGCAAAGAAGGGCGGCTTCAACCAGATGGGGTTGTCTGAGTGTATCAGAACCCTCAAAATGACCGATTAACTTATCGACATGCTCTAAATTGTCCCAGGTGATGCTGGCCAAATCACGCTTGGACATTGTTCTTGGCTCCTCAGTGTCGCCGAAGGCAAATACCTTGATTTGACGTTCGTTTTGACAGAGCAACAGCTCGGGTAGTGCCCAAAGGCGTAAACCCCACTCCCTCAGCCATAGTTTGTTATTTCTAGGGTCATATTCTGGGAGCCCCTGGTTTGACAATCTCGCATGGACTTTGTTAGAGGCCGGAGGCCCAATTGCGATGACCATCGAGTGTGCAGCGCGTGCAGCATCCGCAGTGCGGTAAACATCGTTGTCTCCGCTCGAGGCGCCAGGCACTTCATCCACCTTCCGAATGCATTCAAAGTCGATCCAAAATGCATTCTTTTCTGTCGTTTTAGCAGCGTCAATACCACATCTTGTAAGGAAATCACGATCGCTCTTCGCCAGCTCTTCGTTTGCGGCTATTGTTCTTTCATTGACTTGTTCACCATTAGGAGTCTCATCGTTGGCGACTCTGAAATGCTCTTTTGTGTACGAAACAAACACAAATCCTAGATCGGCATCGTCTCCCTGCTCATTTATATAATCCTCCACTTTGATGACCTCGTATTTGTAGTTTTCAAAGTCTCGGATCAAACAAAGATAACGGGCCGGCGTGATATCTGACGCACGTTGCCGCTGGTCAGCCGGGCGCGAATCTGATGAGCCAGAGGGATCATGTGGAACGGACGACTGCGACTGAGTGGGATCCACATCTGATCGTGATCCTAGAGTCTCGCTATCGGTACCTTCTGCTCTCACCAGGTTTTCCACGGCTAGGCCGTTAGCATTTCCATCAGGCCTTACTGCATTATAGTAGCCGTGGAAGCGAGCCAGTTTAAAGTAAATCCCTTTTGATTTCCATCCAAACTCAGAACTAAACATCTTTATTCTAACAGTTAGCAGATTGTTTCTCATAGGGTGCATACGAGCCGTACCAAGATGATGATCAGAGGAAGTGAGATTAGGAATTTGAAAAACGTGATTGTAGTTGATCTGAACGTAAATACACGGTCCCTGCTCCCTTGTTTCATCGTTGCAGACAAGGCCCAGTCAACAACATGAATTATTGAAGGGACACGCGACGGGGGTTTCCCCAGGCGGAGCCATTCTGATGTTTTCTTGAGCTGATTCGGATCCTGAAAGCTGTAGGTGGCCAAGGGTACCGAGCCTCCATCCGATGGCCTGGTGCACTTGTGATGGTCGGGTTCAGTGCCATTCGTCACCACTGTTGCCGACACCAATTCTTGAGAGGTTTGTCGATCCGGCATTTTGAGCGATCTGGGCGCCTTTCATCATGAGAAGAGCAAAATGACTAGTGCCGAAAAAGAGACTGGGGCCCGACGGCCCTATATGTAAAAGTTGCCGGCCGAGCATGACATGTCAGCGTTGCTCTGAGTTCTGCCTAAGCGTTTCAGCTGCCCACACGACCTTGGCGCCATTCGTCACCATTAGCGCTCGCCCTTATAGCCATCGTCTATTGGCCAAGATGCATTTAGGGCTGCATCGGGTCAGCAAAGGCGATCCTCTGTGGGATCCAATGTTACCTCGCCTGGAGACTTTTCCAAAAAATGCCCGCCCTGACGTCAATTGTCAAAATTCGGCATCAATCACAAGCCAAAAAGCACACATTGCACAAACTCGTATTACAGTCACAAGAGCATCTATTTGCCAATATTCAACTCAATCAAGGAACATACAAAGCGTAATACACTACTACAACAGTATCTCGGTGCCCAGCTACAGCATTAAGGTACCACAACACAGTTGGGGTAGGTTCCATCAGCTGCGGCTCCATGTATCGCCGCTTGCCGTGATTCATTTGTACCCGAGGTGTCCATACTGTGGAGAAAAGTAACCATGAGAGGTGTTCAGTCCCCAAGCAGTTCATTTTCGTACACTGCTACAAAGCGACGTGGAGAAGCTATTTCTACTAGAAGGGCGACTTCCGAGGTTCTCGTCTCGAGCTGGGGGAGGAATTCGCTCAATAGGTAGTTGTTCATGACAAGCGATAGGTTGCAACTAACGAGCATCTACATGATCATGGCGAAGCTTATGCTGAGATTTCCTGGGGTAAGTACTGCAAGGTCTATGCTCTGAAGGATCCGGAGTGCCATGTGCGCCCAACGGTTGATTGAGCAGCTGGCGGGATCATTACAGTAATTCAATGGCGCCTCTTTCCAAAGGACCTGGGCTAATGTGTAAGATAGATAATTCGTTGCCATTCTCATCGCACTGCTCCTCAAGTCACCCAAGGCCCAGGAAGCAGGGTCGAGCAGGCTTTGCGCACTCGCTTTTTTGCGCCGAGGCCGCCAGGTGTAGCACCCTGTGCGACTCCTGGTAATAGTTGTTTCATTTAGTCGCGACCCTTTTGAGTTCATCGTTCCTTTTTAGCCTCAATTGCGCTCTCGTTCAAGCGACGAGGATGCGCGGCATCATAAGAGGCGACAGCCAGCTCCAGGCGATGGAAGCAGGAGGAAAAGACTGGAGGAATGACAAAACTAAAAATGACGGGACGACAAGGCCCTGTCATGGAGCACCTGTCGCCATTGTTCAGATAGCTACAGCGCCAAACATTGACTGGAGCGGCAGATCCCTGTGGGAAGGCCGCATATGATGGGTGACAGCGCGCTGTGAATTTAGAAATATTAGGTATTGCGGGCTTTCGTAACTCGAATATTTGTGCCGGACAATTTTGCAACTCCTGTTGATAGGAGTACTCATGTTTGATATACTAATTCTTTGTCGATTTTATCGTCATTATATTTTGTATTTCATGCTTGTTTAACTATGACAAGGGAATAACAAAAACTAGCTCATGTTTAAAAATGAAACCTGTCCCCAAGGCCTCTTTTAGCCCCTCTTTAAATCAGAATGTTAACAATATCCATATGGCTCATATCTAATGCTAACTGTAGAGGCGTCTTGTTCTCTTTGCTTTTTGCCTCGAGATTAGCGCCTTTTCCTACTAATATTCTAACCACATCTTTATGGCCACGATAGGCTGCCAATAAGAGAGGTGTCATCCCCCTATCATCTTTTGCTTCAAGGTTGGCGCCTTTTTCTAATAATACCATGACTACATCTTCATTACCATAATCTGCAGCTGATAAGAGAGGTGTCACATTCTCGTCATCTTTTGCTTCAAGGTCAGCTCCTTTTTCCGCCAATAGCTTAACTATGTCTTCGTGGTCATAATGAGCAGCAAATGAGAGAGGTGTCATGCCATTGGCATCTCTTGCTTCAAGGTCAGCGCCTTTTTCTGCCAATGCCTTAACGACATCTGTATAGCCAGAAAGGGCAGCTGATAAGAGAGGCGACATGCCACCAATATCCCTTGCCTCGAGATTGGTGTCCTTTTTCATTAGCGACCTCACAATTCTTTCGTGGCCTCTGGATGCGGCCAAACACAGTGGCGTTCGCTTCCATTGATCCTCTGCCTCAATGTCAGCGCCCTTTTCAATGAACAACCTTACTATGCTCCCGTGACCATAATATGCAGCATTCGACATATCCCTTGCCCTAATAGCGGCACCATGTTTCACCAAGAGCCGCACCATAGCCTCATGGTGATCAATTGTTGCCCAAGAGAGTGGGGTCATCTGTGACGAACATGTTTCCTCGATATTGGCACCTTTTTCGATTAGAAACTTCGCAATAGTCCTATGAGCATTGCGTGCGGCCCATAAGAGCGGCGTCATTTGGTTACAATCTTCTGCCTCGAGATTGGCGCCTTTTTCTATCAGCAAGTTTGTCATGGTTTCATGGCCATTATAGGCTGCCCACAAGAGTGGGGTCATATCGATCGAAATCTGTGTTTCGCGGGCGAAGCTTGGTCGGCTCGTGAAGTTTGTTCGTCTCCTGAGGCTCGCTCCTGGTGGCGGAATAATCATTGCCTTTTGGTAAGGGTTTTCCGTGCTGCTATCCACTGCTTCAATGTTGGCGCCCATTTCCAGAAGAACTCGTGCTACACCTTCGTGGCCTTTTTGCGCAGCTCTTAGAAGCGGTGTGGTGGTACTTCGGCCACCCATCTCAATACTGACACCCGTGGTATGTAGCAATAATCGTGCTACAGACTCATGTCCCTTGTCTGCGGCCCACCAGAGAGGTGTTAAATCTTGGTAAGTTGCCTCAATTTTGGCGCCTTTCCTTAGTAGCAGCCTTACTAGAGTCTCGTGTCCATTCCACACGGCCAGTATGAGCGGTGTCATACCATCCCTATTCTTTGACTCGAGGTTAGCGCCGCTGTTCACCAGTAACCGTACTATAGGCTCATCTCCGTGGGATATAGCAAGCAGAAGCGGCGTCCTGCCTTGTTCATCTTTTACCTCGAGTCTAGCGCCATTCTCTGCTAGGACTCGTGTAGCTCCCTCGTGCCCGTGATATACAGACCACCAGAGCGGCGTTGAATACCACATAAATGGGGGCTCAGCGTTGGGGTTTCTGTTTTGGATATTGGGACTTTTTGCTGGGATATTAGGACCTCTAGCATTGATCTTGGCACCTTTTCCTACCAGCAGTTCTATCACAGCCTCATGGCCATGACATGCAGCAAGTAAGAGCGGCGTTCTGCCGGCTTTATCCGTTTGCTCGAGGTTGGCGCCCTTCTCCACTAGTAGTCGTGTAACACCGACATGTCCGTAAGATGCAGCCACATGAAGCAGTGTAAGGTGATTCTGGAGTTTCACTCCGACATCCACACCTCTCGATAGTAGCAGACTAACAATTCCCTCATGTCCTTCTTTTATTGCTGCCCGGATTGGTGTTAAGCCGTCGTCATTTAAAGCGTTGGCATCGAATCCATGATCAAGAAGAAGTTTCAGTGTTTCGACCTGTCCACTTGAAGCTGCGATGCCAACTAATCTCCATCCATCTTCATCTCGAAATTTTGGATCCGTTCCGTTGTTCAGAAGTTTCGCCAGAATTTCTGCATGCCCATTTCTTACTGCCTCATATGGTGTCATTTCTGGAGCCTGAGGGGGTTCTCCAGTCCACGCTTCAGGGTGTGCTTTACAGATCAAGTCCAGGGGCTCTATCACCCGTCTCATACCATCGGCGGTGCTTGTTGTAGATGGTAACTCTGATTCTGACTCCGGGCGCTCAGATGCTTCGATAGACCATTCTCTAGAAAAGTACTCAACTGTCGACTGCGAGTTGTCCATTAAGGCCTCCGTCTCATCGATAGACTGGTTCGTGTCGAAAACAGAGTCTGAGTATCTAAGAAAATCAACTGCCGTCTCATTGAATTACATCGCCTAATAGACCTACAACCTAGACATGTCTGATACTTCTGTGTTCTTTGGTATATAGGGAGCAACCCATGCATGAAGCATGGCCGCGTCAATGTCCGATCTGTCTTGAGGTTGCGGCCTCAGTAAGGAACGAATGAAGGCCTGGCCCTCCGCGCTGACTTCATAATTACCGAGCGCGCCACTGGGGTAGAGCGATTCGGAGTTATCTCTGTACCGGAGAATCGATGTGAGGTCTGGAAATGGAAGAGCGGCTGTCAAAATATAATATGTCGTTACTCCCAAAGCCCACATGTCCGCCGCCTGATATTTAAAGTCTAATGGTCTAGTTCGGTCAAATAGCTCAGGCGACATGAATAGGTGTGTTCCAGAAGCGGTAGTGTGACTACGAGTAGCCATGTCAAAGTTTTTGCTAATACCAAAGTCCGCAAGCTTAATCCACCACGTGTTGGACGAGTTAGACTGCGGATATTTATAGATTAAGATATTCTAAATTCAGATGGTCAATTTGAGGGCATCCTCACGTTCGTATTACACTCCCCAAAATTACTGGGCTCACATACCTGAGGCTTGATATCGCGATGCACAAATCCTTCTGTGTGCATGAGGAAGAGACCTGATAGTATTTGACTACTAATTTGACGGCCGTCGTCCTCGACTAGGGCCGGGTACGTTTTGATATAAGTCCATAGGTCTCCCGCAGGGAAATACTCCACGGCTATACAAATCGAGTCATGTAGCTCGTACCATCCCAACATCTTGACAAAATATTTTGCATACTGTCCATTTGACATTAGCTGATAGAATTACGCAGATTCTATGCAAAAGATGCATACGGACCTTTGAGTGAGAAAACTTGCTCATTGTTTTGAGTTCCTGAAAAATGCGTCGTCTCGTGCTGCTGTCTTGTAGTCGAATCATCTTTACTGCGCGATGGGAATAGCCCGGACTTCCGCTGGTACATTTTTGTAAAAACACTTGTCCTTGGCCACCTTGACCAAGAGATCCATCTTGCCTCCAACTTTCCCACCGTTTTGGGGCCGATGGAGGCGCATTGGGGTCATCAACCAGGTGACGGGTGTGCGACCTGTCCATGCGTGTCACCAGTCTGTAATCCCGGACAATATCGGGTACACTATTATCCATGATGGCCAAAGTTCTTTGTCAACTTTGCGTCTCAATACTTCACAGGCATCAAAAACTGGTTAGACACTGATCCAAAGATTCGGATTTGGTGAGAAGCGGAGCTTGGCAAAAAGCGGGGTTTGGTATGCGGCACTTGACTGACATGCGCAGCCTCGTTGTGGCTTACTTGCTGCCTGAAATTGCCTTATCGCCTCAAAGATGCTAACACTTGTGCGACCCAGTCCAGCCAAACATATCTTATAAACCTCTCGGCAGAAGTTCGAGGAGGGCGCTAACTTGTCCATTGCAAATACTAGGCCTAGAAGCCGGGCTTTGACTTGGGGAAATCAGAGAAAGGTCTTCTTCAAACTCTTCTCTATCAGATGCTCCCGAAGAACCCAGATCTAACCCCGATTCCGCGTCCGAGAAGATGGGCGCTCTTATTTACACTTCGTGAACTTCGCCCGCAAAAATTGCCTACCTGGAACTCTTGGGAACTGCGCGAATCGTTCGGTAAACTCTTGAGCTTTGCTGAGACCAGGATGCGGCCGATGATGGCCTGATGAGTTTGAGGTTGCTCTGTTTCAGTTTTGCTCACTAATACAAGATGTTTCCCAACACAAAACAATCAAGGCGTGTGTTGCAAGCCAGTTCTGGCCGCAATTTAGTGATGCCTTTGCAAATAGCCCTAGGATGCAGATGTATCGGCTAGCCATGCAGTTTACTATACTTCCGCACATGCAACATGAAATGGAGGAGCATCTTTCAGTATTTTATACTGTTCTGTCCAAAAGGTCCTGGCATCTTGTCTTTAATCAACATCAAGAGGTCCGCTGCAAATGCATCTCAAAGGAAATAAAAAGGACGTGAAGCTTAATATTATAGCGCTATAAGGAATTCATGAAACGTAACAATGATATCACTTGGGAAACGAGATAATGTTTAAGTAGAAAGGCTGGAATAAAGTGGAAGGCTTGGTTTGAACAAAGTGAAATGTAATAGCTAGTGTTTAACATTATTACAACTTGTACTTGTTATCATTCATATGTAGGTAATTAAAACTAAAAAGAAGAATAAAAGTACCATACAGCCCGGCTACAAGAAACAGGAAAAGGCAACAATCATGAACAAAAAAGACGGAAGACCCAACCAGGTCAACCTCCGCTGCTAAACTTCAGCCACAGTTACTCGCCCGATCTGGGACAGGTACACCCAGGTGCTGCCCTTGCCAATAGCATGCAGGTACTTATGCCGTATACGAGACTGTTTTATTACAGGGAAATTTTTGAAACACGAGCATAAATGCCGCACAAACTCAACACTTCCGTCCTGCAAGTGGACACCAAATCCACACTGCAACCAGGCCAGTTTTCGGTTCCAATCCCGGCGGATATAACATGGGGCAAACAGGATGGAAACCAAAAGATAGCCCTATAGTCAGTTTACGATAGACCAAATATCACACATTCACAGTTC